>CAWUFW010001012.1:2400000-3000000 GCA_963921515.1 Calotriton arnoldi
TGAAATTCACCAGTTATAGTTTAGGTAACTAACAATAACTTGCCCTCCCATCATGCACTGCTCATGATTTCACATATCACTGAAATACACAAAAAGTGATGCATGGAATGCTTGAATTAATCTCAGCCACCAGTAATTTCTTGGGCCTCATCCAACACTTTTTTGCATGCTTTAGTCTGTCACCCTAATTGGGACTGGTATGCAGACCTGTGAGTCTTGTGCTCATTGTGCCACTGGAACCAAGGTATAACTGGATGAAGAGCCCTGATTAGGGTCAAACTGGTCCTATATTGCTTGTGTTCTATCTCAGGAAGGACTTGGCCTGGATGTTCTTGCTGTACTGTTCCAATTGGAGCAGGGCCAAGATTGATTTGAATATGGCTGTGTCCAAACTGAGGTGGCATGGTGTGCAAAATAATATTGGACTTGGATGCAGCCTGAGAAATTACCAGTGGCTGAGATTAATTGAAGCATTCCATCCATCAATTTTTTTATACTTTTCTGTGTCTCACTAAGTGGGTAGGGTATGCCCAGACGAGGATCCCATCCAAACTGTGTCACTGGAACCATGTTGTGCCTGGCTGAAGAGCCCTAACTGGGGGAACCTGGTCTTAGGTTAGTTGAATTTTGGTTCAGGAAGGACCTGGCATGGCAGTTTGGGCTGAGCTGTTCCTATTGGAGCAGGGTCAAGACTGATTTGCATATGACTGGGTCCAAACTGATGTGGCATGTTGTGCAAAATAACGATCGACTTGGATGCAGCCTGAGTAATTACCAGTGGCTGAGATTAATTCAAGAATTCTGTTGCTCAAATCTGAATTTTACCTTGAAAAAACAAATGACAAGAGGCATTTGGTAAAACAGGAACAGTTGATTTAATCTAACTCTTCGGCCAGGAGAACAGTTGCAGGATAGGGGTCTGAGGACTGTCTCGAAGTACAATCGATTTGTGCACCATTATATACATTTCTTGGACCATCATAAAACAATTGAGAGATCGTTTTTAGGAAGAGGAATGTGGGCCTAATCATGGAGTCATAAATTATTCCCACCTGATAACAAATGCAGCGGGGTCTCGAACTTGCTTGGACACAATGAGAGCCTGTGGGTTACGTGTCCAGATGTCCAACATGGGGAGAGCGTGATTACTGCCTGTGCTGTTTGTACAGTTCCCTGATTGGCTAAGTGTTGCTAGCTTCATGTGGCATCTAACTTTATAGTGGGGACGCAAGGACCCCGCTGGCTGTGTGTGATTTATTGGGCCAATGTTCCCGGACCATTGTGGTGTTGCTGCCTATCTGTGGGAATAATCTGGGTTTTTCCTGTTTGTGCATTTGATCTGCTGGTTACGTGCCACCCCACCTGTGATCTGTCAATCAGTTGCCTATGGCCTAGGTCACAGGGCCTGCCTTACAATGTATTTCTGACTTGGGGTTGATGGAAAGGTCATGTTGGGTGATTTTGACAGCCTTCATGCATTCTCATTTATATATAAACACGTAACATTGCATACATTGACATCAACTTTTTCAATGTTAACATTATCCCCTCTATTTGAATTTTTAACTACATCATTTACCCCACACTTCGTGACAGTCACATTATTAGGGGTTAGTCATGCTTCAGTTTTATCTATTACTACTTTCATAGTTACTTGCATTCTACCCAATTTGATGACTGCGTTTTTACAATAGAAAACCCCCACTTCTAGGAAACAATACAAAAACAACATGAATATGAGAACCAGCACTAAGGATGTACCCAGACCGGTCAACCACCTGGGAGCCAGGAAAAAAATTGGTGTACCATTCCTGCTCAGGGGCACCTCCCTCTTTACGCGTGCCTGTTTGTAAATGGTGCAGTGCTTGGATGGCAAGAGTTAAAGTCCTGTTATCTGTGTTGTTGCCTGGGATAAATGTGCAACATGACGCACCGATCTTGGAACACACCCCTCCCTCCATTGCAGTCATCAAGTCCAACACATATTGATGTTGCATCACCATGAGGCGGAGGGCTCTTAGTTCTTCCTTGATTGAATTAAGGATGAGCTCAGTACTGTTCATCATCTTCAACATTTCTCATCTGGTTATTTTCAACCAGGGTCGATCACTTTTGTCTGCACAGTGCAGAAGGTTAAGGACCCTCCTGCATTTACTTGTGTGTCTGAAAACAGTCTGAATTCTTCCGGAATGACTTGTACTGAGCTCAGCCGAAATAATCAGCACTTCTTTTTTCTTGAACATGAGTTCTCTTCTTTTGTTGCGGATGTTGGTACAACTCTGATAGATCTTCTCCATGAATGACCAGGGTTGGGGTGTGTATGCTGATGAGGGAGTATAGGCCCCCGCCATCTGAGGATGAGCTTGGTGTAGCGAATTCGCCACATTGCCAGTAGCATGAGCATGGAGGTGCCCCATTGCATGTCTGGTATGTGCATTATTGTGCCACAGTTCTCATTTGTGCCAAGTGGAATCATTACTTTACCTCTAAAACACAAGGAATTCAGTGTAAGTTTCCATACAATTATGGGTTACCCCTTCCCTTCCAACCATGTGTACCTATCTATCTCAGTATCCCAGATTTTCTGACATGGGTTATCTATGCTTGTGTTCAAACCTTCACTAGCAGACTAATGTCTCTTTGTATCATCAAGGTGGATGGCCCGACACTGAAACTCCATATCTGGGATCCATTTGTTATTGGACCACAGACGAAAGCAAGAGTGGACGTGTATGTGCAGTGACTTTGCTACCTCCCAGAATCTTTGTTCTGGAAAGTCTCAGGGTCAAACAGTATCCTCCCCCATAGTGCCCCTCCTGCGCATCCTATCTAGCTCCGTTTCAATATTGCTAGGCTCAGTGAAAGGTAAAGTGCTGTGGGATTGTCTCGTACTGGGTCACATTCATTACTACTCTATGGGGTTCTACTTTGTTGGATTGTATCTTGACCCTAATTCTACATAGGTACAGGTGGAGAAGACATTTCACTTTTTGGGAGCTACCTCTTGGTACAAGTAAAGCATGTGTGCACCTACTGCATACGGTATCAGCGAACTGACGTAACGTGGCCTGGATGATGTCTGGGTGCCCATGGCGGTCATGTGATGATTCCATCTGTTGTGTAGTAAGAGTGCAATGTGTGGTGCATGTGGGATGCTAGTGTTGGGTTCAGTGTAATTACAAGTGATATGGGAGAGGCCCCTATGCAAGCGCTGTGAAAATGTCAGGGTGGAATTCATTTGTCTAGGCAGATCTTTGGTAATGTATGGATGCGGCTACACCTACAGTAAACATAGGGTATACAACTGTTCAATACATGACTTATTGAACATTGCAGGTTTTGGGATGATTGACTACCAGGGGAGACATCTGTAGTCCTCTGGTAATCAAGGGTTTGTTTTAATTATGGAAAGGTTGAAAAATGTTTATGGGAAACTGTTAGAAATGGGATCTCTGGTTGGCTAAGGCTTGCGCCAAAGCCAGGCAGAGACCACCACTCTAGTCAGGGCGAGGGAGCTACACGCCAAAGATAACCCCTGCTCACCCCCTTGGTAGCTTGGCACGAGCAGTCAGGCCTATCCCGGAGGCCATGTGTAAAGCATTTGCGCACGCACACAGCAACAACATCCCAGGCACACTACAAAAGGAACTCCACACAAGGTTATATCAAAAATAGCCTTTGTATTCTCAAAACACATTAGAATAGTAAACACATAATATACATGGTGCCACCTGGCACTAGGTCATATCTACAAGGGAATTATTTACACATGACAGGGCCCACTGGACCACTGTCAGATCCATCACAATGCGAACTTAGTAAAAGTAAAACAGATCATAAACGTACAACCAGTAAACACTGGTACTCACTATACTTAGCATCAGTCTGTAACATAAACTACATTATGCACAGTATCACATCAGGCGCGAATTACATTCTGCGCCAACCTCACCAGCATAAACACATTATGCACTCATCTCACAAGTCTAAATGCATTAGACCCTAACCTCCTAAGCATAACTCACATTAGAGGCATAACTCACAGTAGAGAATAACTCACAACCTAAACGCATTAGGGAATAATAACCTCACAAGCATAAACACATTATGCAAAACAACCTCATAATCATAAACCACAGTTAGAGGTATAACACAGGGTGCGTAATCATACTACATACATTACATTTCCTAGCACCACAAACACATTAGGGCCTGGCGCCCTATAATCCTAACAGTCCCCCTGGCCAACTGGCCATCTCAAAAAGGGGCTCAAATGCCCTATGTCCCAAGAGTCAGGGCGCGCTGCCAAGGCAGCGAAAGTCAAGGGTGCACAATCTGCGCAGGCCTCAAACGTTGCAGCTGGCACTAAGTGCTGCGCAGCTGTGAAGGGATGGGGCAAAGGAGTGCATTTCACTCCTAACTTCAGAAAGACATGCCCCCAAAGAATTGTGCGCCTAAGCGGTGCAGCTGCCCACTACTTGCTGGGCAGCTGTGAATCTCCAAATGAAGCCTGGCACCACTGTGCCGCTTCTGTCCCTCTCAGGGACTGCTAAAATAATATAGCCCCCTCGTTGCAGCGCAACTGCGGCGCCGCTGTAAAGCAAATAAAGAACTGGCACCACTGTGCCTGGGAACCCCCACTGGGGCCCCTTCAATCAAATTAGCCCATCGGTGCAGCTGCCCTCTGCAAGTGAGGCAGCTGAAGTCATCGCGACGCGGGGGAGCACGGGCCCCTCTGGGCCCTTAAACAAGAAGAATGCCCCTCGCTGGAGCACACAGGCCCTAAAACAACTATGGCCCACGTTGGAGCGGCCCGCAACGGCGGGTCCGCTCAGGACAACAGCCACGGTGCCCTCTCTTGCCTCCCTTAGAGCCCTCAATCACCGGCTCTGCGCAGGGGAGGCTCTCTCCTTACGGTTGCTCCTCTTCGCCCGGTCCCTCTCCTGGGGGCCGGGACTCCTCACAGGCGGCGGGGGCAGGCACCGGCAATGTGCCTCGGGCCCCCTATGCAGGACTCCTCAACAGCGGCAGCACGCGGGGCTCTCCCTTACACAGGGGAGCCCCGGTATCTTCATTCCTGCAACTTCCTCCTCTCTGCAGTCCCATGGGCGCGGGCTTCCCTCGGAAGGCGTAAGTCCCAACCCTCAACAGGCAGAACGCTGCCTGACTTCCGGTTTCCCTGGCATTCTCCTTCTCGGTGCTGCGGCAGTGATTTTCTCAAGATAGAACGCGGGGTGGGCACCCGCAGTTAGATATAAAAAATCAATAAGGGGCAATGAGGGGTAGGCTCCCTCCGAATTAGAATATAAAGCAGGGTGGGCTCCTGCTATTTAAAATATAAAAATAGCGGCCATGTGGGGTGGGCACCCACCGCAAATATATAAAAATAAGCGGGGTGGGCACCCGCTAAATCGGCATCACAGGGGGAATCCCTACGCTGGGGATTCCCTCTCTCTCCCTTCAGGCAGCACGGCGCTGCAAGGGAACAACATGAGTACTCCCCCCTCAAAACAAAGCGCTCTTCCAAGCAAAACGCTCCTGGGGGAATGAAAGCAAAGCACTCACAAGGAGCCACAGCTCCAGTAGCAGGCAAAGATCCAGGAGAGGCTCCAGGGGCAGAGCTGGGCCCAGGGGCCAGCACATAGGGTCCTCCAGCAGGGAGGCAGCCCCCATGGCGGTCCCTCTTGGGCCCCAGCAGCAGCAAGCCCCCCCCCCTCTGTCAGGATCAGAAACAGAACTGAACATTTTTCTGGGGTCACAGCCCCTTCTTTTATACACAAAGTTCCCCTTTGTGTCACAGCACAGGGCTTGGCGATACCAGTCAGAACTGTTATCAGGGGGATTTGGAGCACTTTGTTTTGGCAAGCTCCTCTCCCCTTTGACAAGACAGGCCAGGGACATCAGACGCACCACAGGAGGTGGAGCCAGTATTGTAGAGGGAAGGCACAACACTATTCAGGTCCCAGGTGCAACTCCTCCCACCCATCTACATGGAGATCTCTCCATTCAGCCCTGCGCTGACTCACCCTGCCCGTCCTGGAGCCACACATACCTCCCAGCCCCTGTCACTCACAAAGCCAGACATGCAATTCACATCAGGCAGGCAGACACAGAGCACACAGAAATGCCAACTTCTGGAAGTGGCATTTCTACACTAGTTATAATAAATCTGCGCACACCATTGCGCAGCATTTATTCTCACGAGTTCGCACATACTAAACTCTACCCTGCACTCCCCTCATACCAGGAATTATCATGGACACACATATCCCCCATGCATTCCTATGGGAGGTCAGGCCAATCTCACCACACGCACTCAGCGCACACACACTTTACACTGGACCACAGTGCTAAAGCGCGCAGAGGCCAAAAATCACTACCACCATGTCAGAGCTTAAGGCAAAAAGTTCAGGTGTGAACCTGCCAGAAAGGGCCAAGTCCAACAGAAACATTTGTGGTCCTTGACTCGCACACTTGGGTCTTGTTGGGGTTATGGAAATGTCCACTAAAGTGGTGCTGACCGCTGTAAAGGTGGTGCACTCTGTTAGCTCAATTGCAGACCTATTGGAGAAGAGCTGTTGGATGTTGGCTAGGTAAGAAAACATTTGCATCCTTACGTGTATCAATATCAATCATTTTTGGGGATTCCTCTGGCTTTCTTTTTTAGGGATATGCTTTTGCATTAATTCGTGCCATTTTAGTGGGGCACCAGAAGGTGGCTCCAATCGAGGTATCTGTTTTTTAAAGACTTTGGGAGATTATTCATGGGTCACCTTGATTTTTAATTATGGTTCATTGGTTTTCCCCTGTCACCATGACAGTAAAGGACATTTTAAAGGGTGATCTTTTTGAGCATGTGGGTGATCTTTGGTTATATCAACTAACGTTTTTAGGGGTGTCATCAGCCTTCCAATTTCCAACCTTCCCTAGTGTGTGTGTTGGGGTGCCTTTTGACCTACATGTGCGTGGGACAATGTATGAAGAGGGAGCGTGCCATAATTGGGTGTTATTGGCAATCGCAATGTGCCCTGAGGTCACATGTATACCCCTCTAGTCCCGACACACAACGTGCAGTGGGACCCTCCCTAATGGCACCAGGTGTCTTGGCTATGCCCTTTTACTAGAGGGTTCTTATTTGGCTAGCTTTGGGCTTCTTTTGACTGGTTTTTGGGCGTTTGCCTGGGTTTTCATGAGGTTTGCGATCTCTATTGTCACACACAGGAGGGGGTCTGAAGAGCTGTTCCATGGCCCCCATGTGTCTGAGAATGGGCTTATTTCCTCCCCCAGATAGGGTGTGCAGGGCCTTGTGTATTCAGCTGATTGCTAGGCTAGATACAGTGGTAGGCATATTCCTGTGTATCTCGCACGGTGCCGTGATTGATTTTTGTGGACTCCCATTTCCCTGGTAAAACTCTCTCTCAAGCTATATCTTATCGATTATATTTTCACCTGCTGTCCCCGGCTGTGGACATGCTACTTTTGTTGTTTCAGAGGGACATGACCTGACAATCAGGCTTCTGAGGGAAAGGAGGAGGCAGAATATTGCTAAAATGGGAGTCTGGTGTGAGGCCAGAACTCTTCCAATTGAGTTTGCAACAAGCTAACTTGATCTCTTATTACCTAGTGAACCCTTCTCTTACACTGACGATATGGTGAGGCTTGGGTCCAGACAGAAGACTCCCCTCTAATTCCACCTCGGACTCTTCCCCGAGTGGTGCTCTGTACCTACCCCTGCTCTCCTCAGGTGGAGTGCCCACTGCTCTGCTCTCTCATTGTGCTTCCAGGATGAGAGCTCTTTCTCTCTCCATCATTAACTCATGCATCTCCTTTAACTTCCACCTAGGTTGCCTCCTTTGTTCTGAGCTATGCGCTGTTATCCTTGGTAAGAATTTGCCCTAAACTGGGTTTCTGTTGTCCTTTCGGCTACCTGAGCATACCATGTGGCTTCCCCAGAGGACTGGGACCCCTTTCCTCACCCCCACTAGTTGCATCACTGTCCAGAACTGTTGTGAATTTCCCTGTCACCCGACTGTGTTCCCCTAACTGGTGGGCGTGCATGTTTTTCGTGCCACTGGGGTTTGATGGTTGGAACGCGACGGATGGGTGGTTGAACTCGAGGGAGCTCTAGCACTGGACTGGGGTGATGCTGGGATTGCCTGGGTCTGCTGATCTGTTAGCCCGTATGTCTGGATCTAGCAGTTGGTTGTTCAGCAGAGGGCCATCCTGGCAACACCTCCATTCCTACATACGGCAGGGGAGGTGCAGACGCCTTCCCTGATGGTTCTGGGATATGTTTTTCAGTCTGGGCCTCCTCAAAGATGGCCCACAGTTCTCACAGTGCCTCTCTTCTTTTCTTATTTTGCCCTAGATTTTTGGTCCGAATGTGTGTTTTCGTGTGTTCCTTTATGTTAGTGTTGAAGGTTCCCCCCTCTGGCCAGGAAACACGTGTGCCTTAGTGTGTGCATTTTTTTACCTGTGTGGGGAACCTAGTTTGCATGTGCTTTAGCGGGGATTCCATGATAAGTTGGGAACTTTTTATTGGACTGATACACTCTAGCTTCTTGGGATTAGGTAATCTCAAAATTCTAGTCTGGTCCTGGGGAAGTAAATACACAGGAATTACTGACTACAACTACTTTACTACGAGCTCAACGACATGTACAGATGCATCAGAATAAACATTTCACAAACACAAATAACAATTCGAATGATGATTGTGAGAAATACCAATTCATTCATAAGCACATTGAGTCATTGACAAAACACGACATCAAAGCCAAAAATACAGTTGCAATAATTTACCAGCACCACAACATCAAGAATGCAACAATCAAAAAACACAACAAAGATAAAGAGAAAAAACTGACAGAGAATAAAATAATGACTTTGTCAAACAATACCGTAGCCCGCTCTTAGCGTATGCTACAGATGACGAGGGAAGGCTCTGCGCAGTACTCGGGACTAAGTGAGCCAGACAGTCTGTCAATATCGGCTCTGGGACAAAGATAACAACAAGTTATGCTGAAAGAAGGAACAACTTGACAACCACAGGCCCTCCTTAGCGAAATACAAGCTACCTTTAATCTTCAAGATCAAAATATTCCCTAACCTCCGAATTGTACCCTATATCACACCCAGGAGTCATGTGTACCAACTATGTGACACCCAATGACCAAGCAAAAAACACCTCACTTCTTTCAGATACCAACAGTGTTAAGAAACTGACAGCACTGAGAAAACCTTTTTATACAAAGAATAAGAATGAGGTTCTGACCCTATATCACACCGAAGTCCTATGCATACCATCTGTGTCACACCCAGAGGTCCAAGCGGTGAAGCCTCAACCCTGTATCACATCCAGGGGACAAGTGTACCTTGAAAAAACAAAATACAAGAGGTATTTGGCAAAACAGGAACAGTTGGTTTAATCAAACTCTTCAGCTGGGGAAACAGTTACAGAGTTAGGGTCTGAAGACTGTCTCAAATTACAACCGATCTGATCACTATTATATACATTTCTTGGATCATCATAAAACAATTCTGAGATCCTTTTTAGGAAGAGGAATGTGGGCTTAGTCGTGAAGTCATAAATAAATCCCACCTGATAACAAATGCAGGTGGGTCTCGTCCTTGAGTGGACAAAATGAGGGCCAGTCTGTAGCGTGTCCAGATGTCCAACCTGGGTAGCGCATGATCACTGCATGTGCTGTGTGTTCTGTGTCCTAATTGGCTGAGTGTTGCTAGCTTCATGTGGCATCTAACTTTATGGTGTTTTGGGAAAGCGCACATCCCTTCGGCATGTGTACTTTATTGCGGCCAATCTCCCTGAACCATTGTGGTGTCGCTGCCTGTCTGTGGGATTGATCTGGGTGTTTCCTGTTCTCGAGTTTGTTCTGCTGGTTACGTGCCACCCCACCTGTGATCTGTCAATCCATTGCCTCAGGCCTAGATCACAGGGCCTGTCTGGCCACATATTTCTGATTTGGGGTTGATGAAGAGGTCATGTCCTGTGATTTCGACAACAGTAATGCGTTTTCGTATATATAAACAGGTATTATTGACATCGACTTTTTCAATATTAACAATCCCATCCACCAATTTTTTGTTCACATATTATAGCAGTCATGCCATCACTGATGACATCTCAAATGACATCAGTGATGCCATCATTGATAACACCTTAGTGATATACAACATAGAGTTACTAAGAGCCTGATTCACAAAGATAAACTTACACTTTTGTATACATTTACGACTGTTTGCTATCTAAAAGGGATTTACGAGTAGTATCTTCACGAGTGCTGAGTCTCTTCACATGAAAAGATATGTCCGCACTTGTAAAGATGCTGCTTGTAAATCCCTTTGTGAATTACAAACAGTTGTAAACTTACACAAATGTGTATGTTTCCCTTTGTGAATCAGGGCCTCTAAGTGTACATGTGTGGATGTATAGCAAGGAAAAAGTATAAGCCTTGAATGCAAGTGGATTGTGCATGTTGAAAGTTGTATGGTGTACCGTTTGCAAATCACTAAAGTTTGGAGTTTAAGTATTACTCCATGTTAAACGAGGTCAGGCCTGAGCACACCTCATGCAGGTTGCAGGTGTATGTTTCAAAGTAGGTTGTGATTTAATGCCCCCAAAAAAACTGTGAGAACATCCAGTAAACACTCCTTGCATTGACCTCCAGGAATCGTCCTGTGTGTGCAGTCCCCATGCCGATCACGGACATGCTAAAGCAGTTTCTGGGTGTATCCTGACCACTCGGTAGCCCCCGAATTCTGATTTTCTTTCTCCTAAATTGGTTTATGAGGCCATCTTGCTTGAGGGCCAGAGCTTTGTATTCCTCTTCCAAGAGGAGAATGCTCTGTTCTGCTGTGTGGAGCTCATCTGAGTGGAATTTGTTTTTGAGGTCTTATGGCTTGAGGGCCAGAGCTTTCGTATTCCTCTTCCAAGATGAGAATGCTCTGTTCTGCTTTGTGGAGCTCATCTGAGTGGTCATCCATTTAGATTTGTGCTCAGTCCGACAGGAGCCAATGTTCATGATGTCTTTCTTCAGCTCTCGAAGGTAGCCTTTAATGTCTATGGAAATGGTGGGGAGTTCTTCCTTGATGTGCCATAGAAACTTTTGAAGGACATCTTCAGTGATGGAGGGCATCTGGGGGGAGTATTTGGGCCATTGTTGTAGATATCAATCTCTAGTGGGGTGGACTGCCCCTATCCCCTCTGGGTCTGGTGGTCAGCATGACCTAAATGTTGGTGTCTGCGGGATTTGTCAGTCGCCATGTTCAGCAGGGTGGGACTGGGGTGCTGAGGGCTCTGATGGCTGATAGGAGACCCTCCTACAGAGGATGTATGACTGAGTGATGGTGTGTAGTATGTAGGTAAGGCACTCCCAGGTGTCCTTGACTGATGAGGTATCAGTAGTAGGCCACAAAGGAAGAAGGCTCTTTCCCCAGAGATTAAAGTTGGGCCCCAAACACCAGTATAATCCTTCAGTTCTGTAAGTTGCAGCTCAGCTAATTGTTGGACCGTTGTAGAAGATGGGCAGTCAGCCAGTAGACCCCCACAACAGTGCAAAAGGCCCCACAGAACAGAGAAAACCTTCCCCGAAGTCATCTATGTGCAATCATGAGCAGGTGTGAAGGAAAGCGAATACCTCAATCTGTCAAGGTCCATGAGCCTGCCACCCCCCTTTACTGAGTCTATTGCATGGATCCCTGGGACAGCAGTAGTGGTCAGCCGGACCCACTATCGGCATTTGCACAGGCAGCGATCTGTCACTGCCACAGCCACCTGCAACAGTCAGGCCTCCAACAGTTCGTGTGCCCGCTCCTCAGTGTAGCACACAACAATGGAGCTTTTCTGGGCACCACAGGATCCCAGGGAGCACCACCGCTTCCTTCATTTCCTGAGGGCCCCCTGTGCCCCTCAGGGGATGCGGTCTGGCTCACAGGGCTGAGGTCTCAGTGGTGATGCAGCACTCAAGGCAGAAGCTGGAGAGCTCTCCTCAAAATGGCTGTACTTTGGGCTCCCAGTGTTCGGCAAAAGGGTACCACAGAAGTCTCCCATACAGCTATCGGGAGAAACTTGCCATGCGTCTTTGCTTCATGCGAGTGGGCTGTGCCCTGCAATCACCGAAAAACCACATGTAATGAGTGACTGTATCTGCGAAATAACCTGGGATGGACTAGAGCAGCCTTATCATGCGTCTACTGCAATTCCCTGATGGCCAGGTCCCCCCGGTTTTGGTTTTTGCCACAATGTTGAAATACTTTGAGCCCAATGACTACCTCATGTGCAAAGTGTGACCTAGTCAAAATTTGATGCATACCTTTGCTTGTTTTCTGATGTTAACTTGAACTTTCCAGACAGCAATGACCAATCACCAGCACAAAACCTTCCTGGACCAAAGTTATATGCATGTGCTCATGTTTTGGAACTGCTGCTATAAATTCATTAACTTTTGCTTTGAACTATGCTACTTATTTGTCACTGCAAAGTTATGTTAATTGTCATTTGGAATGTGCATCACCATTGAATGAAAGTTATCTAGATGGTGGCTGAAGAAGCATAAGAGGCATTTGTTCCATCACACTGCATAAAGGCATCTATGAAGATATACTATGTACCTCTCCGGCAGGACAGACACTTTGTATGGCCATTTAATGTGACAGTTCTACTCCAAAATAGTAAAAAGAGAAATATCCATAAGAATTCCAATGAAGAAGCTGAACCTAAGATCAGAAGCCCCCTATGAAGGAGAAGACTAAGCAAGCAATTACAGTAGCAGCTTTGAAAGACTGAGAACCAGTACAGGAAATGTGTTAGCAATTGAATGAAGAGGTATGCACTTAATGAGAGTTCAATATGGATGTTACAAGTTCCTGACTTGAAAAGAAAAAATAATGGTTGAAAAGATAATGAATGTTGCTCTGTGTTCAAGGACCTCAGTTAGAGTTTCGAGGTTACTGGGGATGCTCCAGTTCTTGAAGAGGACTCTAGATACTATGAAGTACAACCCAGCGGCTCAATTTCCTTCCGCATAAGAATGTTACTGTAGGGGAATACAGCTGGTGGATCCTACTTCAAATTTAGAGTTTCCGCCAGAAAATGTGGGATGTGCAATGACCGGCAAACCCTAAATGAGGCCCACAAGATTTAAATTAATATTTTACCAAATAATATGACAACAATAACTATGTATTTATGTTTTTCATTTCAGATATCACAGCAGAGCTGTATCTCTTGAGAAATGAAAGAAGAGAATCTAACCTTGGTGAAAACGTTTCTTATTGTAGGGTTTTCAGACTTTCCTCATATTCGAGACATGCTTTTTGTTGCTTTTGTACTGATTTACCTGATTACTCTGATTGGAAATCTTCTTATTGTGACAGTAATTTGCTGTAGTTCACAGCTGCACACTCCTATGTACTTCTTCCTCACAAACCTGTCCCTCATTGACATCACTTACACCTCAATCCTTTTCCTGCCAATGCTGGCTCGCTTCTTTCAGAACGGCACATTCATCTCTCTCACTGAATGCTTGCTACAGATGCATTTTTTCGTGGGCATAGCATCCACAGAATTCCTTTTCCTTGCTGTCATGGCTTATGATAGGTATGTGGCAATCTGCCTTCCCCTGCGTTATTTGACCATCATGAATAGGGCTGTGTGCATTGGGTTGACAGCTGGATGCTGGTTAGTTGGTCTCATTGATCCAACCCCACACACAGTATTAATGTCTAAGCTATCATTCTGTGCATCCCACACAATCAACCACTTCTTTTGTGATGTGACAGCTCTGATGAAGCTCTCCTGTTCCAGCACTCATGCTCTTGAAACACAGACCTACATCCTTGGTGCTACAGTGGCAGTGATGTCATTTATTTTAGTCATCACATCTTATGTCAACATAATTTCAGCTGTCCTGAAAATCAAGTGTACAGAAGGGAGGAGGAAGGCGTTTTCAACATGTGCCTCACACTTCACTGTTGTTGTTTTGTTCTATGGATCCATTTGTGCAACATATATGCGACCAACATCAGCCTATTCAATGAAAGACAATAAGATATTATCTTTGATCTACACTGCACTCACTCCACTGTGTAACCCCATTATATACAGTTTAAAAAATAGAGAGCTAAAAAATGCCATGATGAAGAACTCATGATAGACTATGGGAGCAAAACACTTTAATGTTTTTTTTTGTTTGTTTAGCTACTCATTAAGCTTCATTTAAATATGTAGTAGATGGCCATATATGTATAATTTGTCCTATAATTAACCAACGATTTTCGAAGAGTAAAATTTCTTCCAACATCAGGGCCATTAGTGGTGTATGTCAAAGGGCCATCTGCCAAAAATCCATGGATGTCTCTTCCGCTTATTTCAGGGTTATAAATAAAGGGGGGTGACTTGATTTCTAATAGCGGAGCCCAGGCTGTCAACGCTTACCCCAAAACCTTCTACAGCCACAGGACCACTAGCTTAACCACATTGTATGTCCCAGTCTGTTATGGTGGTGTTACTCTTCATATCCCCCAGTAAAGGCTTGGCAGTCTGAAAAAGGAAAAAGAACAGTGTTGCTAATATGAGGGTAGCAACTCCTAGGGCATTATGTTTGCTGATTTTTTTGCTTTAAAGAAGCAAACCCCCAGTTTGGAGGTTTATTTATTTGAAAGAAAATGAAAATGTCTAGGCATCCTTGACATGGAGGCCCGGCAACCCTCACATTTTTTACAAGAATTCTCCCATCTTTTTGCCTCATGGTTGGCCGACTTCAGCCAGCAGAGGTCGTGCCTGTGTGGCCACTGATGTTCAGCTGTACTTTCAGAAAGGCCCCACAATTGTGGGTGCCTTTGAATTTGCTTAGCAAGTCATTGCTCCTATTGGAGCAGCAATACCCAAGTTTCACCCAGGTACTTTCCTGTTTTTCCTTTGTTTGCATTGTTAACCCTGCATTTTGGACAATATTAACCCACATATGTTCATGGATTTAAGCACTTTCTCCTCATTTCTTCTTTGTAGATTTCAGTACAGTGACTCACGCACCGGGGAGGCAACAAAGCAATATAATGCATAGAAACTGAATTTCAGATTATACAGAGCACGTATAAGCAAAGTGTTACAAGTAGGGGTGGGTGGTAAACTCCGCTCCTCCAGAGAAGTTAGCAAAGTTTTGCCGACTCTGCTTGGTGCTCATGTGCAGCTCTCGAATGGTATGATAGTGACAGCTAGTGAGAAAATCAAGCGCTAAACCGCCTCCCAGTGAGATTTCCCAACGAGGAAGAATGTGGCAGGTTGCTATCGCTCATGTTGAGAAAGTAGCCACTCACAGTGAGAAAGGTGCCGCTCAAGATTGATGCACCGATTATCTCACTGATTGGTACAGTAGCCCCCAATTACAAGTAAAAGCCTCCACCATCATATGCACTATAAAGGCCTGGGAGTGTTTGTGAGAAGCTGGCCTGGTATATGATGCCCACTAATGTTAGTGCAAAAAGAACAATTGATGGACAGAATGCAGAACAATGTCATACATTCACCCCAGTTCAGAGATCTGGGCCTAAATCCATCGTTTTTTTGTTCACCATGCCATTCCAGTTTGGACCCAGCCATATGCAAATCAGTCTTGACCCTGCACCCAATGGGAACAGTCCAGCCCGAACTGCAAGGCCAGGTTCTCCATGGACTGGAAACAAGCATCCTAGGACCTGTTTCGGGCTTTCAGCCCTCATTAGCCAGGATAGCTTGACTCCAGTGGCATGGAGAGCACGGGACCCATGTCTGGGCATACCAGTCCCACTCGGGGTGACAAATGCAAAAAGAACAATTGATGGACAGAATTCAGAACAATGTCATACATTCACCCCAGTACAGAGATCTGGGCCTAAATCCATCATTTGTTTGCTCACCCTGCCATTCCAGTTTGGACCCAGCCATATGCAAATCAGTCTTGACCCTGCGCCCAATGGGAACAGTCCAGCCCGAACTGCCAGGCCAGGTCCTCCCTGGACTGGAAACAAGAATCCTAGGACCGGTTTCGGGCTTTCAGCCCTCATTAGCCAGGATAGCTTGACTCCAGTGGCATGGAGAGCACGGGACCCACGTCTGGGCATACCCGTCCCACTCGGGGTGACAAATGCAAAAAGAACAATTGATGGACAGAATGCAGAACAATGTCATACATTCACCCCAGTACAGAGATCTGGGCCTAAATCCATCGTTTTTTTGCTCACCATGCCATTCCAGTTTGGACCCTGCCAAATGCAAATCAGTCTTGACCCTGCGCCCAATGGGAACAGTCCAGCCCTAATTGCTCACTTTGCCACTGGATTCAAGCTAGCCTGGCTGATGAAGGGTGTTACCCAGAAACCGGTCCCAGGATGCTTGTTTGCGGTTCAGGGAAGACCTGGCTTTGCACTTCGGGCTGGACTGTTCCCATGAGGCACAGGGTCAAGACTTATTTGCATATAGCTGGGTCTGAACTGAGGTGGCGAAGTGAGCTAAAGAATGATGATGGATTCAACCCAGATCTGTGACTGGGGGTGAGTGTCTGAAAAGTTTCAGCGCTCCGTCCATCATCTCCTTGTGTTCACTAATGTAAGTGGGCACCTTGCACCAGTCCAGACAACCCTTATGGTGATTTAAGAGGTCTTAGACAACCTTAGAAAGCTCTCTAAGTGGTTGCTGTGGAGAGCAGCCTCCTGGCTTAGTCCAGAAGGAGTATAAAGCAGCTTGTTTTACCAGAATGCAATCTAAAAGTATAGATTGAATGAAAAAGAACCACACAAGGTATTTATAAAAATATGTATTTATTATAATATACTCTCTAACATGTTTAGATATCACCTACCCGGAGATAATCACAATGCACTCAATACTTTGCAAAGAAACACAATAAATCGCACAGAATACACAGTGGACCCCAGGGGGGACCCAACCATATACTAAGAAAGTGGTATAAGAACCACGACTCGGGTCAGGACAGTGTCAAGAGGGCGTAGAAGTGCTGGGGACCCAAGGAACCACCCAAGGTGAGTAGATAGGGACCCCACGGAGAGCGCGTGCAGTGTGGGAACATGACCATGTGCTCCGTACAACTCTAAAGGTAAGTTGCGGTTGGATTTTTAAAGATTACGTTTTTAAAGATTAAGAACCCTTCCCAGTGGAGCCTGAAGAAACCCCGTGGAATACAGAAGGTTGGAGAGCCACCCCACTCGTGGATACCCTAGTACCCACGTTACCTACACCAGGGAAGCTGGGTGCATAGGTGTGAAGTGGTGTCGGAAACTGCCGTCAAACCCAATGGAGGACTTCAGAAAAGTGCTGCTGCTGAAGTAGGAGAAAGTGTCCGGTGGAATCTGAAGGTGGATTCGAGATGAGAGGTACCTGCAAGCAGAGGGGACAGAGTCTATGTCACTCAGGAGTGGCCATGAAACTTGGAAGACGAATGCCCTCCGATGTCGGGTGTTGCAGGATGAATGACGATGGCCTTGACTCTACAGCTGTGAGGACCAGGCTATGCTGAGGAAGACCAGGAGCCATGCACGAGCTGTCCCACATCGGATGTCGATTGCTGAGGGGTAGGTGTTTGGCGGGAGCACCAACAAGCCTTGGCAAATGCAACCAATGCAGACATTGAAGAAGGTGCAATGTTGGGACCAGCAAGGTCCAGGGGACTCACCAAAATCAGGGAAGTCAGGGCAGGCCCCAAGCAATCAGGGGAGCCCAAAAGGAATAAAGGTGAACCTCAATTGGACCCACAGGCCGGAGGCACTGGAGTCGTGAGAGGACCTCAAGCAGCTCACCAAAACAATGCAGGCCACAATGCACACGATGAGGTGTGGCTGAAGATTCTGGTCACTGGAGGTGCTCGAGTTTGGGGCTACTTGGAGCCCAAAGATCTTCTTGGAAGGAAGTCAAAAAGCCTTTGCAACTGCAAGTTGATGCAGTGCACAGAGGTTCAATTATTGCAACCCCCACAAGGGATACTGGCCTCAAACTTGGTGAGTGGGCAGGACAGGCTGCAGGAGCTGTGGAGAACCATGACCTGTGTTGCAGAACCTTTCGGAGTCCAGAGGAGCTCAGGATCACCAGACCGTCAACTTAGTTGCGGTGCTTGCGAATGCAGGGGAGTGGCTCCTTCACTCCAAGGGAGATTCCTTCAGGTGTCTTTGATGCCCACAGGCCTTGGAAGGATCCTGTATGGTGCACAGGCACAGACAATGCAGCAGACTGGAAGGGAGACGAAATTGAGCCCAAACAAAGTCCAGTGAAGTCCAGAGTGCCCAGACGGTAGAAGAAGAAGTGGTGTCTGATCTGAATCTTGTCCCACGATGAATCTAGGGACCCACCCACAGGTAAGTCCTTAAGTACCCTAAGGAAAGGGTTGGAACTATTCAGGGGTCCCTCCCAGGGGAGGGTCTGGACAGGGGGGAGGTTACTCCCATGTCCTTTGTCCAGTTTCGCACCAGAGCAGAAGCCAATGACTCCCAGAGCTGGTTTTAACTGGACTATGCATGGGGACACCAAATGTGCCCCTCATGCAGACTGAGTGGCGCTGGCATGCACACCCACCCTGCCCCAATACACTAAATCCTGTCTGGGAGGTGGTCACACCTCCCTGTGACAGATACCTATTGTTCTGCCTTCCCCTGCTCGAGCTTGGCTCAGCAGCAGGAGTGCAGAATTGTGTTTCTGGTCGGCAGCAACCATTATGTGCTGTCAGGGTCAAGAAGGCTGGTACCGGGAGCACTGAGAGCCTAACAGAGGGCTCTTCCACTGCTTGTAATCATACCTCCCACACTGTTTATGGTGTTGGGGTATGAGTCCAACATGTTTGATAACAAACATGATAGGATACTTTGCAGCCATTTTCGAGAGGGTCATCGCGTAATTACATGATGCCCCTCTATATGGTATTTGGCTGCTTCACTTATAACCCAGGAGAATGGACTCCATAGGCTGTAGGGGTGTCATGCTCATGCAGGGGCACCCTCACACTTAGAACTAAGCACCCTGCCTTCAGGATTGATAAGGCCTGCTATAGGGTTGACTTATAGGTTTTAAGTGCCGTTACCCTAGATATAGGAAACCTATATCTTTAGTAAGTGGTGCTAGCACCAGGTTACACAGGCTGCAATGGGAGGCCTGTAGTTCCATTTTGAATGGTCTCCCATGGGTGGCATAGTGCATGCTTCAGCCCATGGGGGACCTTTGTGGTACCTATGCCCTGGGTACCTTGGTACCATATACTAGGGACTGATAAGGGTACCCTAGCATCCAATCTGGGATGTACCTAAGTGCTGAACATACCAATTTAAGGGAGAAAGCAGATAGACTGGGGTCCTGATTAGCAGGATCCCAGTCAGACTAGTCAGTAACAGCTTAGCACCAGGCAAAAAGTGGGGGTAACCATAAAAGCAGATCTTACTTTCCTACAGTGTTTAAGTAAGAAGGGCATTTGAGATGTCATCTACTCCTCATGACTGATGCATTACTACCAATCATCACTTGCAAATGATCAGCAGACACAATTTGTTATTTGGAAATATATTATATATAGAAGTTTGAGTTACAGGATATATAAATTCCATTCATATGTATTTCTTTTTCACAGAAATGTCTTTAATCAAATCTTCTTGACCCTGATTTTCACACTGTAGCCAACGCATTTTGTCTCTTTACAAGAGACTTCTTCAGGGCTACAAAAACATAGACAACTGATACATGTAATCAGGATCAAAATACAAAACCAAGATTTATTTAAAATTCTTTAAAAAAATGGCATCCTACATGGCACCATAATTCAAGATACTTGATTCTTTTCTCTATCATTTTTCAGACCTTAGTTTTACAACTTATCATCTTGTCCTATATATATCCCATATACCAATAATATGCTTAATACAAAACCATCCTATTAAAGACATCAAGCCTACCCTTACAATTCCTTAACATTTGCACCAGATCAAATTTAAACTGAATAGAAATTTGAATTCGGGGAAATTCTGACTACTGTGTATTCTAAGTTCTGAAACAAACCATTCTGCCTTTGAGGGACATCCTTTAATGTTCCAATATTATATAGTCCTACTATGAATAAGAGAATATACGCTAGTTAACCATATTAATCATATGAATATTTCCTTCCTTTCTTCACAACACATTCATTTCTAATATCTTATCCTATAGATTTTATCAAAGACCGAGACGTCAACCCTCAACATTTAGAGAAATATCACAAAATTGGTGTATCTTAGTATATTCACTATTATTTAATAGCCACATACATCTTGTTCTTTTGTGCTCAAGCCTCCATGGTTTGCTTATAAGGCATTCCATCTGTCCAAATGGTATGTGCTTATTCCACAAATAATATATGCTAGTTGTCACTGCACTTTTTTTTTTAAATCTGGAAAGTATATTATTAAGATTTTCAATTATAATGCACATATAATGCTGCAATAAAATTATATATATCCTTCCATATCAAATATTACTAGAACAATATTTCTTCCCACTCTCCTATAACATTATACATGTCACCATTACATGTTAATTCACCTGTGTGACTACTGTCCAGATTTTTCAACAGTGAGAATTGTTTGGGGCTACTGACAAGATTATATGCTTGTTGTACTCGCATTTGCGACTGGCACTCAAGATTAACAAAAGTATAGGGTTAGATAGATAAGACTACTGTCACCTAGCCGATTACGATTACATGGAAATATATTCTTATTGGAGCCTCTTTGTGTTCGCTACCATAACATCAAGTTCGGGACCGTACCCGCCATTTCTCTCTGATGTTGCCAAAAGTCACAGTATATTTCTGTCACAAAATTGTGGCTATCAATTTTTAAAAAACCTGTCACTTAAGTCTGGTCAGCGTTCCAAATATCAATGATCACATATGTTCCCCATTTCACGCGAATGGAGTCAAATTCCTCCTACACAGGCTCTGAGTCCGCCATCTTGTAATGGGCAATCCGGTGGTATTCTCGACTTCTCATTCCCCCCAAAACGTCCTTCTACTTAACTAATGACAGTTGTATAAGATATTAGGCCCTCCTTATTTTCACTATCATCATACCTGGCCTAAAATCGTGTATAGTGCATCAGCTATTTCACTCAAAAACCCACTGTACATTTTTGTCATCCGGATGTGACATATTAAAATACTATCTCTCCAAGTCGAGAGCTACTCATAATAACAATATATGGCCAATATCCTTTATGTATGCAATCATGCCTGTTCAAATGTCCCTTATCTAGGCCCTTACCGTGTATTAAGTTGATAGCAGGACGTGTAGCGCGACCACTACCAAAGATCCTGCACTCGAGTCTGGTCGGCATTCAAAACTTCATAAGTCACTTGTGTTCTCATATCACATAGGATAGTTGGAATCCTCGCCTTGAATACAGCATCAATGCTCGCCATCTTATAATGGGCAATCCAATAATATCAATCAATATGTTCATTCTCAAACACCAAATTCATATTTCTATCTTTGTTCCTTGGTTACCTATTCACTCTATTTTGACCCAAATGCCACACCATGCAGTTCCCACATGTGAAAAAACCATTTGGTTTCGTTGGTAACCAGGTTAGAACACTACTCTCATCCTTGTTAGACTTCACATAACTGGGACATAGAGTTTCATCATGGTACCCCTCCAATAGACCACTCATGGCCTACGCGGTACAATGCCCTTTGGTAGTGATCCAGAATCTAAAATGTGCCAATTCCTACGTAAGATGTCATACATGTGATAGCTAAGCATGTTATATTGTGTGACGAAAATGGTCTTCATTTCTGGTCTATTGTTCTCTTTTACAAACCCCAGTGCCAATAAGTGTGTCCTTCCTATACAGTTTCCATATTCTTGTCTCAGCTCTGTTTATACAGAGTTCCTTATAGCCTCGTTCCCTAAAGTCAGATTTGATATTCTGTAATCTTTTGTAAAAATCCTGTTCCTGACTACAATTTAGTCTAGCTCTAACCATTTCGCCATAAGGAATAGCGTTAATGGTGGATTTTGGATGAGCACTGGTTGAATGAAGCACACTATTGTATGCGGTCTGTTTCTTCAAAATATCACTGTGGATGACTCCACTATGGACATATAATCTCAGATCCAAGAAATCTATTTGATTTCTGTTGTGTTTTAGGGTAAGTTTGACATTAAATCTATTATTATTCAGATAGGCATGGTATGATTGAAGATTCTCCACCGTTCCATTCCAAATCATTAGAAGGTTAGAACGTCATCAATATATCGCCCATAGAATATTATGGTATTGGTCCAGTCACGCGCACCCAGACCCCAGGCATACTCCATCTCAAACAAACCCATAAAAAGGTTTGCAGAGGATGGAACAAACCTGGATCCAATGGCTGTTCCCTGTTTCGGTAAATACCAATTTCCATCATGAAGAGACACATTCTTTGTTAGTATGATCTCGGCCATCTCTAAAAGCATAAGGGTATGTTCCAGATGACTAGCATTCCGCTTGAAGATGCTTCTATGCCACAGTACATTCTTATACATGTATATAGACTTTCTACGCCCATTGTTACAAAGAGAAGTTTGTCACTATTCCATTGAAAGTGCTCCAACTTGCACAAGACTTTCTTGCTATCCCTTATGTATTTTTCACATGAGTTTGCAAAAAACCATCCACATATTCCGCTATGTGCTCTGTCGGAGAGCCATTGCTGGAGATGATTTGTCTTACCAGTGGAAATTCCTTTGTTTTATGAATTTTGAGCAGGCTATAGATGCAAGGGTATTTTGAATGATTAGCTTGGAGATACCTGTACTCATGATCAAAAAGAAGACATGTCTCATGGCAGTTACTCAAATGTGCATTTATGTACTTTCCCATGTTAGGGACCGGATTCAAACTTAGGGCCACATGTACGACCATTGGAAATTGCAACTCGCAATTTATGCCAAATTGCGAGTCGCAATTTGCGACTCGCAATATCCAATGTACAACAGTGTCTGAGACACTGATTGTGATTCCCAATGTGGTCGCAAATCGCATGCCTCATGAATATTAATGAGACAGTCACAATTTGCGACCCCATTGGGATTGACTGGTCCTCCCAGGGATGGTGACCTGCTGGGCTCAGCAGACCTCCATGTCTGGGACTGCTTTTAAATAAAGCAGTTTTTCCTTTGATGCATTTAAAAAAAGAAAAATTAAACTTTTTGTTTCATTTTTTAAGGGCAGGCAGTGGTCCCTGGGACCACTGCCTGCCCCTAAAATATATTTTTGCATGCATTCACAAAGGGGAAGTGTTCCCCTGGGGACCCCTTCCCGTTTGCAAGTGGTTTACCACTCTTCTGTGAAGGGTGGTAAACTGTGACTGTTTTGCGACCGCAATTGCGGTCGCAAAACAGTCATACATAGGTTCCCGGGACGTTATTAGGAAGGGACGCCGTTGGAACGTCCCTTCCTAATAGCGAGTCGCAAAACCTATTTTGTGAGTTGCAAATCAATTTGCGAGTCGCAAAATAGGTTTTGTACATGGGCCATAGGCTATTTGCATGCGCAAAGGCGTCTAAAACCCATTTGCACATGCAAAAATCTGTCGTACATCTGGCCCTTAGTCTCTTATAACATGCTTGGTTAGCTAGCTGACTTTCCAGTTCACACAAGTAATCCTTCTTGTCCGTCAGAACAATATTCGCCCCCTTGTCAGCTTCACCTATCAAAATACTTTTATTATCTCTTAGGTTTTGCAATACATCCCTATCTCTTTTTGATAGATTATGATGATGCTTACATTTACCAGTATTATGATGTGAGTCCTCCAATTTATGTAATTCAGCAGTTACTTTACGATGGAACTCATCAATTACAGTATCCTGAGCACTGTGGGGGCATATATTTTGAGGATGATTTAAGGCCTCTATTTATGGTTAGATCTTCTTAGTCCTGAAGGTCACCTGCTATTTGTGTGAAATCCCCACAATCATTATCCTCATTTAATGAGGCAATAACTTGTATATCCCTTAGATCAGCAATGGAGAATGCAGACATTTCAGTTGTTTGAGATACCACACACGGCACATAAAAATGTTCACTGAAATGCCTTTTTAATTTCAGATTACGTGTAAATTTAAACAGGTCTAAACGCGTGACAGCAAAATTACATTTCTACATGAAGCAAAAACTTAGTCCCTTGCTCAATATGCATATCTCTTGATCAGACAAGATCCTTGAAGAAAAATTTACAATTCTTAATTCTCTTTTCTCCTGATCAGTCACTGAGTTGGGCATCAGCTGCAGGAATCTCCTTCCTGGCTTGCATTGATTTGGTTTGTAAGCTTGTTCGAACCCCTGTTTTTATGTCTCCATCCTCCCCTTTTTATTCTTCTCCTCTGCCTGGGGTGCCTTTTCTCCGATCCCCTAATCGATATCTTTGGCCCTCTAGTAAAAAAAAAAAAGAGGGTGCCTTATTCAAAAGTAGTCATGCTCGAACCTTCCCCTGGATCACTTTCAAATGATGAGAGTGAGATACTGTTAGAGGACATACTTGCATCATTTGTTTTATTCTGGAGATTGAGAGCTGATCTGGTCTGAACATCGTTATATTTTCTGGCAAATGTGAAAATTCTGCCCCCCTCATAGTCTCCGTCATCTCTCTTTATTGTTATTATTACCAATCACGATTAGCTGAGCTAACTATAACTTGCACCCCTGCAATGCACTGCTTATGATCTCACATATTACATCACTCATGACATGGTCATTGACATCACTGATGACATCACTGATGACATTATCCAGTGACTGTGAGTGTTTTTAAAATGTTTATGAGTGTTAAATATATATACTAAGGTGTATTGATAAATCAGTGGGTGTATGAGTGCCTGTATAAGTGAGAAATTAGGTGTCTCAGTGAATGTATGGGTCATTGACTAGGTTCTCTGAATGTCTGTATCAGTCTGTCAGTTGGTGTATAAGTGGCTGCATGGGTTGATGAGTAGGTACATGAGTGGCTATATGATTAATAGAAAGTTTGTCTGAGTACCTGTATGAGTGTCTGTGTGGGTGAGAGGGTGTGTGACTGACTGTATGGGTGAGTGACTGCATGAGTCAGTGGGTGTATGGGTTAGTGAGTGTAAGAGAAGGCTTGTATAAGTGACTTAGTTTGTCTATGGCTGTGTCGGTGAGTTAATAAATGTGTCAATGGTATATGGGTGAGTAAGTGGATATATGAAAGGCAGTAGTGTTGGAGTATATCAGTGACTGTATGTGTGAGCGAGGGATTTTGATAGTAGCTGTATGGGTTAGTGAGTGGGTGTGTGAGGGTCTGTATGGGTCAGTGATTATATGTTAGCATCTGTATGAATAAGTGAGTGGGCGTGTGTATAGCTTTATCAGTGAGTAAATGGCTGTCTGAGTCTATAGGTGACTGAGTAAGTATGTGAGTAGCTCTATGAGTGACTGACACTGTGTGAGTGGCTGTATGGCTGAATGAATGGATATATCAGTGGCTGTATTAGTGAGTGAGGGGGTGTATGCGCGGCTGTATGGGTGGCTGAGTGGATGTGTGTGTAGACCTATAAATCAGTGAGTAGTGATGTACATACTGGTATTGGTGTGTCAATGGTTTTTAGAATGGTAGTGTGGAAGTTGGAGTGGGTGTTTAAATGGTTACATGGGAGTGTGAGTGGCTGCGTCAGAGATTCTGTGGATGATGTCATCAGTGATGTCATTTGAGATATCATCAGTGATGTCACTGACCATGTCATGAGTGATGTAATATGTGAGGTCATAAGCAGTGCATTGCGGGGGAGAGAGTTATAGTTAGCTCAGGTTAAACCCTGTTGCCTTCATCTGTAAAGTGCACTCCATCATTTCTATAAATTTCATGCATGTCAAAACACAGATTGTTGTTATAGATATAGCCCATGCGATGATCTCTGAGGAATGCAGAAACAGTTCTATTAACATGTTTCCTGGCTTTGTCAATCTGTGGACAGAATTGATTTGACCACTTCTATTTCTGTCTTTGGCATATATTAGAGTACGTAAAAATATCAAGAGAGTGACCCTTCAAACAAAGGGAACTGGGTTCGAACCAAATAATAGCAAATTGTTGCCTCTGGAATTTATAAGGCGTCCCTAGATCTACACACTCGTACTGACATAGGTGCTCAACAAGAAAATGATAAAAGAGAAGAAAGAATATACACAAAATATTAAAAATAAATTACGTTGGCAGTAATGTTGAATTATCTCTTATTTTATTAAGAAAAGTTTAATCTTAGTCTGTTACCTTGCAATTTAAAAACAGAACCCATTAAAAATCAATACAGTTCGACAAACATGCTTTTTTTGAAGAGACACAATTGGATCTTATAGGTTTTTTGATGTCTACAATTTCAAATGTCAAGTCACATATCCCTTTACTATATGTGCCAATTCATTTGGCCCCTTTAGTCCCTCCTAAACATGATGTCCTGTATCAAACAGATTCAAATTTTACAAAACAATTTATTAAAAACAATACTCAGAAAAAATTGTGTCGACGCGGCGTTTCAGTGGGAAGTACTGGTTTACACCACCTTCTTCAGGACTGTTTTTGAAAAACAGTATTGTAGAATCTGTAGATATAATTAAAACACAAAAGAACAGTATATTTGTAAACATTTGTAAACATTTTATCTCAGAGACATTTCGACATACTGTCATGTTTATGTTAATGATCTTTCAACCAAAAACCAATTAGCTTAATAAACTTTATAACAGGGAAGGAGAAAAAGGGAAATATAGAATAAAAAAGAAAGGGTAGGAGTAGAGGAAAAACACTACCCCCATTTAATACTTATACACCCCATATTAACTTCTTTAGTATCCCCAGCTATCATTCATGCATCCTCTCGCACCATTATATGTGAAAAAGTTTATACCTAGTCTATAATCTTCTTTTAATTGAAGAAAAAATGATTCCTTGGTGCTTGAATAGCAGCTGATACTGTCTGAAAGACAGTATAAACAGAGTTAGGGACAAATACATTCTAAAAGGAAAAGATTCTTATTTCTAATAAACTATTGTTTGTCGAATACACCCACCTTTTTAGCAGAGTGTATTCCTTATAAAGGTTAATTAATTCCTTCGTATGAGATTCTTTATAGTCTCAATCAGTTGTTTTCAATTTCATCCCCAAGGTCTGTGTATCCTGATAAAATGCAAAAGATTTTTTACTTAACTTTTCCTGTTCTATCTATTTTCATATTTTGTATACTAAGGAAAAGTATTTAAGCTCACCTTTTTAGATATTCCTTAACCACTGATACATTTAATAGGGTCCGTAGATAGAGGATACAGGTTTATAACTTTTTGTCCTCTCTATCATTGATCAGATTTCCTTACTATTTACACAAAAGATAAAAGATAAGTCTGTTTAGGCAACGCCCAATGTGCCCGCATTATATATAGTTACGGTCTAAATATACCAGACCCCATTTACATTCCATTGGTAATGTGGCATCCGGGCCAATTACCAAGAATGCACAATCATTATAACAAAAAATATCTACTATATCCATAGCACTAAATTGCATCAAAAACATTTAAATCTTTCAACATGTATAGCGGGGTTATATTAAATATTTTGCCCTTTTATAGGCCTGCTTAATGATTTTTCTAGGGTAACCCCTATCTGTAAGTTTTCTTTTCAGGTTACTAGCGTGAATCTCATAGTCATTTTTATCTGTACAATTTCTACGTAAACGTAAAAATTGCCCAAAGGGGATGTTATCCCTTTGTATAGGTATAGGTCTATTTCTGATGGTTTTATTTCTACGGTAGGAGAAAAGGGGTTTCTCAAACAGAGCTCCATTCCTATCTTGTAATAAGGACCAATTTCTATTAATTATATTTTTAATCTTGTTGCTCAGACCAGAAAAATTAGTTACAAAGACAAGTTTTTCTCCCTGATCTCTCTTTATCCTATCATTGTCAAAGAGGAGTTCTCTATTAATATATTTCGCCCTTTTATAGGCCTGCTTAATGATTTTTCTAGGGTAACTCCTATCTGTAAGTTTTCTTTTCAGGTTACTAGCGTGAATCTCATAGTCATTTCTATCTGTACAATTTCTACGTAAACGTAAAAATTGCCCAAAGGGAATGTTATCCCTTTGGCATTTCGGGTGATCACTCTCATAATGTAGTGTTGTATTTCTGTCCGTAGGCTTAATAAATGAAATTGTAGACATCAAAAAACCTATAAGATCCAATTTGTCTCTTCAAAAAAAGCATGTTTGTCGAAATGTATTGTTTTTTAATGGGTTCTGTTTTTAAACTGCAAGGTAACAGACTCAGGGGCATATTTACAAGCCCCTTGCGCCACTTTTGCGCCACCGTTGCGTCACGCATGTGATGCAGCGGCGACGCAAACCATGCGCCGCGTTGCGCTATATTTACAACGTGACGCATCTAGGGAGATGCGTCACATAGTAAACCCCTGCGCCACATGAAACCTGCGTCAGGTTTCATGTGGGCGTACTGGCGCAGGGGGCGTTCGGCGCAGGAACGCCTCGAAGAGTGACGTAGTGAAATCTACAAGATTTCACACAGTCACTTTTCCGACGCTGGTGCGTCAAATCCTTACGCCTGCTTCAAGCAGGCGTAAGGATTGACGCACTATGTTAGGGATAGGGAAGGTTGGAACAGTGCTGGAGTTGCGTCGCGCTTGCGACACAACTTCAGCACTGCACCAACCTTCCGCCGGCAGATGCGTCACGCATCTGCTTATCCTTGTGCCACGATGCGCCGCATTGTAAATGCGGCGCATCGGACGTGGCGCAAGGGTAAACTTGCATGACGCATTTTCCCTGGCGCATCCCTGCTGATATGCAGGGATGCGCCAGGGAACGTAAATATGCCCCGAAATTTGTAATAATTTTCTTAATAAAATAAGAGATAATTCAACATTACTGTCAAGGAAATTTATTTTTAATATTTTGTGTATATTCTTCTCTTTTATCATTTTCTTGTTGAGCACCTATGTCAGTACGAGTGTGTAGATCTAGGGACGCCTTATAAATTCCAGAGGGAACAATTTGCTATCATAAATATTAGACTACACCATGACAGTGTGAGTGAAAAGCGACATCGGTTCTGCAAAGGTTTCTTTCATTAGGATTTCCAGCCCTACCCCAGTCAATGTGCCTATGTCATTGCCACCACAGTGCACAATCATGAGGTGAGAAACTTGGGAATCCGGAATGGATTTAACCAAAGGCGGTAACTGATAAACTTTAACCCTCCCTGGCCAAACCAAGTAATCTGCACATTTGGCAAACCCAAGGCTCTGTCAATACCTCTCTTTTTTGCAGCCTCTTTAGCCCAATAGATTTAGCTGTGGCCCACAATCCATACTCTAAGTATTTTGAAGTGAAGGAACAATAGCAGTCAGGAGAAGGCGGGAGTTGAATAAGGTTGTTTTTCAAATAAAAAGCAGTTAAAATGGAGGTTTTTTTTTTTTTTAAAGATATATTTCATTGGATGCTGTCAGCATGAAAGTGAATACAATTAGGTAGTGTGTTGGAAGCCTTACCAAGAAGACTTATTATTGGCTGTTGTTTAAGGAAAGAAATGTAATACAGACATTGATATGCTTTAGAATCTGTGGAGTAAACCACACCTGCTGTATCTTATTTGGGAGCAGCATGTTCCTTCTAGAATGTGTTATGAACTTGTGACCTTCTGGTTGCACTGGGTTGCTAGGTACACTGAGGTAAGAGTGTATTGGGGGGAGGGTGTTAAAGAGACAGAATTTTTTTTTTTTTTAAAGTTGAGGTGAGATGACACAATTTAGCTAATTACAAGATTTAATTTCCAACTCAGGACTATGTAAGAAACTGTTGTGTAGTATTTAAATTTTTTTTTAATGATGCTAGATATAGGTTTGAACCTTTTGTTTTGCTATTTCTCCACGATGATCGCGAAAACATTGCGAACACACATAGATAGGAATCTCTTTTTGAAAGAGAGGGAAAGAGTTAACAGATACTAACCATTCAGAAGAGCAGATTGTGTAATCTAAAATGAAAGACATGATTTCATTTGCTGCCTTTCTCATGATCACAGAGTGCAAAGTTGAAGAGGTTGACATTTTATGGTTGCTTTGTATGAGAGTGGTGTACCATTCTTGTGCTTAGTTTTCAGAAAACCGTGTCAAAACTATCCACAAAGAGCTAAAACAACAATATAGTCTACACCATGAATTCACTGGTATGTACATAATTCTTTATAAAAATTACATAAGAAAAGAAGATGTATATGGGAGTTTGATAAAAGAGTATCACAGTGATATGAAAAGATATATCACAGAAGTAGTATATTCACAATTAAAAGATGAGAATTAGAAATACTTGTTGGGTATGCATTTGGAAGTGTTTGTCAATGTGGTTTTTAACTTATATGACCGCTTTGCATATTCTTAGATGGTGAGATATGTTTCTTGTGGTTTCTTGTGGTTGCACATAGCTATATATACTGTGGAACTTTTGAGTTTATTTAAAGATGCAGAGAGATATATATTTTTGGAAAGATGGCTGGAAGGTGTACATCTATTAAGAATTTGCATATATGTTTACTTGGTGATCTATGTTCAATGAGGCTTATGAACATTTCATGTATATGGTGAGGGTAGTGTTTTTCTTTAAACATGCTTTGTTTAAAATTGAGAAAGATTAATAGTGCAGAATGAGTCAGATGTATAGTCACAACTATTATGTATCTAACAGTAATGAAGATACTTTCATAGTCAGCCAGGGAGTAGTCAGGTACTCATGGAACCACCCAACCACTAGTGAGAGAGTCATCAAATCAGTGATTCAGTATCCATGGAGTTATTCTATTAACTAGACACTACACATGTACACTTGCAATCAGGAAGGCAGACATTATGTAGTCATTCAACTATAGAGGCACTACTTGTACAATCATCTAATCCCCCAGACACTAACCATTTACTTATGCAATTAACAAGGCTGTAACTATGCAGTCATTGTAACACTTGCGCAGAAGCTATGCAGTCATCTAAGGATACACTTACAACCCATGCAGTCATTGAAATATTGAGGCACATGCATGAACTCATGCAAACAGTCAGGCACTACTCATGCACTCATCTAATTATGTAGAGAGTGCCATTGGAGTAAACCTATCATCCATCTAGTAGCAATGCACTCATTTAATTGCTGAGGCAATACTCTTGCACTAATACATTCACCCCAGCAGTATACTTACTTTCATCCAATCTCTCAAGCTTTAACAATAGAGCCATGCAATCACTCAGACGCTAGTTATGTACTCAACTAATCAGCCAGGCACTACTGATGTAGTTATCTAAACACCCAGGCACTACCTGTTCACTGAACTAAAAACACATGGGCATTGCTTTCAAAGCACAGGGATGCATCATATTTACAACAATGTGATGGATCCCTATGCACTCCTCTTTGCTGGTGCAGAACTGGCTGCCATGCCCCAACGGAGGCACCCTTGCACCATGGTGCAAGGGTGATTGTGTAGTGGGGATGATTGTTTTTGTGCAAGAAGGGACACCTTCCTGTACAAATACAATCAGACAAGGTATTTTCCTCTTTCTATACGTGCTGTAGAATGCAGCACACATAGAAAAAGGAATAAATTAGGAGAAAGAAAAGTATTTCTCTTCGTTGCATTTCCCTACACCTTCCCTGGGGAGCACCACCCACAGCAACACTCATGGGGAAACATCCATTACAAGGCAGCCATTACATTGCACTGCTTTTACAACGCAGCTGTTACAACGCAATTGCCTTTACATCGCATGCCATTACAATGCATGTCACTACAACACATGCCATTACAACGCATGCCATTACAACACATGCCATTACAACGCATTATAAGGTAAGTAAAAGATTTTTTTAGCTTTAGGTTGGGTATGGGTTTTGGGGTAGATGGGAATAGTAATTTTTACCCCTACACTATCCAACATTTTCCCTACTGTTGCACTCACTGGAGTGGGAATAGTAATTTTTACCACTACACTATCCAACACTTACCCTACTGTTGCACTCACTGGAGTGGGATTAGTAATTTTTACCCCTACACTATCCAACACCCTACTGTTGCCCTAAAAGTATTATGCGTTGTAATGTTATACGTTGTAATGGTATGCATTGTAATGGAATGCGTTGTAATGGAATGCGTTGTAATGGTAGTTTTTAAAAATGGGTTGTAATGGCATGCGTTGTAAAATCAAGCGATGTAATGGTAGTTGCGATGTAAAAACCGCATTGTAAAATCATGCGTTGTAATTGTTTGCGTTGTAACGTCATATATTCCACTCATGCCATGCTTCTTTCAAGCATTGTGCTGCCTGAAAAGCACTTGAATTTATAATGCCATGAAAAGCTATGCAGAGTGGCTTTATGTGGCTTTGTAAATATAGAGCACCACATTACGGTGTCGGTGTATCAAAAAAAGTGATGCTTCGGAAAGTGCATGGGGCTTGTAAATATGCCTTCTTGCATTAATGTTCATTTTAAAATTTACTATAGAAGGGATAAACTGTTCTTACACCATGTATAAGTGAGAAATGAGATATGCTGTAGCTGTGTTGTACAAGAGGGTGCTAAAATGTTAAAAGGTAACTAATAAATAACATTTTGTGTTTTGCCCTGTGTTTGTTATATTGAAGTAAGTGCATGTAGTAATATTTCTAGGTTCAATTGTAGATTTAAAACAGCAAAATAACATGAAAACTGTTTTTGTATTATGTGTAAGTTAGTAGTAAAGTAGTTGGTAGATTGGGTAGGATAAAAATAAAAATATACTTTTTTTTTACAGAACAATATCTACATAACTACACACACTTACAATGCCTACAAAAGCTTGGACGAAAAAGTTACAGAAGCAACTACAGTATGTTTGCAGAAATGAGTTACAAAAGGGGCAAAATGCAGACAAAGTGGTGAAAGGAAAAAGAGCTACTGGTAAGAGGACAAAGTCATTTCTTAAAAGTATATGCACTAACTTACAAAAAATACAAAATAAAGAAAATGAAATTATGACTATGAGAAACAATAAGAGTGGACAAATTGTACATTGCAAGAACAGAAAAGATTTTAAAAGACATGGATGGACATTTATCAGGAGACAGAAGCAGTTTAAGGAAATCAGAGCCAGAATGTTTCATAGTAGAGTGGTTATAAATATGCAATGAACTATGAAGAAGTATAGAAGAAGGAAAGAGGCACTGAAACAGTGACAACAAGTTGAGAGAGTAGTTGATAAGGCCTTTGCTTTGAAGAGGAAGCTTTTCATTTTGATTCTAAATTGAATGAAGACTCTTGACAAAATAGTGTTGTACATGAAGAGACAAAACCAGAAGAAAATATTAGTGATAGAAGTAACTTTTGTTCAGTTTTTAGTGGAGAATAGATGGATACTTCTAGTACAGATCTATCTCCAGGATAACAGATTAGTTCATGCTATTGATGAAAGAGGGCGATGTTATGAAATGAAGAATGGCAGTCCTATAGGAAAAGAGGTGATTGTACCTAGAAATGTAGAAGAAGTTATTGCAGAAGAGTTACAAGGGAGACGTAGTCAGGGCCCTGTATACAAATGTAATTGTAGTAGTATTTGTAGTATTAGATAGCAATCCATTGATATATTAAGGAAATTCTTACGTATATTTCCAAGGCGAAGTTTAAAACACAAAATAAGTACTTTACAAGGTTTGGATCCTTGCAAGCTGAAAAAACATACAAATTTGCCTGGACACTCACTAGCTTGTTTATCAAAGAAAGTGTGCCAAAGCACATTTAATCATTTTAGGATGTTGGCTGTACACCACTCAACAATGCAAACTTTAGTTATGAGGCTGTATTATGTGAAAACCTCTGCTTTATGTTTAGGAGAAATTAATAGGGCCCTTTTGCATGGTACTGTGGCAGAGGTAGAACAGGTTTGTGATGATGTGCAGTTATGATTCTTTGGTCCAGAACAGGACTGTAGGGAAATTGAAGAGTTGATAACAGGAGGAGTTATAGAACAGGACACAGGTACTACAGTTGATAGTTTTGAAAAAGAGATTAGAACAATTTAAGACAGTTGACTGTTGACTTATATTTATAAAAGTGAAATAGAGAATAATGATAAGTGGCAAAAGTTTGCACTGTATTTGTTTGTAGAAGAACTATTTCACTTGTTCACACAACAAGTTATATGTAAGCACTGCTACAATAAATTAGAGGATAATAAAATGCCTGCTAGAGCTGTGCATAACAAGTTAGAACTTGTTCCCATTCCAGAAGCACTTCAAAGTTTAAATATTTATGAGTCCATTCTTATCCAAACTATACATCCATTTCAGGCTATAGTATGTATGGAGCCAAAGACAGGCAAGTTACCCCCAACAGAGCTGAAAAAAGGTCTAAAATGTAGAGTAGTGCATTTGCCATTAGATGTCAAGAAAAACATTGAAACAGTAGGGGTAGATAGAGATCTAGAGGAAGGACTAGTCATTCTTGTAAATGGTGTGCCTACCAAGAACAAGAAGCGTTAATAGATATTAGCAAAGTTAAAAAAAGCCACCTTATATCCTGTACAAAACAATGTTTACTAAAGAAATGCGAAAAGCCTGCAAGATGTCACACATATGGAGGATCAGACATTTCCATCAACAGGTCAGATTGAGAAGGTAGATTGGCACTCGGACAAGGATGTTGTCAGGGAAAATGGCGGCGGGCCGATGCAGGTCCCTGGAACTCTTGCACGCAGAAAGAGTGCTGGCAATCTGGCCAAGTTGTGGTGTAGGGTTCGTTCCCTCACGAGGTGCTCTACTGTAGTAGAAGTTAGCAATTGAGCTTCCTTACCTTTCGGTGGCAGTCTATGCAGTGGTTGCCCTCCGAGGGGATCTGGGGCTCTGCTGATGGGCTGCAGCGCAGAGCGGCCTCGGGACTCTCTGTGGGGTTGGGCTTCAGCTCTTCTGTGGTGTTCACTTGCTGCTGTGGCCCAAGTTGGCTCCCGGGTGGGATCCATCAGAGTCAGCACAGGCATAGCAGGCTGTTGGAAGCTCCTAGGAGAGGTGGAGCGGAGGGGAAGCTGCGTTTCCTTAGAGGAGCGCAGGAGCTGCTCGAAGCGATTCAGTCCCAGCAAGATCAATAGGAAGGCATGTGAGAAGATCCCAGGTAGCAGTGAGGAACAACAAATCTCAATGGAAAAAGAAGCTTCCTTACAGGTACTGTTAGTCTCACTTGGGTGCTCAGTGGGAGCTGGATGGTAAAGAAGCAGTGCAGGAGGAGGCGTCTTTCGGCAAAGCTCTGGATGTGCAGTTGAAACGGTCACCCCAACAGAAGTACATTCCCTGACACAAACAAGAAACAGATATCAATTAAGATCCGCTCCTGAGAGGAAGGTAAAGAGTCCAAGGCCTAAACAGCTGCTTGTGAATGAAGCAAGCGTAGTGGTTCCTATCAAAAAGGCATTAAAAAGCTCCGGAAGACCAAAACGCTGCGGGCCAAGGGAATGATGAAATGAAATTTGAAAATGATCTGCTTTTCTCAAATCCACGCCCTTGTTTAATTCTGATTTTAAAATCATGGAGCAGACCAAATCCACTGCACTGATGCAGGTGGGTGATTGGATAGGGGCCAGGATCAGGGAATCTTGCTCGGGACCAAGGTGCCCTCTATTACCATCTGCAATTGCTTTGCCCCACTTGTAAATCTAGATGAAGGGGGTAGGAAGCAGTAGGCCAAAGGGAGGGACCTGGTACCACAGATACTTCCGTTGAGACAAGCATGCACGCCTAGTGGTCATGACGGAGAAGGAGCAGAATCCCCATTGGAAACATTTATTTTGAATTTAAGGTCAAATATCCTTAAGAAATTAGAGATTTCAGAGGTAAACTAGAAAAGTATACAGGATAAATGTGTAGTGTTGGTGGAAAAACCTGATAGTCTCGCAGAACGTACTGCAACTTTAGAGAAAGATATGAAAGGATTGTCAGCGATGGTGAGTTATAACTCTCAAGACATTGAGGCCTTGAAGACACAAAGTAAGACCTTGCAGGATGATCTTGAAAGATTAGACAGTCACTCAAGGCGAAATAATCTGAGGTTACTAAATATCCCGGAAGGGATAGAGAAAGCTGAGGTAAAGGACTCTGTCTATAAACTATTAAGAGAGGGGCTCCTGCTAGACAGACTGGATGTAAACCTTCGAAAAGAGATCCAAAGAGTGCACAGGGATCCCTTCAAATTAACTGCTAATAGGAAGTCTCCTAGGAAAATTCTTATTAACTTTCTTACCTATGTGTTTAAAGAACTTATTTTAGGCTGTGCACTGAAGGAGAAAACCCTGAAGTAGGACAATTTTACTTATCAAGTGAGGTCTGACATTGGTAACCGGATGGTGCAGAGACAATGGGAGCTAGGCACTAGGATAAACAACCTTCAGAGAAAAGGAGCTACGGTCCAGATGAAATTCCCGCAATGCTAAAGATTATGTGGAAGAATTAGATGTATAACATGTGTAATCTGGAGGAGGTGGATATTCTCTTAGCTCAGATGGAGGAGACCATGGCTGCCACACCTAGCACTTAGGAGCCTCTCTTCACAAATAGGGAATAAATAAAATTGATTTGAATTGTTATATACTTGGCCAATTTGATTTAATCAAGTATGATGGAGCTCTTTACATCTTTCCGCGGGTGGGGAGTTCGTGAATGGCGGCCTATATCACCTAAGGATAGAAGGGAGGGTTCCCCAATGGGAAAGGGGGTGCACAGGGTGTTGGGAACATAGGGGGGGGGGGAATAAAACAAAATTGGCCTTATCTCATGAGTTAGTAGTAAAAGCATAACTGTTTTAGGGAAGTCCCGATCTTATAATGGTAAGCAAGGTAGCTCGCATGTGGTTATAAGGCAATGAATAAGGATGGAAAAGTCAAAATAATAACCTGGAACGTGAATGGGTTGAGATCCAGGAGAAAGCATGCAATGGTGGCAGAGTATCTCAGAGATAGTGGGACACACATTATAATGCTTCAGGAGACCCATCTGGAGAGGAAAGAGAGTAGATCCTGTTTTAGTAAACTGCGGTCGGTGCAGGATGTAGTGTGTTCAGATCAGAGAGGCACTAGAGGGGTGGCCTTAGTCATAAGGAAACATTCTGGAATAAAATTACTGAAGTGTAACTCAGATAGCTCAGGTAGATGGCTTGTGGCTAACCTGGGGGTTTGAGACAGGCAGGTTGCATGTGCAACCTATTACAGTCCAAATACGATATTCCTGATGTGTTGGAGAAGTTTCAATCCTGTCTTATGGAGGCAACAAATCCCATCATAATTGGAGGTGATTTTAAATAAAAATCTGGATAGAACGTCAAGGGCTAAATACATAAGTACACCTACGACTTGCGTAGGCTAAAAGACATGATAGTCAAATTGAATTTAACAGACAATTGGCGTCGGAGGGTGGGTGCAGGCAGAGATTTTACTTTCTATAGCAAAATGTATGTCCATCACTCACGGTTAGATTATTTTTTGGTTGGCCTGTCTCTAAGTGATGAAGTTGAATCAGTTGTTCATGTCTCTGTGATTACTTTCCTGTGGTCTTATCCTTAAGGGTATCCCAAACAGCAGGGACAGAGAAGGTGGACCCTTGATAGAACTATATTATTGGATGCGGAGGTGGCTGTAGGCCAGGCAGATAAGACTTCTGACTTATTTTATTCTGCTAAATTACAAGTAGTGTGGGATTCATATAAGGCGTATTTAAGGGCAGTAATATGTGCTATAATGGTGGGTAAGAGGCAAGCTACATAGGTGAGGGATGAGATGTTTCTAGCAAAAGTCAAGATGAAAGAAACAGATCTGCAGAAGGCTTAATTAGAGGGATTATCTAGAGTACCTAATCTCCGAGGAGAGCTGGAGGATTTGCAGGCAGAGTATGAGTTTCAGCCCGCAAAGAGAATTCAGGATAGATGGAAAGTCAGTAAGCTGCAGCACTTCTCCTATGGCGAGAGGTGTAGCTCACTGTTGGCTTGGAAAGCTAAGGTAGACAGAGCCAGGAGCACAATACAAGGTTTGAAGGATTTGGAGACCGGGGTGCTTTTAAAGTCCAATGCAGACATTAGAGCCGAAGCTTGGAGGTACATGAGCAGCCTCTATAAAAACAATCTACAGCCAGGAAAGGAGTTAATGGAGGCATGGTTAAGGGAGATAGATCTTCCAAAAATAACAATGGCGCAAGCAGATTTATTAGGGTCGGATATCACTGAGGAGGGGACAAGTGCTCATTGTAGGAAAATGAGCGGCGAGAAAGCCGCAGGCCAGGATGGGCTTCCCGCAGAGTTATATAAAGTAATCATAGAAAAGCAAATCCCCTTTTTAAAGGGGATGTTTAATGCTATATACATAAAGGGGGAAGAGGCACCGGCATCATGGTCAGAGGCAACTGTAGTCCTAGTTTTGAAACCGGATAAGGACCCTGTTAAAATAGAATCCAATAGACCAATATTCCCAGTGAATGTGGATTATAAGATCTTTTCTGGGACATTGGCCTCGAGGGTGGTTGGGGTCATCAAGGGTATTATCCATACTGATCAGAGATGCTTTATCCCGGGGCGGCAGTTAAAGGAGCTTACGCATCTGATGATGGGGGCTATAGACATGACAGAAGCCCAGAAATCTCCTCTAACGGTAGTAGCTGTGGATGCAGCTAAAGCCTTCAATAGGGGCCACTGGGAGTATCTTTGGGAAGCCCTTTAGAGATTTGGATTTCCCCAAAATATAATAAGCTCAATACAAAAATTGTATAGGTCCCCCACAGCAAGAGTGTTGGTAAATGGAAAGCTCTCATATTGGTCCCAAATAACTGGAGGCACAAGACAAGTTTGTCCCCTATCTCCCCTCCTTTTTAATTTTTATATTGAGCCCCAAGCGCACAAGATTAGATCAGATACCACCATAACCCATTTCAAGTTAGCCGGATTGGAGGTTAAATTTGCCTTATATGCGGATGATATGGAAATATACACAACAAATCCGCAGTCTGCAATACCTAGTTTGATGGCGAGGACTGAGCAATTTGGCAAAATATCTGGATGCATAGTTAACGTGGATAAAACTGAAGTTATGGACTGGAACCAGGGAATGATCAGTCAGGGGGCGAAATTCCAAATTAGTTACTTGGGAATTTTAATAACTCATCCAGCGGGTCAATTGAAAAAAAGTAAGCCAAGAGGTTGAGAGACTTCCAGCACTATGGTCTAACTTGCCACTTAACATCTTTGGTAGAGTCAACCTCATCAACATGATTATTCTCCCAAAAATCACCTTCTTCTTCAACTCTATACCCCTTACTTTCCAGAGAGAAGGCATTGCTAAGTTGCAGGGTAAAATTGGGAGTTTTACCTGGTCCGCTAAGGTGTCTAGGATTGCCTGGAAAAAACAGAGGAGAAAGCTGGGGGTGGGGGGCCTGGCCCTTTCTGATCTCCTGACGTATTGCTATGCTTTCCACTTCAAGAATTTTCGTATGTTGGCCAATAAACCAAATAAATCCTCTATGGGTAGGTTATAAGAGGCAATGCTTAGTGGACTGGGGCAGAGTCATTTTTTGTTCAAATACGGAGACCCGAAATACTTTAAAAAAAAGTCAGGTTGAAAGTTTTGAAAATGGCATTAAGAACATGAGTATATTTCCGATAGAGTTTTCGGATGTTATCCTATACGTCTTCGGCACCAATCTGGGATTCCCCGGGCACTCCAGTCAGCCTGGTGGATCAGCTGTTGACCCTTAAAATCAGCTAGTCTAAGGTGTTGGGCAGATCTCAGAGCAGGTTCGGGTTTGGTGGAGTGGGAAGTGTTGAGGTGTTGTACTAGCGGTCAGTTAACATGATTCAAATGCTATCAGCTACGATCCTGGTGGGCAACCCAAGAGTCGGCAGAAGAGGAGGAGGAACCATGGCTTGAAAAGGTGATGGAAGATGGCCCCCTAAAGAAGTATCGAAGTGGTATTGGGCCTTTCTCGAGGCTGATGACAAGAAAATGCCAGACATTACCACAATTTGGGAAGGGGGAATTGTGGAAGGAAACTTAAAGTGATTCTGGAAAGTATCTTTTTTCCACATTATATGCGGTGGTGAAATCTGCCTCACTCAAGAGAAACCATTTGTTTACCACACACAGGGTCTACTGGTCACCAAGTAAGCTCTCGAAAATCACCAGGAGAGAAATTGGCTGTCCGAAGTATAAGTCCCTAATGGCGGACGATATACATATGTTTATGCAAAGCCCGATGATTGCCCCTTTTTGGATCTCTATGAGGTGACAGGATACCAAATAGAGGTAAGCCCTCAACTTATATTTTTTGGGCTTAACCCTGATGCAGGTTTTGGGGCAAGATCTCTTATAACAAATTTTGTTTTAATGTGGCTTTGCTGGCAAGACGAGAGATATGTAAGCTTAGGAAATCTGGTAATGTCCAACTTTTTTCCGACTGAGTAAAAACATCAGGCATATAAGTCAGATGGATATAGCTAGCAACCCCCAAGCCTGGAGAGGGTCTGGGTACATTATGTAAATTGGCAGAAAACTAACGGGTCCAGTGATTAAGCCATGTTTGCTGGGCTCCCCTGTTTTTCTCCTCTCTCTCTTCATGTTTGGGGGAGATCACCCTGGATCAGCAATATCTTTGCATGGGCAGACCACCCTCTCCTCATAGGAGATGAGAGCTGTGCCAGCAAAAAAGTGATGGTGGGATGAGGACATTAAAAAAAAAAATGATGAACATTATAGCATCCACCTTTTGCTTTCTAGAGAGGTTATTAGTGATACCATTGAGCTGTTTCAAATGAAGGAAGCAAAAGGAGCTCCATTAAGTGTGTGGGAAAAAAGTTTAGAAGCTCTGTGTTTTCCGCATGTTTTCTCTACTGGTGAATGTGGCAGGTATGATGAGCGGCCTGTGCAAATACCTGCAGCTGAGTAAAGATGTAGTAGACTTTATTCAGAAGACCCTAGATTTCGTCAGTGTATTCCGTATATATTTCACCTATTATTTGAGAGTGACTTGTCTAGCCTCTCATATGCTGTGAATCATATTCTAAAAACAGGAGTTAATTTGCATAATATATCAGCAAGAGAACGTTTGGAAAAAGTTAAAGGAAAGCATAAGCACTTGGAATACAATTTAATAAGCCTAATGGCATGTCAGCATGGGTCTATTCAATATTGGGATCGGCGTCATGGTGAACTCAAGTGCATACTGAGGAAGTTTAGAGCATCTACTTGGTTCCTGATGCTGAGTTGTGCTCAATATGCTTGAGATATTTGCAAGAAGCAAATTCAAATATAAAAGACATTCATCTGAAGACGCCAGGAGAATTGTGCTCACAAGACCCTGCAAATGTTTGCAGAGATTTTAATCACAGATTTCAAGCAATGATGGCTTTCATCTTGAACAAAATAAAACCTACTCTTGGTGAAGTGATTGATTTCTTTTGGCGTAAAGAGTACCAAGCCTCATATTCACATGCTGTTGTGGGTAAAATATGTCACAAAGTTTGGAACCGACAGTAATGAGTCTGTGTTGTCTTTTATTGAGCAGTATGTTACTTTCTCCATCCCATAGGAGAGTAGTGACAACATTTTAAGAGAACAAGTTCTACGATTCCAAAATCATAGATATTGAAAATACTGTCAGCGAAGATACTGAGCAAAAGGGAAATTTTATACAAGATGTCGTTTTGGATTCCCACGACCTGTCATTTCACAAGGAAGAATCAACAGATTTTTGTCTGCAGTCAAGGAAATCACCGAAAAATACATACCACCTAAAAAGAACAGAGGCCTCCAAGTACATTAATGACTACAACCCTGTGATTCTGAAGATGTGAGTGCAAACATGAATGTGCAGTTTGTTGCAGACAACTCAATTGCTTTTGCTCAGTACGTTACATCTTATATAACAAAGTCAGATAAAACTGAGATGAAAGAGATGTGGGAGGAGATTTCAGCAGAAAAGAGTCTTACGAAGAAATTGTACAGTTTTAGTTTGAAAATGCTTTCTCACAAAGAGTCTCTTATGAATGTGTAGACCGGTTAAGCTCTGCTAGTTTGTTTTCTAAATCTAGAGTGGTTCTATGGGTGAGTTTAGAGCTTGCTAAGACTCGTAACAGAGTACTGAAGTCTTTTCCTGAAATTCAATATCTTGAAGAATTTGAGCCACACTTTACAGATATTCTGAAGAGTAACATGCTGGATATAATCTATGCAAGAAGAAGTCATCATCTGGAAAGCATGTGTCTTTATGAAATACTTCAGCATTATTCTTTCAGAAGTGATGTCAGTGAAAACATAAATGAAGGAAAAATGGATGTGGCTGGATGTGAATGATGTTTGGTAAGACATAACAAATGAAATGTAATCAACCATTGAAAGCTAAGTTAATAATAATATTAATAATAATAATAATAAACAATCTTTATTCGGCAGAGAACACAGCCATAAAAGATACAATATATTAAAAAAACAATATCATATTCATTAAAAAGCATATAACATTTTTACACAGCTCTAAAATTACATCACAATATACTCTCATTTTGCGAGACCACTAACTTATACACGACTGTAAGTGCTAACTAGTTTCCCAAAAGGTCCTATGTCAACATGTTGCTGTTCATAAATACACCTGTCTCTCTCAATCCTGTCTGGTTTTCGTAGATCAAAAGTTGCATGTGCAAAAGTTCAATTCGAGCCTGTCTGAATCCCATTTTTTTTAAAGTAGGGTTTCAGATACAGTCACCTGGGATACGTAAAGTATTTGCATAAAAAGACAAAATGTAAAATATCCTGTGGAGACCTATTGTCGCAGCCACAGGGCCCTCTATCCTCGGCTCGAGCTACAAAGCCAAGAGGAGAGGCCACTAAATGATGAAACATGTTAAATCTAAAACGGGTAATTAAAAAACGATTGTAAGCGTCGGTTAAAATAGTGAGGTAATGCTCTGTTCCCAGCACTGATTTAACAAGGGCATGTGCTCTGACTGTCGGCTTGATCAGTTCCTTTCCTTCTCGCTCAGCGCTAGCTTTCTTAGAGAATAGTTCATTAATTAGTTTTTTGTCCTCTTTCTTCGCTGTTCTATATTTTGTAAATATGTCTATTCTTCCCAGGGCACAGAGTGTTTCTTTAATATATCTTAGCCAGGGGATTTTGAGGGCATGATCCAATGAGAGGCAATCCAAAATTACAGGTTGATTAAATGAGGCCTCCTCATTGGACCAAATATTCACCCTACAAAGGAGAGGCTTTACTGCGATTAAGTCAGTCACATGCCTCACCCTGAGTTCTTCGTGAACTGAGTAAGCAGGGGTACCCTGAGGGACTTTTAGCAGCCATCTCAAATATTTATTGTGCATCATCTGTAATTCCACCACTGCCTTGTAACCCCAGATCTCGCTCCCATACAAGGCCCTAGAGATACAAATTGATTGATATAATTTTAAAATCACCCCAGGCGACCATGTACCTAATCTGTGTGCATAGTTTGCTATGGCTCCCATTGCTTTCTTCGTATCCATCACCTTGTCTTCTTTTAGGGTATTCCAGTTTAGTTTGGCATCAAATGAAACCCCAAGGTATTTAAAGGCTGGGACTTTGGTTATGCTAAAAGAGCCTGCCTTATAGGATTTTGTACTATTCCCTCGACAGCCCACTTCCATCACAAATGACTTAGCGTAGTTGGGAGACAGATCCAACCCATTCATTAAGGAGACAAACCCGTCAATTAAAACTTGCAACGCTCTTGGGGAGCATGATATAAGCACAGCATCATCTGCATACAGCAGTACTGGTACTGGTCTCATGCCTATTCTCGGGTATCAGCCTGCAAAGATATCAGGGCAGATTCCAGCCCGTTGATGTACAGCATAAATAAAAAAGGGGCTAGAATACAGCCTTGGCACACACCTCTTGCACATTTGAAGCTATCGGTAAGTCCCCCCTCTTGTGTAAAACGGACTGCTGCTGAGGAATGGGCATATAAAGTCATCAAGGCATTTATTATAGATCGCTCCACTCCTAGTTCGTCTAACAGAGACCACAGTTTGCTGTGGTTCACCCTATCAAACGCTGCAGTGAGATCCATGAAACATAGATAAATGGATCCCGCTTTGGCGATTGTATATTTTGCTATCAGTAAATAGAGGTTCAGGCATTGGCCCACTGTGGATTTTCCTGCACGGAAGCCATATTGGACCTCCGAGATAATTTGGTTATTGTCTGCCCACGTCACTAACCTGTTTAAGATGACCCCACCCATAACCTTGACTGTCGAATCAATCGGGGATATTGGTCAGTAGCAATTGGGATTATCCACATCCCCCTTCTGATAAATAGGGATGATAGTAGCAGTCGACCAAGACTGGGGCATATCAGATGACACTGCCACATTCAAAACACTGGTCATTATTGGGGCCCATACGTCGATGTTACTCCTAAACAGGTCCAGGGGGATCCCATCTGAACCCGGGCCTTATAATTGGTTGGTCCCTCTATGCCTATTTTTACCTCATCTAGCTGGAAATTAATCTGAGAATCACATGGGAGGAGCTCCCAGACATTGCTATAGTGGTCTCCATCCCTGTAATTATAAACCGCCTGGAAATGATTCTTCCATTGATCCTGTGTGATATGATGACATATGGATGGTTTGTCTGGTTCATAAAAACATAGTCTATTAATGACTTTCCAAAATAAGGAGCTATCTTTTAATGGGCTAGCCTGGACCAGTTCCTCCCAAGCCTGTTTTTGTAAAGAGGACCTCCGTTTCTTGAGTGCTTTTTTATAATTATTGCGGCAAATATCTACCATAGATCTATTGAGAGGAGTCTCTTTCAGAGCCGTTTTAAGTTTCCTCAGTGTTTGAGAACACTCACTGTCAAATAACCTGGGAAGTGGCCACTGGGACAGTTAAAAGAGCAGCCACTGACTTTGCGATAGCCTCAAAGGATCTGAGTACTTCTTCCTCTGATGGTGAAATATCTAGGCACTTTAGAATGTCCTGTTGCCTCTCTTTAAAAAGGGATGAATTAAAAGCATTGCTGTCCACCTGGGACCACCACAGGCACCTCCCATGGTCAGTAGGCCTTTTTGTACCCATCCTACTACCTTGCACTAGCTTAGGACCCTGTGCCCACAACCCCAGAATCAAAGGATTATGATCGCTGTAAGGACTTTCTACAGTCCTAAAGAACCATATAGTGTGGACTAGCGATGATGACACAAAAACAAAATCAATGGTAGAAGCGCAGCCCCTTCCTTTATAGGTGGAGGGTAGAGAATATTGGGAGTCACTACTGCATTTTGTAAGGTAAACATTAGGTCATAGGTGTTTAATCTACAGAATGCTCCATGTGCAATTCTTCCGCTATCCTGCATGTGGAAGTAGCCCTCGTACTTTGTCCGATGTCTGAACATAAATGACATTTAAAATCACCTAACAAGATAAGATTACCCTGTGGTAAATCGTCCCCCTGTAACTGATCTAGTAGACCGGCTAGCTCCTTCAGACTTGATGGGCCCAAGTTCCTATTTTTAGAATTATAAAAGGTAATTATTGTAAACCGTTTCGTTCTTCCTAACACCTGCTTTAAACCTTGTGCCACTGCAGAGTTCCAATTCAATTGTTTCACGGACCCACAAAGCTCAAGGGCAATAAATATAATTAAACCACCTTTAGCTCGCCCGTGTATCGAACCTTCCACAGGAAGAAAGAATGACTTATAGCCCTCCAAGAAGAATATATTTTCCACCTCCCAGGTCTCCTGCAGGCAAATGATCTTATAAGAGGTTATAATATGGATCCATCTGTCATCGTCAAATTTTGAAGCTAATCCTGCCACATTTCAGGAGATCAGATTGACCTCTATCCCTCCCTGGGTGCTAGGTAAAATGGCCGATGTTATCTTGTCCCCCTGGTGACCTATCGGGCAATTCTGGTTAGAGTGATCTATAGGGAGGTCTACATTCTCTCTCTGCCGATCCACCCTAGGCATAACTACCTGTATTTGAGGGTCAGTTGCTGTTGTCTGTACTAGGCTGTATTCAATGCCCGCCGCCTGTCATTCCAGATCATTAAGATCCGACAGGGGGGCATAAGTATTCAATGACAACTCCATTCCCTCCCTAGTGTGTGTGTCCCCCTCCAGCTCAAGGGCATTATTAGTTACTAGAGTAGTAGGTCCCGGTCTGTAGAAAAAACCTAGTGGGAATAGTTTAATTTCTGAGGCATAGAAAGGGAACTCTGCCGAGTGTCTCAAAATATTGTGTGCCAGTTTTGAAGGTGAAAACCACGACATCGCCCATTGCAAAACCAGGTCGTTTTGAGATAGGCAATTTTGATGTCGCCTCAATACGTTTTGGGCCCTTGCCTGTCGCGGGTACTTGGGCCTCCCACACGAGTGAGGCACCATTTTTATCGGGAGACCCTGGGAAACGCTGGGTGGTAGGAAATTTGTGTCAGCCCAGTGATGCCACAACTTTCCCACACAAAAATGTGTGAAAAAGTGATTTTTTCAGCTAAATTTGAGGTTTGCAGGGGATTCTGGGTAAGGAAACGTTAGGGGATCCACGCAAGCCATATCTCCCTGGAATCCCCCGGGTGTCTAGTTTTCAGAAATGTGTGGGTTTGGTAGGTTTTCCTAGGTGGCCGCCGAGCCCCGGGCCAAAAAGTCATGGGACCCCCCTTGCAAAACCAGGTCATTTTGAGATAGGCAATTTTGATGTCGCCTCAATACGTTTTGGGCCCTTGCCTGTCACGGGTACTTGGGCCTCCCACACGAGTGAGGCACCATTTTTATCGGGAGACCCTGGGGAACGCTGGGTGGTAGGAAATTTGTGTCAGCCCGGTGATGCCACAACTTTCCCACACAAAAATGTGTGAAAAAAGTGATTTTTGTCAGCTGAATTTGAGGTTTCCAGGGGATTCTGGGTAAGGAAACGTTGGGAGATCCACGCAAGCCATACCTCCCTGGAATCCCCCGGGTGTCAAGTTTTCAGAAATCTGTGGGTTTGGTAGGTTTCCCTAGGTGGCCGCCGAGCCCCGGGTCAAAAAGTCATGGGACCCCCCTTGCAAAACCAGGTCGTTTTGAGATAGGCAATTTTGATGTCGCCTCAATACGTTTTGGGCCCTTGCCTGTCACGGGTACTTGGGCCTCCCAAATGAGTGAGGCACCATTTTTATTGGGAGACCCTGGATAACACTGGGTGGTAGGAAATTTGTGTCAGCCCGGTGATGCCACAACTTTCCCACACAAAAATGTGTGAAAAAAGTGATTTTTTCAGATAAATTTGAGGTTTGCAGGGGATTCTGGGTAAGGAAACGTTGGGGGATCCACGCAAGCCATACCTCCCTGGAATCCCCCAGGTGTCTAGTTTTCAGAAATGTGTGGGTTTGGTAGGTTTCCCTAGGTGGCCGCCGAGCCCCGGGCCAAAAAGTCATGGGACCCCCCTTGCAAAACCAGGTCGTTTTGAGATAGGCAATTTTGATGTTGCCTCAATACGTTTTGGGCCCTTGCCTGTCGTGGGTACTTGGGCCTCCCACACGAGTGAGGCACCATTTTTATTGGGAGACCCTGGGGAACGCTGGGTGGTAGGAAATTTGTGTCAGCCCGGAGATGCCACAACTTTTCCACACAAAAATGTGTGAAAAAAGTGATTTTTTCAGATAAATTTGAGGTTTGCAGGGGATTCTGGGTAAGGAAACGTTGGGGGATCCACGCAAGCCATACCTCCCTTGAATCCCCCGCGTGTCTAGTTTTCAGAAATGTGTGGGTTTGGTAGGTTTCCCTAGCTGGCCGCCAAGCACGGGGCCAAAAACTCAGGTGACTCCCCCTTGCAAAACCAGGTTGTTTTGGGATAGGCAATTTTGATGTCGCCTCAGAAGGTTTTGGGCCCTTGCCTGTCACGGGTCCTTGACCCACCCACGCGAGTGAGGTACCATTTCTATTGTCAAGTCAAGTCAAATATTTTATTGTATATGATTACTTAAAATCGTTACAATTTGCACCTTAAAACAAAGATATTATCAACTTGATCTTCAACTAAATACCACTTAAAAGCAACAAGGTTGGCGAAGTTTAAAATCTGAATAACATTAATAATGCGCCTAAATGTTGGTTAACAGTTTAAGTGATCTACGAAAGTTCTATTATTCTAACTTTTCAAAAAACTCAAGTGACTAAAATTGTCTAAAAATAAATTGGCGAGAGCATGTGTGATATAATATGTCCATATAAAATGCAGAACTGTACAATAAAATGTTGTCGACAACCATTTTTCTATATTGTTCTTATTATCCAGTGGATTAGGCTTTCAGTCCACTTGCTGCTTGGGCTAATGAAAGAGTGCCATGTTTGAAAAGCTCCAGCCGTCCTTGTTCCTGCTTTTTTTGGTGTCCTCTAGATCTGCCTTCCTTAAAAGTTTCCTTACTTTTGCCATGTATTTTACACCCTTGCATGCCAAGATTATTGAGGTACCTTCCAACCAACGTATCACAGCTTGCCTGCATGTGCGAATATTCAATTTGTTAAAAATTGGTTTTAAAAGCCCCTCCTTAAATCCTTGATTATGGGGCAAGCACACAGCAGGTGGGTTAATGTTTCATTACAAAAACCGCATAGTCGACAGTGTGGTACTTGATGGTTGCTTTTCCAGGACGGCTGTAGGTCTTTTGAATCATGCATGCCCAAACGGTAGTTGGTGAAACTCTTCTTTAACTCAGTGCTAAAATGAGTTACTAAATAGACCTGAGGCTTTATAGATATGTAAGAGTTAATCACAGTCCTCCCATTCCTGCGTTTCGAGGTTGTTATTTTATCCTCTAAGAAAGACTTCTTTTTTGCTATCTTATTTACCAGTTTGCCAAAAACAGCCCGGTCGACCAGGCTGTCCCATATCGTTTGTATGTCAAGTTCAGCCATTGATTTTCTCAGATGGGCTCCCCATGAATGTGGAATGTCTTGATCCATCTGGGTTTTAATTTCTTTCCAGCATAGATTATTCAATGACCCTGGCTCAGATGCCCCGAGTTTATGGCATAGTTTCACGAAGCCGCTCATGCTCCGGAATTTCTGATTCTGCAAGCCGAATTCCAGCCGAACCTGAGCTGGGGCGGCGGACCTTGGTAAATTAAAAACAGCTTTATAAGCCTTCGTCTGAAGTTCATTTAACAGTTCCACTTCTTTACCGCACCAAACTACTAGGGCATATGACAATATCGGTAGAATTTGTGCTGCCATCACTTTTAAAAGATGTGCATAGTTCGGACAGCCCAATTTTTTTTCCAGTAATCTGTACGCAAAAATTAACGATTGAGTTTTCGCTTTTAGATCCATTTTATGTTCCTTGTGTGTTGGGCCTCTCCCCAGTTTTAAGCCGAGATATTTGTACGCCGCTTTTCTATTGGGATACTTGGTGAAAGGCGAAGGGGTAGGAAATTTGTTGTTTCTTTCTGCAGCGTGAAAAGTTTGGCACAATATTGCAAGGAAACTGTGACAGACATTTTGAGGTTTGCAGGACATTGTGGGTAAGATAACTTGTTGGGATCCACAAGAGAGACATCACCATGTACTCCCATGGGTGTTTAGTTTACGACAATATCTACAGTTGGTAGGTTATTCTTAGATGGAATGTACACCTTGGTAGAGAGACTAAAAAGACAAAGATTACTGCACAGCCATCTATTCCTCAAGCACACACACATACTGGTTGGATTTGGCACGAGGGCGAGTGGTAGTTCAGTATATACAATTTTATTAACAAAAATTTCACAAAAATGAAATGCACTGTCAATAATTGAAAGGACAAAAAACTGAACCAGTGACTCACAGCTCGTGAGCTGGAAAGCCACGTCAAGGCCGCAACCGCTTTACAGGCCATTCACACACCTTTCCTACCTAATACACACAAGACCATTCACATCACCAGGCACGAAACCAACACATTACAACATTCACAAAAAGGGACGAGGTACACCCTGCTTGAGAAAGACAGAAAAGACAAATATTTCTGCATAACCACCTATTCTTCAAGCACACAGACATACTGGTTGGATTTGGCACGAGGGTGAGTGATGGTTCAGTATATATAGTTGTATTAACCAGAGATTTCACAAAAATGAAATGCACTGTTAATAATTGAAAGGACGAGGGGGCGTTGCCTAGCGAGCTAAGATGGCGGTCGCACCTTGAGTGTGCTCCCGGACCCCTCCGCTATCCGGCCGTAATCTGCCCGTCCTATAACCCATCCAATGCTGAAACCCGGCGATATCCACCACCGAGGCATGCCCTGATGAGACTCCTGGCTGGGTGGACCTGAGACACCAGGAGCACACCACAATCCGACCTGTCCGGCCGGTGCTCACTTCCAACATGGCGGATATTTGGTACCTGCGGCCTTGAGCGGCGCTGTCCAGGCCTCTGACGAGCTGTTGGCCTGGGGGAGCCATAGAGACCGAGAGACCTTGTGGGGACGAGAGCGGTCCCGGCACCGCCGGCCTCCTCCCTCCCTGGCAAAGCTGAACTCTCCGCTGAATCCGGCCCGCTGTGATCATGATTGGCGCCACTGGCGCGAAAATTGCTCCCGGCCCCCTGCCTTGGCGGGGACACCCGCATCTGTGTCTGGCTTCCCTGTGGCGCTGCTGCGGTTTCGGCCGTGCCATTGGGCGGCAGGACTCTGAGGTAGAGGACTGGGGGCCGGCGGCGTGTGGGACCTGGGCGCGGAGCACCGGCTTGCGGGGTGACCTGGAACCCTCCCCCTCTTCCTCCCGTACCTGCTGAGGTTGGCCCCGAGAGAGGCGCTGTCCCTGCCGCCCTCCGGTGCGGCGATCCTGCGGCTGCATTCGGCTCCAGGCGACATTGAGGTGGTGGCGGCCGTCGCATCGTGCGGCGAGAAGCGGAAGCTGGCTGCGGGAGATCCCTTGGCTGCAGCGTACCCCTCTGGAGGTGGAGACCCAGTGATCAGCTGACTACGGAGCGGTGAGTCCGGGCGCCGGGGAGGGCTAGAAGCTGATGACCGAGACCCCGTGCGCCCGGCCTGCGCCCGGCCTGCTTGGGTGAATTGGGCGCTGCTCTGTGTGGTCTGGCCCGCTGTCTTGGCCTGCTGCATCTCCCTGCCCTGCCTGCAGTGCGTCGGGCCTCCGTAGCTCCGGCGCCCACCCCGCGATCAAGCTCCAGCGGCTCCCTGCTCCTGAAGACTGTTTCTCTCCTCTTCCCTCCTTGCCTGGAGGGGCCACTGCTGCCACCGGGGCCGCCCCATTGGCGAGTAGAGGTGTCTGGGTCCCCCTGTGAGGGTAACGACAGCAGCCACACTCCGGCCCTCTGCAACGCTGCCGTGAAATCGGCCGCCATACCGGGCGGTGGGGGGCGACGGACCTGTTGTGGTGGCAAATCCTGGAGATGACGCTGCTGCACTGAGGTGGGATCCGGCGTTTGGCAGCCTCCAGACCGGGACCTGCTAGGGGGGCCTCCTGTGCGCCTGATACGCTGTGCAGCCTGGGCCCCGTGCGGTGCTGGACCGGCGGGCCTGCTACTCCCCTTACCCCGCTGCGGCGGGCCCTGTCTCCTGGGCTCTGGACTCCTCCCTGCCGGCCTGCGATCTGTTGCGGTGGGCCTACTGGATCGGAGCCTCCCCATGGCATACACCCTACATATCAGTGCTCCGTCCTGGGGAACCGGTGGCACAGAGAAGGTTGGTCTCCCCTTGATCGGCATTACTGCACTTACTGACACTGTGGCCCCTCTGCTGGAGAGGCCTCGCTGGCAGATCGGGGAGGGACACCGTTGTGCTACCCCCCACCACGGTCGTGGCCCGGGAGGGTCCAGGTGGCGGCAACTACCGTGGGGCGTGACGACTGGCACAACATTCCTCCGACTCTGAATTGACCTGCAGGAGCCGGGTGCGGCCTGGGGTCTCCCGCTCCGGAGGATTTAGTACCTGCCATGGGGCCTCGCTGGGGGTGGCCGCACCGCCTCGCAGGTCGACTGGTGTGGGGACCCACGGCTCTGGGTCCTACCTGTGCCTGTGCCTCTTGCCCCGGGACGGGGGCCACGAAGACGCTCTACGGCGCTGTCTGAACTCGGACCCACAGAGTGGCGATCATGGGTCGCGACAAAGTGGCCAAGACCCCGGCCACCCAGACTAAAATAGACCGTTTTACCACCACAGACGCCGGGGCGGTTGGAGGACCCATCGACAAAGACGCCCCACCGGCCGCTGACCTGACTACCATACTCCAGGCCATACATGCCTCACAGTCCTCTGTGGAGGGGAAAATTGCAGAGGTCCGAGTAGACATTACCCTCATCCGGCAAGACATGCGAAATGCGGTGACCCGAATCACGGAGACAGAGTCCCGCATCTCCACGGTGGAGGATGACGTCCACCAACTCAAGGAACAGGTCAGCCGTCTCCAATCTCACACCCGGGAGCTTCATCGGCGGGCGGAAGACGCTGAAAACAGAGCCCGCCGTAACAACCTCCGCCTAGTGGGATTCCCGGAGGGAGCGGAGCAGGGTCGCCCAGCGGACTTCGTGGAAAAATGGCTTCGCTCCTTGGTCACCGAAGGCTCGTTATCCCCATGGTTCGTGATCGAACGAGCGCACCGCTCCCTTGCTCCCAGGCCGCCGCCGGGGGCAGCCCCCAGACCTATCATCATGCGAATCCTTAATTTTAAAGACCGTGATTCCATCTTGGCTGAGGCCCGCAAACAGCAGGGTCTTCGGTACGACAACCACACGATTATGGTCTTCCCCGATTACACCCGAGAGGTCCAGAGTCAACGCTGATCATTTGGGGAAGTTAAGCAAAAGTTGCGTGCCCTTAACGTCCAGTACAGGCTCCTTTTCCCAGCACTTCTGCGAGTGGTTTTCTCCAACAAGACCCTCTTCTTTGACACCCCGGAGGAGGCAAGGACCTGGGCCACGGAGGAACGCCCCCTGAGAGCCGCCGACCATCCATCCGCGCCGGGTAGGCTGACCCGGGGATCCGGCAATCGAAAGGCTCCTGGCCCCCGGCCCCAGCGCACTCGCTCACGCAGACGCCGAGGTCAGAGAAGGGCCCGCTCTGATTCCCCACCGGGCCCCTCCCGACAACCAACTCCGCTACCTAGAGGGCCTTCCGGTCTGAGGTGGTCAGGATCCTCGGGACATTTGGACCCTGGAGGCTCCTCGCCCCGACCTTCATCGCTGGACCTTCTGGACACTGAACTGTCACGTAGCCCACTGCTCCTCAGAGACCCCACATGAGCGCGTCTCTGCCCGCCGGGCCTGGCTCCGCGGCCGGAGACGGCAGCTCGACTAGTCAATGCTACAACCTCAGACGGACTTAAATACGCACATCCTGCAATGAGGAGGGGTCCTCCACGTTTCCCAGTCCCGAACATTTTAGTTTGGTCTTTGTTGTTTTCCACTGTTAGGGCGACAGATGCTTCCGTTCCTGAAGTATAGGGTGGGGGTTGGGTTCGGGTGGGGGGACAGTTGTCCCGGGTTCTATGTTGGTTTTTGTCTTTTGTTTTTCTCATACCAGCACTTCTGCCTCATCCTGTCACAGATATACAGTGACAGACCTTCTCCCTCAGTGTCCTACACTTCACGCGCGTCCACTGCTACGCTCCCTGTTCATATGGGGCACTCCATCACTAAACCTGCCTCTCCATGTCTAACGATCACTCAGGTCTAACAGCACTTCATGTTGTGTCATGGAACGTAAACGGTCTCCTTGACAAAGTTAAACGCACAGCGGCCTGCGCTATGCACAGCGCCACAGGGTAGACATATTGCTGCTTCAGGAGACCCACCTAGTGGGCAACCGCTGCCCCTTCCTTGCGCGTTATGGCTATAGCGGGGTTTGGCACGCAGGTTTTACCCGGGGATCTCGAGGGGTGGCAGTCCTGCTGCGCCGCGCTCTGCCCTTTGTTGAGCGTAAAGCAATCCACGATCCGGGCGGTTGCTTTCTCGTTCTGGAAGGGAGCATTGGGACCCAGGCCCTGAATTTGATAACAGTGTATGCTCCCCCCTCTCTGCTGTCCTCCACGCTCCGGCGCCTCACTCCACTTATAGCCGCCCTGCCTCCGGGGACCACTGTGGTGGGGGGAGACTTTAACGCAGTCATGGCCCCAGCTTTTGACTCCGATGCGACCCCTTCTATCCCTCGGGTTTCCCAATCCACAATCTTTTCGAACTGGGCTGCGAATCTGGGACTTAGTGATGCATGGCGCCTCTGGCATCCGAACACTGCTATGTTCACTCACACTTCGGCCGCCCACCACACACAAGCCAGACTGGACTATCTGTTCTCCCGGCCCTAGAATGTCGATCGATCCAAGCCATCACTATCCTTCCCAGAGGCCTTTCGGACCACTCCCCAGTATCTATGCACCTGGGTAGCCTCCCGGCCTCTTCACGACCGATTTGGCGGCTCAATGCCTGGTTTCTCCAGGATGAAGACTTCAAGAAACATGTAGGGCTTGAGCTCCATCATTACTTCGCGGATAATCAAGGATCGGTCTCGTCCCCTGGTACCTTGTGGGAAGCCGCCAAGGCAACCATTCGCGGTTTCGCCAAAGGCCAACTCAAAATCCAACGCACGAAGCAGGAGGCCCGGCTCTCACTCCTAGAGGCCCAAGCAATCAGGCTGGAAGCCTGTCCACCCGAGGAACATACGGAGGCGCGGGACCGGAGACTTACCTTCCTCAGAGACGAGCTTAGACAGGCCTCCATGGAGTCCGCTAAGCTGCTATGGAGGTCCTCCGTGGCGAGAGTGTATGGATGGGGGGATAAAAACGGGAAATTTCTCCAACGTCTGGCCACCTATCCAATGGCTAACCGTATTATTCCCGAAGTTGTGGACCCTAAGGGGCAGACACACCAAAATCCCACGGTGGTGGCCCAGTGCTTCGCCTCTTATTATGCCTCTTTATACTCTGCTCGGCCCCCAGATCTCGCCCTATCGGAACTTCTCCAGAATGAAGGATTCTCACTCCCGCGGCTCACTGACGCGGAAGCGGGTGATCTAGATCTCCCGATCACTCCAGAAGAACTTAGCGACGCTATCTCCCGTATGGCAGCGGGCAAGACGCCGGGTCCAGATGGCCTCCCGCAAGAATTTTACGCGTCCTACCGGGCCACGCTGATCCCCCATCTGCTGGAGGTATACCGTGAGGCAGCGGACCGTGGTTTCTTCCGTCCTGAGACGGATCTTGCCACCATCGTGGTGATCCCTAAGTCCCAACCCCCCTCGGTCCACTGCTCGGACTACCGCCCCATTTCCCTTATTAACTCAGAACTCAAGATCTTTGCCTCAGTTTTGGCACAACGTCTACGCCCTCATTTGGCCAAATTGGTCCATCTGGACCAGTGTGGTTTTATGCCCGGCCGGGGCACCAGGCACTGCCTGAGAAGGCTCTACCTGGCTCTGGCGCACCGTCAACAACTGACTCCTTATCTCTCCTTGCTTCTCGTGGATTTTGAGAAAGCGTTTGATTCGGTGGATTGGCGGTACCTGGATGCAGTGTTGTCAGAGACGGGATTTGGAACTCCCTTTCGCAACCTGATTAAGACCCTCTACTACAAGCCGCAGGCCCAGGTGATGGTCAATGGAGGTCTATCCAGCCCCTTCCCCATTGGGAGGGGCACGAGGCAGGGTTGCCCCCTTTTGCCCCTCCTGTTCGCGTTAGCGATGGAGCCCTTTGCCTCGCTCGTCCGCGCCGACTCGATACTTACAGGATGGCAGTGGCCCGGTTTGGAGGAGGACAAGATCGCCCTCTACGCCGACGACGTCCTGCTTTTCCTGTCGGATCCAGCCCGCTCGGGGCCTCGATGTCTCCGGGCCCTGCGTCTCTTCGAACGTGTCTCAGGTCTCAGATTGAACGCGGCCAAGTCGGTCCTGGTCCCCCTTCATTTGTCGAGAGAATGCTTCGACTGGCAGTCCTCGATCCCACTCCGGCGCCAGTCATTTAAGTACCTGGGGATCTGGGTGACGCTCCTTCCTGATCTCGCCTGGGCTCTCAATGTCACTCCACTGGTGAAACGGGTACGCGCGGATCTCCTTCGCTGGCAAACATTGCCGTTGAACCTCATGGGCAGGATCGCCCTTTTTAAAATGATGGTCCTACCATGATTCCTCTACATGCTCCAAAATACACCCCTCACCTTCTCGCGGTCCTGGTTCAGAGAGATGGACAGTTTGGCCACTAATTTCCTCTGGGGAGGGCGGCGGCCGAGACTGGCTCTAGGTCATTGTAGAATTCCACCCTTTGATGGGGGGCTGGGAATGACAAACTTGCACCTATATTACCTGGCGACGAGGCTTCTCACTGTGCACGATTGGTTCAATGGTGGATGGGCGGATCCGGCCTACCGATTGGAATTACATGCTTTGGGTTTTTCCGATATCCAGGGGATGCTGTACGGAACCACTATCCCCCACACTATTCCAGGGATCACCCGTGGGGTGTTCTTGGCCTGGCGAGCAGCCCTGCGCCATACCCGCTGGTCGGGCAGACTAACCCAATGTACCCCTCTGTGGAGTGGAACATGGCTCAAAGATGTTGCTTCTCTCACCGGATTCAGAGTCTGGGATCTCATCGGCATTTCTCAGCTGGGAGATGTCTGGCACGGAAGCCATATTCGTGAATTCTCAGACATGCAGACCCGGTTCTCCCTCCACGCCTCCCAGTTCTATCGCTATCTTCAACTGCGCCACGCACTTCATGTCCACATTTCGGAAGGGACCTCCCTGCCTGCATACAGCCCACCGGAGGCACAGGTCATGACTGGCAACCTGGGAAAGGGGGAATTTCTCGTATCTACCGATCCCTCACGAACAATACCCCCAACTCCCTCTCCTCTCTCCGGGATAAGTGGGAGGGCTGGATAGGCTCCCTAGAAGATGCTGATTGGAGAGACGCGCTGATGGCCCCTAAAACTGTTACTGCTTCAGCGCGACTCCGCTTAGTTCAAATATACTATCTGCACACGGCCTACATCACACCACTGCGCATGCATCGCTCTGGGCTCCGGCCTGGGGCGTCTTGCCCCCATTGCCAACGTTCCCAAGCAGATTTCTATCACATGGTATGGCTCTGTCCCGCAGTTACACGATACTGGGAATCAGTGACAGCTGAACTTACGGAGGTCTTGGGTTGGGAGGTCCCACTGAATCCACTCAACATCCTTTTAGGGGTTACTGATGGATTAAATGGGAACAGGGCCGAGAAGCTCTGCCTCACCACGGCACTGATGGTTGCTAAACGAGATATCGCAGCCCTTTGGCTGGACCCACTGACCCCCACTGTGGCACGGTGGCGACGGGGGGTGGACTGGTGTGCGGCGCAGGAGCAGCCAATGTATGTCACTCGCGGCTGCCCCAGAAAGTTTCGAAGGGTGTGGGGTAAATGGATCGGGTGGGTGGAAAACTGAACTTCCTGAGGCTGCTCCTTGAACAGGGTTGTGGACAATCTTGCCTGCTATTTTTTGCTGGACCCATGCGTGTGAGATTATCATTCTGACTTCTATCACTGTTGGATACTGATCATTGGGCGGAAAGCTGGATTGTTACTTGCTGCAAATGTGTTAACTTAAAATCAATAAAAAATTGATTATCAAAAAAATAATTGAAAGGACGAGAAACTGAACCATTGACTCACAGCTCGTGAGCTGTAAAGCCACGACAAGGCACCAACCGCTTTACAGGCCATTCATACACCTTTCATACGTGTGACACATACAAAACCATTCACACCACCAGCCGCGGGCCCAGCACATTACAACACTCACACCAGCAGACAGCGCCATTCACGGGCACATCACTTTCACACGCCCACATTCCTGACACAGCAACCACACCAGCTCACGGATTGCATGGAGTGGCGTTTAGCTAGCAGTGTGTGTAGTGACCAGCAGCAAGTCAATACTCACACACCGCCAGCCAAGCGCCCGTCCACGCACACCGCCAGCCAAGCACCAGTCCACGCACACCGCCAGCCAAGCGCCAGTCCACGCACACCGCCAGCCAAGCGCCAGTCCACGCACACCACCAGCCAAGCGCCAATCCACGCACACCGCCAGCCAAGCGCCAGCCCACTCACCGCCAGCCAAGCGCCAGTCCACGCACACCGCAAGCCAAGCGCCAGTCCACGCACACCGCCAGCCAAGCGCCAGTCCACGCACACCGCAAGCCAAGCTCCAGTCCACGCACACCGCCAGCCAACCGCCAGTCCACACACCATCATAAAAAATTTTTAAACAAGAAAGAAAACACAAACCAATTGCAACTAGATACAAAACTATAACTACAAAAACAACAGCAGTACCTAAAGACATCATTCTATTGCCAAACGTGAAACCGAACAACTATATAAAACCATACAGACCAGGCAGTACACTATTAAACTCACGGTTGCTCCCAAAAACTCTTTTTAGTGTGATACAATCTGAAACATGAGGGCACATACAGCCCAGGATTAGAAGGACAATCGGCACAGTGCATACAACTCTCCTTCCGCACACCTCTTCGCAAGCAGACTCTACATCTCTTACAGGGATTGTTTTTTTTGGGCGTGGGAGGAATTAAATCAGGAAAGTGGCGATCTTTCAATCTAGCCACATCCTCCACCACTCCAACTCTAGTAACACTTGCCTGTTCCACAACAACAAGGCTGCCTATCACAGACTGCTGAAACTGAACAAAAGTCAACTTTGACTCAGGAGAACACTCCTTCTACACAACAAAAGCATTGAAAGTTGCTAAATTGAAGAGATGGATGGCCAACTTTGTATACCAAATGTAAGCCTTACGAATAACAGTGTAAGGTACCAACCTCTGATCTACTCTATCAACACCACCCATGTGCTTATTGTAGTCTAAAATGCACACAGGTTTGCGTACTTCAGCAAACTGACCCCAAACAGCCACAGGTGAAGTACCCTCATGCATGGATGGTAGTCAGCATGTACACATCCCTCCTGTCCACAAATTTCACAGCTAGTAGTTCATCTCTACTCAAGGAACTGCACTGTCCCCTCTGAAGTTTTTTGGAAACAAGCTCTTTTGGATAACATTTACGGTTAGAGCGGATTGTGCCACAAGCAAAAGTGTCCACTTTGAACAATTCCTTAAACAATTGCACAGCAGTGTAGAAGTTATCAAGGTACAAATGGTGGCCTCTGTTAAACAGTCCTCTAGCAAGATCCCACACAATTTTCTCTGAAACTCCAAAAGTGGATGGACAACCAGGGGGGTCAATAGTGGAATCCCTAACAGTGTACACACGGAAATTAAAAACATATCCTGTCCTACTCTCAGACAACATATACAGCTTAATTCCATAACGTGCCCTGTTGCTAGGGATGTACTGCCTAAAAACCAAACGGCCCTTTAACAGGACCAAAAACTCATCAATAGATATTTCTTTCCCTGGCGTATAGATCTCTGAAAATCGATCTACAAAGTGATCAAGAACAGGCCGAATCTTAAAAAGACGGTCACAGTCAGGGTGATCTCATGGCAACGCCAAAGTATTATCAACAAAATGCAGCATCCGAAGCAAAAGTAAATACCGATCACGGGTCATAATCGCAGGAAATATGGCCGTTGCCATCAAGGGACTGGTAGACCAATATGAAGCCATGGACGGCTTCCTTATCAAGCCCATCAAAAAAGTCAAACCCAAAAACTTCTTCATCTCATCCAGATTTGTGGGAGTCCACCGGGTAGTTCTAGAGTGGGGCTTAAGTGTGGCACTGTTGTCCCTCAAAAACTGTTCAGCATACAAATTAGTCTGCTCAACAATCTCAGCCAAAAATAAATCATCCATAAACAACTGAAAAAACTGTAAAGGCAAAAAAAAATTGCAATCCACTCTACACCCTGCATCCACACTAAAGGCAGGCAACACCAACTGCACCATGTTTGGATCAACCCATAGTCCAGCACTTCCAGTAGGAAGCCTTGCAGCCTCAGGCTGCAATACCGATGTCTCTTGCTGCACCATCAGCACATCAGTGTCCCCCTCTAAAACAGGCACTTCATCCGCACTGAGAGTAGCTTCATCCGCACTGAGAGTATCTTCATCATCCGATGATTCCATGTGGAGAGAAAATTCACTGCCTGAATCTTCCCCTCCCTCCTCTCCCTCAGACGCACTGTCAGTCTCATAATCCTGCTCAGAGGAAGATTCAAGAAGCATACCAACCACCTGCTGAGCAGTCATTCTATGGCTAGCCATAATCCTTACTAATAAAGGTAACTTGTCAAACAAGTCAACAACAACAAACACTTTGTAAAATAAGTAATAAACAAAATGTGTCTTTATCAGAAAGACCTATATACTCCAAAACGATACCACTCACTTGCCAGAAGCAGCTAGACTCACCACCACCTACTCTGCACAGACACAGTAAGGATCAACAATATCCCACTAAAAAAGAAAAGAAAATTACACATAAGACAATGCAAAACACATCGCAAAGAATTTCATGCTCAAAACACTAACTAAATATGCTGCCATTATGACAAAAAAATTCATTCATGCATGACAATAATACTCATTTGGAGTAAATACAACAAAAATGTTTTCCTTACCAAAAAAATGCAACTATGCAAAACTGCAGAACAACCACTGCCGAAACCGCAAACAGGAATCAAAAGCTTTACACTAGAATAAAAAGGAGAAATAAAACATTACAATCACATATGCAAATAATGCATTAGTCCACATACTATCCACCAGCCAAGCAAAGCTGGTAGGTGGGCCTAAAAGCATAAGGCCGATCTGCCCCCACAGGGAGCAGAAACAGCCCAAAAATTCACCCTCATAAAGGGGAGCGACCCTTGCCCAAGGGGTCACTCCCCAACACCAACATTTAAAAAGCCTTGGTGTCTACTGGCTTCTGCCCCCCTAGGGGACAGATGGGCCTGAAAACATATGGCCCATCTGCCCCCAAAGGGTCAGAAATGACCACAATAAATACCCCATAAAGGGGAGCGACCCTTGCCCAAGGGGCCGCTCCCAACAACACAAAAACAATCCCTTGTGGCCTAGTGGGCATACAATAAAATTAATTATTTATTTGGGTCGATCTGCCCTTCCAAGGGGTCAGAAATGGCCCAAATAAATGCTCCCCAAAGGGGAGCGACCCTTGCCGAAGGGGCCGCTCCCCAAAAACATATTGCTCCCCCAAGGGGAGCGACCCTTGCCCAATCGGCCGCTCCCAACAACACTAAAACAATCCCTGGTGTCTAATGGCTTCTGCCCCCCTTGGGGGCAGATGGGCCCAGACTCACAAGGCCGATATGCCCCCAAGGGGGGGCAGAAACGGCCAAAATAAATGATCCCCAAAGGGGAGCGACCCTTGCCTAAGGGGCCGCTCCCCAAAAACATAATTTAATTTAAAAAAAATCCTGGTGGCCTAGTGGGCACAGGGGGCAGACCCACCTAAACAAATTGCTCCCCCAAGGGGAGTGACCCTTGCCCAAGGGGCCGCTCACCGACACAAAAGGGCATTTACAAAAAAAAAAAACATCCCTGGTGGCCTAGTGGGCACACACCTACTTTTTTTTTTTTTAATCAGATCTGCCCCCCCAAGGGCAGACCCAACTAAACAAATTGCTCCACCAAGGGGAGCGACCCTAGCCCAAGGGGCCGCTCCCCGACACACAAAGGGCATTTGCAAAAAAAAAACCATCCCTGGTGGCCCAGTGGGCGCCACATACTTAAAAAAAAAAAAAAAATATCCAATCTGCCCTCCCCAAGGGGGGCAGAACCAACTACACATATTTCTCCCCCAAGGGGAGCGACCCTTGCCCAAGGGGCCGCTCCCCAAAACACAAAGCGCATTTAAAAAATTTAAAAATCCCTGGTGGCCCAGTGGGGGCACACACACCTTTTTTATAAATAAATATTACCGGGCAGACCCAACTACAGATATTGTTCCCCCAAGGGGAGCGACCCTTGCCCAAGGGGCCGCTCCCCGACACAAATTGGGCCATTTAAAAAAAAAAAAAACGAGTATTCATGCTGCACTATCGCGCCAGGAATGCTTTTTAAAAGACATCGGAGGAAAGGGAAACCCTTTCTTTTCCTCCGATGCCTTTTAAAATATACCCCCCACCCTCCACGAGGAAAAACTCACCCGTTTGTCTCCCAACGCACTGGAAGCAAATGGCTTCCAGCGCGTCGGGAGACAAAGGGAAACCTCCAATGACGTCAGCGAGCCTCGCGCGCTGACGTCATTGATGACGTGGAGGGGGGGCGGGGGGAGGCAGGGGAAGGGCTTCCCCTGCCTTCTCCGGTGCAGGCACAAAGATCGGTGTCCCACGGGGGGAGCGCCAGCGCTTCCCCTGTGGGTGGGTGTCACGACGGCCGGGAGCCGTCATGAGCACACGCCCACTGTGTGTCAAGACGGCTCCCGGCCGCCGTGAGCACCGAAGGGGTTAAAAAAATGCGAGCATTTGTAAAGCGTACAGCTAACCCTGGAAAGGTGTGCCGGCGCTCGGGGGCATCGGAAAGATTAAGCAAGGTGTATGCCCAGTGACATAGTGGTGGGCTAACGTGCCGCTGGAGCCGGGAATCGAACTGTGAACGCTGTTGTTCGAAGTCAGGTATCATAGCTGCTCCGTCACACTTTTTCCACACTTATATGTTAATTAGTGCTAATTAACTTTTAAACATTGTTAAATTCTAACTTATAACAGACTACTGTTACAGTTAGTTTTTCACTACAAAAAGTATGCACGTCTTTTTAAATTTAGTTAAAAACAATATAGGTTTTAGGGACATTGTAGTTAGAAATTAGCATTTAAAAAACCATTGAAATTCACTGAAAAAACCATAGGTTTTACAGACGTTATAGTTAGAAATTAGCATTTAAAAAACCTTTGCAATTCACTGAAAAAACCATAGGTTTCAGGGGCATTATAGTTAGCTGGACATTTCACTCATACAAAACCATAGAAATTCCACTGTTATAGTTAGTTCAGCTAACTATAACTCGCGCCCCCGCAAAGCACTGCTCATGACGTCACATATTACATCATTCATGGCATGGTCAGTGACATCACTGATGACATCTGGAATGACATCACTGATGACATCACTGATGACATCATCCACGTGAAAATCTGATGCACCTCCTCACAGTCTAATATAACCTTTAATACACCCACTGTAAAATACAGACTACCATTTTCGAAACCATCGAGGCACCAATACCAGTTACTACATACGCACTCTTTGATTCCTAGGTCTACACACACATCCACTCATTCACCCATACAGTCACTTATACATGCAGTTACTCATCAATACAACACTATGATATGCACTCCTACACCTATTCAGACACTCACACACCGTCACTCATCCATGGAGTTACTCACACACCTAGTCAGTCATGCAAAGAAACAATCACACTCCCATTTACTCACCTGTACAGTTATACACACACCACCTCCCTAATTCATACAGATACTAACGCATAATTACAATCTTATATAATCACTGATACAAGTACACACTCATCCATACAGCCACTCTCACAATCACTCACTGTCACATATACTCATTTATATACAGCATCACTCACATATACTGCCTTTTACAAATGTAGTTACTAACACATGTACCACTGAGACATCCATTCACTCACCAACACACCCATACACACACTCACCCACCCATACAGCTGTTTCCACATGCACTCTTGAACCCATACACCCAGTGAATCAACCACTCACACATCAATGCACAGAGTCACACACCTCCAACCGACCGACACACACACACTCAGTCTCCCATACAAATACTCAGGCAAACAATCAATAACCCATATAAACACTCATGTAGCTACTGACCAACCCATGTAGCAGCTTACACAACAACAGACAATTTGATACACACATTCATATAGTTTAGTCACTAATAGGCCTGGTGGGTAAATTCCGTTCCGCTCGCGGAATTTGCGGAATTTGCGGAATTTGGGTAATTTCGCGTTTCGCGGAGAACGCGGAATTACCAAAAATTCCGCGATCCGCGGCTTTGCGGAATTTTTTGCTTGTTCGCGCTTTCAAAATGCGTGTTTGCGAGATATTTCTCCCCGAGCACCGAAACAGCGTTCGAGAACAGGTAAAAAGCATCGCGAACAGGCGGAACACGCAATTCTGCGTGTTCGCGGAACTTTTGCGTGCTCGCGGAGATTTTTTACCGTTTTGGGGAGCTTTGCCCACCCCTAGTCACTAACCCATGCATTCAGTAAGACACGTTTAATCACTCACTTATACAATCAGTCACACACCTGTAAAATCCCCCATCCAGACACTTATACACCCACTCATTCTTCAATACACCTAAGAATATATGTAAAACATATTTAAAAATTACAGAAACACACAGTCACTGGATGATGTCAGCAGTGATGTCATTTCAGATGTCATCAGTGATGTCATCAGTGATGTCATTGACCATGCCATGAATGATGTAATATGTGACGTCATGAGCAGTGCATTGCGGGGGCGCCAGTTATAGTTAGCTGAACTAACTATAACAGTGGAATTTCTATGGTTTTGTACGAGTGAAATGTCCAGCTAACTATAACGCCCTGAAACCTATGGTTTTTTCAGTGAATTGCAAAGGTTTTTTAAATGCTAATTTCTAACTATAATGTCTGTAAAACCTATGGTTTTTTCAGTGAATATATATATATATATACACATATATATATATATATATATATATGCTGCAGACTTCGTCGCAAACTTCCTCTTGCTAGGAACAGACGAAACAGACCCAGTTGTCAGTGCAAAATGGTTCCTTTATTTCTCCATACCCCGCACTGCCGCCATATATATATATATATGTTTAAAGCTTAGTTATAGGTTAGTTGTTCCTCTACAAATCAAACTTAAAACACACACACTTAAGACATTTTAAAGTTATAGTTATAACTTTTAATTACATTTTATCCACCATCTTCAAATTCTAACAAGTAGCACAACTTCTCTAACAAATGATGACACTCTGCTGTACGACACTACACTACACATGGAGTGGAAGAGTATGGAATACCATACAGTGAATTGGCATACAGTGGAGTGGCATCCAGTGAAATCGTGTACAGTGGAGTGGTGTAGAGTGGAGAGGTGTACAGTGAAATTGGATATAGTGGTGTTATGTACAGTGGAGTGGCGTAGAGTGAAAGGGCATAGAGTGGAATGGTATATGGATGTAGGTGAAATTTTGCACCAATATAAATTATGGTGAGCAGAAAAAAGTAAAACAGCGAATTCTGCTGCCTTGCGTTTCCCCAAATTTACAAAGGAATGTAGCACCATGCATGGTGGCCTTGCATTTCTTTGAAAATCTGATTTGGGCATTGTGCTTCCCATGTGACCCCATGTGTGACGCAAGCATAACAATACAATAATACAGATAGGCCTTAGTTATATTTTGGGCCATGGTATACTTACTTCAGTAATTCTGTGGGATAACTTGGTACATGGTGATGACATTTCCAATGGAAACTATAACTACCCGAGATACGAGGCAAGATGGCGTCCGCCGAATCGGACGCATAAGCCGACTGCTCCTGGGTGTTCAACCCCCCACGCTATGCTAACATACCTTTGAGAGAGGTATTGAGGAGGGATCAGTGCGGCACGGGATGCTGATTGCCGCGATCGCATCATTATCGGGAAGACTCCGCCGCCTGCAGAGTCTCTGTTGTTGGTGGTGCTCCCAGAGCTGGAGCCGGCGTTTTTTCCTGGTGTTTGCTCATTACAGCGGCCGTAAGGGACTGGAGAGAGCCACGTCAACAATGCCTCCCAAGGGAGCGAGAGGGAGGACTCGCCCTCTGGTGGACAACGCCGGAATTTCCATAAGGAATACATCAAGCACAATGAGTGGTTCCAAATCGCCAAGTAAAGACACTGTCTCTAAGGGAGGAAAAGGAGGAAAATTCGTGGAGAGTGCGGGAAAGTCTACTATACCTATGCTATTTTCTGCTGGCAAAGTAGAAAGATAAGGGGAAGCTCCCTCACTCCCTAAACTTCCTCTGGTTACAGTTCCTGCTGTTGAGGGGAGAGGTGGAGTCCGTGATCTTCATGATGCAGTTGTTGATAATTCCACACATAGAGCTCCCCATGTCAATGAAATAGTCGTGGAAATGGTTGAGGATCCAACCAGGGAGCGGAATTTATCGATTAAACCATGTGAACCCCCTACCTTTGCACCTTTGGTTGCTCTCGGTCCCAATCTTACGGCTGCTAATGATCCCGGTGTGGCTGTAAATGGGTCTACAACGCAGGATCTAGAGACTGGGGACTTTTTTTTTTCGCTATCTGACCACTCAAACTCATCAAATGATGACCTCGAGTCTATTCCTGGGGCCTCAGCTAGGTCTGGTATGCAGGATGACGGAGGTAGTGACTCTAGTGTACATTTGGAGGATTCCGGTGATATATCAGACGGCAGCCCGGGTACAGTCCGTAAAAACTTGGATTTGAAAAGTAATACTTTACAGTGGGACTATTCCTACTCAACCGATTTAAGTATTGAGAATGGGCAAACCCCGGCGACTGGCGCAGAACCATCAACTAAGGGTTCCGAGGATATATCATTGTCATTGATCTATCAAACCATGGTCACTCATAGAGAGGAGGCTCGAGTAGAGAACCAGAGAGTACAGGGCTCATGTCGTAAACTACAGAACTCTGTACGACGTATAGCTAAGACCTGTACAGAGTTCACAACGAGATTCAATGAAGCAGAAGCAAGAATCTCTTCTCTCGAGGACGAACTGGTTGCACAGAAGGCTCTAACTGATTCTCTTCGGGCCTCAAAAGATGATACGCAATGGAAGTTAGCTGACATTGAAAATCGCTCTCGTAGGAACAATCTTAGAGTTTTGCAAATTCCAGAGGGGGTTGAAGGTCAAGATCCTCGTAAATTCATTATTGATTTATTTGCGGAAGCCTTTCCAGAGCTGAAATGGGACTGGGCAAGAGAAGTAGAGAGAGCGCATCGTTTCCCATTCAATCCTCGTCCAAGATCCGGTCAATCCTTGGACAGACCCAGAGTGATTTTAATATCACTAAACAGCTTTTGGCTAGGGAAGACCTGTACTCTTTGGCACGCCCTGATAGAAAAAGGGCAGGGAAAGGGCTAGAATTTTTTGTAAGGCCTGACTTCTGCCATCTTACGGTGGAAAGGCGTTGGCATCTACGCCAGTTAATTGCTCCATTTCAGGCCAAAGGGGCTCAAGTTTTTTGTTAAACCCTGCTAAGCTCAAAGTTATTGTTAAGGATCAAACCCGGTTCTTTACTTCGGAGATATTAGCAAAAGAGTTTTTGCAAACGCTGTAACGCGTCTAATATGGCGTTATTAGGTAGAACGAGGATCGGGTTTGAATTAACATGTTGATTTGTAACTATGTCTGTCATCGTTCTCTACCTGTTTTTTTTCCCTCCTCTCTCTCTCTTCTCTTCTCTTCTTTTGTTCATCTTCTTTTCCTCTCTTTTCCTCTCTCTTTTCTGTTATCCTACCCTATGTACAAGTTTGGAGATATAATTAAGGATAAGCTGGCATCAGTACATTTTCATGGTCTAAGGTTGTTTTTAAATTAATATGATGCCATGTCTACTGCATAGGGTTTTTGGTGTGGTGTGGGGGGTTCACCTGGGTGGCGGGAGCTTGTCATCACAGGGACTATTGGTCCCAAAGCCTCATGGACGGGTTGGGGTAGGGGAGGCATGGGTGGGGACTGGGGGGGTCAGGGGCGGTCTGGGTGGTTTGGGTGGAGCATAATAAAGAAAATAATCCACAGTATCGATATAATTCTGACTTTGCGTTTAAGTGTTACAGATCCATTGTCTATTTTCAGAGAATTCAATATCGGACCGACCTCCTATTTTTTTAATGGCTAGATCTGGGTTCAGAATATGCTCATTGAATGTATGTGGTCTAAATAGTTATAACAAGAGACAAAGGGTAGCTGCTGAACTCCGGGTGATTCAACCTGATGTGGTCTGTTTACAAGAAACTCATGTATCTTGGGGAAAGCGGAAAATATTAGCAGAAATGGGTTTCGTGCTTTTAGCAGCCTCTCAGCAATCTATAATGACTCGCGGAGTGGCGGTGTTAGCCAAACCTAGTATACAAAAATCGGGTCGGGTATTAGCTGATAAACTGGGGCGTTGGTTGATTGTTGAATGTATGATAGGGGTCAATAAATTTACACTTTGCACTATTTACGGCTCCAATCAAGATGAAGCTACGGTTTTGGAACAACTTAATGTGGAGCTTGCATTATGGCCCACCCCTTGGTGCTATGCGGAGATTTTAATATTAGTTTGGTTAATAAGGAACTTCAACGGGGCATACAAAATTATAAGGGTAGGAAACCCAGAGTTTTCAAGGCGTTATTCCACTTATTGATGGATCATGGTCTGGTTGATGTATGGGATCATCTCTGTCCACGTGATCCTGGGTTCACATTTTATTCCCATCCTCATCAAAAGCTAGTACGACTTGATTATTTTTTTACTTCGCCTGTCTTATTTACAGGAGCTAAAATCCATGTCTTTCCCAGAATCACATCTGATCATGCACCAGTAGTCCTGGATATACCCGCAATAGGCTCTTACGTAAACCCACAAATTTTTACCTTTAATAGGAAACTGCTTCTTGAAAAACCCTTTATAGATCATATTAAGAGCTGGATTACGGGTTTTTTTCAAGATAACCGGCATTCAACATCTGCTGGGGTCCTGTGGGATGCTTTTAAAGCCTGCCTTAGAGGGGAGGTCCTGAGCTATGGTTTGTACCAGCAAAAGAAAGTTAAGCTTGCTATGCAGGAATTGTATATTAAACTTAAGACTGCGGAAGAAAATCTTACACAGGGGATCCTGGCTAAAAACGATATTGATGAATTACAAACCAGGGTCGCTAGATGCAAGGCTAACATTAACCTATCCTGGAGTAAGGAAATCGCAGCTAAATATTTGGTAAATAAAAAGGAATGCTACGAGTATGGTGAAGCGGTAGGGCGCTGCCTCGCCAACAGATTGCGCTCTAACGAAGCTGCTCATAGAATAGCCGGCATGAAGAATCAGCTAGGCGAAACGGTCTATGACCCTCAGGAAATCCTCCAGATTTTTTATGAATTTTATGAAAATCTTTATCTAGGAAAAGAGACAGGGTCATATATAGGGGACACTGCAATACAACAGCTGGTGGAACAAGTCGGTCAGGAGGAGGTCGAGATCTTGGAAAGCCCTATTACTATGGAAGAGTTAGAACTAGCCATAAATAGCATGGCGGTTGGTAAGGCAGCGGGTCCCGATAGGCTTCCTTTGGAGGTATATAGGACCTTTTTTCAGGAGATCAAAATAGATTTGTTGGTCGTCCTCCTAGCTGCCCAAATGGGAAGTGCACCGCAATCTTGGGACGAGGCCAACATTGTCATCTTCAGGAAAAAAGACAAGCCATCGGACCTACCAGGGTCTTATCGTCCGATTTCTCTCGTTAACTGTGATGGGAAGATTTATGCCAAAATCCTCGCGAATAGGTTAGCAAAGGTTATTACGTCCCTGGTCTCTCCAAAACAGCATGGATTTATTCCTGGCCGGGGGACTGTGAATCATATCAGCAGAATTGTGACGCTCTTTGATATTGCTCAGGTTGAAGCTAGGGACTTGGGGCTGATCCTACTTGATGCCGAGAAGGCATTCGACCGTGTGGCTTGGGATTTTCTCTGGGGGGTTTTGCAGTCGATGGGGTTTGGTCAGGGTTTTATTCAGGCTTTAAAAGTATTATATCGATCACCTTCGGCAAGGATTTGCGCTATGGGTCTGGCATCAGCCCCCATAAGAATCTCGAGAGGCACACGGCAGGGTTGCCCATGCTCTCCCCTCTTGTTTGCCCTGTATATCAATCCTTTTCTTAGAATGTTAGAGAGAAGTACCCAGATTAAACCTTTTCGCGTTTCGGAAGACCAGTTTTGTGTCTTTGCATATGCTGATGACATCGCCATCATAACATCGGATCCCTTCTTGGCTATCTCTGAAGTAGAACGCTTAGCATATGAGTTTGGCGTGGTTTCGGGCTATAAGATGAATACATCTAAAACCCAGATTTTGTGTACAAAATAGATCATGGGCCATGATTCCAGAGTGGTTAAGGATGTCACATATCTGGGTATTAAGATCCGAGAAAATTTGAAAGATCTAGTTGATATTAACTGGGGGGATATCATTACCAGGGTAAAGCAATTGTTAGATAGTTGGGACTGTCTACATCTGTCTCTGGTGGGTAGAGCAAACATTCTTAAAATGAATATTCTCCCTAAGGTGTTGTACTTCTTTAGGTCTGTACCGTTGGAGGTATCCCGCGCCCAGCTTCAACATCTGCAGGCACTTTGCGCCAAGTTCTTGTGGGCTCCAGGGAAACCCAGGAGAGCAATGCATTATATGACTCTACCCAGAGAAAGGGGGGGTTGGTCAGTCCCCGATTTTACATTGTATTATTACTCTTGTCTTTTATTGAATATGCGGTTATTGTTGACTGGAGAAGAAGTCAGCAATACGGCTGAGGTTCCCTCAATTTACCAGATGGTGTTAGGTAAAGAGGTCAAGAATTGCCTGTTCCAAAAATTGGATAGGAGCTATTATAAAAGAACACGTTTTAAAATTTTAGGGGCAGCCTTTAAAGTTTGGAACGTGGTTCGCAAATACCTACAAATTCGGGGATTACATTTTTATACTCCAACTACGGCCGTAGGCATATTGCCGCCAATATTTCATGACCAAGTCGTTAGTAGTTGGATACAGAATGGCATCTCTCAAATAGGGGACTTTTATCAAGCTGGGGGCTCTATGTTTCTTTCACAGATTTAGCAGCCAAATTTCATCTCCATAAGAATCATTTTTTTAAATTCTTACAAATACGAGATTTCCTGAGCAAATCATCCACGACTATGGTACCACATAAAATAGTCGAAGCTATTAGGGGCCAAGAAAAGATAGGGGTTCTTTATAAAATCCTATTAGAGTCAAGGAGGGACGATCTGGGAAAACACAATTGTAAGTGGGCAGCCAAAGTGGGAGAGCCAGGGGTGTCTATAGAGAAGGCAATTGCTGTTGCCGGGGAAATTTGTCTGTCGGCGAATCTTAAAGCCCAGTTTTATAAAACTGTATTTAATCTCTATCATACCCCCGCTAAAATGATGAAATGGGGGAGGGGTAATGACGGCAAATGCTTTCGATGTGGTACGGATAACGCTGATAGTCTTCATATTTTTTTTGATTGTGTCAAACTAGGGCCATATATACGACATATAGAGAAATTTTTGACTGAAATCTCGGGGCTCAGCGTTAAAATATCTGCCTCTATGATGTTGTTGGGGACCGGTGAGGATCTCGAGCAAGGGAGACCCATGTATAAACTCCGATATTTGCTCTTTATTGCTACGGCGGTTGCTCGATTATGTGTAGCGTCTTCTTGGCTACAACCGGAAGCACCATCTTTTGAAATCTGGCGAGCCCGGTTCTACAATATCTATAATCTGGAGTATAGTCTTTATTCTCTAAAAGGATCAAGGAAACGCAAATTAGGTATATATATATGGGGGGCAATGACCGATCATATGAATTGCTGAATAGAATGATAATCCAAGTTAATTTATCTCAATTTTGTTTTGTGCTATTATGGACTGAAATGAATTGCTTTTATGTCTTGTTATTAGATCTGTATGTATTTTTGATACTTTGATATTGTGGATAATAAAAAAAAAAAAAAAAAAAGGAAACTATAACTACCCAGTGTAAACACCCAGATGTCTAACCCTAAATATAACCCACCCACTTACCCATAATAATGAACTTTGGCTGCAATCCCTAAACCCTACCCTAGGCCAAATCCTAACCCTAATCCCTTCCTGCTCCAATCCTTATGGCTAACGCTAAACTCTAATGCTAGCATCTAACTATAACAGCCATATCCCTAGCTTAACCCCAACTGTATCCAACACCAACTATAATCCTTACTTGAACCCCAGCTTCCAATTCTACTTACAAATGTTAGAAGAGAATGTAAATGATAACATTGCAAATGTTGCCAGTTTAAAAGGCGTTCACGGTGTGAATGTGCCTATGGGAAAAAATAGCAACAAGTGCTCTAAAAATGTTTGAAGCTCTTATGACACAATAATCAAAAATGTACATTCAAAATTTCTGTTGTTGTCAACATATATTTACTTGCGAACACATTTAAGAAATTAAGCAGCTCATTAATTTAAGGGAAAGGTTTAAATTGGGGAAGCAAGAATTGTAAAAAATGTGGAAAATGAATTTATACCATTAGGATACCATTTGCTTTATTATTGAATTAGGAGTTTTGAAAGCAGTGCTATTCACATGCACAAAATATGTTTCAACACTTTTCACATGATTTCTTTCAACCTACAGATAGAACTTAATTTTCAAATTATGTTTTTTTGGACAGTCTTCAAATCTTTTCAGAGTTGCCCACCCGGAGAAATGTACAGAGAAAATCAAAGCAGTGTGGACTCTTTCCTGATTCTGGGGTTTTCAGATAGTCCAGAGTTGCAAGTTCCCCTTTTTGTTGTCTTTTACTTATTTACATAGGAACCCTAGTTGGAAATCTCCTTATTATGGCAGTTATTTACTCCAACTCAAAAATGCACACTTCTATGTATTTTTTCATCACAAATTTATCGTTCATGGATATAGCTTACACTGTTGTTATTTTCCCATATATGCTTTCCCATTTCTTTTCAAAGGGCATCCGCATGTTGCTCACTGAATGTGTGCTGCAGATATATTTTTATGTGTTCATGATATCCACAGAATTCCTTCTTCTTACCGTCATGGCATATGATCGCTACGTGGCAATCTGCAATCCCTTAAACTACACATATATCATGAATACAACTGCCTACATCTGGTTGGCTGCTGGATGTTGGATAATTGGGTTTTTGGTTCCATTAACACACAGCATAGTAATACCTAGACAAACGTTCTCTGAGTCCCACATAATTAATCATTTCTAGTGTGAGCTGATTTCCCTGATGAAGCTTTCTTGCACTAACACTCACTTTTTTGAGATGGTAAACTACATCCTTAGTTCCATAGTGGGTTTGACGTCATTCTCTTCAATCATCATCTCATACGTCAACATCATTTCAGCCATCTTTAAATTACGGTCCAAGGAAGGACGACGAAAAGCCTTCTCCACATGTACTTCCCATCTGACTGTGGTTATTATATTCTATGGACCACTCTGTGCTACGTACATGCTACCAATATACACGTATTCAACTAATCAAAATAAGCTTTTTTCTGTGTCATATGTCGCTGTTACTCCACTGTGTAACCCAATTATATACAGTCTAAAAAATGCAGACTTTAAAAAAGCCCTCAGGAAGGCAAAAGTTGCAATATAGATTAGAATAAAATCTGCCACCAAGTGTCAGAGTACTAAATAGTGAACCTAGTACACAATTTGAAAACCATTTGCAAAACTACGATATATTCCGTAATCAAGATGCAAAGTGAAAGCTATTTGCAAACTATCACTGTAGATTTTAGAATAATGCGTATTGACCATTATCATAAGCAAAATAGTTTGATAATTTTCCCTTTTGCCTTTAATAACCAGTTACACTTCCCGGGGGAAAAATGTATTTAAGTAACATAATTAAGCAATTGATTGCTCCATATTTTAGGGCTAGATGAACTATTTAGTGGTTGCAAAAAAAAAACTTGTTGCAATTTGCAACTAGTATTTTTGTGAACAGTAAAGAGTAAGTGTAGTAGTTTCCTCTAAGCTTGTTCCACGTGCTCTCTATCCCTATGATGTCATTGTTATGTCAATGGAATGCTGTTGTTTGAATCCCAGGAGAGGCAGTCCCTGGAAGCTGTGGAGATGAACAGTCAATAAAGTACGTGCTCTTACCCCTACCTTGTGTGGCGTAATCACTACAAATTTGGCGACGAGGATGACTGTTCCTCTCTCCACCTACGTGTGCAGCGATCGTTGTTTGTGTCTCAAGCTATCTCTGACTCATCCGTGTGGCTACTGTCAAGAGTCATCTAGCTGAGACATTAAAGAAACTAGTACGCCCATCATTCTCAGGATCTTCGCTTGCCAATGAATCGCCGTTCCAGTGCGTACTGCGTCGCTGGTGAGACTTTTAACATTTAAGTTTGAGCCTATTTCAAGCAGCGCACAAGTTTGAACCTGGCTATCCTGTTTGGTGTGGCTGTACTATCCCCTGTGTTTCTTTACGCATCGTTGATGAAAGCTGCCTGACTGTCTGAAAGAGGCACGATTCTGCGCTCTTTAAGGAGTATTTACTAGGAGCACGAGTATTTACCAGGAGTTCGCCGTTGTTGTGTCCGTTTGGATTCATGAGAGGAGATACCCTTCACTCTCCGCTGTTCCTGCTTGACTGATGACGTATTAGAATCATCAGCAGGAGTTAGCGGAGAGAGCGCGTTTCAAAAGGTCAAGCCTGCCTAATTGAAGACTTCCGCATCTCGCCGTGCTAAGTGGAGTTCAGGTTGCCTGGTTACCCTGAGCGTCAGTACGCTCCCGTCATTAAGGAAGAGCGTGTCGCAGAGGGTGAGTCACGCCTGCTACGCAAAGCGGAGCACGTTAGGCGGAAGGCGCCAGTCCAGTCTTTACCCCTGCGTGTTTGTTCAAAGAGTTGACCATTCAGCCTGCGTGTCGGTACGCAGAAGTTGCGGTGGGTGAGTCACCTAGCACAGGAGAGCTGAGTCCGACCGAACGGCGCAAGGAACTCCTCTTCGTTTCTCTAGAAAATACCGGATGAGGTATTTGGGCTCTCCTGGAGATTACATCGTGGTGAGTTGAGACTTAAGTGGCAGTGAAGAGACTGGTGGAAGGAGATTGCTTTCATCTACTGTTGGTGCGCTGTCATCCTGCTGCAAGGGACTGTATTCATGTCCTCTACATTTATGTTACACAAGGGGCATGCTGACTATGCCTTGTAGAGACCATTCTGACTGTATGTTGCGCAAGGGGCATGCTGTCTATGCCCGGTAGAGGCCATTTTGGGCTGATAAGTGCAGGGTTTGTTGATGCGCTACCCAGTAGTCAAGGGTCTCCATATAGTGAATTAAAGTCCTGCATTTCCTTTTATCTATTTTCACCTATACTAGGGTTTCAAAGTACAAGTGTTCCAAAGTGCTCTACGAAATAGTTATTACGCTCTAATATTTGTTGAAAATTCGTCTTTTCTCTATCGCATTTGAAGCAAATCCCTGTTTAACTCACATAAGTACTATTGTGTGCACAGTGTCTCATCAAAAGCTATTATATTTGCGTGTTTGTCTTAGTCATGCAGAACGTACAACCCCCTCCTCCCTTTTTACAGCCTCCAGGGGATCCACCTGTCAAGTGGAAATTATGGTATAGAGCTTTCGTAAAATATTTGGGTGCTATGGGGGGCTCAAGATTTAGTGCACAAAGGAAGCGTTTCATTTTAGAGCATAATCTGGGGTTTGAGGGACAAGCTGTGTTGGAACATTTACCTCCGTTGGCCATTGTTGAGGGTCAAGAGGAAATAGATGTTTACGATCAAGCTGTAGCTATGCTGGAGAAACAATTTGATGTGGAAAGTAGCCTAGTGGTGGCTAGACACAAGTTCTTTACAGAGAACAAGAGAGTGATGAGAGTATAGTGTCGTATGTAGCTGCCTTACGCATTCTAGCTTCAGAGTGTGAATTTGAACATTTCACCTCTCAACTCATTCGGGACCAAATTGTGGTACATTGTAGAGACAAAAAAGTCCAAGAGAAATTGCTCACACTAAAGAATCCTTCTCTTGACGAGACGATTACCATTGTGAAGAGCATCGAGCTATCGCAAAAAGCCTCGAGAGAGCTCAAACCTGACAAGAGTGTGGTGAATGCAATTAAGGATCACAAAGATATGAGTGAGAAGGTACAGGGAGACAAAACTAAACCTCAGTTTGAACAAAAAGGGAATAAGCCCACATACACTAGAACGGAGAAAAAGGGTTCTTATTCAAGAAATCTCTGTACCAAGTGTGGGTTCCCGTCTCATTTCCCCAATTCAAGGGTTTGTCCGGCAAAGAACGCTTCTTGTCGGAAATGTGGGAAACAGGGTCACTTTGCCAAAATGTGTGGTTTCCGGGGAAGTATCAATGTGGTGTATTCTGAAGAATCTAAGAACGATTCTGTGTGTGAAGTTGTAAGTTCTCTTTCTGATTTTGTTGTGGTTGTCAAGGATGACTCAGAGGATTGTGTTGATCCCATAGTGGATGTGTTTGTGGATGGTAAGTGTTTACAACTATTAGTGGATTCAGGGGCGCGTATGACCATGATCACGGATGAGTTGTTTGAGAGTACATGGGGGACAAACCTCTTAATCCTCCGGACAGAAGCCCTGTTTCGTATGAAGGGAGGAGAATTGAGTTGTCTGGGTTCTTTGTCACTTCTCTTATCTTTAAAGATAGGCGTATTGAAGGAAAAGTTTATGTAGCTAAGAAGGGACTTAATATTCTCGGTTGGTATCACCAGGGGTTGTTTGGGATGACTCTCAGACCTGGGACGCGAGAACAGGTTTCTCTTGTGAGTGAACAATCCGAAGGCGAAGATTTGGTTTATTGGTCAGCTAGGTTTCCAAAGGTTTTTGGAGAGAATGTTGGTTCGATTAAAGGTTTCAAACATTTTATAAGAGTCAAGGAAGGGGCTCTCCCAGTAAAACACAAACTGCGCAATGTGCCCTTCAGTATTAGGGATGATTTGTCGTTAGAACTCAAGAGAATGTGTGAGTCAGGAGTTATTGAACCCATTGAATCATCACTTTGGTTATCTCCCTTGGTAGTCGCGTGCAAAAAGAATGGTAATCTTAGGGTATGCATTGACTTGCGCAGTTTGAATAGGGAGATCTGGGTAGACTCACATCCTCTTCCTCGCATCGATGACATTCTTTCTAGGTTTGCTGGGGCGAGGTATTTCTCTAAGATTGATCTCGCATCAGCATACCATCAGGTTGAGCTGGACCCTTCCTGTAAGCATCTGACCGCCTTTGTCTCACCTGTTGGTACTTTCCAGTTTAAGAGGATGCCGTTCGGATTGGTTTCGGCGGCCTCAGTCTTCCAGCGGGTCATGGAAAAGGTTTTGGAGGGTGTCACTGATACCGTTGTATTTCAAGACGACATTTTGGTGGCTGGAAAGAATAAGGAGTTGCATGATAAAAATCTTGCGAAAGTTTTGGAGAGGTTAGAAGGGAAGGGGATCGTGGCGAACAAACTCAAGGGTGTTTTTTGTGTGGAGTCCATAGAATACCTGGGACACTTCATTTCCGGTGATGGGATTGTACCTAGAGAAGGTCTCATTGAGGCAATATCCAAAGCGAAATGCCCCATTTCTAAAGAACAAGTCTCTTCATTTCTAGGTTTGTGCGAATTTTACACAAAGTTTATTTCTAATTTTGCCGCCAAAACTGTTCACATGCGTGAACTTCTAAAGAAAAAGTCAAATTTTATCTGGGATGACTCCTGCCAAGAAGAATTTGTACAGATAAAAAAAGAATTGGAGTCGTGTGGCATTCTTACCCCTTTTGACCCCCTTTTTCAATGCAAAGTGTCTGTGGATGCTAGTCTTGATGGTCTAGGGGGGATGATTTCTCAAGTCAAGGAAGGGAAAGAGTACACCGTGGGGTTTGAGTCAAGAGCCTTACGCCCGAGTGAAAAGAATTATTCTGTAATTGAAAGAGAATTGCTGGCGTGTTGTTGGGCTGTTGAACGCTTCAAGTGTTTTTTGTGGGGAAAGACTTTTGAACTATTTACTGATCATAAGCCTCTTATTCCCATACTGGAAGGTCGAATTGTCAGAGACCATACCCCCAGGATCGCCAGGTTGAGTTCTAAGTTGTTACAGTATAATTTTGTTGTGGCACATATCCCTGGTGGGCGCAACACACGAGCTGATTATCTTTCAAGGTCCCCTCTGCCTCTTACTAAGAATGACTTTGATCATGATGCGGACGACGATTGTCTCATAGCTGCTGTTGACGTTTGTTGTGTGGGGTCGTTTAATGAACATGACTGGTTTTCTGCCATGGAGTCTGACCTGGTACTTAAGAGAGTGAAACACTTTATTGTAGCTGGTTGGCCAAAGGAAAAACACTTGGATAGTGATCTTCATCCGTTTGCCAAAGTTGCGGATGAACTCACGTTGGAAGGGGGAGAGATGATCATGCGTGGGGATAAATTTGTTCCTCCAGAGTCTCTCAGGAGTCGCATCATTGATGCTGGTCACGAGGGACATATGGGGCAAACAAATACCAAAAGAAGAATTCGGGTGTGTATTGGTGGCCGTGCATGGACCGCCAAATCAATGATGTGGTGGAAGGATGTATAAATTGTAGTACCAGCGATAAAGTGATTAAAATTGTCTCACCTCCTGTACAACAAGTGGATGTACTGAATTGTCCGTGGTTGAAGCTGGCCATTGACTTTGTAGGACCGTTCAATGTGCTTCCTAACAAGTGCAAGTTCGCGCTGGTTGTGGCTGATTATTTCAGCAAGTGGTGGGAGGTTCATTTCATGACAGATCCTAATTCCCATGAAGTCATTAAGTTCCTCCAGAGACTCTTTGCCAGGGAGGGTTTTCCGAAGGAAATTGTATCCGACAATGGGGTACAGTTTACCTCCAAGGAAATGTCTGAGTTTCTTGTTCAGTGTGGTATCACCCACCGGCGTGTGGCCTTATATCACCCACAGGCCAATGGTTTCATTGAGCGGACGAACCGTATTCTGGTTGAGTGCATTCAGTGGGCTGTTTCATCCAGAGTGGACATTAAAGAAGCTGTCCAAAGTATGTTGTGGGCGCATTGCACCACACCTAGTGCAGTCACGGGATCAAGTCCTTTTGCTCTTCTCAGAGGAAGAGAAGCTTCATTTCACATGTGTCCTGCTTGAATGAAAAGGTGGGGATTACTGTTAAAATGCCAAGAGAGACAAGACAAAGGTGACTCCCTCTTGTTACTATCTGTTCCCAAACAAGGGGATCTTGATTCCTCCTCCCAACCCCTTGCAACAGAAGTTAGTGATTTTAAGTCCAAGGTTTCGGTTGGGGATTGGGTGAGGATTAAGTCTCCTCTCAAGGTCCCTAAGGGGCTGTCAAACTTTGGTCCTCCTGTTAAAGTGGATGCTACGTCACACTTTGCTGTGAGGGTCAATGGGAAAAATTGGTGGAATCTGTCCAGAATCTATAAGATTCCCATGAAGGTTGTAATGCAACTGGGTTTAGACTCAGGAAACACTGTTCGCTCTGTTTCTCCTCAAAGGGAGACCACTGTCAATAAAAGTACTTCTTTGAGATATGTACCTCCACGGAGGAGTGGGAGGACAACTGTCCCACCGAATATGTTAAAACTATAAATTATTTTCCTATTTCTGTGAAAAGCATTGCACTCTGTTTTTGTCTCCCAAATGCGTTTTTATGCATTTTTTGGGGGGGGAGTTCTATTTTCTTCCTTCTTTAATTTTCATTTGTCTCGCTCTACTTTCTGTTCTCTTGTGATAGTAATGGAAAGAGAGGAGATGTTGTAGTAGTTTCCCTCTAAGCTTGTTCCACGTGCTCTCTATCCCTATGATGTCATTGTTATGTCAATGGAATGCTGTTGTTTGAATCCCAGGAGAGGCAGTTCCTGGAAGCTGTGGAGATGAACAGTCAATAAAGTACGTGCTCTTACCCCTACCTTGTGTGGCGTAATCACTACAGTAAGGCCCAACCTAAGTACTTTTAGATCAATTCATAAAATTCAGATACATTACACGACACCTCATGGAGCTCCACTGGCTCCCCATTCCCAAATGAGCACAATACAAACTTCTCACCCACACTTTCAAGGCACTACATAACACTGGCCCAGCATTCCTCAACAATCGCATCTGCTTTCACAAACCTTCCAGACGCCCTCCACTCTTCCGGCATCCGGACTCCTACTTGCACAAATCCCATGCAAATGGAAAACAAGAACTTGTGGCCAAACTTTCTCCTACATCGATTTTAAAGCATCAAATAACCTGCCGCTTCACATAAGAGCCACTGTCTCTCTTCTCAAATTTCGCAAGAAGCTGAAGACCTGACTTTTCAAATAATTTCACTAGGCCCTAAGGTTGGGTAAACTCACACCTGATGAGTGCCAGAATACCCTCCTGGGTGATAGCGCGCTCTACAGATCTGCATAACATAACATGGCATAACATAATAGAACAGAATGTGTCATGATTCAACCGACATCTTGAAGAATAATGGGGTAGGTTTTAAATTGAGACTCACTCCCATTGGAGGCCATCACAGGGATGGTGGCCAGCTAGAGTCAGAAATTCACCATGTTGGTGATAACTAACCCTAGGCTTAGTGGGCGTAGCGGGGCTACGCGGAGGTCCACAGAGTTGCAAACAAACTCCATGGAACTCCGCTACGCCGTCCGCCTCCACCCCCCTATTAAGAAGTAAGTTAACAGTAATTAAAAATAAACTTAAAACCACTTACCTCTTTACTGCGGCGTCCCTGGGCTGCCCTCCTCCTCTTCGTCGCTGTACCGCTAATGCTTAAGCAAGCTGCACATGTGCACTCGCCCGCGCATGCGCATTTCTCACATTTTTTCTTAATAGGGGGGTGGAGGCGGGGGCTGACCAACTCTGCTCCGCTGCGGAGTGTGCGGAGATTTGCCTTTTCCGCGTTCTCAGTGGAACGCGGAGAAGGCAAATCTCCGCACACTCCAGGGCGGAGGTCTCCGCCCGGCGTTAGTGATAACTTGCCAATAAATTATAAAAAGCATACTTTCTTTTTTAAATTTGTTAGTAAGTTGGGAGTTGTCCCCTGGATCACTGCCTAATCCCCGCCATTTTATTTAACATTCACAAAGAGGAAAGAGTCCCAACCACTTCAATTCAGGAGTCAGTAAATTTTCAATGTTCTGAAACCAGATTTCAGTTGCAAAATATTGCATACAAAATCGGTATTTGGAAGGAACATATACAACATGCCCTTTCAAAACACCGAAATGGTATGGGGTCACAATTCCTTCTAGGAGTCGGTGTAAATGTATTGATTTCTACAATGGGATTAGTATATTTAAAAATCATTTATGTTGTTGTCCAGTCCGAATCAAAGTGTTTGCAGCATAAAAATACTCTACATCTGGCCATTAGTCATTTCTGTATTTGCCAAATGTGTGTATCAATTGCTCAAATGTCATACTTTTTAAAGGACTTACATAAGAATTAGTGATTTGTTCCATCACCTCTGGTAACGCGATTCTCCAATGATCAATTCATCCTGTTACTTGAGTAGTGGTCCATCATTGACAGGCTCACAAAGGTCCACAAATTGTACTAGTCATTATACCTGTATATCTAACTGAGTCTGTTTTTTTGCTCTGCATTTCCAAGAAGTGCACTGCAGGTGAGATGATGCATCTAATCCCGACAGGATAAACATAAGAGAATTATAATATCCGAAATTGGATTACTAGGTGACGGTAAGTTGAAACTACACTGCTTAAAAAAATAAAAGAGTTATTGTCATGACTGGTGGTGAATCTTTATAATAGAGGCTGCAATGTTATTAAAGGTCCCAAGGAGGTGACCTCACTGTTTGACCATGATTATGAGTAAAGCAGGTGGATTTTCTGTATGACAAGTCACTTCTCCTGATTCTGAATGGACCAATGTTCCTAGAACCAGTGTTTCCAGGTGATGGAGCGCCAAGCCCAAAAAACATGCAGAAAAGAGAAAACTTGAAGTAATCAACTCAATAGTTCACCAAAGGCATTGATGAAAACATACACCTCGTTTGTTGGTTTATATATATGTAAAATTAAAGAGAGAAGGTGTTATGAAGATTCTAGTTTCAATGCAGTTTGTTGAAAATTAGAAACATGACATAATGCGATGCAGCACACTGCCTTGCATTATTTTGCGTCAAGGGGCATTTCTTGGGCGCTACATGGACATTCCCAATCAACCACCCATGGGTTTTGATGCAAATCCCTTGTCACAAAGAATTGTAGACAGGCACTAGCAAACATCCTACACCTCTCCAAGGCAGGACTAATAATAAGAAATGTTTTAATTTCTCCTTGTTTCTTCCTCTTTGCATGTGTGCTGCATTCTACACCACAGGTACAAAGAGGCAAATTCCTTAAAGTATAGTTTTTGTACACAAAGGGCCCCTTCCAGTAGAAAAACTACACTCACTGCAAATGCAAACACACTTGCACTATGGTGCAAAGTTGCTTGTGCTGGCACATGGCAGCCAAAAGTGTGCCAGTACAGGGAGAGACCAGAGCAGTGCTACATCTTAGTAGATATGGTGCAGTTCTGCTCTCTCCCATTCACATAATGCAGCGCAGCAACCTTACTTGCTGTGCTGCATTGCATGATTTATTTGTAAAGTTTGATTCTGGGGCTGAGTCAGCCAATCAGTCTGCCATACATTCTCTGGGCAGTGGCAGGCTGAGGTGGGTCTCCTTGGGGCAGCCTGTGCTCACTGAAGAAATGCTGTGCTGCAGTCGAGTCCCCTTGCAGTCATGCATGAGCCAGGCAGGGACAGGCTGCTCAGTATAATCTGAAGATAGCGGGGAAGGGCAGCTGGCTTCCGACAGTAGCATTTTTCAGGGCTTCAAAGGTATCTGTAGCATGTGAGCCTTAAGAGTGCAGCAGCCCTCCACCCTACAATCTGGTGAGTTATGTTGGAAGTTGTGCTTGGCTTCCCTGGGATGTGGCGATGATGTAGTCCTTCCAGGTTCAGGTATCAAGTTTTGAGAACTTACCGGCGGACCACCGTGGTGGCGGTCCAAAGAAGACCGTGGTAGTATGATGTTATGGCTGCCATCAGGCTGGCGGCATACCACCATGCCGACTGTGATGTTCCCGATGTGCTGACGGTGTCTTGGCAGCGGAGTCCCTACAGAGTGACATTTTGCTGCTGTAATGATATGTTGTTTATGTGTCGTAATGTATGTGTAGGTCATGTGTACTGTCTGCTTTGTTGCATGTAAACATAACACGAGCCAAAAGTAACTGTTACCATACACCACATAGAAGTGAAAGAGAAGCCTACCTTCGATTTTGGTGACAACTGGGTTGGTGAGCATCATGTTTGGGGCCAGTAGCACAGGAAGAACCTGGACAATGGTGCCCAACATGGATTCTTAAGTGGGATCCCCCAAAAAAGGTGAGTTTTCACCTCTTTTCCTGTCTTTCTGCCGACAACGCATGGCGGTGTTCCCGCAATGAACAACCTGGCGGAAAGGCTTATTGTAATCTAGAAGGTAGGGAGCTTGACAGTATGCCCTCCAAGACCCGCCACTGGCTCTCCCACCGTCGATGCTGTAGCAGGAGTTTTGGCAGTGGCAGCTGTCCAGCGTCAGTCTGGTAGCTGAGGTCTCACCAGTATTGAAATCAGGTTGTCGGACTGCCAAGGCAGCGGGGGGGAAGACAGCTGAAAAAGTGACGACGGTCCCAATCTGCCAATCCTGTAATTGGGCTCTATCTCTGTATTGATCAATAGCATCAACAAAACCAATAGGTATTTCAGCAAAGAGTGCCTCTATTCGGCAGCTTGGTCATTTGCGAGGCATAGTCTGCACCCTCTCGGTCAGCACCATTCTAGCTACTCATTTTGGGGACCCTAAGGCAGGCAACATGGGTTCACAGGATGCTTCTAAGTTTGCAGCAGAGAATGCTTGGCCAACGGTCGATCAGTACCATGGTCACACCGACCTCAGTTTCTGGGCATACAAAATGTGCTGTAGGGTAGTGTCGATCCCTTCCTCAGTTGGGCAGGCTGATCAGGCACACTGAGGCAAGAACCATAGCTGCAATAAAGGGGATGATGTCAGGAACATCTCAAGAAATCTTCAGGAGGGTTGTAGTTCTTCCAATGTGTTTGTGGACTGGATCATGGTTGAGAGTATGCCTGTGAAACTTCTTAAGAGTTTCTGTTGGACGGATGACAGCACCAGCATCAAGTGCTTCTGTCTACGTCAGCAGTCAGCTTTTCCTGAAAGCTTAGGTCAGTCTGGTAATCGTCTTCCAAAATGGGACTCACAGGCCTGAGGCACTCTTTTGCATTTACTTATTCAGTGAGTAACATGCTTCTCACACAAAATATGCATTAAACCACATACTATGAATCTCAGTGCTAGGGTTCCGGGTCCATTGTTAGCAGTGAAATTAGCATGTATGAGCTAATAGGCTCACACTCTCATGATGCAAGGACAATTTCCTGGTAGAGCTAAGATCACTAGCATAGTATGCTATCACCACTTTTCTACTCAGATGAACCCGTGAAAGAGACAATATTCCTCTGGAACTACTGAGATCTAGTTCAAATACTTGACAAAGACAGGCCGAGGTCCTCAAGCACATGCTGCATTAGTTTGAGGTTGGGATCAAAATTCCAGAAACCAGGATATCACATATTTGCAGTTGAGCTCATATGGAAGGGAACACGACTGTACACAATGTGAGTCTCCATTTCACAGAGTCAAGTTGACCACCTAATAGAACTTTCTCCTGAGGCTCTGTGGTTCAAAGATTAATTTACTCTTGCAACTCTAATTTGTAATTATTCATTTGGGATTCGAACACTGATTTCATCTGTCAAATATTGTGATGTCCACCGGACCAGGCACATCTCTTTCTACATTGAAAGGAACTGTCATCATGGTGGCTCTGTCTATGTAGGAGCATTGTGATGGACGGTACCATGAGCCTTAAAGGCCAGTCATCAAACTTTCTGAAAGTTTTTGTTTGTTCAAGACAAACTCCCAATGTGGGAGGCTTTTTAAAAAAAATGAATGGCCCCCACATACAGAGAGTTTTCTCCTAATTAATCAATCAATCAATTTGTAGAGCACAGCTTGTCACCCATGAGGGTATCCAGGTGCTGGCAGGGACTTAGGAGCCAGTTGAATTGTCAGGTCTTCAGGGTTCTTTGGAAATCCTGAAGGGTGGGGAGGTCCTCTGGTGCAGGGGGAGGTTGTTCAAATTTCTTGTCAGTGAGGTAGGAGAAGGCATGTCCTTCCTGCTCTTCTGCGGTGCATGTGGGCAGTGTGGGCCAACACAAGGGTGGAGTAGCGGAGGTCTCTCGTTGGTATGTGGAATTTCAGGCAGCGGTTGATTTAGGTGGATCCAACATCATGTAGGGCTTTGAATGCATGGGTGAGGAGTTTGAAGAGGCATCCGTTCTGTACCGGGAAACATTGAAATGTTCTCTGATGTAGAAGGTGATGTGGCTGTGATGCAGGAGGTCTGCGGTGAGTTTTGCTGTGGCATTCTGGATTGTCTGGAGTCTTTTGATGAGTTATGCATTGATTCCTATTTAGAGTCTATTTCTGTAGTCCAGATAGCTGGTGATGAGGGCTTGGGTGATGGTGCATCTGGTGCTTAGGGGTAGTCACTTGAAGATCTTGCATAGCATACGCTGGATGTCTAAGCAGGCTGAAGCGACGGTGTTGACTTGAGATTTCATGGTGAGTTTGTTGTCCAGGTTGATGCTGAGGTTCCTGGTGTGTTCGGTCAGGGGTAGGGTGGATCTGAGTTTGTTGGTCCACCATGAGGCATCCCATGGTGATTTTGTTGGTGGTGCTGAAGATGAGGACTTTGGTCCTGTCCGTGTTGAGTTTGAGGCAGTTGGTTTTCATCCAGTCAGTGATGCTGGTCAGGCAGTTGTGGAATTTTGTTCTTGTAGAGGTTGTGTTATCAGCATGGGAGAGGATATGCTGTGTGTCGTCGGCATCTGAGATGACATTGAGTCTGTGGGATCCCACAAGTTCTGCCAGGTGAGTCATGTAGACATTAAAGAGGATGGGGCTGAGAGATGATCCTTGCGGGATGGCGTAGATTTAGGGGTTGGGTTCAGAGATGTAGGGTGGGTGGCAGATTGGTTGTTTTCTGTTGGTGAGGAAGGGGGCGTTCCATTAGAGGGCAAGTCCTTGGATGCATATGCTGTGCAGTTTTGTGATGAGCATTTGGTGGGAGATGGTGTTGAAGGCTGCTGAGAGTTCCATGGGGATGAGGATGGCTGTCTCCCCTTGGTCGAGGAATGTCTGGATGTGATCAGTGACTGCCATCAGTGCTGTCTCCGTGCTGTGGTTGTTGCGAAAGCCGGACTGTGAGACATCCAGGAGGTAGTGCTGTTTGAGGTGGCTGGATAGTTGTTGGTTTATTGCTTTTTTGATTACTTTTCTTTGGAGTTATATAGCACAAACTCGACCTGAAGGTATCAGAGTGCCCTACATGAGCACCAGTTACGTTACAGATGGACACATTCATTTGATTAGGCACGGGGAGATTAAGTGATTTGCCCAGAATCACAGGATATTGAGCCTCTCTGCCGAGACTTAAGCAAGGGCTTGACTTAAGCGTGTTCCCATTCTTTGGTGAAAGTTGCTTTCCCCAACAAAATGTTGAGAAGAGTGGTGAGCTGGAGGCCCATCAGGGTTGCTTCTGGTTGAAAATGTGGTGGAGCAGGGGTTGGAGGAGGCCCCTGAGTGGATTTATTTCATGATTGTGATTGTTTCCTGGGTGGTGAGTCAGCTCCAGGTGGTCAGATGAGGGAGGGCTGGAGGGGAGGCGTTCATGAGTATGGAGGAGGGGAGTCATTCATGTGTGGAGTTCTTTTCGCCAAGGAAGTCCTTGAGATGGAGTTGGTTGTTGAAGTTGTTGTAGATCTTGATGATCTTGTAGTGGAAGAAGTTTGCAAGGTCGTCATAGAGGTCCTGAGACAGGGTTATGTCATTGGTTGTGGCTGTGGGGTTGCTGAATTCCTTTAAAATGCAGAAGAGTTATTTTTGTTTGTTGGAGCTTGTTTCTAAGCATGATGTCAGGGCTTCATTTTTGGTCTTATGTATGTGTAGGAGGTAAGGGCATTTCAGGTTTCTGTCCTGTGCCTCAACGGCAGGTAATTCCTTGTGGTGACGGACAGGAAAAAAAGGCATTACACCTTCCACCCACAATAGATTAGATGGTGAATATGCTTCTTCCAAGTGGTCCATCAAAGGAATACTTGTGGTCTGCTGATTTCTAAATGAGATGGAAAGATCAAGTGTTTAGTTTGCAGAGTATTCCATCATGTTTTCAATCAAGTACGCTGTCATACGCCATACGCTAAAAAGAGCCATTCGCCTTAGCTGTGGTTACCACCTTGGCTTGGATTGCCTGAGTCTACAAGGTTACGCTGAGGGGCCGATTCCGATCTCGGCCGGTAGGGCTCCGAATAGGATTCGGCTTTACCGGATCCGATTCGGAGCCCTTTTTCCCGACCGACCGTACGCGGGTCCGGCCGAGCGAGTACGATGCGACTCGCCGACCGACTCGTCCGGGCGACCCGACCGCTCCGACCGACTCGTACCCGGATCGTACCGCTCCGACCGACTCGCTCGGACCCGATTCCGCACCGCGCAATGGAGACGTTTTCCGGCCGGGTAAGTACGATGCGCACTCGACCGCTCCGACCGACTCGCGCCGTCCGACTCGAACTCGCTGTCGGAGCCGTACTTTGGGGTCCGTGTCGGACCCCCTGTACGCGTGCACCCGTGCGAGGCGCAAACAGGGGGACCCATGGGTCCCCCTACCTGTGCGTGTACGCCGCGAAGCGCTTAGCGGCGTACTCGCTGTAGGGGGCGCCCTTGTCCGCCTCGCACCCATTGAGGCAATGGGAGCCCGCGTACGCGTTGTACGACCGGCTCCCAATGAGTTCAATGGGAGTCCGACCGACTCGTGTCCGGTGGCATACGAATGCATCGGACTCTGCTCTGGTCGGACTGCACGGGTCTGATTCGGTCGGAAATCTCTCCGGGTCCGGCTCGGTCGGAGAGATTTCCGGCCCGAATCGGAATCGGCCCCTAAGTCTTTTGGTGCCACTTGCCCACATGGGAAGGTCACAGCGTGGGATCTTTTGTTAGGAACACATGTTGGATTGGTACCTTGTAGCTCTTGGGCCACCACTCTCATGCTGGCTCGAGGATCTGCTGCTGGCTTTCCTCCCTGCTTTCCTCCTGTGTTTTCCTCCAGAATGTGGGAATCAGAAAAGGGCCATAGACACTCTTTTAAATCAGGAACAGGTTTTTCTTGATCTCACCCTTGTTTTTCTTGTTTTAACATCTAGAGTGCATCTGGTCAAAGGATGTTTTTACCAACCCATTTGGTGGTGTCCCCATCTGGCAGGTTATTTTTTAATGTAGTTGGCTATTATGTCAAGAGGTTAATACTACAGTGGCAGTTATATTATATGTGCATATTCTATTCCTACAATTGGTTTACATTTACACATACCGAGCCATCTACTTTGAACTCTTCCTTTATTCAGTGGCACAACAAACGTTGAGGGGGCCCCCGTGCAAGGTACACGGAGGGGCCCCCGCTATGTATTTAATCTGGAGCTCTTAGGCCTGAGAACTGTGCTGAGATGGCCCCCTGCAGCTCAGGCCCCTCCGCACCACGGGGGCTGTGGAGGCCTGTGTTACGCCCCTGCCTCTTTAATTTAGGCACTGCTGTCTCAAAGTGTTAAGCTCTAACACAACAGGTCCATAGATGAAATGTCTCAATTTGCTTCTCAATTTACTTCTCTTTTTAAAAAAATCAAATGCCTACCAGGATGATCTCAATGAATTCTGTCCCATAGTAGCTAAACTGCCCATTGATTTTTGTAGCCCTTTAAGCGGCCTTTGATACTGTGAATCATGATAGCATCCTCAACTGGTTCTTTACATATCTACCTATCCAATACCAGGATATCAAAATAGGCAGCTCCTTTTCCACTCCTACTCCAGTTCCCCTAGGTGCCCCTCAGGGATCTATACTGGCAACCTCTCTGTCCAATCTGTACCTTGAACCACTGTGGAAAGTTATCAGAGACTCAAGGTTATCATATCATCAGTATTCTTTCTGGTGAAAAATATAAGATCGTTAATAATGGGGCCTTTTCTTATGTTGAAGGAAGGGTCTAAGATTAGAATGTCTGGGTTTTTTCTGAGCATGGTGTGTTTAAAATTTCTGGTTGTATTTTTAGAGAGGTTAGACGGGTAAAAAATAGAGAAGGAGTTAATTCCAGTTGGATTCATATTTAATCCTGTCATGTAGTTGATGAGAGTTGTGATCTGGAACTATTCTAATAGACCTTCGCTGCCTTAGGATCAGCAGATTAGGAAGCAGGGCAGGGCCAGTCATGTCAGATCAGTTTGGAATCAATTCAATGTGGCTGCTACAAGCAGGTAGTTAAATAATTTTATTTTATTTATTTTTTTTTTAAATTTATTATTACCTCTTCTATTTCTATAGATAAGATAGGACATCGATTTGATTCATAACAACATAGCTGCCTTAAGAGGGTAGCTAAACAGAAACCCTTCTTATGTTTCTGATATAGGGGTGTAAACAGAGAGCCCTTTTTTTGTTTCTGATTCAGGGGTGAAGACCTCTTTCTATTTCAATTTCACTAGATCGGACTAGCTAGCTCGGCCATTTTGAATAACAGCAGAAAGCAGGAATATAGGCAGGTAAAATGGCAGGGCAATGGAGGGTTCGAGCATAGCAGATCACAGATCTGCTGGGACCATTTGCAATGCAGCAGTCAAATCTGCCGAGCTGATAGCACAAAGGGTCCACACATTGCCACGAAGAACCTCCTGAGTTCTGCAAGCAAGAGGCAATTAACCCAATTCCCAGCAGAGACCGGAGCAAAGGCAGGGGAAAATGGAGAAAATGGCAGAAGAGTCAAAATAATGTACTCTGTACACTTGCAACGTTTCCCAATGCAGAAGCATCCCACTCTGCCAAGACATCAATAAAACGGGCTCTAGACTGCCCCTATGTGACTGGAGACAGACTGTGTGCTGCTCCGTATCTCTGCATGCAGGGGCGGCCGTCTCGATGAATGTCACACAAGCGGCGGCCACTCTGCTGCAGCCCCGGTCGCCAGACCACTCCAGACAAACATGCGGTCAGCCTCCCTGGGGGAAGATCACTGCAAACACTGGGGCCTCGATCCTCTGTCCAAAGTCAGCGCAGCATCATGCAGGGCATCCGACCTTCGGGAAAGGTTCTGCACCTCCTCCGGGACTGGCGTCCTCTCTGTGGAGCTCTCCCCAGCACGCCCCGAGGCTGTTGTGCAGCGCAGTGACCAGCGAAGCATCTGAGCTGCGCACTGAGGGGACCAGTGTGCACCGCTGCTAGGAGAGCTCGCACCCACCGCAGTTGGGTTGCACTATTAAACATTGTTTCATTTAATAATATATAAATTAGAACTATACATGTTAAAATTGTCAAAATGTACAATAGATAAACTTTGAAAAATGAAAGACAAATTGAAAAATGTGCTACATATCTTTATTCTATGAAAATATGTACTCAATAATGTTTTTTATTACATATATACAGTCAACTATGATGTTCATTATCAACATCAACCATTCGAATTAAAGCTACTCCTACTACATGTAAATGCATTTTAACAAAGACATTTACCAATAAAATGGTTAAATTAAATATTCCCACTCCAATGTAAGCAATTTTGGAGAAAGTGTGACATTTACTATTCCCGCTTCAATCTAAAACATTTTGCGAAGGTGGTGGATGCTCTTGGGGTGACATTACTATTCCTATTCCCTTCTAAGACAATTTCAAGAAGGTGTTAGACGCTAAAGGTGTGAAGTTTACTATAACTTCTCCAATCTAAAACAATTTGGGGCAAGTGTTGGGCATTAATGGGGCAACATATACTTGGGGGAGCAGGTCCCACCAGCTCCCCCTTGCTGTTAGGCTCCCCACACTCACTGACAGCCAGGGTACTCCTTATCCTGTGAGTCAGCCTCACCAGCCAACACTTCACTCTTGTGACTTCTGCCAGGTTGCCCCACACCCTGCACCCTCGCCTGTTTTTCTACAGCTTTTCTCCCCATGCCTTTTTCCCACTGCCACGCTTCCCACTGCCCCAGTACTCCTTCCAGGACCTATTTAATGGATGCTGCGGTAAAGCCATGCCACGGGCGTGCCAGAGGCAAGCCTGTCTGCGCCTGTCTGTATCTAGACTGGACCCAGCACCAGGGACCCTGGCACTCTGACCTCCAAACCCTAAACCCCAGACACAACACCAACTGCTGCCTCGCATACCCTCGCTCCACAGAGGGAACTTTCACCTGTCTGCACTGCAATTTCACCGGCCTCCCTAGGACCGACCCCCCTCTCAGGATCTCACACTCCACTGTCCCGCCAGTCGAGATGCCTCCTGATCAATGCAAGATCACTGTTCAAACATGCTTCTAAAGTCGGGGAAACCATCTCCACTCTCGCCCTTGACCTGACCTTCATTACAGAGACCTGGCTCACCCCTGTGTCTGCCCTAAACATTGCCACTGCAACTCCCAGTGGATACAAGATGAAATACTGTGACCGCACCAACAGACACAGAGGCAGAATCACCATTGTACACAAGGAAGTTATCATCTGTACGACCACCGAAGATGAAACCATGACGTTCATTGAGCACTTGAATTTCCAATGACAAAACCACCATCAGAGGCACCTCACATACAGACCCCTAGGACCATGAACCGGCCTCAGTGACACAATCACAGAATTCATCATCCCGCTCACCAACGACTGTCTTTCTGTAAGCCCAAACTTTCACCTGGACAACCCCACAGACACTACCTCCACTGATCTCCTGGAATGAATGGCTCATGCAGCTGGTCTCAGATCTCACCACAGAACTGGACAAACGTTGGACACCATCTTCACCTCCAGCAAGAAAATCAGATACAGCCAAGCCATGGAGCTCAACTGGTCTGATCATTTAATCATACACCTTACCATCACCGACTCCCCTGGTCAACCCACAACCGTCACATTGTCCCTTTGCATAGCAAGACCAAAGTCACTCAGCGCCAATGGACTCCCAGCCTGATACCGCCACCAACCTGAACCAGGCAGTAGAGAATTGAACTGGATCACCTGTGACGCTGACTGAGTCGCCCACACCAAACCAGCCAAAACACATGGACACACCAAAAGAGCCAGCTGACACACCCCAGAACTCAGGCCTGCGAAATGCTGATGCAAACAACTGGAAAGAAAATGGCACTCTTCAAGTCTGCCCTCAAAAACTACCACCACCTACTCAAAACCACAAAAGAGAGAGCCCTTGCACACCGCATCGAGGCCAGCACTAACCAGACCAAGGAACTCTCTGCTATCGTCAGAGAGTTCACCTGCCCTTCAGCCATACAAAACTCGACTCCGCCCTCATAGGAACTCTGCGACACCCTCACAGACCACTTCCAGAACAAGATGGCCACCATATACAGAAACTTCGAGCCCCAAGCCTCAACAACCCCACTCCCAGGAAGACAGCTAACGACTACCCACTCACCACATGGGAACAACTCAGCACAGCTAACACAAAGACCTTAATCAACTCAGGAGCATCCATCATCCCATGACCCCATCAACTTTTCAACCTCAGATGTGACGAGATAAAAACCAGCTCATCACCATCCTCAACTCCTCCATCTCTACAGCCACCTTCCCCAATGCCTGGAAACACTCAGAGGTCCGACCCCTCCTCAAGAAACCCTCCCCAGACTCCAACAACCTCCACAACTACCACCCCATCTTGCTGCTCCCATTCCCAGCCAAATTCCTGGAGAAGGCCATCAACCACTAATTCACTAAACACCTGGAGAGAAACAACCTTCTAGACACCCCAATCAGGATTCAGAGCCAACCACAGCACCAAAACTGCCTTGTTCACCGCAACAGAGGGGAATCAGCCACCCTAGTTCTTCTCAACCACTCTCCTACCTTCGACACCATCTCTCACCACACACTCATCAACCATCTGTGTCAGACCGACATCAAGAATGATGAGATTAGATGGATGGAATCCTTCCTCATGGGACCTACACAGAAGATTCATCTCCCACCCTTCATCTCATAGCTCAAGCACACCATCTGCAAGGTCCCACAAGGCTCATCCATCAGTCCTACCCTCTTCAAAATCTACTTGATGCCGTTAGGAGACATCATCAGAACTCACAACATCAAGATCATCTCCTACACCAACGACACCCAGCTCGTCCTCTCAAGCTCAGCAGACCCCACTATGATAAAATCTAACTTTCACACCTGCATGAAGAACATCTCAGCCTGGATGGAAAAAAAACTGCTGAAGCTCAACACGGAGAAGAACGATGGGTGATTTTTGGCAGCCATACCTCCCTCTAGAACAACTCCTGGTGGCAATCAGAACTTGGTCCCACCCCAACTACTAAAATCCACACCCCGACCTTGGCATCATCCTTGACAGTGAACTCTCCAAGAAATGACTTGTTTTGAACTTAGCCTCAGCCTGCTTTCACACACGCATCATGCTCCACAGAATCTTCAAGTGGCTACCCATCACCATCAGGAAAACAGTAACTCAGGCTCTCATCACCAGCCGTCTAGACTACTGCAAAGCACTCTATGCAAGCACCAACAAGAAGATTCCAGACCATCCAGAACTCTGCAGCAAAGCTCATCCTCAACCTGTCCAAAAGAACCCACATCTCCAAGCAACTGAGAGACATCCACTAGCCCCCCCATCCAGACGAGATACCACTTCAAGCTCCTGACCCACACCTACAAATGCCTCCACGACCAAGGATCAGCATACATGAACCACCGCCTGAACTTCCACCAACCATCCAGAAACCTTCGCTCCACTCACCTCACCCTAGCTCAGACACTTGCATCTGCGGCTGCTGCACTGGAGGACGATCTTTCTCCCACCTCACTGCCAAATCCTGGAAAGCCTTTCCCGTTCACTTTTGAACATCACCTTCATTGGCAGACTTCAGGAAGGGACTCAAGACCTGGCTCTTCAACTGAGAACAAACACAAAGAGATGATGGACGGAGCACTGAAACTTTTCAGACACTGGTTTTGGGGTAACACCCCTCATCAGCCAGGCTAGCTTTAATCCAGTGGCAAAGTGAGCAAGGGACCCACGTCTGGGCATTCCCTGCCAACTTAGGGCGAACAAAGCAAACACAAAGAGATGATGGACAGAGCACTGAAACTTTTCAGGCACTCACCCCCAGTCACAGATCTGGGTTGAATCCATCATCATTCTTTATCTCACTTCACCACCCCAGTTCAGACACAGCTATATGCAAATCAGTCTTGGTCATGTGCCTCATGGGAACAGTCCAGCCCGAACTGCCAAGCCATGTCTTCCCTGGACCGGAAACAAGCATCCTGGGACTGGTTTTGGGGTAACACCCCTCATCAGCCAGGCTAGCTTTAATCCAGTGGCAAAGTGAGCAAGGGACCCACGTCTGGGCATTCCCTGCCAACTTAGGGCGAACAAAGCAAACACAAAGAGATGATGGGTGGAGCACTGAAACGTTTCAGACACTCACCCCCAGTCACAGATCTGGGTTAAATCCATCATCGTTCTTTATCTCACTTCACCACCCCAGTTCAGACACAGCTATAAGCAAATCAGTCTTGGCCCTGTGCCTCATGGGAACAGTCCAGCCCGAACTGCCAAGCCATGTCTTCCCTGGACCGGAAACAAGCATCCTGGGACCAGTTTCGGGGTAACACACCTCATCAGCCAGGCTAGCTTGAATCCAGTGGCAAAGTGAGCAAGGGACCCACGTCTGGGCATACCCTAACAACTTAGGGAGAACAAAGCAAACACAAAGAGATGATGGACGGAGCACTGAAACTTTTCAGACACTCAACCCCAGTCACAGATCTGGGTTGAATCCATCATCATTCTTTAGCTCATTTTCACCACCCCAGTTTCCCAGATTTTCTATAGTTAAATTGATTATGTTAATATTTACAATAAAATATTTGATTTCTATTTATGTAATTTATCAATACATTAAAATAAGCATGACATGTTTAAGAACAAATTTTAATTAAAAACATAATATTACAATATTAATTTGTATTTCAATATGCAAATAATATTACATTTAAATTAAAATATTCACTGTTTAAAAATCCCCTATCCTTATCTCCTAAAAACCCAACATCCAGCTATGAAAGAAATATATATATACATTATTTTTTACACATAAACACTACTATAAATAAAAATGCAAACAATTTCAAATGAATACATTATCTCACTAAACACACACATTTGAAAAGGAATTACTAAACACATAAAATGAAACACACTACAGTAAAATACATATAAAATGACACAAACATTATTATATGCAACAATATTTTCTAAATGATATTTTTTACAATGATTCTAAAAATAACACTTAAAACAATATTCTTATCTCTGATATTTCCTTCCATGATATTTTTGGAATCCCAATATTCCTGACACAATATTTTTATATCACAATATTTTTTTATTCAATATTTTGTCCAAACACTGAGAAGAACATTCGTCGAAGTATATATATTTTTTTGCCATCCACTGCAATTCATCACCTTCCTGTTTATACAGTGCGATATTGATGTCTATTTCATGCAATCTACACCCTCTGTGATATATGTGGCATGTGAATCTAGGAAATTGTTTTACATTTTTGAAACTATTGTTTAAACCCTGGCATGAAGTGGAGGTCTGATACAACAAGCAGGTCTCAGGGTCAAAGTTTTTACCTTCAGACTCTGCATCCGATGCAGATTTTGGACGACATGGTACTCTGTCATCTGCTTTACTGCCATTCCGATGACTCTGTTGATAGTCAGGTGGAATATATTGTTTCTGATAGCTGTGCCCCCACTGGCTCTACAGTTGGAAACCCACACAATTTCTTTTCAGGTTTGGCGATTCCGGTGTAGGTGCATCTATTTAGAGCTAATGGTCTGATGTTTTTATTTTTCATTTGGGAACCAAAAGTAGTAAATCACTCCTGCAATCTCGTAGAAAACTAATTGAAGGTGAGGGTAATTTATATATTGCTTTTTAAACTCCAAAATTCCCAATGTGGAAGCTTGGTTTTGGAAAACAAAAAATATTGATGAGCGGCCTCGTGAAACATAGAAGTAGGTCACCAAACTTTCAGTGCCTTCAGGGAACTGCCCATATCGATGGTTCTTGTAAAGGCACTGAGACCTCCGCAGGGCTGGCAGAGATTTGAAAAATGTGGTGGGTGGTAATCCAACGAGGATGGCAGAGGAAATGACCTCTGCCACCCTGTTGGATGGTGGACCACCTGTTAATGTCAATGTGAAAATAGAGCCCTAAGCCTATGAAATAGAAGTCAAAGTTTTTCAGCAGTGCAAGGTCCACTGATGTAGACAGAAATGGTCCCTCAATATTGGATATAATGCCATTAACTCCCAAAGACATCAGTTTTGGCTCAAAAACTCAGAGCAAGAAAAGGCTAGCAGCCTAGGTTGGTTATCTGATAAGATAGATTTGCCACCTGACCACAGTCCAAAAATGTACCTTCAAACTTAGGGCATGATTTAGAATATGGCAGACTGGGTATCCTATCCACAAAATCTCATGGTACTACGTACTCTATTAAGAATCAGGCAAATTATCATCTTTTCGATGAATGTGCCCCTTCTAGCTCTGCATTTATAAAAAACCTTACATCAGTGGCCTCACAGAGGTGGGGCTGTTGGTTAAGGTGCATCAGAACATCTTCCCTATTTTAAAGAGCTAGTCTGATGGGTTGTTTTTAGTTGAGAAACACAAGGGAATCTTTCGATGTTTTGAACTGTCAACATAAAAAAAAATACACCCACATCTTGGGATAAAAAAACTGAGTCATTTTTTTTAATCATTTTTGTCAAACTAGCTTCCACTTTGGGAGTTTATTTTTGGAAGACAAAAGTGTTTGATAAGTGGTAGTCTGAAGCATGACAGCCTCTCACTAAACTTTCATGGGCTTATTTCCAAGCCCTTTGCACTGCCGGTGCATCACTTTTATTGATGCACTGGCAGCGCAATGGGCTTCCCCATATTTTCAAGGCCATGTAAAGTCACCCTGTGTGACTTTTTATGGCCTTGTAAATATGTTTCTTTTCCAGCATAACTCTGTATGAAAGGGGCATTCCGTGGGTGTTGCTGTGGGTGTTCCCATCAACATCCATGGAACTTGACGCATTCCCAGATTTACAAAATTTTGTAAATGCAACAAGGAAAAATACTTTCCTTTCTCCTTGTTTTTTCTACTTTCCATGTGTGCTGCATTCTGCAGCTCGCATAGAAAGAGGAAAACGCCTTTGATAATTGTTTTTGAGTAGGAAGGTGACCCTTCCTGCCCAAAATAATCATCCCCTTGGCACAGGCACCATTAAAAAATTACGCAAGGGTGTCTGCGCTGGTGCACTGCTGCTGTTTGTGAGCCTGCACAGGGAAGAAGGACAGAAATGCGCTGTATCTTTTAGATACAGCACATTCCTGCCCTTATATTGTGATGCACAGTAGCGCAGCAGGAAGACTTGGTGCACTTCCATGTATCAAAATATTTTAAATGAGGCCCTGAGGACTTTCAGAGAACTCTAGTGGATGGCTTTTAGTCACTTGTTTGGTCTCAAAATACTCCAACAGGGCAAGGCTGGAACATGCAGCCAGGCAGCACACCCTGAGGTTCCTCTAAAACTGTATCCAGCACAGCAAACAGTTCCAAGCAGGATGGACATAGTTCCTTGGCCATCTACGGTGTGACCTTGCCTGGTCCTCTGAAGGTGGAACTAATGAAAGAAAAAAAGGCCCCCCTTTCTCCAACTGCAAGGAACGTTCTTTCCTGCTACACACTGCTCCTCAGGGCAGGCGTCTAGGCTCTAGACCTCTGTTCAGCCAGGACTTCCTGAGGTGTGGTGTAATGACACCCCAAGAAAGCCCGCTGGTTCTCTTCTGCCCTTGATGAATCCAGGCGCACCTGTAGATGGCTTGAGAAGATATGGAGGAGCAGTAAGGCCCCAGAAGACCACTCAGTCTTCAAAACTGCTGTCACTACACACCACCACCTCATTAAAACTACAAGGAAAGCAGCCCTATAAGAAAGGATCAACGCCAATACACTCAATACTAAAGAACTCTTTTCAGTGGTCAAAGAATTCACCAGACCAAGCACAGAGACAGCAGACATCCCACCCTCCCAAGACTTCTGAAACAACCTTGGCACCTTCTTCCACCACAAGATTAAGGAGATATACAACAGCTTTGACAGCCTTAATACACAAGACCCTCCCGCCCTACCCATAACCATCACACCCAATGACAGGACCTCAACAGACCCTACCCAACAGGACTCCCCTCACCGCTGACAACACCCTCAGGATCATGTAGAGCGTCCACTCCGGAGCACCCTCAGACTCCTGTCCACACCACATCTTCAACAGAGCCATCACCTCCAAAGCACCTGAACTCTGGCACACCATCAACTGCTCCATCACTCTTCCGCCTTCCCAGAAGACTGGAAACATGCAGAGATCAACCCTTTGCTAAAGAAACCATCTGTCGATTTGATGGACCTCAAGAACTTCAGACCCATCACTCTTCTCCCATTCCCAGCCAAGGTCATTGAGAAGGCCATCAATGCCCAACTCTCGTTGATCGAGTTTATCGAAGCGAACCACAGCCTGGACCTCTCCCAATCCAGCTTCCGAAGGAACCACAGCACCTAGACCACCCTACTTGCCACCGCCACAGATGCCGTCTGCACCCTCCTCGACCGAGGCGAAACTGCAGCCCTCATCATCATGGACCTCTCTGCTGCATTCAATACCGTCTCTCACCACACTCTATGCCCAAGACTTCATGACACCAGTATCCGCGACAAAGCCCTGGAATGGATCCTGTCCTTCCTCACCAGCCGAAAACATAGAGTCAGACTACCACTTTTCCACTCTGAACCCACATATATCAGCTGCGGAGTGCTCCAGGGCTCCTCCCTGAGCCCTACTTTCTTCAACATCTACATGGCCGATAGGTCCAAGAGGATGGGGCTGCCTCTATCTTTTATTTACTAAAGCTGTTACCCATTGTTGTTATGTCAACAAGAAATTCCAGGCTGCTCTGACAGTCCTCTGACAGAGCCTGTCAGTGCAGTGCTGGCACAGCAGAGGGCACATCAGGATGTGAGAGGAGGTAAGGAAGGCACAGCAGGAGTGGACTGTAGATAGGGGTGGGTGGAAAGCTCTGCTCTGCCAGTGGAGTTCACAGATTTTTGCAATTCTGCGCTCTGCTTGAAACGCAGAGTTTACCAAAACCCAGCCACTGGAGCGGAGTTTACTGGCATGCTCACCCCTAATTTGTGCCAGTGTAACAGACACCGTCACACCCTCCCTCATGCAATACTGAGCTGTCACTATGGCAGAAGAGTGTAATAGTGGTACCTGATGATGAACTGTCAGGCTTTTTGAGACCAGTCACAAGAGACTCCCAGGCATGGAAAGAAACTGTGTGGGAAACATACAGTGGGAAACTGTGTGGGAAACTGTGTGGGAGGTTGAGGATGAGTATGGCTGCCAAGTTCTGGATGGTTCGTAGACGTCTAGTTAGTTGCTTGGTGATCCCAGTGTAGAGGGTTTGGTGCTGGTGACTAGCACATGAGTGCTGCTTTTTCTGGTGTTGCTTGTGAGTGATTTAAAGATCTTCCTCAGAATCTTCAGGGTGTGAAAGTAGAATGCACTGATGGTGTTGACTTGTGCAGTCATTTCGAGTCATTTCGAGTTTGCTATCAATGTTGATTCTGAGGTTCCTGGCGTGGGTCCTGGGTGTAGGCATGGGTCAGAGTTAAGCTGACTACTTCTGTCTTAGGAGAGAAGGTACATGTGTGTTTGTGGATGACATTGGCCAGTGTCGTCATTTATGCATTGAAGAGGCTGGGGCTGCTGGATTCCCACAACTAGGGCACAGTGATGTCACTTCCTGTGCAAATATATGATGGGAAATGCAGTTATGTCACTTCCTGTGCAGCTGTACATAGATGTATGACGAATAGTAGGAAATGAAGAGGAACAGATGCAGATGGTTGATGGGAAATGAAGTCTGCTTGCTTGGCTTTCTTGGCTTCTTCTGGACTGGCAAGGTATATTACTGAATTGCTAAAATCTTAAATGTCTGAGCATAGGCTTATTATTAAGGTCTAAAGTCTTCCTTCAGCTTGTACTGGCCATTATTACAGAATGCAAATGGGATTATTGTTCAAGGTGCAATAACCATCCCTGGGATAGATTTCATTTTCATTCATGGCCAGATTCACAAAGGTAAACGTACACTTCTGTTTAAGTTTATGGCTGTTTGGTATTCACAAAGAGTTTTATGAGTAGTATCTTTATGAGTGCAGAGTCTCCACGTATAAAAAGATAGGAAAGGCCTACTCTTGGTTACAATCAAACGTAATTCATGATTTGCATTGGATTGTAAAGAACAGCCCAACACTTTGCATCAGCTCTGCATTAAAAATGTAACACAAACCTGATGCAAAGTGTTTGTAAATCTGGGCCTGAGTTTGATAACATTAGTCAAGGAATTAAACACTTCTGCTATTGAGCCTACTACTGGTGTAGAGAGCACATTTTAGAGCCATTTTAGGAATTGAAGATACCCAAAGGAAAGGGATACTTCTTGGTCTGGGAATAAGGTTTCTAGTCTGAATGGTCAGGACTGAGGCTTTGAAGTACAGATGAGGTATTTGGTAGTCAATCAATGTTTAAAGGATAGATGGCAGTGGCTTATCTCAATCTGAGTTAGGGGTGCTAAACCATGAATCCCTAGAAAAATAGGGTAAGAAACTTAAAAAGCACCCATTTAGAGTGAGCGGTTGCCAGCACTTGCAACAACTAGTGGAGAAACTAGGTAGTGATTATATTGATGGCATGTAAAGTGCTGTATTTTGACAAGGAGTCACTTCAAAGCGATATGCATGTGCGTGATGAACGTGTGTGCATGGTGAAATTCATGGATTTGAGACAATACATACATGGGGAAGAGAGGGTGGAGACTGTTGCATTTGTCCTGGTTTTTAGGGCCAGGGGATTGACAATGGTTTTTGTTGATCTGAAGTAAAGGTAAAGTTGCATTTAGCTTTTTGAAGCATGATGCCCACAATGGGCCATTACAGAAGAATCTTAGGGTGTAGAGGAGGTGCTTTAGAGTCTGCGCTGGGCTGTGGGTGTGAGAGAGGACTTTCATGCATTTGTGCTTCTGTTATGGTTGTGGACGGAAAGTGAGCAAAGTGGTCATAGATTCATACACAGTGTTATTTGTGACCCTATTGAAAATAAGGCAATTATGGTTCATGTTTATATTCCAATCAGTGCCCTCGCCTGAGGTGCTGAACAGCAGTGGTGGTGATTGTGACCACAACTTGTGGCTTAGTTATCTTCCCTTTATTATTATTATTTATTCTTCTTCTTCTTCTTCTTCTCCTCCTTCTCCTTCTCCTCCTTCTCCTTCTCCTTCTCCTTCTCCTTCTCCTCCTTCTCCTTCTCCTTCTCCTTCTTCTCCTTCTTCTTCTTCTTCTTCTTCTTCTTCTTCTTCTTCTTCTTCTTCTTCTCCTCCTCCTCCTCCTCCTCCTCCTCCTTATTATTGTTCTTCTTCTTCTTCTTCTCCTCATTATTATTGTTCTTCTTCTTCTTCTTCTCCTCATTATTATTGTCCTTCTTCTTCTTCTTCTTCTCCTCATTATTATTGTTATTGTTCTTCTTCTTCTTCTCCTCATTATTATTGTTCTTCTTCTTCTTCTCCTCCTTCTCCTCATTATTATTGTTCTTCTTCTTCTTCTTCTCCTCATTATTATTGTTCTTCTTCTTCTCCTCATTATTATTGTTGTTCTTCTTCTTCTCCTCCTCCTTCTCCTCATTATTATTGTTCTTCTTCTTCTTCTCCTCATTATTATTGTTCTTCTTCTTCTCCTCATTATTATTGTTCTTCTTCTCCTCATTATTATTGTTCTTCTTCTTCTTCTCCTCATTATTATTGTTCTTCTTCTTCTTCTCCTCCTTCTCCTCATTATTATTGTTCTTCTTCTTCTTCTTCTCCTCATTATTATTGTTCTTCTTCTTCTCCTCATTATTATTGTTCTTCTTCTTCTTCTTCTCCTCATTATTATTGTTCTTCTTCTTCTTCTCCTCCTTCTCCTCATTATTATTGTTGTTGTTCTTCTTCTTCTTCTCCTCATTATTATTGTTCTTCGTCTTCTTCTTCTTCTCCTCATTATTATTGTTCTTCTTCTTCTTCTTCTCATTATTATTGTTCTTCTTCTTCTTCTCCTCCTTCTCCTCAGTATTATTGTTCTTCTTCTTCTTCTTCTTCTTCTTCTCCTCATTATTATTGTCCTTCTTCTTCTTCTTCTTCTCCTCATTATTATTGTTATTGTTCTTCTTCTTCTTCTCCTCATTATTATTGTTCTTCTTCTTCTTCTCCTCCTTCTCCTCATTATTATTGTTCTTCTTCTTCTTCTTCTCCTCATTATTATTGTTCTTCTTCTTCTCCTCATTATTATTGTTGTTCTTCTTCTTCTCCTCATTATTATTGTTCTTCTTCTTCTTCTCCTCATTATTATTGTTCTTCTTCTTCTCCTCATTATTATTGTTCTTCTTCTCCTCATTATTATTGTTCTTCTTCTTCTTCTCCTCATTATTATTGTTCCTCTTCTTCTTCTCCTCCTTCTCCTCATTATTATTGTTCTTCTTCTTCTTCTTCTCCTCATTATTATTGTTCTTCTTCTTCTCCTCATTATTATTGTTCTTCTTCTTCTTCTTCTCCTCATTATTATTGTTCTTCTTCTTCTTCTCCTCCTTCTCCTCATTATTATTGTTGTTGTTCTTCTTCTTCTTCTCCTCATTATTATTGTTCTTCGTCTTCTTCTTCTTCTCCTCATTATTATTGTTCTTCTTCTTCTTCTCCTCATTATTATTGTTCTTCTTCTTCTTCTTCTTCTCCTCATTATTATTGTTCTTCTTCTTCTCCTCATTATTATTGTTCTTCTTCTTCTCCTCATTATTATCGTTCTTCTTCTTCTTCTCCTCATTATTATTGTTCTTCTTCTTCTTCTCCTCATTATTATTGTTCTTCTTGGTATTATTTTTATTATTCTTTTATAAAACATATAGGTGCCCATACAGGGCTTCCCAATGCTAACATATGCAGACTAAGAGAAACAGACCAGCTCTAAAACAGCCACGTCTTTATCTGCTTCAGAAAGCTCTCCGGAGTAATACAGAATCTTAGCATTAGAGGACACGCGTTGCAGAATTTGGGCCTCAGCTATTTAGAGGAGCACCCTGCTTGTCTGATCAATTCATCCTGAGGGGTCCCAGCAAGGCCCCGAGCCTCCAGAGCACCAGGAGCATTGAAGAACATACAGAGACACAAGACTGCTGACATGTATAGGGGCAGTAGGAGTCATGGCTTGGTGCATAAAGCCCAGAGCTATACACTTATCCATGGTCAGCCAATGAAGCTTCCGCAAATGGATGGAGATGAAACATGCTGCGAGACATGACACAGAAATCATTGGAAGGAGAGACTTTTAAATTTTACTCATGGAACCTGTCTTCTTAAAGTCAGGACTTCGAGCATGAAACAGAAACAAATAACTCCTTACAGAACATTGGGTGTACTTTGTTTTTAAACGGAGGGTAATGTGGTGCTATTTCCCCATGTAAATTATTAAACAAACTATATTTAAAAAAAAAAAATGTATACAAATGTGTATTATTTTGTTATCTGTGTTGTATACTCAAATGATTTTATGCATTTTTAAGTATTTCATATTCATAATAGTTTAAACTGCCTTACAAGGTTTAATGATGTTTTAACTAACACCCTCTGTGTGTTTAAACACATAGTTGCTTAACAACATTTTACATAACTTTACCAACTTGTTTGCTATACCTAAGTAATGCTCACAACTTTTTTTACTCTCATGATGCCTGTGTTGTTAAACTGCAAAACTTTAATTAACAGCTAAGTTTTAGTGACTTAACTTCTGCGACAGTGACACCACACATGCTATGTCCAGCTGTGGGAATATCTCTAAGGGGACCAACCACTGATGTTGAGCTCTCCCAATGAGAAGGAAAATAGGTGAATAAATATCTCCGTTACTCTATGCATGCAGTGCAACATTCAGAAGAAATAATTTGTTCTGTTTCATCCTCTCCTCTGGAACAACAGAGCTCCATAACTGAATTCTGTAATTTGGGGCTGCAGCTTACCCAGATTCCAGTGCTGGAGTAACCACTATTTCGGATTCTTCCTGCAGGTAATGTGGACTATGCATGCCAAGTGCATGCATTCATTTATTCAAAGTGTTCTCTAGTGCAGCCATGCCCTAGACCCTAGGTAGAGTGCCAGTGAGTGACACAACACCTTGAGATCATAAAAATACAAAAATGTGTCTGCAGCATCAACGATTTTCATGGCACAGGTTTAGATCACAGCAGGTAACTGAGCAGCACTCTGTGACCCAGTGCTTAATATACTAGTGTGAAGAGGCCCAGACAAGAGATGTCTGTTAAGCAGGAGGTGTTTTGGGTCTCTGGAGTGGGAGGGTAAGGGTGGGTCTGAGTGAGCACCATGTGCATGATTTTTCCACAGTGCAGTTTCTTTTCTAAATATTTTCAGTGTTTGAAAAGTTACATAATGCATGACAGTGTGCTATGGGTGTGTATGTGAAGTATGCAGAAAATGCCTGAATTGTACACTCTCAGGTGTCTATTCACAAAGGCATATTGGAGTACGTAAAGTAGTACACCTCTAGTTATCTTACACATACTCCTACATGACATTCTGTATTGCCCACAAATCGACTAAAATGCTAATAGAATGCCCCCTCTCAGTACGATTACTAAAGGGAGTTTGACATTTTTAGCCAATTCACAAAAACATGCAATGATACGTGACAATACTCCTGTAGTACTGCTTCTCATAATGTGAAGCAGCCCACTAATGGTCAGATGAATGTAAAGAACTAGGGCTCACTTGCACAAAGCGTTTGTGTGGTCCTAAATGGGCCAATACCCAGAATCGGCCCGTTAGTGAATAGAAAAAGGCCTTTAAAGATGAACAAAACCCTATTTGCAATTCAGCAACCTATTACCAACTCTCAATTTGGATTTGCTATTCGCTATTAGGAAGGGATGGGTTTAGGGCGTCCCTTCCTAATACCAAGTCACAGTGGTATGTATGAATGTTTTGTGACTGAAATGTGGTCACAAAACATTCGCATTTTGACCACCGGCTAAAGGGGAAATCCGTTAGCAAATAGGAAGGGGTTCTGAAGGGACCCCTTTGAGAATGGTTGTAAAAATATTTTTAAAGAGCAAGCAGTGGTTCCATGGACCACTACCTACTCCTAAAACATTAAATGAAAACGTTTCATGATTTCTTTTTGAAACGCATCTCGTTCCCCTGTCGGGCACACTATTATCCTCACTATCAATTTAATTGGCAGGGAATGCAAGAATCTCATTCGCCTTTTGTAATTCACAACTAAAATATAGCACACTCTTTCAAGCTGTGTAGGTCATAGGCGTGGGCATTCATCCGTTTCACCAAGGATATTACATCATTTTGGAATTTGACAACAGCAATCATGCTAAATAGTTTGCCTTCAATGCCTTTGTTGCACTGGCCCTGCAAACCAACCTGCTTACATCATTCAATATAGCTGCAGGGGATTTTTTTGTTTTGGTTAAGGAGAAAGAGCAACATAGTCAAGGTCTGCCTAATTTAGGGGCATATTATCAAGAACGGCGTTAAAATTATCGCCGCTTTAGCGGCAGGAAACTGCCGCTAAAGCGGCGATAAAGGGCTTGATAATATGCCCTTGAGAATTCCAATAGAAGCCCAGGTTTACACCAGAACATGGGCTTCTATTGGAATTCTCAAGGGCATATTATCAAGCCCTTTATCGCCGCTTTAGCAGCAGTTTCCTGCCACTAAAGCGGCGATAATTTTAACGCCGTTCTTGATAATATGCCCCTTAGTTGGTGAAAACTGATATCTCAATAGTCACTGACATTACAATCTGAAAGTGTAAGCATGCTGCGATGCCTATCCACTTTGTTTTTTTTTCCCCATGTGAGTCCATACTAGAAGTAGGGTGCACTGGCCGGGTGTGCACGCAGTACACATTTAACTGGGGTTGCCAGGAGAAGAGTTGGGCAGCATGCCTATTCTACTGAGTGTTCAGCTCACATTGTAAACTTGAGCTCTTGCCAGTACCGGGAACAGCACATTAGTGAAAGATGGACCCACCCTAGTATGAGTGTTGGGCACAGGGATGGACAGTGTGGCCTATCTACCTAGTGTTCTGCTCACATTGTTGTACACACGGGTGGACAACATCCACCCACTATTTTCACAGGGTGGATCCTGTTCATCCTGAGAAAAAGTTAGGCTCCACTGAGGAATGTGCTTAACTTTTCCCGGTGTAATTTCCAAACACTAGGACACATTCAGCAGTGCCTGCACATTGTCTGCTTTCGAACCTAGCAACACCGTGCAGGCAGTGGTCTTTCCTATTTCAGGCTCCAGCTGGTCCCATAACAAAGGCTGAATTTAGGGGCCATCAGGCCTCTTTTTGTTCGTGTATCTTGGCTGGGAGCTAGCTGAGCTTTACACTGAGATGCAAATGCAGTGAAGGGTAAACCAAGGCTCACAGATTATTACTTCAAAAGTACTTAAGAGAGGCATGCTTTCAAATTTTTTCAGTCCTTGTATATAAGAGATATGCATCCACTGTAACAATGTCAGATGCGTTGGTTTGTCCAAGTATTTACAGAAAATAATTTGAATACCACTATTTTCTATTTCTTTTATAACACTACTCATTCCAATGCAGGGTGTCAGAGCGCTTTATATCATATGTAGACATTACATTGACAATAAATCACACAAGTTTGTAAATCATTGTACTGGATGTGTTATAAAAGATTACTGCAGAAGGTGCCTTAGCCCCATAAGATTTTTTAAATTCAGACTTTACAACCAACTAAGCAGTACAGATTTACTGTCATGTTTCTCCTTGTTGCCAATTTCTTTGTGGCAGAGTTTTAAAAAAAATAATGTATAAGTTGAGGCCCTGATTTTGCATCAGGGTTGCATCACTTTTCTGGTAAAACCCTCATGCAAAATCTATTTTGTGATTTACAGTCCCACAATATTATGTAGAACTCAATCTACTCACATGACCGGTGAAACATCATTTGATGGCAGTGAAATTCTGGACAGCTTGGCACTTGTCCCAACTTGTGAGTTGAGCAGACTCACAAACCTATTCACAGCCCATTGACAACTTGGAAATTGGCAGAGACCTGGAGCTAAAGTTAGAGTTTGTAAGTTGCAGGGCATCATTGAACAAGTGCAAATGCCCTGTCAAACATCTGATTTGTCATTCTATTTATAGGTGAGTGAAGTGCACATTAGAGTCTCATCTGGTTCCACCATCGAAACCCTTTGACCATCAATCAATGTATATTGAAAGAACTGTCCTTCCAATGTGCAATGTTTCTGTTTGGGACCACCAGGGAAATCAAGGTGGTACCTAATAAAAAATGACGGAAATTAACCCCAAACTCTGGTTCAAAATTCTCAACCCAATATGGACCTTGATTTCTTGTTTTCAGTAACAAATTTCTACTTTAGAACTTTGGTATTGAGAAACAAACTCCTTTGCCAAGATTGCGCATAACACAATACTCACTCAGTAAATGATCATTGCCTTCCACAGTGCCACTGAATGTGGGGATTTCTAGATCTGCTGGGCGATCCTTTACCAAAGGAAGGGAAACCATGTCTTCTGCTCACCACACTCTACATGACCCCTTTACTCCTGTGAATGGCAATATTAAATCTGTTTTTACAGTGGTACTGGGAAGAGGTGTAGAGGAAGGGGTTTCTCCATGGGGATCCTAATTTTCTCATGAATAAAAAGTAACCTGTATTTGAACTTGCACACTCTCTGTCTGTGACTAAATATAATAATGTAGATGTTCTAATGTGAAAACAGAATTGACTGCTTCCCAGTAGTGCCCCAAGCAAGTCTGTGAGTTACAAAAGAGTGGAAGTTTATCCCACATGTTGGAGGACAAGTTCACCACTGCTCACACTGAATCAGGGGGGTTTTCCCAGTGGATTAAATAAAGCTTTTTGTGATGTTTTAGTTAGGTCTTGAGGCCACGTTCCAAATAACTTGCTTGAGCATTTCTTTGATTTGCGGTGGTACTGCTCTTCTAAAGAACATGGTTGTGGCAAACCCAATTTGTTTGTTTCAGCTGTTTGGGCGTGAAGCATTAGTATCTCAGTCTTGGACCCTTAACATTAATAGCTACTGTTAGACTTGGAGCTCTCTGCAGGGCAACCCCTCACTTTTTGGCTTCACCCCTTGCTTTGCTGAATACATTTTTGTTGGCTTTAGGACTTTACCACTGGTAACCAGTGCTAAAGAGCTTGTGCTCACTCCTCAAAATATGGTAAAAGTGGCCTGCACCTGACTGGCACATTTAATTGTATTGTAAGTCCCTAGTATATGGTATTACATGTAGTTAGGGCAACAGAGTCGGAGTCTGAAGACTGTATCAAAGGACATTCATTTTGGCCATCATTTTATACATCTCACATGGTGTAATTAAGTGATTTGTGCATTTTTTTCAGAACAGTAACCTGGGCCTAGTCACGAGTCATAAATCTGGTCATTCGATAAGAAGCACAGGTGGGTTTCGACCCTGCATGAACACAATGCAAAGCTGGTGAGTACGTATCCAGATGCCTAACATGGGCTGCGCATGATCACTGAGTGTAGTATGCATGCTGTGTTCTGATTGGCTGAGTGTTCCTAACTTAGTGTGGCATCTGACTTTATGGTGTTTTGGGAACGGGCGCTCCTCCGGTCAATTGTGTTTTATTGGAGGCCCGTTTCCTGAGACCATTGTGGCGTACGTTGCCTGTGGGATCTTTCTGGGATTTCCTGTCCACAAGTTTGTCTAAGGGTTACGTGTCACCAAACATGTGATCTGTCAATCAGTTGCTTCAGACCTAGGTTGCAGGGCCTGCCTGACCACGTACTTCTGACCCCAGGTTGAGGGGGAGGTCACATTGGGTGATTTCAACAATGGTGATCCGAGAGCATCATTAAATATACGTATATTGTGACATGCATTGATATCATATTTTCCAATTTTAACACTTATATGTCTAGCAAACCTTACTGGGAAGGCTGCCATCTTGGTCTTACTGAGGGCAATGGATACTGTTTATATCCTGAAGCATACTTTTGCCCTATTTCCATTAGCCCTTGCTTCATTTTGGAGTCAAATGATGTACTCTGCCATATCATTAGCTCACCAGCTGCTATTCTCAAAGGCTGTGGGACTTCCCAAAGAAAATTCAAAACAAGATTCCCTTAAGCTATCGGATACCACAGTGGAAACCCTAATGAAGGAAATATCTGCCATCGGTGAGGCTTATTTTGTCATGGACAGTAAGATGATGGATGCGATGACAGAGGTAAAATCAACACCTCCAGGGATTTCCACTTTCCAAGTCTGGCTGGATGAGGTAGACAAGAGGCTGAGGGAAAATTAAATAACTAATTAATTTTACCTCAACATCGTCCTTTGAAATCCCCCCTTACACGGCCCCACCGCCCCACCGCTGTTACCTGCACGGACCGCGGCTGCAGTTGGATTCCACTGAATCATGCCACATGCTACGTAGTAAACCACATCCAACCATAGCATATGAGATATGTCATCAACACACAAGAGCGATGCTTCTGGCTACGAAACAAAACAAAGCACCATTTATCTATGAAAGTCACCAAATCTTCTTCTCAACAGATTACTCAATAGACATGAACATTAAGTGAAAGAAGTTCCTTACACTCCAGGCCAGGCTGAAGTTATGGGACCTTAAGTATGGACTTTTTATCCCTGCATAATAGTGAGTATGGATGGCAAGACAAAGGAATTCTTGGATCCTTGTGAACTGGAACTTTCCTCTATTCACCTGATGATTCAGAAATGGACACTACCATTCCTAGAGACAAGTCTACCCAACATAAGGACAATCATGTCTTGAAATTTACACAAGAACTCTGATAAGCATCAAAGACTGACCAGTCACTCTCAGCATGAATCTGATCATGCCGGTTTACATCAGACCATGGAGGCACTTCACTCCCTAGACAACAAATTCTGTCATAGAAGAAAAGACTGAAAAGAAGAAAAGAAAAGTGGGGAGGTCTAGATGAACCCCTACTACTGAGGCAGTGTATCCTTAAGTGTACCACTATGAGGGGTGATGTTCCCTATTACCTGTATTATCACACTGGCTTCTTTAACCCATACATTATCATCAATTAGCTTCCTTGTTGGAAACATTCTACTATGGTATTACAATTGTATCACCATGATATCACTAACTGAATGTGATATGTTACATACTATAAAAGTGTTAAAATTCAATCTCCCATGTTTAATGATCTGCAGTTGTTTTGGGGTGCTTTCATTTGCACTTTCAACTGTCCACTGCAGCATCCCCAGTGCCTATTAATTGAATTGTATTGAGTATCAATACAGGCCTAATGTGATAGAACACTTATATCAGCAGGGTGGAGTGGCATGTTGGTGCTGAGTGACCCAGGAGTTAGCTTGGGATCCACAGTTTGAGATCTAATTACCTTCTCTAGTGTAACATGAGCATGGGGTTCTCATCACCTATCTGATTGAATTCATTGGATTAGACCAGTCCACATCTCTTGTCATTATGCTACATTTTATTGCATTTTTCCCCTGTATTGATTTGCTCCACTTTTAGAGACAAGCTAGCAGCATTTAGGACTACACTTCACTAGGCTCATAGTGTACTGCTCACACTGAGCCTTGTTTTGGCATTTCGTATTTGTGCTACTTGCTACAACATAGCTTTTACTTTTAGTTTTTAGTCCAGGTCAACATTTTTGTCCTGCTCTTTTTCATAACTTCTCAAATAGGTAGCAAGCACTTCTCCTTACCCACTATAATACTGTAGCCAAATCTTTTCTGTGGCATACTACGTCAAAATCATTGTCACTGATCACTATGAATGTCAACAGCAGAATCCTTAATCCTCTCGGGATTCGTTGGACCCGGTGGTACCTGATTAATCAAGTACCACATGGTCCAATGAAAACTTCTTCGACAGACTGTGATATTAATCAGTCACATCAAAAAGCTAAAAATCTTTGCAACAGATGACTTCCAATAAACAATTGATTACCAAGGTTTTGAGCTACCCAAATCATTTGGAGTGGCTTTTTTAGTGAGCCGTTCATTAGCCAACGATGAACCAGGAGGGAAAAAAGAAAGTCTGGAAATAAAAACCACTGCAGGATCCACCAAGAGAGCCACCAAGTACAAGAAGCAAATGAAGATGCCAACAACTTGGTAATCAACATTTCTACCCACCAATTTAGTCAAATGGAAATAAAGACCTTACAGAAAGGGACATTGTTCATTCCTACCTATCACACCAACAATTTGGAGTTGGAAATCAGATTTTCCAAGTGTATGCTCAATTTAAGTTTGAGAAATTGTTTGGAGAATGTTCTGGTTGATCAACCACCTAAAAGATACTCTATCCTCAAGGACTTAGGGCCTAAAAGCAAATGTATGGCTCCTGTTAGCCACAACATTTTGCATTCCTTTGAAACTTTAGTGAAACAAGAAATTCAACACTTGAAATTTCAAAAGAAGTCTAAACACCGTAATCTCACAAAGAAAGAATTCGGGATCATGGAAAACATCGCACGGAACTCGGATACTGCATGTCAGAAGGCAGACAAAGGGGGAGCACTTGTCATTATGGACAGTTTATTTTACAAACGCAGCGTGGATGAACATGTGTCTGACATTCAAAAATATTCCAAGTTGCATCAGAATCCAACCAAAGTTTTCGCTGACTTATTAAAAGAAATCTTAGACAGTGCCCTGAATAATGGGACTATTACGGTAGATGTTAAACATTTTCTCATTCAAGAGAATCTGAGGAGACCGAATTTATACATGCTACCCAAGAGTCACAAAAGTTTGAACAATCCTCCGTTGAAGCCGATAGTGTCAACAAGGGGAACTATTCATGAACCTTTGAGAAAGTTCTTATGTATACATTTACAACCTATTGTCCAAACCATGACGACATATATCAAAGATACCACAGACTTTCTGATAAAAATCAATCAACTTGTTACCAACATTGATGAACAGGTTCTATTGTGCACTATTGATGTGACATTTTTGTATACTTCAATCCCTCACAACTTGTGTATGGAAGCTATCGAACATTATCTTACTAATTCCAACTTGGATGATGATTTTAAAGTATTTTTGATGGAACTTCTGCATTTTTCACTATACCATAGCTATTTTAGCTGGGACGATCAGTTCTACTTACAACTGACGGGCACTTTGATGGGCAATTGTGCAGCTCCATCGTGTGCCAATTTGTTTTTGCACAATGTTGAAACATATCACCTTTTAATGAAAGACACTTGGAAAAACAATGCAATTCTATTTTTCAGAGACATAGATGACATTTTCACTGTATGGAAGGGATCGAAGAATGAATTAACATCATCACTGAAGGATTTAAATGAGGTGAATGAAAGAATACAATTTACCTATGATATCAGTGACACCAAAATAACCTTCTTAGATGTCCTTATTTCCAAAGTGCACAACAAATTCAAAACGGATGTACACAGAAAAGAAACTGACCACAATAACTTGCTTCATTATAACAGCTTTCACCAAAACTCATTGAAAAATCACTTACCTTATTCACAATTGTTAAGACTGAAAAGGATTGTTTCTAACCCTGAGGTATTGGATGAACAAGTCAGAGACATGACTGAGAAATTTCAAAACAGAGGATATCCTTCAAAGGTCCTAGAGGAAGCCAAAGAATGTTGTGCCATGAAAACACGACAAGAACTATTGGTTCCTAAACATAAGAAAGAGCAAAGCAAGAGAATGATGTTAATCTCTAAATTTTCAACCATGAGCACGCAGTTCAAGAGAATCAACCTAAAGCATTGGCCGATGTTGCAAATTGAACCTGATTTTAAAGGGATTTTTTCAGAAGGACCTTTGTTTGCCTATGAAAGAGGTAAGAATGTTCAGGAAATACTCACAATTTGTTTCCCATATAACTACTCAAAAATACAAAGGAACCGTTCCATGTGACAATTGCAACAACTGCAACAGCATCATAAGGGGCACGTAGATTTGTCATCCCAGGAAGGGCAACAAAATTGCACTCAAAACCACAGCCGATTGCGACTCTATGAATGTGGTGTATCTTCTTAAATGCCCTTGTGGATTGGCTTACATAGGGAAAACTGAAAGAAAAATTAAAACAAGGTTCAACGAACACAAAAGTAACATACGGACAAAAAATTGAAAATCAGTGCTCGCTGCTCATTTTCTGGAATTTGGTCACAACATCTGTCAATTTAAATTTATGATCTTGGAAATAGAGGACATAAAGGAGGGAAGAGATAACCACAAACACCTCCTCCACAGAGAGAATTACTGGATCAAAAGATTGGACACCTTGATGCCTAATGGTCTGAACGATAGGATGGAATTCAGCTGTTACCTTTAATCCACTTGAGACTCTTATATACTACCCATATTACGAATCCTCTACCGAGGATATTAATAGGCATTCTGATTTACTTGTGAGATTGAACACTTCAAAATGGCCTCCATTGGTTCCACACAACTTGCATATTTACTGGCATTTGAGTTTTTGTTTACAACATTACCATTTATTTTACATACTTTGTTCAAATGATTTGGTATGCTTTATTGTAGATTTTGTCTATCCTAGTAACATAAGTAATTTGCAACCAATATATCTTACATTACTCTTGTTCTTAACACTATGCATGTTCTAGCGTACATTTCACTAACTGATCTAGTCTACCTGGCTAGTTTTAAACCTTCTGTGTTACTGCTCGGCCCATCATCGATGGGAGAAAGCGTTTACACGCGTCCTCATCGACCAAAGAGCTCAGTACGTTTAAATTGTTACATGCAGGATCAACATATTTTATTTTCAAATAGCACTGGGGCATGTTCACAGTCTACAATGTGGATATTAATGTTTTTGTGATTTCACTGCGTTTCACGCATTTGTTTAATTTTGTCAACGCAATCAGTTGCGTCCTCAAAGTTCGAAGAGCTCTGTAACATTTACATCGACGTACGCAGGATTATTACTCTGTTGAGGATTGGGGCATGATAACTAGGTTGGGATTTAGACATGCATATATTTGTGTTTTCACTGTTTCACGAGTATGGGTAACTTTCTTCACCACGTTACACATGTTGGACCGCCACTTGTAGAATGCTTTTGAAACACTTGGTCTCTATACTGTAGCTGAATTTGGCACTTGCATTGGCACATTTATCGTTTGCATACAAGGATTATTTTTAATTTACCTTGTATTATGGTTACTAATATTTTTCCACGCAATGGTGCATGATTCACTGATGTTCAATGTGAATACGATCGGCTTAAATTCCTACATCATTTTTTTAAACTGTGCATATTACTATCGGGGTAACCTGGGCACTTGGACATTGTTTGTTTGATTTACAGCTCCAGAGCGGAGGTGCATCTGTTATATTTGAAGTGTACACATGTTGGACATGTATTCTTTATACTGGTACAGCTAGGGGGCTGGCTATTGTTGTGACCCTTGTGCATTACTGTTTTGCAGATTCATTATCCCTTGACGAAGGACTAATCTGGCTGGAAATGCATCAGGATGGGACGGTTTACATTTGTTTCTAGACAATAGTATTTACCGTTCAGCATGGATACGAATGAAAGCTAGCCATAACAATGAATTGGAAATTCTGTGAATAAAACATTTATTTCGAAAATTCGACTCTCCAATTGTGGACAAGATTTATGAACTTCACAATAAATCCTACTGGTTAGGATTTTAAAGCAGTGGAAGGAGGGGACGAACCCCAGTGGGGAATGCTTCTGATTTATTGATTTCATACACTCTTGGATCAGAGAGTAAATCCCGACTGCACGCTACAAGGTGAGTACATCAATGGATTAACATTGAGAAACTTGGAGTGCGTGATCCTCTAGATATTACTTGATATCATGTCATACAGTCTGATCTTCAACTTACTGCAGCTGCATTATTGTATGCAAGATCCGAGAGAGGCTCCTGTATGGACCTTATTGGAGCTCTCCCTGCTAGGATGCCTGAGTTTATCGTTGCCTGTTTACTTATCTTCCAACCAGTGGTGGCAGGGGACCCAGTTCTCATCACAATTGCAACAGTGTGACCTATGCACCAAAAGCTCATTGGTATCTCTCACCTCCTTTACAAAATAGCACAAATATGGTATAATGCTGCATAGAAATTGCAGACAAACCAATCTTTTAGAAATCATAGCACATGAGAGGTCTGAACCACATAGATGAATGTATAATGAAAGACATATTAAATCATTTCATACACTGAACACATAGATTGGTCCAGGACAGTGATCGTTGGAAGAATCGCCAATTAGCACATTGATGGTACACTGCATTGGGAGCCCCACCAGTTGAATTACTGGTTTCCACTCTGCTGATGTATTTTAGGACTTGGGACAATGGAGAGGTGTTGTTTCTGGGCTCTAAGGGACTATCATCAAAACACTGCATTCAGATCATGCCCTTATTACATGATCACAATGGGATGCTCTAGGAATCTAGACTGAAGTTCCTGTATTTTAAGATCTGGAATGAATGATATTGGATGTTACAAAAGCTTAAACATGCTAAATTACTAATCCATGATCATAGTTGGAAATATAAAATGATAAGTTCAGCTTAAAACATATCTTCTGGTTATGGCCGGCTCTAGAATCCTATTGGGTGAAGATTTGGTCCCATCTGTAATGCTTTTGTTTCTTCTTGATACCTTCCTCCTCGCACCTGGCTATCATACATGGCAGGTCAGCAGTTCAGGAATTCAATATACACACACACATGCGGTGAGCTACCTCACTTAGCGATGACATGCATACTCCAACTTTGACATCAAGAATCCACAACTGCATGTAATGCATGGTTAGGGGAACTACATAAGGCTGGAAACTATGAATGGGTGGCATTTAAACTCAATGAAAAACTTGAAATGTTTGAATTTGGGTGACATTTATAGAATTGGAACGGATTACTGCTTAATTTTTTCTTCTCCCATGGATTGTACATTTTACCATGATCCTGTCTTGTGGCTGTGGAGGAGGTGTGAGTGAGCAATTCAAGCCTATTATGAGTGATCTATTATGGTTTTGGCCATCCAGCCAACATAACCTGGTTCTTTTTTCCATCTATCCTACTTTATATTGGCCTTTATGCCCACCTGTAGGCTTCTGTGCAGGTGGGGTTCTTAGAATGTGTTGACATCCATTACCCACTTTGCAGTTCCATTGCCTCTTGATCATGATGCTTTATTGTGGAGCTGTGCTACTTGATAACTTGTGCAGTACTTTATAGATAGCTCTCCCTCTTCTTGACTTGAGTCTTTAACTAAACAAATTGTCCTCCTACAATGTCAGCATTCTGCCTGCTGTGCTGATTTCTGTTGCTCTGAAGGAGCTTTACCTATAATGTAATTTATGTGTTATTAACTCATAGCCAGGATGCAGTCCTTTATTTTCTTCTACATGTTCCCTGGTATGCTATACTTATGAGCAATTATATAGGATACTATTTGATGCTTGAACCTAAGCTGCACTTGAGTACAGTCAGTGAAGCAATTAATATTGTTCTGGCTATATATATGTGTGTTTGTTTGGTCTGTGGAGATATCCCTTATGTTATCATTCTTATTACTTTGCTTAGTTTGTTTATCTGGCTTATGTTTATCTTGCCCCTCCCCCAGTCACTTACCCTCTCATTTGAATTTCCAAAACTGAATTTTTTGGTAATTTAAGTAGTTTCTCTGGGGCTCCCTTAAATGGCAGTAAGATCAGGAGGATACAAAATTGAAGATGGAGCCACGTTCCGTGTGTTGGTTCCTTTCTGTATTGTTTGTACAATGAGACCCAGATATATGTGTCCTTATTTGAAATTTGTAATAAATAAATAATACAAAAGAATGAAGAAGGTAACTGTGGCATGGATTTGGCAGACTGTTTGATCTTCAGAGGCAGTCAGTCAGTCATTCTTTATTCGTTTAATTAAAATAATAAAAGACAGACAATAATTGCAAAATATAATGTTTAAAAAAGTGTAAAAAACATCATAAATATTATGTATGCAATAAAAATGATGATTAAAAGCCAGGGAATCAAAAAGTTATATAGAAAACAGATCCTCCTCCATGTTATAACATCAATATATCTACAAACCTGCCACAAAAGTGAGTTGTCTCTTACTTGATCTCACTTCTCCCATTAGGAAATTAGCCAAGTTAAAACAGACTATTGCGCTTGACAACATCTGTAAATATAAGAAGGCAGGTCATACTGGAAGTATATATTGTTGTCTTAGCAAGCTGTAATAATCTAAAAACATGACAAAATACATATTATCTTGGGTTTAGAAGCTATCACAGCTGCATGGACAAAGACTTGCTACTGTGTTCCACCCCTATGGTTCAGCTAATAGCCAGTGCAAAAGATTTAACCTAAAACTTGTAAGAAGGAACATTTGGTGAGAAATAGTAACCATTTCTAAATAGGGCTCACTTCTAGGGTATTACGTAAGTGAGACGTATTCACAAACTGAGGATTTATATAAATCTCTAGCTTCTCTCTCGGCCTGAGCTGAAGAGAGAAAATGTTTCTTGACCGGGCCAGCTCGGGTGGTCTTTTCAGGGGAGCTATATAATTTAACACGACCCAGCTTTCCTACTGTAATTCTCGTATAATTAAGCCACTGAATGCTGTTACCCTTCTCCAAAGACAGACAATCTTTAATGATTATTTGGTTAATTTTAGTTCTGGATTAATCCAGCTTCTAAGCCACCTTAATAGTAGACCCAAAGTCAAACGATCTGAGATATACCCAGCACATAGTTCCTCATGAACAATAAAAGAGGCCGTAGATTGAGGTACCGCTAACAGTTTTTTCAGAAATGTATTATAGAGTCTTTAACTCTGACGGCACCTTGAATTTCCATATTTTGCATGCATAACTAGCTAGAGAGATGCATTTAGTCTGGTACACTTTCAAGAGTGCTTGCACAGGTTAAGCACCAAATCTTCTTGTAAAGTCAAAGGCCGCCGCTGTCTTTAGTGTTTCTTTTAACCCTCCTTGATAGGATCCAAGTGCCTCTCTTGTCCAAAAGTACTCTAAGGTAGGCAAAGATTTCTGCTCCATCCCCAAAACATTTTTTTTCAGATTTTCATTGTTACTTTTGTGGCCCAGGACCATAGTATAGGATTTTGAGTAATCGGTCCTTAGATCGAGGGCGTTCATAAAATCCACAAAACTATTGTGGAGAGCTGTAACTCCACCCCTGTTCTGTCTACCAGCATGGCCTCATCAGCATATAGAAGTGCAGGAATAGGATATGATCCAATGCGGGGGATGCCTCTGCTTGCTGAACATAGCGTTGAAACCAGTTTATTAACATATAAGGTAAATAGGAGTGGGCTAATATAAAGCCTTGCCTATCCCCCTGTTTCCTAAAATAGGAGAAGAAAGACCCCTGTCATATTTTAACTCACCACAAACAAAAGGTCTAGATGTTATTCATGTAATAAACTAACAATATTACTGTCCATACCCATGTTGATAAGGAGAAGCCAGAGTTTCGACCTGTTGACTCTGTCGAATGCTGAAATTATGTCCATAAAGCCAAGATGTAACATACTCCCTTTATTGCTGTATATTTCCCTATGATCAGTTGTAAAGTTAGGCATTGATCAAGAGTGACGTCCCCTGGCCTAAAGCCACACTGTAGATTTGAAATATCATAATTTTGAACCAGCCAGGTGGATAACCTGGAGAGAATAACTCTCCAAATGACTTTGATCACAGAGTCTTTTAGGGATATGGGCCTCTAACATCTAGAGTCCATTTTCACTGCTTTCTTAAAAATTGGGATCATCATGGGGCTAGACCATGAAGGTGGCATACCTGTTTTACAGGCATCATTCAGGGAATGAGTTAAAATTATGGCCCACTTTGACGGATCCATCTGATATAAATCTGTAGGAACATCATCAGGGCCTAGCGCTTTGTCTTTTGATATAATTGCTATCACCTTCATGACTTCCTTCGTGACTTCCTTTTCTGTAAAAGCCAAATCAAAAACACCACAAGGCTTATCCTGCCTCTCATCCAGGGGCTCAGTTGTCAAACACCCATAGATCACTTTGAAATGGGTCACCCATGTATCTGAAGTTATAACACACTCTAATAAGCTATTAGTAACCCCATCAAAAAAAGGACGAATGACAATTTCCCAGAAGCTAAAGCTGTTCTCTAAAACCTCAGTCTGCTGTAGTTGGGTTCATGCTTGCTCTCTGATTTCTTTTCTCTGACTTAGTAGGGCCTGTTTGTATCTCTTTCTGCATAAGTTAACCTCACCCTTGTCTCTTGGTGCTTTTTTTCAAGGCTAGAGAAGTATTATGATGTGCCTTAGAGCATGTGTGGTCGAACCACTTCTCTCTCTCATGCTTACGCTTACCTTCAGCTTTTCTCAGGTTAGTTGCTACATACCCACAGATTCTACCATAAGCATTCAGTAAGAGGACTAGGTCTGTGAGGCACTCTAAACATAGACCAATGTCCTGGTCACAATTAATATGAAAATTATTTAAAAAGGAGTCTACAGGAACTTACTCCATTTTCATCTGCGTGTTGGTCCTGAGGTACTATATCCCCGTTCCTGGGGCCTATTTAGAGATGGACCTCTTCATCTGCTCTCCATCCCAAACTCATAAACAAGGGATTATGATCACTAAGCTGGTTCCACTTGGCCTCATATTGTAGCACAAATTGAACTAAGGGGGCTGATAGAAACACATATTCGATGATAGTATTAGAATCTTGTCTGGTAAAGGTAGGGGTGTTGTTATCCTTTATATAGGACTCCAAACATTCCAAATTAAAGTCTGCAATAATAACATCCAACCTACCTCCCTAGTTCATATTTTCAAACTGGTCTTTAATAAAAAATCTTCTATAAAATATTTGCTAGATAAATGGCATACTGAGTGGTAAAAATAGATATTAAAATCTCCGGCTAACAAAACCACATAAGGTACATTAAATCAATCTGAATGTGATTCTAAATAGGATCTTAAAACCAGCAAATGTTCTCCGGGATTTGACTGTGCAAATGAATTATAGAAATTTTGAACTAATAAGGTTGAGGTGTTTTCAAGCTCTAACTGCACCGCCAACAAATAACTTGACCCTGTTGCCACCTACATAGACTTACAATAAGGGGGTCATTACGATGTCGGGCAGAATCATTTCTGCCCGATAGCGCATCAGTCATGGTACTGACCGCCCCATTAGGATGAGACCACACACTGTTCGGTCGCATGCCTATATTTTACTATGGGAGCATGCATTTCGGCTGTGAACCAGCCGTGATGCATGCTCCCATATTAAAATGATGGGTGCCATTTATCCCTGCGCCCGGTGGCAGGCACCTCAAGGTGCCTGCCACAAGGTGCAGGGATTTTTATTTTTTATTTTATTTTACAGAGTTTTATATAGCGCGAACTTGACCCGAATCGGGTATCCGAGCGCTTTACATGGCACCAGTTGCATTACATGAGGACACATTCATTTAAAAAAAAAAAAAAAATTTAAGCCACGGGTAGATTAAGTGCTTTGCCCAGAATCACAGGAGGTTCAGCATCATTGCCGAGACTCGAACACAGTTCCCCAGATTCGAGGTCGACCGCCCTAGCCATTAGGCTAACTCCTCTCAACAGGGGGCACCATATGTGCGTCCTTGGCCTCCAGCAGGAGGACGTGCACCAAAGTGGGCCCTGCCATTAGGATGAGACCGCACACTGTTCAGTCACTTTCCTATATTTTACTATGGGAGCATGCATTCCAGCCTTGAACCAGCCATAATACATGCTCCCATATTAAAATTATGGGTGCAGTTCATCCCTGCGCGTGGTGGCAGGCACCTCAAGGTACCTGCCACAAGGTGCAGGGGGCACCATATGTGCCCCCTTGGCCTCCAGCAGGAGAACATGCACCAAATCGGGCAATGCTGGGGCCCCCAAAGACGCTTTCTGACATGGTTTCCATGTTGGACAGACCAGCATGGAAACCATGTCGGAAACCATCATCGTAATCTCAAGAACAGAAAGGCCTGCCCTTGAGATTACTGGCCGCATTATTTACGACTGGCGGAAGGGCTCTCCGAGCCAGTCGGAAGCCAGCCGGAATGACCGGTCGGATTCCTTTCTGACAACTCCATCAAAATGAGGTGGTTGGAAAGGAATCCAACCAGCCCATTAAGATGCGGCCTGGAAGGCTTCCGAGTCACATCATAATCGGTCCCTTAATGTTTAGTGAAACCTAAGTCACTAGACCCCCCCCCTTAGCTCTACCCAATTGTGTGCATAGAACAGAGGAGAAATACGAGACTTACCAATCCAGAAATTATTTTTTTTCCTTTCCCAACTTTCTTGCAGGACCACTATGTGCTATTTTAATAATAGACATAGCCATCTCTTATTATCCATTTTATTGGACAATCTGCTATAATCCAGCACATTACCTTTAGATAAGGGCCTAGCTTGGCTACTGAATTTGAAGGGTGATTGGCTCCATTGTTTCTTATTCTAGCCCTCTCATGTGGAAACCATTTGAGTGTGCAGATCAGTCAGTCATTATTGTATATGGTGCTTAGTGGGACGAATCTTTTGCACACTTCAATAGCCTCTACATGTTCACTCCTGCACTGAAGACCCTTAATGTCCTCCTGTTTTCTTCTCCTCCTATTAGGAAAACAACCCTTTGGTGGGTAAAACAATCCTAGTGGGAACATTTTAGCGCCTGTGACATGGGGACTGACACCAACTGTCTGATGTATTAAAAAACTTGCTGTGTGCGGATGATTGAAATTAATAACAATACAGTCCCCCTACCCCAAGTTCTCCCTCTGACCCACCCAACTCACTCTTCTCGCCATAATGACTTGTGTGGGCAGACGTTTCCCAACCCCATCTTGGCTGTTACCTTTAGAATAAGGTCTGAGGTGGTTTCTACTACCCATGATCTCAGGGACGGAACATCAGGCAAAATGCCCACCAGCGGGGTGGATTCAGGGGATAGCTGCAATATAGGTCTATTAACTCTTGTTCCCATGCAGCTAGGCTGGGGGGGACTAATTTCTCCCTGCTTACTAACATCACTATGCTGTGAGCCCATCACAGGGGGAGGAGGGCACGGTAAACAAGAGGAGCAGACCCCCTCAATACTCGTACAATTATTTGTTCACTGTTCCCTAGCATGTTGATCTTTGTAGGTAGACACTTAGGATTTTGTTTTCCCCCTGCATGTTCTTCTATGATGGTATTAATTGAATGGATAGAAGGTATGTATGGATTAATGCGTAGTGAAGGGCATATGCTGATATATAACCTCCTGGGAGCCCCCCCTCCTGGATAATAAGAGGGTCAAATTGGCAACAACAGAATCTAAGGCTTTCAGTTTGGTAAGGAAGCCGTCAACCTCACTTTTTACCAATTTTACAATATAGTCAGTCCAAAAGATTATTAAACAAGCGCTCCAACTCTGGTTTAATATCACGACCAATAGATGGAATACATAATGGCTCCCCTTGTTCCAAAGTGGTAGACAGCTTTCCAGAAAATGAAGTCACATTTCTGTCCTGTACATTGGAAGACTTCCCTTTGCTAATTTTACATTTTTCTTATACTTGGGTATGGAGATCCAATCAGGAGAAAGAGAGCTAAGCGGTACAGGAGTCTTGACTGGAGTAATCCCATTTGCAGCCATATCAGGTAAAATGGGTCCTCCCTCCTTGGGCGTTAAAGTCATTTCAATCAAGTCCTTGGGGATTTACCTAGATGTTATACTTTGCACACTATTGTCTGCCCCAACGCCCAATTTTTCTTCTGCACTCAGGATTTCTTCATTAAGGGCCCCCACTGCTAATGTGAGGAATTAAATGATGGATTCACATTTACATGTTACCTTCGAATGCAGTGTGCCGCTGTTACTAGTAGATTTCCATTTGTAAAAACAGACATAAGGCGGATGGCCCTGCCCAGCCTACTCCAGGTTCTGTTAGGAGCAGGATGGGCTATTTAGTGCCAAACCAATCAGGGCCAGCTGCAGGTGATTGTAGGGCCATCTCCTCAGCCCCAATGTCACTTGGGACACATGGTCCCCGAGTCTCCAAAATGTGGCAGAGAGTTCCACACAGCAGGGGCCGGCACTAATCTATATAGCATGTAACCAATCAGGGCCAGATGCAGATGATTGTATGGCCACCTCCTCAGCCCCAATGTCACTTGGGACATGTAATCCCCGAGTTTCCAGAATGCGGCAGTAAATCAATAAATAACAATTACCTCAGTCCACATTTTACCACACACATAAATAAATCTGAGGCAGCATTGCTGAATGTGGAATTGAGAATTCAGAATAAGAAAATCACTTCATCTATATCCAGGAAGAGTACCCCTGGAAAAAAAAGTTACACACTGACATTTTTCACCTAAACTTTTTGATAGCTAACATTCCACAAAATGAATTTTTGAGGGTGAAAAGCGTTATTAGCACACCTGACACGTGCAACACAGAAGAACAAAAAAAGGATACAAGTTGAGAAGGTACTCAAATGAAATGTTAAAAAAGTGTAAACATAGAATAAAAATACTAAAAGAGAGGATTTGCTCTTTGAATGAAAGAAGAAGAGAAGAAATGATAATCCAAGATGACTTATTGCAAGGATTACAAGCAAACATTGGGAATTCATCAAAACTGATCCCATTCTTCGAAATAAGGAACCAAATAAACCCTTGATTGTATATAGAAAAGGGATTTCCACATAAGATAGACAAGTAAAAGCAGATTTTCACACCAGAAAGCATCAGTGTGTGATTGCTTGCAGAAAATAACTCATTTCAAAAGTTGTGACAAATGCAAAGCCGGTAAATTTAGTGAAAACGGTATAGCCATTACAATTCTATCAATAAAGTCTGAAGTATATTAACAAGATTTTAACTTGCAAAACCAAGTAATCAACCACCCAACTCTCAGGCCTCAATATTGGTGAGGAACATGTTGTACATATCTCGGCCACCTGCCATTTCTTTGTAGTTTGTATTTAAACACGTGATTCATTCTTTGTTATGCAATCATATGTCATTTTAGTTTCACAGTTTTTTTTCAATTCTTTGCAGGTTGGTGATGTGAGTTCATCTTCAGAAATCATAATATTACTGAAATCCAGGAATTTTGTGAACTTGCCTAATTGAGCACCACACCCTAAGGGCAAATTAATGTCACTTCTAGCAATATCGAGGTAAATTGGATGTAGAGAAATATTCACTTGGCTTTAATTCCAAGAAAAAGAGAATCATTTGAAAAAATATATTAATCTTGGATGGACAGTAAAAAAAGAGAGGATGGACTGATTTGTTTTTTCACCTTTTCATAAATTACAATGCATGTCAAATATTTCATTTATGTCTATATATCAGAGGGAAGAAATTTCAGAAAGTATATCATACTGTGATAACGAAATGCTAAAAATGAATTGGATGTTGGCATAATGCATGAATGATGCATTTAAAACTTCTGACAAAGGAATAATAAACAAATTAAGATGACAAACAGATGTGATAGATAGCAGTTATTTCTTCTCTTTCTATACGTTATGATTGACTGTTTCCAAAAGCATTTAAAGATATATTTAGAATATTTGTAAAGTTATAAATTTGCATTACAGTTTAAAAACTTTTTTTAAAATCTGTGTTAACACATGAACACGGAATGTAACACGGCTTGCACTTGTTTGGAATCAAGATGGCTACCATTCGTGAATGAAGCCAGTGCTGTTACAAAACGTGCAGGAACTGTCTTTGTGGTACCAATGGATTTGAATGCTATGGTGGGTTTGTGAGTGTGGCTCTACATCTTTTGAGCTGACACCAGTGTAGCTAATGGATTTACACAAAATTTTGCAGAAAGTTAGAACTTTACTCAGAAAGAATGCTTTTCATTTTTTTATTGTAATCTGCTCAGCAGTTTTCAAGAAATGTATGTTTAAAAAGGAACTCTGTTTGGTCATGAAGGGGATAATAAAAAATAAAATTTGAATTGGTAGGTAATGCAATACTTCTGCAGTACAGAAAATGTAAAAAAATAACTGAATCCCATTGGCCCTGGGAGTTTTTTTTCTACCATTGGCATATATATTCACTGATTCATTTTATTTTTTAGGATACAGGATACAGGTGATGAGTTCCCATTTCCTGTAATGGCCTGTGCAACATTCTTCTTCATGAAGCCATTCAGGTTCCTCAGTGGTCCCACAGTACTGAGACAGCAGACAGGATTTACACCAAATTACAAAAGTAGGCTTTCCAGGTAAAGATCTACCTTTTTGCCATATTTGGTTAATTCTGTTCAGCTGTATTTCTGTATCATTATCTAAAATCCCTATGAAAATTGCATGTGGAAAAAAACAATCTGGGCTCCCTTTTTCGTGGACTCTGCTTGACAGTTCACTCCAAAACTTCCAGTAAGGAGCCGCGGTGGATGAACTTTCTTTTTAAAGTTTAGCGACACCTATTATTCCTCAGCCCAACAAATCTATGCCAGAATAGAATATTTTCTAGGATTACTACCTCTGCAGAATTGGGTTAAAGAGGTTGAAATCGAACCTCAAATCCTTTCTGACCATGCTTCATTGCTCCCACACTGTGGGGCTACAGACCCCAACGGTGGGCTAGCACCTGGAGACTATCAGATAGTTTGCACCATCAACAGGACATGATCCAGAAACTCACATGCACCATCACTTCTTTGAGACCAATGACCTAAAAGGCATTGGCAAGGGGGGGCTCATTGCCACGTATACAGTCGAAAATAAGCTGCATAAGGATAAGAGGAAGAAACTGGAGTGGCAGGTGTGGGAACTTGAGGCAATCCATAAAAGGACAATGGCCTAAGATTCTGTCAGCAGCTGGAGGCAGTATGGTCCCAACTACGCATCCTAGACCTAGATGGGGCTAATATGCCCTGCTTCACCTCCAGCAGACATTCTACATACCTGGAGGCAAATGTGGCAGACTACTCATCTACAAGTTCCGAGCTAAATGTTAGGCTGAGAAGGTCAGTACAGTCTGGACACCGGACAGCATGGAAACCAAGGATGACGCTGGCATAGCATTGACCTTTGAGGGCAACTACACTTCTCTTTATGCAGCCCAGGACCTCAAGAGGGCTGATGCCTATGAATCTCTTTAAGGCTCCAGCATTCCAAGACTGACTTCGCAATGGGCTGACTCCCTGGATGCACCCATTTGGATTGAGGAGGTGATCTCAGCTAACTCCCACTGAAAGCTAAAGTTGTTTATTGCTCTCTTCTATAAAACCTTCTGCCAAGTACTTGCACATTTTCTCACCAGGCTCATTGATTCCTTCACAAACACTGAGACACTTCCTCAGACTATGCTGGAGGCCTTGATCACTGTAATCCCCAAACTCAGAAAGGATAAGTGCTGCTGCTGCTCCTATCGCTCCATTTTGCTCATAAATGTAGATGCCAAGCTCTTCACTGGCATCTTTACAGTGTGTCTCAATCCCCTCATGCCAGGCCTGGTGGACCCAGACTAGTCCAGGTTCATTTCCCACCCAAAGTGGGGGGACAATACCAAAAAACTCTTGCACCTGGTGGACAAATCCAAAACTCACATGTAAAGCTGATGCTCCGGGCTATAGACGCTGAAAAGGCATTTGATAGGGTACACTGGCCCTACCTAGATGCCACCTTAGCCCACTTTTGCCATGTTCCGCAAGTGGATTCTCAGTTGCTATAGCAATCCCATAGCAGCAATTTAGGTCAAGGGATAGGTCTCGACCCCTTTTTCCAACCGCAGAGAGCCACACCAGGTATAGCCTTTGTTTCCTCTTCCATTTTCCTTATATATGGAGCCAATGGCACTAGTCAGAAATGGCCCCAGATTACTGGGGTGCGGTTTGGCTGAGAGGTACACACCATAACCATAGTAGAGCTGGAAAACCCTCTGCACTCCCTAACGGCCTTCCAAGAGAAGCTAGAGCAGGTCAGGAAAGCTTCTGGTTTTAGTATTAGCCTCCAAGAGTCACAGGCCCTTAATCTATCAGTTGCAGCCTTCCTGCAAGAGCAGCTGGATGCCAGCTGCCCTCTATCATGGACTGCGTCCTGGGTATCGTATTTTGAAATACAAATTGCCCCCATGAAACGGTTCTCCAGCACCTTAATCCAATGGGAAACAGCCTTAACCACGCAGCATACTCCTCTCCTGCCTAGGATGAATAGCAGAGTTAAAAATGAGAATACTCCTCAGGGCCCTTTATTTATTCCAGGCACTTCATTGTTAACGCAATAGGAGAAGAGCATCTTTGGTACGTACCTTCGCTACACCAAAAGCACAGAGTGTGGGGCCTATAATCCACATCTATCACCAGAGCCACACTCTCAGTTTGAGAGTGGTTACAAATAAGGAACTGACATCATTCCTCTCATGACCATATTCAGTAACCCAGACTTTGCTCAGGGCATTCACTCCACAACCTTTTAGGCATGGCAGCTGCAGAACCATTGGATACTTTTTTGATGCTCACAGACCCATTCCCTTTGAGCAACTGAAAACTGATTATGGTATCCCCGAAACAGAATGCCTCCACTACTACATTATCACCAATTTCTATGGCCTCCTGACTCCATCCCACGTGGAGAAGAAAATTGTTGGGACAGGAGAAGGGATAATCACTTACACATAAAGAATTGGGAGACATATACTACCAGGCATACCACACGGCTCACAACACATCGAGCATTGAAACGCCACAAAGATATTGACCTTCCAGGCTGAATAATTACCTTTACTTCTCATCCCTTATATCGCATGCCTTTACAATGTGGTCATTACAATGACCGCGTTGTCACAACGCAAACTATTACATCGCAAGTAATTTCAAGGACTTGCTGTAGGGGGCACACTGGACTTAGGAGTAGTATAATTGACTATTCCTACTCCAGTTTGTGCATCAGCAGGGAAGGTGTTTGATTGTAAATCCAACACCAGTGCGCCCCCTACGACTTGCGATGTAATGGTTCACGTTGTAACAACGCAGTTATTATACCGACCGCGTTGTAAAGGCATGTGATGTAAGGCTGTTTCCCTTCCAGGCTACACAGGGGTAACCCTACCCACAGTGAGGCTTGCTGGAGAGTCTGTGGAGGGCCGGGAACACTCCTCCACCTACTCTGGACTTGTCCGAATCTGATTCAATAATGGGTTGTGGTTCAAACTGACATAGACACCTACTTCAACACACAAATCCAGCGCTTACCCACCTACATTATCTTAGGGCTCCTCCAACACCTGACCATCTCCCTGAGATCCAGATGAGGCCGTAATATCGACCTGGCACTTGGGTCTGTGATACAAGTGACTCTTCCACACTGAAGCAAGGGTAAAGTACCTACACACATAGTTTGGCAGCATAGACTATGGTGCACACTAGGAATGGAAAAGATAACTTTCTCGAAGAATCATAACTCGGATGCATACTGGAAGCTGTGGGCACAATACATAGCACTGCTTTCTGCAGAGTTTTCTGAATTGACGTACCCTAAATATCTCAGATTGCTGCATCTGACTGCTCTGACATGATGCACACACAACAGACGGTGGTTCTACAGCAGTGACTGATGTTTAACAAAGGTTAGAGAATGCCTGGTGCACACTAAAAAGTGAGTATGAGGGAGGGGGGAGTTAGGGGAGGGAGGAATGTTGGGATGAGTTTTATTATAATGACATTGTTACTTAAATGCCTTGCAATGCTAGGCTGCTTCTCTGGGTGCTGGCCTAAATTGCAAGCATTTTCTTTGTAATACTTTTACCTTGTAAACTCAATAAAACAGATTTGAACCATAAAGTTTAGTGACAATTCAACAAACGGCATCAAAGTTATAAACATAGCACAAAACAATGTAATTTGACATATCATATGTGATAAGTCAATGATGTCATTGAACATGTCCTGAGCGATGAAATGTGTATAAGCAGTGCGTGGGGGAGCACAAGTTATAGTTAGCTCACAGAACTGTAACTGATGAATTTTCACCTAAAAATAACATCAGTATAGCCTTGGTTTTTTCATGTTAAGTAAGATATTATTACAAGACAGAACTATAACTTCACTTTAACCCTTTTTTAAGTGAATTTCTGAGGTTATTTTATTGTAAAATAAAATATTATTACCATACTGAACTATAACGTCACATTAACCTCATTTTCTTTCAGCATATTTCAATGTTTTGTAACATAAAGTAAGATATTATTACGATGCCTAACTGCATGTACTAGAAACTTGGCTACATAAGGAAGCTTGAGTATGTTGTGGGAATAGCCTCTCCCTAAAGACCGCCGTAGAGGGCAAAATCTATGAGAGATATGATTTGGTGAGGGACTGGCCTCTCAACAAAGACTGCTGTGCAGGGAGAAGTCCGTGCACAGTAGATTTTGGTGAGTGACTGGCCTCTCTGCAAAGAACACAAAGTCTGTGCATAGTAGAGTTTGATAAGAAAGTGCCCTCTCTCAAAGACCTCTGTACAGGGCAAAGTCTGTGCATAGTAGTATTTGGTGAGGGACTGGCATCTCTACAATAATCTCTGTTCAGGGCTAATGATGTACATATTACAGTTTAGTGACAGACAGTTCTCTCTGTGACAACCTGTATACAGGGTGAAGGCTATGTGTAGCAGGCTTTGGTGAGAGACTTGCCTCGCCTCAATGACCTCTGTACAGAGCAAAGGTTGTGCATAATACGGTTTGGTAAGTGACTCAGCTCTGTATGAAGACCTCTGTACAAAATTAAGGCTGTGCATAGTAGGGGTTATAAGGGACTGGCCTCTCCACAATGACCATTGTGCATGGCTAAGACTGTGTGTAATAGGGTTTGTTAAGGGAATGTCCTCTTTGCAACAACCTCTGTACATGGTGAAGGATGCGTGTCGCAAGATTTGGAGAGGTACTTGCCTCTCCATGACAACCTCTGTACAGAGCAAAGACTATACATAGTAGGGTTTGGAGAGCTACCCTGTCAACAAAGACGTCTGTACAGGGCAAAAGCTGTGCATAGTAGGGGTTGGTGTGAGACTAGCCTTTTCCCTAACAGGGTTGCTGTGCATAGTTGGGTTTGTTTGAATAGGACAGGGAACCTGCTATGTCCTGTGGGTGGGCTACCTGGGACATAGCTGATGAGCTGACCCCTGGTGGTGGGGTCACTGGGCCATTAATGGCTCAGGGAGGGGGGACACACAGCCCCCCTCCCTTTTACTTACTTTAGTATCCCCTGGGCCTTTAAAGGCTCAGAGCCATGGGAGAGGGACTGCATGCCCCCTTGCCCTAAAGAAAACATCAGGGCCCGGGGGATGGGGTCCCCAGAACCGCAAGCAGCTTTGGAAAGAGTGCCTACATGCCCCCTCCCATGAAAACATAATTCTGACCAGGGGGATGGGTTCCCTAATGCCGAAAACTCCCTGGGGAGGGGGGATGTCTGCCCTCCTCCCTCTAAAAAAACATTGGGCCCTCGGCTATGGGGGTTCCTGGGGCATAAATTAGCCTGGGGAGGGAGGGCTTCCATGCCACCACCCACAAAAAAATAAACCTGCATCATACCCCTGGCCCTCCCTGGCGGTTTTTCATAAACAAGCACGGGAGCCCATGCTATTTTTTTTAATTTAGCTGTGGATTCTCAGATCCTCAGCAAATTTGAGGCAAAATTGTTTTATAAAAATGTTTTTGGTGCCTGTCCTAGGGGTTCAAGGGTATCCCTACCCTGCCACCTTAAGTCTTGTTTTTTTTTAGGGCTCAGGATCCGGAGATGCTCTACTTTACCTACAGATACACGTCACCCCCTTCACCATTAAATTTAAAAAAGACCCTAGGGGATGGGGTCCCCAGGGCCTAATGAGGCTTGGGGAGGGAAGCTACATAGCCCACCTCCCGTTTCAAAAAAAGGCTCTGGGGCATGTGGTCCCAAGGGCCTAATAAGGCCCAGGAGGGGGATTTGGCCACCCTCCCCTTTAAAAAGAAGGACCTGGGGATGGGGACCCCAGGGCCTACAAAGGCTCAGGGGCATGGCCCTCTACCCTTTAAAATAGAATAGGCCCCTTTGGTCATGCACGGTGGGGGATTTGGTTTACGTAGGGTATAAAATATTACTTTACATTAAAAAAACTAAAAATGTACTGTAAAAAGCATGTTAAAGTAATGTTATAGTTAGGTGTGATAAAAAGATCTGCTTTGTTTAAGAAAAGGGTAAAATAATATTATAGTTCGGTAAATTTGTCAGAGACAACATTATTGTTTGGAACAAAAAAAATCACTAGTTTTAGTTAGCAGAGCTAACTATAACTTGGACTCTGATGTTCTATGACATCATTTATGACATCACTGATGACATCTCAAATGACCTCATTGATGCTATCACTGATAATATCACTGATGACATCATCCAAGCTTCTTTCTTATACATTTCTCTTTAAACAGGTATAGCATTAGAGCTATGAAAGCAAGTGCAAAATGGCTCAGAATAATATAAAGCATCATTACTGCTATCATACATAAAACCCCTAAAGTTAAAGCAAGCTTATGTTATGTGCAACATTGACTCTATACCAGACACTTCCAGGGTAGCCGAGTTCATGTTGACTATGAACCACAGATGAAAAGGTAATCTATCCTGCACACATTGTTCAATCTGTATACAACTGTTCACGGAAAACCAAATTCCTCCAGGTACTGAAGCCCTGTTACATAACTAATGCCCTACTACAGGGAGTCTTTAGCTGTCTCAAACCCCTGACAGTCACTGTACCTACATAAAGAAAATAATTTGATATAAGTAGAAAAGTGGGTACTGTTAGCACTGTTCACTCTATGGAGAGAGTTTATTCTGACCACACTGTTTGCAGACAGTCAAACTCTTATTAGAAATGTACCACAGAGTATGCATAAGTATCTATTAAGAACATTGTACACTGTATGCAAAACTTGTCCAAAGACCAACCATCCCCTTCAAATACCTAGGGTCTGAAGGTGCTAAAGTTCATACCACCTGCAGCCTTCATACCATGGTGAAACCTTACAGACAGCCTATCCTCTGCGGCAAAATAAGAATATGGATGTAGGTTAGTACCTGGGGCACACAATTTTCTATGTTAAGTAGAAATTGTCATGCTGAAACGATTCTGTCTACTAATTCAATGCTGCTTAGAATACTTAGGGCCTGATTACGATGGCGGACGGACTTCTGTCCATCGGTCATCGTCCCGGGGATGGGGACCGCCCGCCTATAAGGCGGCAGTCCGACATATGCAATTACGAAGCAACTGCTACCACGGCGGTTGCATCTGCCATATTTAACATTGCGACGGGTGCGTGCATCACGCAAACTTCCAGTCCGCAGGTCAGCGCACTAGTCTTTGTTGTTGTAAGCGCACGTGCGTAGAAAGCCTTGAGGATTCAGTAGCGCATTCAGACTTGCGGCGCGAGGGCAGCGCATTCAAATTCCAACGCGAGGCACAGCAGTAAGCAGGCAAAATGTACAAAAATAGATGGAGTCTCACCACAACCTTCGGCGAAAGTGCAGTTTTCAGGATGACACTCTCCGTCTTCACTAGGCAGATCTTGGAGACGTTTAAGAGATTCTCTTCACAAGGTCCACTTGGCATGGCATCCAGACGTCGCCTCGAAGTGGCAGGGCAACCACAACGTCCAGCAACATACAGTGAGGAAGACTGGGGACAGGACAACTCATTGCTACTAAAAGGAAGCTGAATCGAGGGTAAGTTTGTCAGCTTCCTTTAATGATGTCCAGTCTTCCAGCTCCTCTGCAGCAACTGCCGAAACCCCAGCATTCTATGTTCCATGCAGGCAACGCCACGCTAGAGGTGAACGAGATCACAGATCCCAACACACCTGCGCACAGTTACTCTTTAATACAAAGATTTATAACGTGTTCAATACCTCTACACCACTATAATCCATTAGGAGCACATGTGTTTCATAAACACTTACACCCATTAGCTGGACACAGGCTGTACAAAAGTGGCTAGAAAAGTAATATGGTAGCTACCTGCCATTAGTTAAACTATAAAACAAACTAACACACTTATTGGATGACATCATCACTGATGTTATCAATGATGTCATTTGAGATGTCATCAGTGATGTCATAAAATGCAATGAGGATGTAATATGTGAGGTCATAATCAGTAGATGGTGGGGGCGCAAGTCATAGTTAACTCTGCTAACTAAAACTGATGAATTTCGGGGTTTGTGTTAGTTCACAACATTAATGTTGTCACTTACATATTAACCAAGCTACAAAGTTACTCTAAGCTTTGTTTTTTCAAACAAGGGTTACAGGGACGTTATAGTTAGAAATTAGCATTTCAAAAAACCTTAGAAATTCATTGGAAAAACGAAAGGTTACAGGGACGTTATGGTTAGGCTCAGGTTTCACTCGTACAAAACCAGTGACATTCAGCAGTTATAGTTAGCTGACCAAAATATAACTCGAGCCCCCGCAATTCGCTGCTTATGACCTCACATATTACATCACTCACGACATGGTCAGTGACATGGCATCACTCATGACATCATCAGGTGACTGTGAGATCTTTTAAAACGTTTATGAGTGTTAAATATATATACCAAGGTGTATAGGTGAATCAGTGGGTGTATGATAAGAGACGTGCTAGAAAAACGCACTCCTCGGAGTTCTGCCAGCGGCGGAGTATGTTAAGTTGCGCTGCTCTCAGTGATTTTTAGAGGCAGGAGTTTATCTTGCACTGTAAAATCAGTGCAAATAGCACTACGCATCACAAAAGAGGGTGCTGCTGCTCGAGTAACCATTCTATTCACGCATATTACACTTAATTGCACTCTGTCCCTCACTGATCCCACTGCATCGCTCATCAAAACACCTCTGCTCTCCGAATTGGGGAGTTGTAGCCCACACCATGGACTTTACAGTCCGGGTGTGAGGAGGGTCACCCTCGGGTGAGTGAGGGTTCTCGTCCTAAAAAGGATTTCTTTTTGAGCAGTTCAATGACACACACTTTTGCTAATACACAGGACAATTTTTGGCTGTGTACAAGTTGAGTTTTTAGTCTGGTCTTTTATTGGAATACCAGGTGTACTTTGGTGTGAGCTGTATGTATTAGTGGATATGTCAATGATTTCCATAGGAAAAGCATTTTTAAATTTGCCTATAACTTTGGCATCGTTTGACCAATCTTCATGAAATTTTCCCAAAAAAGTAGAAACGTTTGGGAGTGATCCATGTAGTGGGGATCGAGGAATAGGGGCAAAAAAAAAAGGATGCATTTGAAATGGTAATTCCCATAGGAACATGTTGTCAAACCTACAGCCCGACACGCTGGACGGATTTACACCAAATTTGGCATAAAGTTAGATGTTCTTACTCAGATTGTGCTTTTTGTTATTTGGTGTAAAATTGTTCAGTAGTTGTTGAGAAGCTTAAGTTGAAAATTATAGATACATCTCTGTCCGCGAAGCCTTTGCAAACAAAGACGCTCTGATTGGTTGCCAACACTTCCACCAGGAAGTGTTGTAAGCCATCTAGGGACTCGGCTTCACTGAGTCCCCCCAAAAAAGTCAAAATAAAGAAAAGGGTGCAGGGTAGGAATACCCATGGCATAAAAGCATTTTTGAAAGAAAAAAATGCTGCAAAATTGCAATATTTGCAGCAACGTGCTCCCGCGCTTGCTTTAAAATAACCCCCAGGTGGGCCAGGTCCCGGGGGCATATAATAAATATAGGAGGGGGCGCACGGGGGATCATCCTAGAATTTATCAAAACCCTGGAGACCACCACCTCACTGGGGCTATTATCATTATGAATACAGGTGGGCCCACTGGACCTGCCTGCAGCCCCGAGGACCCCCACCTCCCTGGGGCACATGCATATTAAAAAAAAGCAGGGGAGGCCCTACGGCCTCCCCCGCAACCACTGGGACCGCCACCTCCTGGGGTTACAATAAATAATTATGAGTGGGTAGCTCTGGTGCCCCATGCAGTCCCAGGGACTGCCACCTCCCTGGGGTACAAATACACTAATGAAGGGGATCAGTGGCGAACCCCCAGCCCCGGGTACAACCATCTTCCTGGGGCACATTTAAAGAAGGGAGGGGGGCCATGTGGCCCCCTCCAGGAGCCCTATATGGCCCTGGGGACCACTACCCCCAGTAAATGTCTTTGGGTGCCCACCCCTAGGACATTGCAGTTTGCTATGAAGCACTGCTCCAGTTTGCTATGGAGCACCACTCAAAAAAAATGAAAAAAGGGTCATGGGGTCCGTGGCCGCAAAATGGTCCAGGGAAGGGAGGGCCACGCAACCCCACTTCCTAAAAAAAAAAAAAAAAAAGCTGCCAACTCGCTGGTGGCCCCACCCACTTTCTCCAGTACTTTGCAAATGCACCTCCTGGTGTGCTCCTGGTTGGTGGATGAAGTCCCCTTGGCTGCTGAGGGCCTTAGGGGCCAACAAGACCTCCTGTACGTCAAGTAAGGACCACAAATCTGGATTGCTGAGAGTTGGTTAGAGGCCACGCCTCCTTTCTCCACAACTCTGCAAATGTGACCTCTTGGTGCACTGTTGGTGGGGTGATAACGTCCCCTTGCTCCTGAGGGCCTCAGGACTAAAGTGAACTTCAACCCCCAACTAGTAGTGCGCCAGGAGGCATGATTCCAGAGTGGTGGAGAAAGGGTGATTGGCCTGCTATCAGATCTCAGCAATCCTGCTGTATGGGACTTACTGGAGGTAATAGGAGGGGTAGTTGGGCCCCAAGGACGTCCTTCAGTCATCTCCAATAAGTCCAACACTGTAGGATTGCTTCTGAGGCCACACCCCCTTTCTCCACCACTCTGCAAACTGGCTTGTGGTGCACTACTGGTTGGGGGATGAAGTTCACTTTACTCTGAGAGACCTCGGGGGCCAAGAAGCCCTCCTGGTACCTGCTGTAAGTCATACACTGCGGGATTCCTGAGAACAGGTCAGAGGCCCAGACCCCTTTCTCCACCAATTTGCAAACGTGAATACTACTTTAAAAACCACAGAAATTCACTGAAAAAAACAAAGGTTACATGGATGTTATAGTTAGGAATTAGCATTTAAAAAACCTTAGCAATTCACTGAAAAAACCAAAGGTTACAGGGACGTTATCCTTAGGAAGTATAAAACAGAGACGTTATAGTTAGGCTGACATTTCACTAGTAGAAAACCAGAGAAATTCAGCAGTTATAGTTAGCTGAGCTACACACAAGACATAAAACATAGGGCTTTGCCACCGGCAATGCGAAGAGGATGACGGCAGCGGCAAGGAGGAGACACCACGGCAAGGAGGAGGGCGGCCCACAGACGGCGAAGAGAAAGTAAGTGTTTTTTTTTTACCCTTTTTTAAAAACATTTTGTGGGACTGGGGCGGAGCGGGCGGAGCGGAGCAGAATTCCACGGAGTATTTTTTGACTCTGTGGTACTCCGCGGAGTGCCACTCCGCATACTCAGCCCAGGCTTAGTGAAAGGTAGGACATGTGTGGCATGTCCTGATAGTCAAATGCTGTCAAATTTGTGTTTAAGGCTATCTGTTCCCATAGGCTAACATGGGAGTTACTTTGTAACATCTTACAAATATAACTTTCCATTGGGGCAAGATAGAGGAGTAGAATTTTGGTTCTCTGAACTCAGAATTGTTTAGCACATCTTTTAGTAAAGATGGTCCTTAAATTGTGTTTAAACATGCCACTTTTAGAAAGTGACAGCAAGAAGTGTCCTAGCCGTCACCTTTCAAATGCTGCTACATTAATTTAACAGACTATGAACCAACAACTCAATTGATATTGGCTTAAGGCATTTATTTGCTGCTCATTTCTATGTACTTTACTCCACATTTGAACTATGGGTTAGAGAAGTTATATACATTTCAGTCTAGAACAAATTACACTTATTTATGCCACAGATCAAAGAAAAACATACAAACTTTGTGGTGAAGTAGTGTGATGTAAAAAATAATACATGAACAAGTGATACAAAACAACAAATTATACAAACATTATGTCACCAGTCTTAATTCATTTATTTATCCTTTAACATCCACATTGTATAACTGAGTTAAGTAGCTGCTATCACGGGGAACAAAACAATCAAACCCAGTAGTGAGACAATTCAAGAAAACATTTCCACTGGGCGGAAACATTTAATCAAATACAACAGTCCCCGTGTTGTGTAATGCCGACGCCACTGGGGGGTTGACTGGGGCTGCATTTAGAGTAGTGGGAGGAGTTTCACTTGCACTTGAATAGGCCCTGTCTACTGTGCACAATGCTGTCTGCATCTCCTGCCAGGAAGCTGGACCAGAGAGGACAAAACTGGTTTGGATTAAGCTGAGTGACTTTTGTCAAAAGACAACGAAGAAAAATATGGAAATATTGGGGCCCAGACCACAGATCTTTAGAACTATTTGGATCAAGGGGAACGTGCTGGAAGAGAAGTTGGAACAGCTGTGAGGATGAACTACCACTTTGCTGTATGCTGTGCTGTGTTGGCCTGCAGTGGCTGCTTCTGTCTTGTGCAGAGAAAGGACTGGACTGAACTTTCTGCAACGTCTTTATTGAGTTTCTCCAAGGACTTGAGGTATAGCTTGCTCCATGTTGAAAAGTCCCAGGAACAGCAAAGACTTCAAGTTCATCTGCTACCAGCACTGGGAACTGTGTGTTTTGTGCTGCAACAGAAGAAAAAGCAAACCAAAGCCGTCAACAACACCGCTGCCGGCTCCGTGTCCTGAAAGCACAGCAGAGGGCACCACTGCACTTCGCACCGCAACCCTTGTCTCACCAACGATGATGCCCGATGCCGCCACTGAGCCGCTGCTTGCACCGTGACCTGAGGGCACCGCACTTCGCACCAACTAGCTTCATGCCTCCGCCCTAGTATCCCTGACGACATCGCTCCATGCCGACATTGACACCACTGCCTGCCCTGTGGTTTGAGGGCACAGCTCGTAAGTTACATGACGGACCACCCTGTCTCACACCACAGCCTTGGCCTACTGATGCTGGTGCCATCGACTCCAAGCTCGTCAGCTGACGACTGTGCTTTAGCAACGACGACGCCACTTCCTGCACCGTTACCTGCTAGCACCGCGACGAGCACCTCTTCACATCGCAGCCCTGGTCTCACTGATGCTGCTGGGCGACCATCACCAAGCTGATGCCTGCACTGTGACCTGAGGGCACTGCACGCCGCACAGCTGCACTTCCCACTGCATCCCCAATGCCCGTCGATGCCAGCGCTCTTGACTTCAACTGCACAGAGTTCAATTTGCAACGTGTGTGACTTCAAGGGCCCGAGGACTCTTGCATCGACCTTCTGAACCAAATCCGGAGCACACCGCAAGGTCCCCAACGCCCTACATTTTCTAAAGGTACTGTTTTGCGCGTCTTCCCGACACCATAGTAGGCCCACAACACTGCAGTCAGCCAGAACTGTTTGGACATATTGTTTCTGATGCCGTGATAGCCCCGTACAGAGCTATCGACTTCAAGGAACTGTATTTTAAGTCTATTTTTGCTAATGTTATTTCTAAGAACTGTATAATGGATTTTTATCATTTTTGGTCTTGTTTTGCACGGATAGAATATTGGATATTTTTTCTAAAACTGGTGTGGTGTCCTTTTGTAGTGTTTTCACTGTATTACTGGATGTTATGTGCAAATGCTTCACACACTGCCTCTGAGATAAGCCTGACTGCTCGTGACAAGCTACCAAAGTGGTGAGAAGGGGTTATTTTAGAAGTGTATCCCCTGTATCCTGACTAGGAAGAAGGGACCCTCCTTGGACAGGGTAACAACCTGACAACTAGAGACCCCCATTTCCAGCAGTCATCCACAGTGTGTATTTCCTGGGCACATCAGGAACAAGTTTCCTAAGGGTAATTATGGTTTCATCTCACATCATGCCCCATTGGGCTCATATTATCTCTTGGATCACGTTTGGTAAGTGTTGATGACTTAATGTTCAGTGCTGTATATAATTCATACAGATTGAGGCAATCAAAAAGATCTGGCCCCAAATATTTAAACGAAAACAGCAAAAGAGTATTTCCCAGAGTGGATTCAATGAATGCTATTTTTTTTAAAAATTGCAAATGGTTATGCTTTTTCTTATCATAAGGTAAATTGGCCGTGCAGAAAGAACTTAGAAGAGGATGCTCATTATATTATATCAATCAATAATTTTTTGCGAATGAATAAACAAATGTATAGAAAAGTGCCTCTTTCTGCGTGTTCATCCCCATGAGAACTGATGGTGCTGGAGTTTTAACTCTGTACGTTGGTACACCACAGTACAGTCCCTAGTGTAGGGGTTTTCCCCCTCAAAAACAATGCAAAATTGGCTAAGTCCTAATTGCCATAGGTAATGTTTTCCAGTAAGGCGACAGTATATAGTGCAGGAAAATAAGCCAATGACATGGAAAGTTGCATTTCGCCAGTAGACTGCTGTACATGTTGTGCAATCAATAAGGCTGACAAGGAAAACATGGCTTCAGTCCTACATGTGCAGCCTGGTTGCTGCAACTTTTAAAATTTCAAGAAAACATGTTAAAATAACCTTTTTTTACAGGAACCTACTTTAAATATTCGATAAGTCACCCCCGAATAGGCCTTACAGCAAGATTATGGGTACTCACAAATGTTTTCTCTGGGCCAAAAGTACGGTCTGGTTTGTGGCCGAGGGCTGCATTGATGGGCCTGCGGATGGAGGGAGGGGCAGGCCAGGAAATCAGAGTAAAAAAATCACCACCTTTTTCAAACATTACTAGACTATGCTGTATTTCAAAAGCAGATGTATATGGAAGCTACAAGTAGGAGCTTTTCAAACAAAAGATGTAGAAGTGAATACCCATGGTTAAATGTTCAAAGGTATGCACACTTTAAAAAAACACATTATATGCAAGGGAGAAGCCTGCTGCTTTTGCTTATCAGCTGGTAAGCTCAATATCACAATCCTGGCAAGGGGGTAGGTTTGCTGGCGGCAAGGAGGGAACAAGAGTCTGGCAGGTGGCAAAGATGGGAAACAAGCTGCCCTACGAGGAGGAGGGCAGGCTGACCCAATCCACAGGAGGCCCCCTGCTGCTTTTGCACTTCTTTTGGTGGGCAGCATGGAGGACAGGCTGGCAGTGTGAAAGGAGCAGTGGTGACAATCTAAAAAAAGGTGCTTGGCAGGAAGCTTGGGATTGGGCTCCTTAAGAGTCAGCAGTGAATGTGCGACAGCTGACTTTTAAAGGAAATTTGCTTCCTGCCAGAGCCCCTGCATGTGACATCACTAGAGGCTTTCTGCAAATGCAAAAGAGGGCCACTGGGGCATGCACAGTGGTGTTGCTATCGTGCATGCGCTAGTGGCCCTCATTTGTATTTACCAAACACCTCGGTCGACCCGGTACTCAGCTGTGATGTTCTTTCCAAAGAGGGCAACTAAAAAGTCAGTGGACTACCAAGGAAGGTCTGGCAGGCCACAGGCAGCTCACGTGCCATACTTTCAGTTCCACAGAGCTAGGCTGTCTGGTATTTATAAGTGGTACATGTAATAATTTAGTATTGGTATGTTCCTACAGTGACTACCCCTCAAATGATATGTTCACTGTAAATCAATCTGATCAAATGAGAAACAAAAATGCAATTAAAATACAATTTTTGCCTATTTAGTTTGGTAAAAGCTACAGAATTGATTCACCACTAATGTTTTGCATTTATTTAAAATCAAATCCAATGGTGAAGTTAGATTTGTGAAAACTATACATAAAATAAAAACATTTTGAAAGTTATACTTTCCTTATTTGAAAGCTCAAGCAGGCTAATTAGCTTTAGGCCACCTGACTTTGCCCCTCTTCACTGCTTCCCCTAGATGAAGTGTTAAAAGTGCTCCCAGATAAGAGACAAAGAATTGGGGTTTTAGGCAAGAAGACTTGAGTGTAAGGTATGTGACTCATCTCAGCTCATGAAGGGTAGTTTGGGGGGTACAGAAACACCATCAAGTTGAAGGGGACCACGGTGCAGTCTGATCATACACAAAAAACTGTAAAGTGAAATCTGAGGAAGATGGGTCTTTGATCCCAGGGCCAACTATAGCCAGCTTGGCACAAGCCCAGTGGAAGGGGGACCTGGCCCCAAAACCAGTTTGGTGTGGATGAGGAAAAAGGGACATCTCAATTCTCTAGAAAAATCCCTGGCTGGTCTACTAGCCTCTTTCATGGGCTGAAAGATTCTGCCATGGTGGATTTCACTAAGTATAGTGCAGTGTGGGATAGTCTACAGTAATATAAACAGGATGTGTTGCAAAAGTGGTAAGGTTTGCCCTAGGATTTTTTTTCTCATTGATTAGGTAGTGTCTAGAAGACACCCCTACTCACTGGCTAGTACTTTTTACAAAAGTAACCCCTCACCCAAGCTCCTCAGGACATATCAGGACCTGTGGATGAACAGAAGTGGACTGATCATGCTGTCTTCGACCTGTGTGGATACTTTTGGGGCTGCACCTGCTCCCACTTTTCTCCAGGCATAAGAAGTGGCCTCCAAGGGTCAGACTTGTGACCTGTGTGGCTACAAGAATACAACAAGCTGCAAGAGACCTTTTTCTCGGAGTGACCAGCTGACAAGTAGCAACTGGACTTTAATTAGGCCCTGTTGGTGGCCTCTGCAGCAGTAAGTTCTGTCCTAATATACTATCCCAGATGCCCTTGTAAACTTAACAGTGACCAAGGGGAACAGGCTAAAGAGTTTGACAATATGGGACTTGGAAAGGTTTTCGACTACCAAGACCTCCGGAGCTTCACCACGATCTTGAGACAAAGGAAACCCATTTTGAGAGGACATCAACAGATACATCTACAGTCTTGCCCCGCTTGAAGATTTTGGACTCCAAATGAAACTAATGAACATATTTAGAGTGTGCTTGACAGGTTACACAATCAAAACTTGATGGATATCCTGTCCATCATATTACAAGTGGCATAGTCTATAATATACCTATAGTATGGCAGATGTATAATCCTCCACCTTTGTGATGGAGTATCCTGTCGACTAAACTCTCAATAAGGTCCCATGGGCCACATGTCTCAAGCTATTTTGCATTCGCAAATGGTGTGAATCACTAAATTCGGCCATTTGCAAATGCAAAATGGCCTTTCCTTATGTATGAAAGGCTTTTGAATTCGCAATTAAGTAATCACAATTTTTAGAGATTACCTAAATTGCAAATGCAAATGGGGAGTTGCAATCTTCGATTCCCTAATCCACATGTAAGGAGCCTTTCCTAAATGCGAACTGTGCATTTAGGAAACGCTATTACCATTAACTTCAAGTTGATGGTCACCATGTGCAAACTTTGAAAAATACACAAAACTGCATTTCTCAAAGTGCCATGTGGCGCACACATGCCCCTAGGGCATGTGCGTGCCTTACATGTGCACCTTTCTTCATTAGGGGCACCTCAGGGGGGCCTAAGACCCCCGGGCACACTTGCCTTTGCATCACCTTATTTGCGATTAGCATTTAGGCAATTGCAATTTAGGTAATGCATAACCATTCACACCTATGGCCCTTGAGGCACATAGGAATGAATGGAGTCACAATTACAAATAGCGAATCCCTAATTGCGTTTGAGATTTTTATGAAATCGCAATCAGGGAATCGGTATTTCCTGTCTGTTTTGTTAAACTGCATTTTGCGATTAGCAATAGCGATTTCGTAAAAAACGCTAATTGTTGGTAGTACTCTTGACAGGGCAAAGGCACAAAAAGTATCCAGCCAATGAGAGGACTTCTGTAGTAGCGAAATTTGAATTTTCCTTCTCAGAGCTCTTCCCACTAGAACCATTGAATTCAGCAGGACCTCATCCAATGACTATCTGACTTCTAGAGAACTTCACTGTATACAGCCTTCCACCTTGCCCCGCTGTAGGATTTGAATTTCCATTAAGAAAAAGGCAGAAGGTAAAAACTGTGAGCGGAAAGGACATTTGGTGTATCCAACCTCTGCTCCATCTCAGTTGGCCTGAAATCAGTCTAGGACCCAGGTAACAATGATCAGGGACTTTTGATTGTCACTTTACTTGTTCTTGGTGCTTTTTAAATCTCTAATTTCCCTTATTGGATGTTATTCCCTTTGCGTAATTTTTCTAATATTTTTTTTTCTATTTTTTAATTGGTTGTGGGATTTTCATTGTGTTGTGGTGTGATTTCTTGTTTTTTTGTACTGCTAAATACTTCACACACGTTCTCCTAAATGAAAGAAGCCTGTCTGCTCTGTGATATAGCATACTAGGGGTTAAGCCAAGGCTTATTTATTGAACTTGTGTGTTAGACCTGACTAGATATTTGACTTATTGCTTTGGAAGAACTCACATCCTCTCTAACTAATATCCCATTTTTATACCATGTCACTATATCTACAACCATATCACCAATATTTACATTGCTACTTTCCATCGTCAATCCACAATATTTTAAATTCATATTTGCTTGATTTCACCATGCCATCAGTGACTTATGCTCTAAAATTATCTCTACCTCTAACCCCAAAGCCTAATCCTATTTTAATACCCTCTCTCAACCCTAACTCTAAAACTGCCCTCATCCCCTAATACCAACCAAAACCCAACCTCTAACTCTAATATCACCTGTTTTACATGATAATATATATGATCATGGTGCAAATGATGACAAAAGTAAATTGTAATTTAAAAGTACTTCACAATGAAATTGTGACTATATAAATGTGACTTGAAATAAGCTGATGCCCGACCAAATACCAGATGATCTGTACAAGTCTGAGCCCCTGGTATGGGCCCCATATATTAACTAATTTGTCCAATGCTATAGCCGATGGGGGAGAAATCCCGGAGACTTTGAGAGGAGCGGAGATAATCACTATTTACAAGAAAGGAGATGCCTCAGTTCCTTCAAAGTATAAGCCAATTAGCTTAATAGATCATTTGCAAAAAATCTTTGCTAGGCAAGTCCTGGACAAACTACTGGCATGGATGGAAGATAATGAGATCTTGTCACCTTATCAAGCTGGTTTTCACGTTAAAACCAGCACCTGTGATCAGGTCTTTAGGTTCTCATTACTTACCTGGAAATACATACTATTAAAAAACTATAAATTGAAAGTAACCTTTGTCAATCTGCAAGCTGCTTTTGACCTTGTGCCCTGAGAATTGTTCTGGAAAGTTCTGCTAGGGATGGGAGCCCTTGTAAATTTGGTAAACCTGCTAGCAAAGCTGCATGAGTGAAACAATGCGCATCTTAGGTGGGGGAAACAGTGTGAACGAACCACCGAGATTCCTATCGAGAGCAGGTTGTGTTAAGGATGCGTACTCACACCCACATTATTTTCACTGTATGTTAATGAAGTCGTTAATGAACTGAGGGACTGTGAAAACGATTCTCCGGTTCTTAATGGCAAAAAAATACCAATCTTGCTGTTCACAGAAAATTCTCAACTTATTTCCAGGACCCTAGTGGGCCTTCAGGAATCATTAGATGCAATTTTGGCTTTTTGTGTATCTAAGGGCTTGGAATAAAATGCAAAGAAAACCAAGTTCATGGCATTCAGAAAGAGTAAGGGCAGAACAAGAGCAGTGAGAAGACCTGAGAAACCATTGAGGAGGGTGACCGCCTTTGATTAACTTGGGGTTAGGTTGACCCACACACTTGGTTGGGAACCACAACTTGATAAAAGTTACTTTACCACAAATCCAAACCCATAATACGATTTCATAGACAGACCCAGACTCGGTCAATAAACTCCGCTCTGGAGGTCTATCGGGCAAAAGCTCAAAAATAAAATGTTGCACTATATGGAGCAGCGATATGGGACCAAGTTGAAACGCACAAGTGGGCGGCGTGTAAGGATACATACTTTAGATCCCTCGTCTCTGTCCCGGTTAGTATCCCGCTGACCCCATTGTTTTTCAATCTTGGAATGAAGAGAAATAGGGATGTGGCCTCACTAAAACCCTTAATGTACTGGCTACGTTTGTGGACCACACTGGAGTTAAGTGATTATTGTAAACCTCTGAGGGAAGTCCTAAATAGGAGTGGTGCTAAACGGATTCCATGGCTACTCCATGTTGCAACTTTGTGTAGATCCCTGGGACTGATTAGTCTATGGAATTGTCCAGAGAGGATCAGTAAAAAAGATATAGCTAATGTAAAATGTAAGTACTTGATTTATGTGGGCGATCGGTATGCAACAAGTATGACTGCAGGGCGTCTAATCACCATGTTCCTAAGTTTTAAGCCACACACTAAGTTTAAGCCCTTTCTTGATTTGATCTCACCACCTTTAGCGAAAAGTCTCTATGTGAGGTTCTGCCTGGGCTGTCTACCATTAAGGTTCTTCAATACCTGGGCCCTTGATTTAAACTTAGCTACTTGCCCACCCTATGGTTATGCCTCGGAGACTGACAAACACATTTTGTTCTTTTGCACTGAATATCGCCTTTCTCGAAGAAAGTGGATTCAACCAATCTGCCGGAACCTGGCAATCAGACATTATTGGGTTGCTTTTAGGATTTTAAAGACTGATACATTAAACCCTTTTGTCTTTGCTGTAAGCAGGTTTTTACTGAATGTTTGGTATAAGCGGAAGAAGTTTATGACCTAGACTGTCTATGAGGTTTTTATCTTTTGTACTACTGGAGTTGTAATCATTCCCAGGGCAACTTTGATGCTTGCTATAAGTGACATTTTTATTATGACTAATTAATTACATCAGACACAAGGCACTTTAAATACATGAAAGGATGTTACTGTTTGTAGTTTTTAAACTGTTTCATGGAAGTTTTATTTATGTTGTTTTTAATTGGAAATTCAGTAAAAATTAGTCAATTATTGTTATTTATTGATTATGCATATTGGATGGTTTGGATTAAACTGAATAAAGTTCATGATGAAGATGATGAAGCTGATGATGTAATTTTAACTAAGCCTTTGGTGCCTTAAATCAGATTCTCCGGATGATCAAAGTCTGGCGCTGATACTCCAAGACTTTGCTCCAGGGCTTGATGAGACAATTTGCCAAACTAATTGGCCTCTACCAATTGTCCCTTCTCACTGGAAGAGAACCATTGTCACTCCTTTGCATATGAAATGAAACCCTGTAATTTAAAACACTACTGCTCTATTATTTCACTACCAATCATCGCAAAAGAAATGGAAAAACACCTGGTACGATGCCATTCTTGAAACTTCAAACATCTTGAAATTGTGTTTAGAACACAGGCATGTTTTTACCCAAAGCTGAGTCAGTTGTCCTGATGTTTCTTGACAAACGTCTTAAAATCATGGGTGGGGCAGGCAGGGAGGCTCTGTACAACTCAACTGCTTGGACACCTTTGAGGAATTCCCACATAAAGTCCTTCTCAACCTTTTTACTTATTTGGTTCTTCTTATTGAACAGAACCCAGTTGGTGACTGTGTCCACATTTGAGTCTTTAAATATGAAAATATTTTGTGAAATCTCCCAAGATTCAACCTGCTCATCTGTAATTTTTCATCTTTACATCAAATCGTTAGGAGAGGTATTAAGATCATTTAGCTTTTTAGCCTGTTCGCACGCAGATGACAACCAGCCCATCCTTATAATTTACCAGCCCTGCCTAACTTGTCTGACTGCCTTTCGCAGGTGGATGTCTGAATGGAGACATGACAGATGTTTTTATGTTGAGCTTTGACTCTGTTGGGTACTAAATGACTTTTAGTCCAAAGAACCGTGACCCTTGTGTTTGTTTCTATGGGAAATCTGAGGGTGACCTTTGACGTATGCCAGATAGTTGACTTGCAAATTCAGAGGGGTTGAGCAGCAGGGTTCTCCTCCTTATCTTTGCAATCCTCTGTGGAAGGAGCTTGTGTTCTCTTCCACACTGATTATCTCTCTGGACCTCAAAAAGCATTACTCTACAGGTATCCCGCTATCTTCCCGGTAATGCTTTGCAACCTGGAACATGGCTTCTTTTGCCCGTACCTTAGTTTAATCACTAAAGATCTGGATGGAGGTTCTTCCTTCTGTCTGCTTGCCTCAGTTATGAAATTTCCTGCCAGTTTCTCTACGGAAGATGTCCAATGTTGATCAATACAAACTAATCAGGGAACACATCTGTACTTCCCTCTTAGTACTCCTACCATCACAAAGCCTGTGGGCATATAAATGGCTTACAAAAAAATAAGTATATAAAATGCAAATGGGAATACTGACAATATAGGATACGTATTCACTACGGGCCTCATTTACAAGAGGCTTGTGCCCATGGAGCGTCACTTTTTATGACCCTCTGTTGGGGCAGGCCTCTGAATCATATCTATTAGGAGATGCAAATCCACTCTGCTTGGCTTTGAATGGCCTTATAGATATGGAACAAGACAGGGCAGCACAAAGCACTGCGTTGCCTTACTCTATGTCAAGGAAGCATTCCATGGGTGTTGCAGTTGTTTGGCCCACGCAACACCCATGGGTTTTGACACAGTCCTAGATTTACAAGGATCTGTAAACCTGGGAATGTGTCAAAACTGTGCTCCTCTCCAGAGCAGGCACAACCATTGTTTTTGTGAAAGAAGGTGTGCCTTCCTGCTCAAAAACAACCTGATTTCAACACAGGCACCCTTGTGCCATGGCGCAAGGGTGTCTGTATTTGTGCAAGGCTGCCTAAAAGGCACCAGTACAAAGGAAAGGACAGGGATGTTTCATATTGCTGTAAATACAACACATCCCTGTACTTTTCTTATTGCACAGTGCGGCGCAGCAAGCTGGCTTGCAGAGCAGCGTTGAGTGATTTTATTGTAATTGAGCCCCAATATCTATATCAGTCAGATTGACTTTACTATACTATTATTGTATTATTTAAAATATTTGGTGTCGTTTTAATAGCCTATATAATAAATAAAGAGAAAAAATGATGCTTATCTTTAAGAATATATTTAACACAGAACATTTTTACAAAGGATAGAACCCACATTTAGAAAAATTAAATCTAAATTGGAATTAAGAATTATTAAGTGTGGGAGACATGCTGCTCCAGAGAGTAAAATATTTCTATTTTGTTTTATTTTCAGACTCTCTTCTAACTTATTCAATGTTAATCAACTGGAGAAATGAACAACGCAAAGTCCCCCTGTTCTTTGTGTTCCTTTTCATTTACCTGGCAATAGTAGTGGGACATCTACTTATCATGGCAGTAATTTACTCCAGCTCACATCTGCACACCCCTATGTATTTTTTCATTACAAATTTGTCATTCATGGACATAGCTTACACTGCAGTAATGTTCCCAAACATGCTTGCCCACTTCTTTGACAATAGTATGCGAATGTCTCTATCTGCATGTGTTGTGCAGGTATATTTTGGGGTGCTCCTGATAGTCACAGATTTCCTTATTCTTACAGTCATGGCCTATGATCGCTATGTTGCCATCTGCAAACCCTTAAACTATGTGACTATCATGAATAGAACTGTCTGCTTCCGGTTGGCTGCCGGAAGTTGAATAGTAGGTTTCATGGTTCCATTTACCCACACCATAATGATATCTAGGCAATCCTACTGTCAGTCCCATATAATCAATCATTTCCTCTGTGATTTGACAGCCCTGATAAAGCTTTCTTGCACCAATGTTTGCCTTTTTGAGGGTATGAACTACCTCTTCAGTGCCATGGTGGCATTGACATCATTCGTTCTAATCATCATGTCCTACGTCAAGATCATCTCAGCCATTTTGAAAATACAGTCCAGTAAGGGAAGACAAAAGGCCTTCTCCACCTGTGGCTCACACCTCATTGTGGTTATTGTATTCTACGGATCTCTGTGCTCTACATATGCTCGACCTATATCCACATATTCAATAAAAGACAACAAACTGTTTTCTTTGTCATACATTGCTGTCACTCCATTGTGCAACCCGATTATATACAGTCTAAAAATGGAGACTTTAAAAATGCTCTGAAGAAGGCAAACATTGTAGCATAACCTTTGAGCCTAAAGTCTGGCCTTCTATGTTATTTAGATGCACTATAAAATGAATATGCAATGTAAATGTATTTCCAAATGGTTCCTGGAATTATGTGCAAAAATAACACAAATGCTACGCTACCTTTAAGCTAATGCATGCATTATTAGTAAGAACTCTCAATTGTTTGTAACAAATATTGTTGGTTTAGTGGCCATTTTTATGACAATGTATTTTGATGATTTCCCTTTTTCTCACTTTCTTGATGAACAGTTACTTTGCCATAAGCGAAGGTGCGTTTCTCAAAAAGAAGGAAGAACTATCTTTCTGTAGGTTGGTATATTTTGCATGGATGAGTGTGGGTGTTTAAAAATCATGTATTTAGACAATATTGACATGGGTGTAGTCGGAGGATACACGGCGAGGCAGATGGCTCTACTTCATCCTGGTCAACAACTACCTGGTAATGGTCTGCGCCTTAGATGAAAGTTCAGGCAAACTCCACCACAATTGATTGTTAGATGGTGTATTTTTCATTGCAACACAAAAAGATGATGGACGGAATGCTACATATTGTCAAACATTCAACCCCAGTCACAGATCTGGGATAAATCCATTGTTTTCTTGCTCACCAGGCCACCCCAGTTTGGACCCAGCCTTATGAAAATCAGTCTTTACCCTGCGCCCAATGGTAACAGTCCAGACCGAACTGCCAGGGTCAAGACTGAATTGCATATGGCTGGGTCCAAACTGGAATGGCATAGCCCTGATCTCTGTACTAGGGGTGCATTGTTCAGCATTCTGTCCATCAATTGTTCCTTTTGTATTTTTCATGGGACTATCTAAGTATAACCTGTGAGATCTTTTTTAGTGATAAAGATCCACCATTTTGGTTACACTGAAATGCATTCCAATGAATGGCTGCATTTAAAGGAACAAAAACGATAATTAAATGAAGAGTGATAACAGATTTTTGTCATTTGTTGGTGGTATCATGCTAACTAAATGATTTTGCCTCATGCTTTTCTCATGGCAATAATGGAAGGTGCTTCGGAAGATAAAATTATGACACATTTTCATTAAATTCACGAATAGCTTCTTTATCAATGTAAGATAGTTGTCTGACATACTTATTAAATCATGTACTTCCAACAGCAGCATCATTCTGTCAATTGATTTCCCAGTATTCAACTGAAGCTTCACCACAGACTACTAATGAACAACTAGAGTGCTAACATTCTATATTAATGACAATGTAAGGCATTTCTGAAATCCATGTTGTTGGAGTAACAGCAGTACAATTGAAATTAGTTCTTTGGGAAGAGACTGCTGTAAATAAAAAAGAGGGGTTTCCTTTTCTTATTAAAATTATGGTTAATGTTCCATGAAGATAAAATAAGGACACGTTTTCATATATCTTTCTTATTTACGTCAGAAAAAAAGCCTGGCAAACTGAGTTAAACCTATTTCTACTGCAGCGGTCTATGTCAAGACACCTGACACCCTACTGGACTCATCCCATCAGTCAGGTAGAAGATTCATATAGAATTCATGATTATGTCTAAACATAAAAAGTTCATAAGGAAGCAATTCATGACTGGACTCACTGCCTCAAGAGGATCTACCCCCGAAGACCCTCCGCTCTCCAAGGCCTTTAGAAGGTCTGCAATGTGAGAATCTTTCATGGTTGCTGCACTAAAGTACATTCAGTTTCTTTGTAATATACATATTGACATGCCCATGATATTGTTTACGCCCAGGAGAAATGTATATGTTAGTCACCTCCTTGTCGGCTACTATTATGATTTTAGACAAAGTGCAGATGAAGCTAATGGATTCACAGGCAGAGAATGCATTGCTATACAAGACCATTTGATACTTCTTCCCTCACACCAGGTTACCTCAGGAACTGAAAGAACCATAGCCTCACCAGCTGCTATTGGAGGGTCTGTACCTATAGCTCACTCATTCTTACAGCTACCCCAGGTGGAGGAGGACCACCCGGTCCAGGATTTGTAGGGGTTGCACCATACCCTTAGTGGCTTGTGAGTGATATTGGGGATGTGATCCCAAAAAGTTTCAACAATTCCTGATTCAAATACAGCAGCATGTTTTATGTTGTCCCAGATGCTCACACTCAGGTCACCTTGCTCATTTCATATGTTATGGGGATGCAACTTCTTGGGCAATACCTTCTCTTCAAACCAATGATTTTATTATATATATTTGGCAGACCTTCATAACTGAGTTTGGTAGGATTGTTAATCACTTTTGGTTATCCAATCTGTGGACAGTGAGATAATGGACCGTATACAAGTGAATTCGGATATTCTTTCTTTTAGCAGGCTGATTATTGAATCAGGATGGCCAGAGGAAAAGAGAACTGCTTTGCTTTACCGGGGGGACCGTGATAAGTTAAAGGATGCTTTGGCCCACATCGCACAGGAACCTATTCTAACATAATCAATTTAGTTTTGAGTTTAGATGTTGGAAGGTGGTTTATTAGTAGGTGTAGGTAGGCACCTACCGCTAGCAATAAGGCCATAATCACGATACAAGCTCTAGTCAAGGTCTCAATAAATTATTTCCTTGCTAAACCCTTGGTAGCTGGCTGCAAGCAGGCATGCTTACCTTAAGAGACAGGCGTGTAAAGCATTTAAAACACCAGTATATTGAATAAGCAAGAAACAACACCAATTTATAAACATAGAGTATATTTTTATGAGAAAAATGACAACAAAATGAACAAAATCCAATCTAGGGAACCAGAGATATGAGTTTGTAAAGATTAAGAGTAAACTAACGCTTATAAGTAAATAGCGCTCAGATGGTTAAAAAAGGTCACGCTGGACCGGGACAAAGTCAAATGTACAGGCCACCCAAGATGTAACACATTTACAGTTACTACCAGAAGTATTTCTTGATGCATGAAAGTGGCCCACAGCATCAGTCAAAGGTTCAGAAGCTCTGGTTTGCCTCTTGGGGTCTGAGACTACAACTCCCAGAATGCACATGATCAATCCAAGTAAAATCCAGGTGAAACTTGTCAGTTAGAGCTGCCTTCGTTGTTGATGATGATGTAGGTAGCCCTTCTAGCACTTTTCTACCTGCCGTTGATCAGGGAGTCCACTCCTTATCCTTTAAGACAGGCAAAGTCCTTTTGTTGTGAAGCATTGTGAGTGCAGTAGGTGGTCTTTATGAGTGCAGTCCACTCTTGTGCAGTCTGAGGGTTACAGCAGGGCAGCCCTTTTTCTCCAGATGTTTCTTTTGGGTCTTTGAGGGTCGACAGTACCAATCCAAGGTTCCAGAACCTCTGGCTTGCTCCTTGGGAAGTTGGGACTAAAATACCCACAATGCACCCTGTCAAATCCTTACAAGTCCACTGAACGATGTCCAGCTTGGTTCTTCTTGATGGTGATGGGCAGTTGGAGCTCTTTTAACCTGTTGCTTTCACGGTGTCCACTCCTTCAACTTTCAAAACAAGGCAAACTCCTTTATTGGCTGAAGATCAAAGTGTGCAGCAAGTGCAGTCCTAATAAGTGGAGTCCTCTTTTGTGCAGTCCAAGGGTCCAGCAGGTCAGTCCTTGTTCTTCTTGCAGTTTCAAGGCAGGGATCTGAGTTGCTGGGCAGCTCTCCTATATTTATCTTGTGTGACAAGCAGGGGGCACTCCTGACAAGTGGGGTAAAAGTTGGCTCTCAGAAGTATGACAACTTCCTCCAAAGAGTGGCATATTCTTGTTCTAGAAAGCACTTGTACTTTAAAATCCAAAATGGAGAAACTTTCTCCTGGAGGTTAAGATGTAGCTAAGCCAACCCACTGGTGTGATTAACTTTCCCTAGCACTCCTTTTCTAGCCCCTCTGCTAATGTATTTACTGGGGCTCCTGTCTGGCTGGGGGGTGCAGGATGTGGGGGTGAGCCTGTGTCCTATCATAGCTGTCATTCCCTCTTTGTAGACCAGTTTGGCTACTCCATCCCATGTTACCTTTTGCTCTGCCGCTGCATATCTCCTCCCACCAGTTGTCCTTTGTCTCTATGCCAGCCACTTCACACCTCATCAGAGCAGTTTGGCTCAGCCTGTCAAAGGCTGGTTAATCAGAAGAGGCTGCTGGAAGGCTGAATTTTCACCCATCAGAAAAGCAAGATCTATAACTTATTTTCTGTAATAGTTACAATAAATCTAACATTGGCAAGTTGTTGGATGCATTATAGCTGTTTAAGTCTTTGAATTATATTTTGAACTGACTCCCATCAGTAGTTATACTTTATTAAAGTATTCCCATATTAGTCTATGGAGCTAATGCACTACAATAGGGAAAAACAAAATTGGTAGTTTTCCCTCATCAGGGCATGTAAAACATATTTTATAATGTCCCTGCTTATAGTTACAATGAACCCTGCCTGTTGGTCACCTAGTGGAGACCTCAGGGGCAACTTATATGTAAAAATAAGGTAGTTTAAGACTTTGGAAGTACCTTTAATTTCAATGTCAAATTTGCATATAAATGTACTTTAAAAGCAGGGTTTTAAAGTGACAACAGGCAACACAGCAGTGCACAATTAAGTGCATTAAATCTATTGGGCCCCTTAACTTACATGTCCTACCATATACTAGGGACTTACAGGTTGATTGTCACTACCAATTGTCATTATTCCTAATTCTCATTTACTTTTAATCAGAGCACAGGCCCTGGGTCTGGTTAGCAGAGCCCAGGGCACAATCAGAGTCAGAGAACCAGCATCTAGTAGTCAAGAATGAGGACAAAAGTTGAGGGACACTAAAATACACCCTTGTTTCTCACATTAGATTATTGCATTTCTGAAAAGGAAAAGAAGTGATTTATATTTTCCACCATTCATGGCCAAGCAGAAATCAGATTAAGAGCCAATGCAAATTGTCAGTATCAAGGGCCCAATAACTAAGACAAGTCTGGGCACTTCATAAACAAATGACCAACTAAACCTAAGATTCCCTTGACCGTAAACTCAAAAATCGATTAGTGACAGAAGGGGGTATAGAATCATTTGCTCCTGCCCATACTTTGGCCAACGCTTTACAATAAGCACTATCTCATTTAATATATCCATCATTATTGTGTTTCTCTCAGACGTTGGTATAGATTAGGGAGCAATAAGCAATTTCAATGAGAAAGTTTGTGTCATACTTCAAGATGATTGATATAAAATTGCAGTCTCTAGGGGTAAACTATCAAGAAATAATTTCATTTGACATTATATCTGCAGCACAGTTAAAGATCTTGCTAGGAATTTCAGGACTGACCTTACACGACTCATCACGGAGCTGGAACTGTAGCCTTTCCTTCCTTACAGTGTAAAGAATATCTCTTGAAGGCCAACCTATAGGAAATAAATTCCTGTAGAGAAATTTAGCTGAAGCTGCAGGCGTCAAATCAGGAATTGCCTTAATGTTAAGGTGAATTGTCTGATATTTTTGAGAACAAAAGGAGAAGATCTCACCCCACAACAACCCTTTGATTGCCAGATAGATTTAGTTGGAAATATTCAAATCCTAATAGCCTGATTTATACCTTGTCAGTGGCTGAGACCAAATATCTTTAGAACCTTTTAAAGAAAACTTAGCAAATAACTTAATTTGGCTATCTAAATCCCCAGGGGGCTCTCTATTGTTCTTCACCCAGAAGGCAAATGGAGAATTAAGGCTTTGTATTGACTACTTGACCTTAAACAATATCACTATTAAAGGTCGATACCCGCTTCTAATCATCTCAGTCCTACTTGATCAGGTGAAAATAGGCACTGTATACTCTAATTATATCTAAGAGGAGTGTATATCCTCATCAGGATATGGGAAGGCGATGAGTTGAGAATGGACTTCAAGACCTGGTTCAATTTATATGAATATCTTTTAATGCTATTCAGCTTGCGTAATGCCCTGGCAGCATTGCAATCTTTGGTTAACTAGATGTTCAAAGATTTTCTTGATGTGTTTGTTATCATCTATAGATAACATTTTGGCTTACTCATTCTCTGGATTAACACAAAAAACACATGAGATAAGGTCTTTATAAACAGAGAGATAATGAAATATAGACAGAGCTAAGTAAATGTGAGTTCAATACTGCCAACATTAAGTTTTTAGACTTTGTACTCACCACTTTAGGTATCATGATGGATCCAAAGATGGAAGAATGGCAGGAAGACTCCCTTTACAATTAAAGACATGGAAGCCTTTTTGAGCTTTTCCACAGAGACAGAAGACATCTTTGTCGCTCTTAAGAAGGCATTTACCACTACACCAATCTTACGGCATGCACATGTCCATTTACCTTTCATAGGAGAAGCTGATGCTTCAGATTCGGCTTTGGAGGCTATTTTCTTGCAATAAGATACATCCGAATAGCAAACAGTTGCTTTCCGCTCCCAAACAAATCACACCATGTAAGAGGAATTGCACAGTGGCTGATATGGAATTATTAATTATGTGAGCTGTGTTTGTAGAAAGAAGACATTACTTTACAGCCTTTACTGGTGGTCTTTGTAAGAAATTGGTTTATTAGTTGTGAAGGATGAGAGTTTTTTCCAAGTAATAAGTATGAAAGTTTCTATTTACCTAGAATTATTCACCTGTGTAGTAAAGTTCAAAATGTATTTTTCAAAGCATAGCTAGACTAAGACAGTTTCAATGGAAACAATGTCAAAAAGATTCATGAAGCTAAGCTGAAAATTAGAAAAACATCATCTCTCTTTTGCAGGGTTGGAACAATCAATTGAGGAAAACAAATGTATTTTTTTCCATAATAATTAACTTTTAGGAGTTAGAAAGCATTGGTCAATATCATTAGTCAAAAGCACATTTTATAACTCGTGGATTGCCTTAAAATGTATTTGAACTATTGCCTCTCTCCTTCAAACAATTAGGAGAGCAGGGACTTTGCTGCCCTTTAATTGTAACCACGAATCAGTTTACTTGGACTCCTGTTCTGAAGCTCTGACTGGATTCAACTAAGGCCCACTCATCCTGTTATTCTCCATTCCCATTTCACAGGGCTACCAATAGCTAGAGGGGTGGGTTGTGAGCAAGAGGAGCAGCATCGGTCAGAGCAAGAGGCAAAGACAAAATGGTCAAAGGGATAGGAAGAGAAATTGTTTTGCACGGTGCTAGCCCAATGAGGTCAGTGCTGTGATGTGTGTGTCATGAGCAGTGTTGAGTTGTTGACTGTCAAGTGCCACAGAGAGATTCAAATTGATGAAAGCAGAGTCCTGGTGGGTTTGAGGCACAGAGGTGACATGAAAGGATGGTACTCTTAGTAAAACTGGTGTTTGGCAGATGTAGCCTTACGGCTAGAGCAGTCGACCTCAAAGCTGGGGAACCGGTTTCGATTCTCAGCAACGACGCTCAACATCCTGTGATTCTGGGCAAATCACTTAATCTCCCCGTGCCTAACAAAAATGAATGTGTCCAATTGCAACGAAACTAGTGTTCATGTAAAGCGCTCTGATACCTGATATCTTCGGGTCTATATAAATCTCTTTAAAAAAATAAAATTAAAAAAAGTGCAAGGGGTTGAGGTTACGAAATGAGTGAGGGCATGAAGAAACATTCAGAACTCTAGATGTGAGATCCAAAAGTCTGATTATGTGTGGCTCGAAGGGTGAGAGGTTGCAAAATATGGATTGTAGAAGCAAAACTTTTATCTGCTGGGGTAGTGTAAGTGAAGAATGAGAGCTTGGCATTGTGAGAAATAGACATGCAGCTAGAGAAAGGAGGCAAGCAATGAGGCTAGTTTGGGCCATGTAGTGGCGATTTTGGAGGAAAAGGTGGTGATATTAAAAATGTTATGATGGGTGACTGAGTCACGGTTGCCAATGGCTAAATACTTTGCTCTGGCTACAAAGGCATTACAGGACAAAAAAAACTAAAGCCCCACTACCTTGGATTTCCCTTGAAATTCTAGCTTTCAAAAATAAATGTTCCTTCAAGGTGGCTGTCGCTGGGTCCATAAACTGCAGACATCCCACTTACCAAATCTGTCTGCAAAATGTGCACTTATCATTCCAACATTTGGTTGATTCCTCTTTCATGAAATATGCTCCTCTATCCATGTGGCTATATGCTGTTGACAACGAATTTCAGTACTTTCAAGCATGTAAACATGGGAAACTGTTTTGGCAATATTCCACACTTGAAGAATAATAAAGGCATATAATGATTAAGTTATCCAGACAAATCACCTCTTTTTGAACGCCTTTGGATTTTAGCTTTCAAAAAGGCCTATGACTCGGAGTGTTCCCCATTACAGGGTTTCGCAACTGAGAAACTAAGTGAAAATATCTGCTAGAATGATGATTTTTATAGTCTACATTGGTGCAGTTCTTCTATTTCCGTATTCCATGGCCTTTGAGGTTCCATAGGAGGGATGTACCATTTTTATGGGGAAGAATATAAGGATGGCAGTGTAAGGATGGGAATGTAAGGATGGCAATGTAGGATGTTGTCAAGTGTGCTGTTCACAAATTTTTATCTTGGTTTGTGCTGATTTTTAGGTGCATGGAGGAAAAATATAATTGTGTGTTTGAGTGCATGTTTGAGTATGTGTCTGTGTGTGTGCAGGTGTGCAAATTAGTATATATGTGTGTGTGTGTGCATGTGTGTGCAAGTGCAGAGCATTATTCCTCAGTGTCTTTGGTGACTACCATAGTAGTAAGTGGGGGGGAGGAAGTATGTTTTACAGTGTCAGGGGAATGAAACTGGGATGGTTCCTAACATGCTGTGGCTTGATGCACATAAGTGACTGCCTTGGCCTCTTCGTTCCTCTTTGAGTCTTTGCTTTTCTTCTGCAGTCCTCAGACTGCCTCTGCTCCCATGAGTCTCTTGCCATCCCTGTAAATGTTTGCATTGTCTCAATCTCTATATGACATTTTTTTGCTTCTGTTCCACCTTCACTACTATGTAGTCTTTGTCCTATGATTTCCTCAGTGTTTGTTCACTGTAATGCTTCTGTAGTTTTGGACTCATTCGGGCTCCTTTACTTCTCAGGCTCTCCTTAGCAGTCTCTGTATATGAGGCCTTTTTTTTTTTGCAAGCACAGTCCACCTCAAATCCACTTCTGATTAATGATAAAGTCTCAGATTGTACCTGCTCCCCTACTTCATACTTGGACTCCCAGTCTTTGTGGTGAGGGTGACACAGGCTATGACTATCACTGCAGGCCAATTGATGGACAAAAAAAAGATTCAGCCTTTCGTTCTTCCCAGATTGTTCAAATGAAGTTGGTAGTAATGCCAAAATTCAGTAGCACTTATGTAGCTAGCCACAGGGTAAAAAGATGGGATTTTTTCTGCTATTTACATGTCTGCTAGCTAAATAGTAGAAATTATTTACTATTTGGCTGGTGGCCTTGAAAATAGCAGGGATTCTTTGACATTTACCGTGCCACTGGCTAAATAATAGAACCTCTGAACTGTTTGGCCTGTGGCCGTGCAAATAGCAGAAAAACGTCACTATGTATCTGATGATTGGTTAAATAGTGGAGATTCTTCACTGTTTGGCCAGCAGCCATACAAGTAACAAGGCAACTTCACTATTCACCTGGCCACTGGCTAATTAGCAGGGGTTTTGTACTGTTTGGCTGGCAGGCAAGCAAACAGCAGAGAAACTTCACTGATTACCAGCTGCTGGAAAACAGCAAACATTAGTTACAATTTGGCCCGCAGTCATGAAAAGAACAAATAAACATAATCTTTTTTCTGGCTGCTGGTTAAATAGCGGATATTACATACTATTACACCAGTAGCCTAGACAATAGCAACAAAATGCAATATTTAACCAGCTGCTGGCTAAATTTATGTCTTGTTTGGCCGGTGGTCATTCAAACAGAAAAGATGCTTCCTTATTTACTTGGTGGCTTGCTAAATAGCAGACAGCATGCACAACTTAACCTGTAGTTTTGGAAATAGCAGAAGAACTTCACTATTTACCCGACTGGTGTTGAAACAGCTTAAATTATGAGTTAATTATGCCTTATGCAGATTTAAACAGGCACTTACCACCAGGCACAACTGCAAACAAAGAGTGAATATAGTGGACACTCATCCCCTATGAAAGTTAAGGTCCTGCTGTATTATTATTTCATTTACAAAATGTGGTGGCAAATTCCACACATACTTCTTGTGAATAGAATAGTATTTTACAAAACCGACCTATGAACTGTTAGGTTGGATCACAAAATACTCAAAAGCAGAAGGATCGAGAATGATCTGCCTTGTTAATATTCATTCTGAAATCACCTGGGCCATGGCCTAAAATGGACCGCATACCACCATCCCTATGACTGCATTCCAAAATGGAAAAGTAATTTTTTAAGGAAAAGTGCTGCTTTAAAAAATATGTTTTCTGTTATGGAAAACTTCTTCCCCCTGAGATTGGCAATATGATTGCCAAAGAGAAAGAACTCTAAAGGGGACCGCACCTGCTTTGCAAATTAGTTATTACATTGACTTGGGGTCATTAGCTAATTAATGATTTGTGACAGCAATTGAAGTCATTGAAGTATATTCCTTTTGGAACTGGAAAGGGGAATGGGGGAACCTCTTTCATAACCCCCCCACCCATTTGAAGTCAAGTCAAAAAGAATTTTCCCATTGGAACAGGGTTTTGTGCTTAATTATATGCATGTTTGTGGTTACAAACATCTGGGTTTGCGACATGAGACCCTTGGTACTAAAACTGGCTTTAATGCAAGCACTAACTTATAGGTAAGCCAGGGCAAAATTGTAATTATTCTGGAGTAATCGGAGTAATTTTGGTAATTCCATGTTACTCTTGTGATGCAAAAATACTGCAAATTATCTGATTATGCCTGCTCACATAATTAAGAGTAATTTAGGGCAAAAATCCTACTACAGGAGCATATGAACAGCAAACTTAGTGAGAGTGAGTGGCGGCGAGCTGCTGCTGTTCCTGGTTTGTTGCATTTAGCACTATTCTTAGCACAAAATTAATCCTCTGGTCTGTTTTGGATGTCAGTGTACAGTGTGTGCTAAAATAGCTCTAAATACCTCATAATTCCATGTAATTGTGCTGTAATTCCGTGTAATTACCCTACAGCAAACTACCCAAGTTACAGACATGACACACAATGCACATTCATTGCACCATGGGCCAATACAAGTGAATAGAGAAGCCCTTTATGGAGATGTCCCATGCTCTGACTATGCTCCTACTCCTTTAAGTGTACACGCAGAGGTGGCTAATGATAAAGATTATTAGAACCTTTGCAAGACTGCTTGAAGCTGTTTAATCTTCTACGCTATGTACTCTCTCTGACTAACAAAGACATGGGAATGTCGAGGACCAGATACAGGATTACAAAAAGGCTCTATTTTTTCAGAACACCTCTTTTGCTGCAGCAAATCAGTGCATTTTGGAAAGTGTTCAAGGTGGGTGCTCTGCCCAACGATTCCCTGATTTATCTACATGTCAGAATTGGGGAATCCTTGGGCAGAGCACCCACCTTGAAGAATGTGTGACTACAGGGGGGCTCTCCCTCGTTTTCGCCAGTTTTGGCTTATATGTTTGTAAAACTCGTACAACGAGAGCAAGTTACGTAGGGGTACCCTCGCTTTGGGAACGACTTGTTCCTAGAAATACCACATCTTGGTATCGAGGGACACAAAACTCCAGTGGGATCAAGAAAGTTCCTGATGAATGCCGGTGTGACCTACAACTGCGGGCACGAACACAGCAAAAACATGTTGACGAATTGGCAGTAAGGAGGGGTGTAGGAATTCCTTACTCTTTCCTGTCACCACCATCCTTTACGTTTTTAATCCTGGCCGGAGGGTCCAGGAATAAATTGTTTGAGTAGTGACACCTCCGAGCTAGTTTTAACTTCCACTGCACTTTACTTTTGGTGATCCCATTATAATTTGGCATTAAATATTTGTACATCTCACATGTTTGTATTGTCTTCCCCTCCCTTTTGCTCCACCCCAGGCATTGGTCTGCTCGTAGGGTGTTTTGTAGCAAAGCCCGATGATGAAGCATGTCACAATTTTGTGAGTGAGGGCAGTATTTTCACACTGTGCAAGTGCCACCACCGAGACCTTTTCCTTTTTACGCTCCATACACATGGAATCCCATCTCAAATGTCTGAGAGTTACATAGACTATTCTACCTGTCTAGACACTCATTGCCTCTTTGCAGTGCTTTCTAACACTTTTGCCACATATGTATCTCCACCACTCTTCCACTAGTCCTTAGAGTTTCGCTTGCCACCAGTATGGTGCTGAAGCTGTCAAAACTGGCCTTGGTTTCTAGTGCTTTCACAACTGGCAATCGGACTGCTTTGATACTCAGAAAATCTCCTTACGTCATCTGAGACAATCTATCTGGAGACTCCCATCCCCTTGTCTGCTTATCTGAGCCTTCTTTTGATCCTGATCTTCCCTTTGCTGATTTCTAGAGCCCTTTGTCCCCCTTTGTTACCCATTAGAAATGTTTGCTGACTTCAGCCATCTAAGTATCTCAAACCCTTTCTGCCATTTTTCACAGACCACTCTTCTTTTTACCCATTCACCTTTAGACCCTGCTGAAAGGTGCCACCAGATCCATTCTCAGACTATTGTGCCAGCCTCAAACAGCATCTGCCATCACTCAGATGTCAGACTGTAATGGTCCTGGTGTTTTATTCCCTTTGCATGCTCTGATTTGCCAGTAAATACTAGTTGTATATATGGGAAACAAAGATGGTGGTTTCTGGGGGTTAACAGCATACAAAGCATAGATAAGAGCTTTATTTTTCTTTCTCCTCCAGGTCCTTCTGAACCTTCTGGTGTTAGTTCCTCCTCCTGGGCCTGTTCCAAGTCCTCCTTTTCTGGGTTGTTTTGGTCCTCCTGATCATCATCCTGGCCCTGCTTAAACTAGTTCTTGTCACCGTAATACTGGTGTCCTGAATCAGGTACTATTGTTTCTGCTTCTTCCTGACCCTCGTCTTCCTGCCTCTGGCCCTTCCTTGTAGCCTTCCCTGGGCCTCCTGATCCTTGTACTACTGATACTCACATTGATTCTGCTGGTTCATTCTCCACCCAATCCTGTTGTCCTGTTTCTCCTAGACCTGGTGGTCCTAGTCTTCCTGGTTTGTGTCATCTTGATTCTCCTTCCCCTGATCCCTGTTTTATGGTCCTCCTGGTACTGGGTCCACTGGTTCTGGTCCTCCTTATTAGGCAGGGCCTGTTCATTTTGGTTCTGACCTGCCCATTGTGGCTCCGGTTGTTTTAGTCCAGTAACCCTTGCGAAGCCGACCCTGATACTCCAGGTCCTTGTCCTTCTAATCAACTTGGTACTTCAGGTCCTGGTCCCCTGGTCTGGGCCCTCTTGGTCCTGCTTCTCTTTGTCTGGGTCCTTCCAAGCCTCATCATTTTGGTCCTGGTCCGCCTGGATATCCAGGTCTGGTCCCATTAGTCGTCTTGGCTCTGGCTGTTCTCGTTATCGTAATCTTCGTCACCCAAGTGCTGCTACTTCCAGGTCTTGTTTTTCTGCTCCATGTGGTACTCTGTGTCCTGGTTGTATGGTCATGGTACCCCTGGCATTCCTAGGACTGTTCCTGATTCTCTTGGTACTGATTCCTCCAATACTCCTTCATCTGGCCATCCTGTTTCTAATCTTCCTTACCATTTTGCTCTTAGCCCTATGACCTGGCCCTCCAGGGTGTGGTCATCCCTATCCTAATCTCCCTGATCCTTCTTTTCCTCCTCACCCTGATCCTCCTTTTCCTTGTCCTGTTCCTCATTGTCTATTTGTTTCTGGTCCTCTCTGGCATTGGTAACCCGGGCCCTCATAGATAGGCCTCCTTGGGCCTAGTTATTCTTGTGCTGGTCCTCATGTCTCTGGTTGTCCTAGCTCTCCTGGTGGTCCACCTCATGGCCCCTATTCTAATAGTTATTATCCACCATCCTCTGGTCCTACACCTTCCTCCACAATGACTTAAGGGCAGGTACAGTCTCTAAGCCTGTCACTCAGAATTTTTTTTGCCTTCTAACTTTCATTTGTGGAGATAGCACTGCCAAGGATAGAAATGAGAGCTCAGTAGAGACAATCTTGCCTACTTCAAACAATGCTTACCATGCTAAGAATCACCATCCCCAAGATAATTAATTGTCTGGTTTATATTCTGTAAACAGCTAAGCTTAATTCCCAGACTTACCTATTTACCAACTGTACATTTGTATTGCCACTGACTTTCAAATTACTCACACATTTTTCATCCCAATTACAAGATGGCAATCACCATAGAGATCACATATGAAGTCACCAACTCAATCACTGCTGTGAACATTTATGACATAGGCAACTTTATCCAAAGGTGGACATCAACATGAACATAAAAAAAAGATTTTCTGAAAACACATTTTGAGTTATTTTACTTTGCCACACAGGAGCGGCTAGTGACATTTAAAAGTGGTAAGGCGAGTCAAGAGAAGAAGGCTGCCCACACCAAACACAAAAAAAGTCATAGAGTGTTCCAGTCGCTGCACAATCAATGCATGATGTATCCAGTCATCACTGATCTCTCTACAAACAAGGCATCTTCAAAACTGCTGAGAGGCAAAATGGAGTACAAAGGAGAAGTGCTGTTAGGTGAGTAAGGAGCTACATAAAGAAAGAGGAGCATGTATGTGCCACCAAAGCCTTGTCTAAAATCTATGCTGCTTTTCCTGGTAGTGCATAGTGTTTATTTTCAATGTACACAACCTTGTGTGCTCTGTACACAGCACCAGAACATGAAGTAAGTAGTGCCGTTCAGCATGAGAGCAGCACCATGATCGGTCAGAGAAGGCCAACTCAGCACTTCCTTCCAGACCAGGAGTCTGTGCCTGCAGTCCAGCTGATGTCATACACCTAGTACATTGGTGTGGGCTGAAGTGCGCATGTCAGGTCGGCCATCGTAAGACAGCCGGACATTTGACATGCGCACTTCAGGCTTTAGGCAAATAATTCCTGCTGTCAATCAGCAGCAGGAATGGCCCACCCCCGAGATGACATACAGGAAGCAATAATGGTTTTAAATCTTGTTAATATTATTTATACATTAGATAAGCTTTTAAACTGCTGGTGGAACTGTTTTTATTCTTATATTAAAATTATAATATAGTAACCATTTTGTTGAAATTTTGCACTTGCCACTTTACTAAACATTAAAACGCATACATTTACTATTATATCAACACAACTGCGATATGAACTATGGACCTGACCCAAAATCAAACAGTCTTTGGAGGGGACAGTGTTTATTGAGACCGAGTTATATGTTATAACTTTGCTTGAGATTTTATTACCCTATATTTTGGACATGGAGTTGTTGTTTTTTTCTGTATGCTGATGTGCTTTTATGGTTTTTATAAAATTGAATAAAGATATTTCTACTACTACTACAGTAAGTGCACCGTTCCATCATCAAATCTACGTTTGCTGCAGCTGCTGTGTTCGCAGCAGGGGCGGCGGGGGGCGACGCTCCTCTGCCTAAACAGAGGAACCGCCTTTGTTGCCACACCATACATTAATATGGAAGAAAACAAAATGGTTGGTTCACATACACACAATTTATCTTGTATTATTCGAATTTAGTTTGTTGCCTTTTCTCCACACCCACTAAATTAAAGAAGTTAATTAGTGCACACTATGTGATTTGGCAATAAGGGGTACTGATCTGAAGAATCTGAGGGACAATTTACACTTTAGCAGATTAGAAACAAAGCTGTAAAACAGCGATGTTCATGCTTGCCAAACTTGGAATTCACTGGTTCATTGAAAGATTGGAGAACTATATAAATAATAATAGATAAATGATCAGCTAAATTATTCTGTTAAAAAAGTATAATATATGAGAAAAACCAAAAAGCGTGGAGGGCACAGTTAAGGGTGTGAATTTCAACACAATAGCCACAAAAAACAGAATTTTTTTGGGGGGGTATCACCTCTGTGTTAACAGTGTCATAAATGCTAGATCTAAACCTCGACCCCAGAAGTGTCTTGAAATCAGGAAGTGAGGCCAAAACAAAATACCTGCCTGAGGTCGGTGGTCTAGTGTTCAGGTTTCCCCAATTTTCATTGTTTTGTTTTCCAGTGTCTCCATGCCCCTCTCATCATATTCCTGATCTAATGTCTCTGGTGGACCAGAATTCTAAGACATCACTTCGATCTTTATTGAGCTCCATTGGCTTCCTATTGAGGCTAGACTAAAGTTTGAACTGAGACGCCAAGCCTACAAATCTGTACAGTCCACAGAAGGACAATATATTTTAACCTCCTCCAATTATCTGATGGCATGAAAGGTCTGAAGAGTACATCCTAAGCTTTAAAACCACTCACTCCCAGTATCGACATATAAAGTTTCGTCTTTTTAGTGCCTTCTAATCTGCTTCCTCCATATCCCTCTTTACCCTCTCTTACATCTCAAGGATGCTTATCTCAATCCTCTGACCTGCATTCTTCTGCATGTATTTGCTTGCCTACTGTACCCCCTGCTGCCTTTTCCACAAGTAACGCAAGCATAATGTGCCTACACTGCATTTCAAGGGCCTGACCCCTTGCGTTTGGCAGAATTCCCCACTCAAACTCTGTTCTCCCTTCCTGTTCTTACACTCCCATCCCAAACTGGACTTCTTCTGGGCTTTCTCGAGTCTTCTCCAACCCCAGCTACCCTAGTGTTAGTCACTCAAGGGCATATGTACAAGCCCCTATTGCCACCACAACATCGCTTTTACTGACTTTGTGGTGGCGATAGGGGCTGCGCCGTATGTACAAGGCAGCGTTAAGTCACTTAATGTGGCTTCCCGCTGCCTTGTACATAAGGCCCCCTTTCACGTGATGGAGCAGGGTAAACGAAAAAATGTTAACCTCCTAATATTTATGTTGAATAATTAACACACAGGTTAGTCTCAGTAAATAACCAACCATGTATGTTACATGAAAAGGGTTATGGGTAACACGCTATATCTGTGCAAACTAATTTACTTACAATTGTTAACGTGGATAACATAAACCTAATAATTTGCGTACTAATTAGAATAATAAATGCATGATTTGTGCTTGGAAATAAACTGTGTAGTGGCAAAGTAAAGCGGTTGGTAAGTAAGAAATGGCTTTATATGTCGCTTTTGCTAGGTAATACTTAATTGGGGTACGTAGAATGTCGGGAGGGAAATGAAAAGTCTTATATTCTTTATTCTTAACTATGTTCTGTTTATCTTTATAATAGTTCGCTTAGGCCTGTTGTGCCGCGATGTAAAAATGGCTGCCATGGAAAACAAGCTAGAGTACGCAAGCGCGAAGTGGGTTCCGAAAGCGAGAAAGGCTGTGAACAAAAGGGATCATGTGACCGTCCCAAAGCCTAGGATGGAAGCGTGGTCAAGGCTGCAATGACCTTATTATACAAACGTGTGCCAAAGAAGGACATAGCGAAAAGCGTGAGAAGTTGCAGTGAATATGTGAATAAACAATGAACTGTTCAACTTAAAAGTATCAGAAAAGGATACAGATTGAAACCAATGTGCGGATGGGTAATGTCATGAACCAGTGAGAAACGACAGAAGTATGAACTTTCCACAAAGAACTGGTTGGAGCAAGGATATTCATAATGAGATGTATACTGACCCCAAATGGACCAATTAGAGAGAATCTCGCCCACAAAGATGTAACATTTTCACTTAGTAAGCTAATATTAGGGTATATGAAGGCCTACTCTTAGGGGGGGGGCGAGAGAAGCTAGAGGAGAAGCTAGACGAGGGGAGCTGCTATTTTATATTTTTGATTGAGCACGAGACGCTGCTGCTGGAGAACCTTTTGCTTTTAATAGATTTTCCATTTAATACTATTAGACCTTTTTATTCTTAAAATACTAAAGGGGAAAAGAACGGGATTGTGGCGGGAAACATCCTATAGGTGATCCGTCGAGAAGGCCTGTTTTTCAGGACAGATAGACAGTTTTTCGGGAGTTCTATGCTGTGATCTGAATTCATTGCTGTGACGAACTTTGTTTTTCCATCTAATAGGTATGCATTGCAATTTCAATTTATTCTTATAATGATGCTAAATGTAATAATCTGAATAATAAATTTGAAACTTATTCATGCTTCTAAAAATTATATAAACTTTATTATCTTTAAACAATGAGTCAGTGGTTCTTTAGCTCAATGATAAATGTAAATGTTTAAAGGTTTATAGTGATTGAGCTGGTCTTAATCACCATCAACTGATTCCTACTAGTTGGTCCATCGACCAATGAGCGGAATACCTTAAAGCTTGAGAAGTAGTATGTCGTTTTAAAAGGTATCCCGTCTCCTTCCAGCAAATCATTAACTGTTTTCTCCTAGATAAAAACGGATGAAATCCAGGGAATATATGAGAGAGTGAATGTTTATGCGGTGTTATGGGCCCCACCGTCATATGGATATAGTTGTGGAAAGAGGAATATTTGTACCTGGACGTCCAAAGCATATAGGAGAAGAAATTTTATTGATAGCGCTGGATCAGATTTCTTGGTAGCAGAGTTATGGTTACTATAGATTAGTTTGGTGATTATTGATTATTGATTATTTTTATGTATAACACTTCATGTTGTATGGTATCACGTTATATGTAAGTCAAAGGTTTTGAAGCTTCCGGGAAGTAGGAAGTGGACACGTGTGACAAGAGAAGTCACATGGAATAGTGCATTGTCTGAGTTCATATTGGTGATAACACAGGTTGTGTTATGATAGGGACATATTCTGTATAAAAGGTGTGTGAGTGAAATAGCAACAGGTTTTCTTGTGAAACTCTGGCCTTAATTCTCAGGAGCAGTGTAGTCTCCACATGTGTTTTATCCCCAGAGAAACGGGTTTACCCCTTGCTTGAAAGAAGGGTAAGGTAGAGGGAAGTGCTACACTTATCGAACGAAACTGTATTCTTGCGAGCTAGAATAAAACTGTCACTTTTGTTAGCGAAATCAGACAATGGAAATGTGTTTTTAATGTTGTAACTAACAAAGAACTGTTGAAAAATAAATTGCCGATAAATTTTGTAAAGGAGGGATCAGGAGCAGAACTGACGTAGACAAAAGCCGCGCTGGGATTGGACAGTGCATTAGTTATACAGAAGACGCTCTGATTGGAGCGTTGGTGTGAGTCGCGCTAGGAGTGGTTGGATAACCAGTGACGTAGAAGCTTAGGATTGGAGCGTTGGTGTGAGTCGCGCTGGGATAGGTCCGAATAACGCATAGAGAACAGTGTTGAATTGCGGACTTTTGAGAAGGGAAAGAGATTGTGAATTATGGCTTATTATGAGTATGGTAGAGAGAAAACGTCGTGGATGGCGAAAATTAAGAACTTTTTTAAGAAAGACAAAAAGGTAGTAACTAGAGATGGACAAGTAATTCCTCCGCCGAAATCACCAGCTTCGCATATGATGCTGAAGTACGGATATCATACCTGCATATGGTTAGAAAATTGGACTAAATATACTCAAAATGATGGAGTATTAGCATTTCCTGAGAATGGTTCATTTAGTGTAGCTGTACTTTGGAATTTGAGGGAGAAGATGACGATGCTTGAACCTAAACCTAGACCGACACAGTTTGAAGCTTTAAGTGAATGTGAAGATGAGATGTATGAACGAGAAAGATTCAGAGGATTAAAGAATCATGATTTTGTGCCCGGAAGGTTGTGGGAGTGAATCATGAGGACAGAATAAAGCATTGGAGATATGCTAATATGACAGGAGGTTTGTTTCCAGCTTTTGCAGTTGAGGAAGAAGCAAAGAGAAAGTGTACAGAGAAAAAGAAACATTTGGTTACTGAAAAGTATGGGTATGCTGGTAGTGAGACGGAAGATGAATTGCTGGAAGATATTTTAAACAGAAACCCACCTCCATACCAACAGAATTCTGCGGTGGTGACACCTAATGCACCGCCAATGGAAACTGGGAGGAATAAAAATCCCGAACAGGGATATGAGATAAATAGGTCACAAGATCAATTGAAAACCCCACAAAACGAGAAGATTGAAAGTGACAATACAACTGAATTAGCAAAAACCATCAAGAGAATTGACTGAAAAGATAAGAGAATTAACAATGAATATGGAAGCTGTAACTGTACCAGTAACGATAGGTCCAGTAATACCAGTTTTTGAGAATCAGAAAATAGAAGAGCATTCTTTAGTCATTCCTATGAATTCACACTTGCAAAGAAGGAAAGAAGGGATGGAATTAGACAATGAAGGTGCAAGAAATTTGGTTAGTTCATATAGACCAAGCCCACCTACTAATTTGACGGTAAATGAGAATGAGTTTAGGAGGATACCTATGGGAACTGAGTCTGCATCAGAAACACCAGAAAGAAGTAAAAATTGGATAGAATTAAATAGTACACCTGTAGGTCCGACTCCGGATGAATTGAATGAATGGATGAAAACTCTAAAAACGAAAGAGACAGAATCAAAACCATTAGATGTAATTAGGTTAAAAATAGACATGGAGGAATTGATCTTAGGGACAATTGGCACAGAAAAACTGAAAACTTATCAGGATGACGAGATAATGTTCTTATGTAAAAGCATTACATGGAGAGCTAGGAATTTACATGACAAATTAGAAGAAACAGCAAATGAACTAGGAGTAGAATTTGTAAAAGTGAGAAGTTTGCAGAAACCATATAGAGTAGATTTTTGCGAGAAAGATATAGAAAATTTGAACACATCAGGACGGTTAACCCAAATAAAAGAATTAATTGTTTTGCTGAGGAAATGGGGTGATGTGGATAGATGGAGAAGCAGGTGGACTAAAAGGAATGAGAAAATGACAGATAAAGCGTCTTTGGCTTTTGCGGTGACAGACAAGGAATAAATTGTAAGGGAGTACCCGATGAGAGAAACTCCAGGAGGTAGTTATGTGCATGTCCCATGGTCTAGACAGGATATACTGTCATTTACAAATGACTTCCCAAAATTGAGAGAAAAACCAGTAGAATGGTACAGACAAGTGGAGAGGTTTGTTAAAGTTTCGAAGGTGTTATGGATAGATTTGGATGGATTATTTGATATAGTAGTACCAGCTGATTTGTGGACAGAATGTAAGATTACTATTGATTGGCCAACTGTAGAATATCCAAAAGATGCTAAAACAGGAGCGCAAGGACCAGAAGTGATGAGGAAATATGACCAAGTTATTACATTTTTGAAAAATAAAATCCCACCCAAAGAAACGGATTGGGTAAAAATCGACAGAACCACACAGGAAAGTAAAGAATCTGTACACGCATATTATGAGAGACTACTGTTAGTTTTTAAACAGTATAGTGGCTATGAGACGCTAAATGAGAAGGATATGAGTCATTTTGTATATAGATTTGTTTATGGGTTGAAACCAGAGATAAGTGAAATGATTAAACAGCATATGATTTGTTGGCAGAACAGCACGGTAGATGAGGTTTTGAGATATGCTAAATACTGCAGTGATGACATTGAGAGTAGACAGCGTAAATTAAAAGAGAAAGCAATGTGGGCACAAGTGAAAGTTGCAGAGAAGCAAGAAGCTCAATTGAATAATCAAGTTAATGAGGCAGGACAGACTAGATCTAGACCAAATATAGGTAAAGGAAAAGGTCAAATGAGCATAGAAGAGGCAAAGAAAAAGTGGCCATGCCACAACTGCGGAAAGTTAGGACATTGGAGAAACGAGTGTAAATTTCCTCCAAAACTTAATACGGAAAATCAATCATTAAATCCACAGGTGCAGAGTGAGGTAGTTACCCAACAAAGTCAGGTGCCTCAACCACCACTTCCCAAGAGTGTTAATCCACAGAAATACAGTGCAGAAACAGGATTCTACGGAGGAGAGCAGGTAACACAATTGCCGCGCGCAGCTGCCATATCTCAATACTAGTTACGACAGGATGGTAATGAGTCGGATGAAAGTTTATGACGGTGCCTAGGAGAGGAAGAAGAGTGTGTGCTTGGCGCAACTCTAGAGGTAGATCAAACAGGTCCATTTGTGGATGGAGAAGTGAATGGTGCAAATGTAACATTCCTTGTGGACACTGGAGCTACCCGTTCTACTGTTAGGTCAGTGGAAATTCCAAACCTTCCTCTCTCAGGTGAACATATCCAAGTCGTAGGTGTTTCGAATCAGCAAATTAAGGCATCTCTTACCAAATTAGTGGAGGTAAAGATTGGACCATTCAGTGAAATGCACCGATTTGTGGTGTGTGATTGCAGTCCTGTGAACCTATTAGGACGCGATCTACTTTGCAAAATGAATTGCACCATCTATTGTACTCCAGATGGGATTGCATTTCAGACCCCGGATGAAGATGTATTATCTAAAATGACAATGGTAAATTTAGAATCAGAAGTGAATGATTTATTTCCCATATTTGACGTAGAGAAAATCCCAATTGAACTAAAAGAAACAGTGAAACAGGAAGTGTGGGATTTTACGGGAGAAGATATAGGGTTAATGAAAGGAGTAGACCCTGTTAAGATCTCTGTTAAAGAAGGAACGAGTTACCCAAATATGCCACAGTATAAATTGACACCAGAAATAATTGAAGGAATAACACCAGTAATAAATAAAATGATTGAACAAGGGATTCTGAGAGAAATAATGAGCAGTCCATGCAATTCACCGATAATGGGACTGAAAAAGCCGAATGGAACATATAGAATTGTACAGGATTTGAGAAAGGTAAACAAAATTGTTGTGCCTTGCTGCCCAATAGTACCAAACCCTGCTGTAATTCTATACCAGATTCCACACGAAGCAGAATGGTACATAGTTATTTTGATTTGTGCCATGCATTTTTCTCTATTCCATTACATCCAAATAGCCAGCCATTATTTGCGTTCAGGTTCGGAGAGCGTATTTTGGCATGGTGCCGAATTCCTCAGGGGTATACAGAAAGCCCCTCGATCTTTAATCAGATTTTAAAGAAATCATTGGAAGATTTAAAAATGCCCGAAAAATCTGTGATGGTTCAGTATATTGATGATCTACTGGTGGCATCAAAAACAAAGGAAGCATGTGTTAATGATACAATTGCTTTGCTGAATCATTTAGCAAAAAGAGGACATAAGGTATCCCCATCAAAATTGCAGTTTTGTCAACAAGAGTTCCAATATTTAGGACATAAGATTGAAAAGGGAGTGCGAAAGGTAACGACTGAAAGAATAAAAATAATTCAAGGAATGAGAGCTCCAATGACACAGAGAGAAGTAAGAATGTTCCTAGGAATGGTTGGATATTGTCGACAATGGATAAGTGGATTTTCATTAATTGCAAAACCTTTACAGAGATTGACAAAGAAGGATGTTAAAGATCCTTTTGAAATGAATGATGAGGAAATGAAAGCATTCAGAGAACTAAAAACAAAACTGTGTGAAGCCCCGGCATTGGGAATGCCTGGCTATGAAAAAGACTTTGAGTTGTATTGTAGTGAAAGAGATGGGTGTGCGTTTTCAGTCCTGGTGCAGAGACACGGAAACATGAAAAGACCCATTGCATATTTTTCAGCTGTCTTAGACCCAGTAGCGAAAGCGTTGCCTGGATGTTTGAAAGCAGTTGCTGCTACTTGTGTAAGTCTGGAGCAGAGTGAAGGCATAGTGATGGGATATCCACTGAGAGTATATGTCCCTCATTCTGTGGAAATTCTTTTGACAAGAACCAAAACCCAATATATGACACATAGTCGGCTGACTAGGTATGAAAAAGTAATTTTGAGTGCAGACAATGTCACCATTGACAGATGCATAAATGTGAATCCTTCAACATCATTGCCAGATGAAGAGAGTGTGATTGAAATGGATGAAGTTGATCATGATTGTCTGAATGTACTCGAATATTGTACAAAACCGAGACCCGATATACGGGATGAGCCTTTAAAGGAATCGGATTATATTCTGTTCGTGGATGGCTCATGTTTGAGAACGAATGATGGAGTTCTGAGTGCAGCATATGCAGTTTGCACAGTAGCTGCTGTAATGGAAGCATCTTGTTTGAGAGGGATACGTTCTGCCCAAGTAGCGGAGTTGATTGCTCTAATTCAAGCATGCAAATTGGGAAAGAATGTCCGAATCACAGTAATCACGGATAGCCAATATGGCTTTGGAGTGGTTCATGATTTTGGGCAGATCTGGTCCCAGAGAGGTTTCTTGACGTCTGCAGAAACCCCAATAAGAAATGGTGAATTTGTGAAAAAATTGCTTGAGGCGATACAGCTGCCTAAACAGATTGCGGTGGTGAAGTGCAATGCACATAAAAATGGGGAAGACTACATAACTGTTGGCAATAAGTTTGCTGATGAAATCGCACAATACTGTGCCAAAAATGTCATCTCACTAAACAGAAACAGAGAAAGAGAGCATATTTCATGTCCTTTGCTTTTTACTAACCCTGTCGAGACATGGGATGAGGTGAGACAATTACAGGAAGCAGCAGATGATGAGGAAAAAGATAGCTGGATAAAAGCAGGATGCAGAAAACGGGAGGAAAATGATGTTTGGGTTTACAGGGATGAAAGACCAGTTATGCCTGATAGCATGATTTCTGACATGGCACGGATGTACCATGGACAAGCACATATTGGAAGAGATGCAATGATCAGACTTTTTAGACAAACATGGTATAATCCAAAATTCAGAGCCATAGCTGAGAGTCTTTGTCAAAGGTGTCTTATTTGTCAACAGCTAAATCCAGGAAGAAAGACAGTAGTGAGTCTAGGAACAATAGGACGAGAGGGAGGTCCTTTCACGAGAATGCAAATGGATTTTATAGAAATGCCCCCGAGCAATAGACTAAGGTATGTCCTTGTAGTCGTCTGTTTGTTTTCCCGTTGGGTGGAAGCATACCCGACCAGAAGGAATGATGGAATTACAGTAGCAAAACTTATGCTGCGAGAATTCATTCCAAGGTATGGTTTTCCAGTAACGATTGAAACAGATAGAGGAACACATTTTCAAAACGAATTGATTCAACTGATTTGTGAAGCACTTAGTATTAAACAGAAACTGCACTGTGCATACAGACCAGAGGCTTCTGGAATAGTAGAGCAAGTGAATGGAACAATTAAGAACAGGTTAGGGAAAATGTGTCAAGCCACAGGACTCAAAAGGCCAGATGCCTTGCCATTGGTCTTAATGACTATCAGAAGTATACCGGAAAGAAAGACAGGACTCAGTCCCCACGAAATAATTATGGGACGAGCAATGAGACAAGCACATGTACCTGTCAACAAACTACTGACTATAACTGATGATCTCGTACTGGATTATTGCAAAGGATTGGCTGATGTGGTACGTTCTGTGTTTCATCAGGTTGGACCGGATGCAACCACTCTTGAAAGAAAACCAGCTCACGATTTGAATCCAGGAGATTGGGTCCGCATAAAAGTCCACCGAAGAAGAAACTGTTTGGTTCCTCGCTGGGACCAACCACGACAAGTGATCCTGGTGACAACAACTGCAGTCAAATGTGCAGGAATAAAACACTGGGTACATGCCAGCCACACCATCAGAGTTCCAGAACCTGAAGATCGACCTGTGAGTCGACATCTGGAAGTATTGGATACCAGTTCAGCATCTGATGCAGAGGAAGAGACGAACAGGGCTCCAGAAATTGAAGATCGACCTGTAAGTCGACATCTGGAAGACCCAATTACAAGTGCAACGACAGGAGGAGTGGAGGAAATAGCAGAAGTTCCAGAATCTGAAGATCGACATGTGAGTCGACATCTGGAAATATCAGACACCAGTTCAGCATCTGATACAGAGCATTCGGATTGTGAGGAAAATCTGAAAAGAAATTGGAAATTTGATAGCATTAAAGAAGAAACTGAGGAAAAAGACAGTAATAGTGAGCAACCAAGTACAAGTTATGGTGAAGATCCTTCAAAAATTATATTAATAGACGAAGAAGGGATAGTTTCATATAGAAAGATAGAAGAATCGGAAGACCCCCGAGGAGCAATAGGGACAGATCGACGAACAAAAGAACAGGGAAACTTAGAAACAGATAGAGAGATTGACACAAATTCGGAAGAACCTCGAGGAGGGACAGAAGTAGGTGATCAAAGGAAAACACGAGAAAAACCAAAAATAGATGAAGGAAGTGAAATTCTAAAATTTAAGATAAGAGACAATAAAGAAAGGACTGAAACAGAGTCAGAAGAAAGTGGAGAAGAAAGAAACCAGAAACTAGAGTCAAGAAAGAGAACTTGGAGAACAGAAAGAGAGGAAAAAGAAAGTGAACCAAAAAGGCCAAGAAAGGGAGACAATTGGCCCCACGAAGTTAGAAGATTGAGATACAAGATCATAAGGCTAGATGGAAAAAGTGCAGAACAAGTAAATGAGATAACAAGTCAAAAAGAACAAGAAAAACAAGGTGGAAAACACTTGCAGAAAACAAAAAGAGTAAAGAAAGCAAATCTGAAGTATAAATCGCCTGAATGGTTATACAATGCGTTGACTGATATCAAAGAAGAAGAGATCACTCACGAGAACCCGGAACAAAGCTACAACCTAATGGGTGAAGGTGAAGTGCAACAAATTTGAAGAAATTTAAACAAATTTCGACCGGATTGGACAAAACACTGGATTTGACAAAGAAAGAGTTCTGAAAAGAATTAAAAGAAAGTATCAAACAAGACAAAGTGAGAGTGTAGGGTGGCTAAGAGGTCATTTCTGAGGTGTGGTGACACATTTTTCTGTACATATTATAAAATAGGTAATAGAACAAAATGGTAGATACTAAAGATAGAAAATATAGATGTGAGTTCTTAAGTAGATGGTGTAAGATGTGCTTCTTTTGTACAGGATTATTAATGACCATATGGGTTATTCTAGCAATCACCATTCCAATTAGATTAGCTGTAGAAGAAACGTCTATATTAAAGAATAACACAGAGAAAGAAAAAGGAGCTAACATGCAAGAAACAGCTATATTAGAAAGTAGTGCAGAATTACATAAAGACAAATCAATAACAGATTTTTCAAAAAAAAATGTCACTAAATTATTGTATGAGTATGTAGAAACAATGGATGTAAGATATTGTTATGTCTGTATGCAATTGCCTGCGTCTGTTGCAGAAGGTGTGACCTATCATCACCTTCCTTTGACGTATGGAATAACATGTAGTGTTTTAGCAAGTCTATTTTACAAGACAGGAAGATTAGAATATTATTACACTGACATAGATAAGATTTTTGCAAAGATTCCTATAGTTTCTGAACTAAACAAGGTGAAAGAGGCAAGAACATTTGGTGAATTTTTCATAGAAAATAAAATTCTAACATTAGATGATATAGTTAAAAACAACCTTACCTGTGAGTTAAGGAATGAAGAAAAGGTATTTTTAGAAATTGTCGAGGATAGAAGAGTGAAATTTCAAAGAAAAGTGATAGAAGAGACAAAAACACCTCTTTGGGCGTTTGAGGAAGAACATCATGACAAGAAAAAGACAAATGCAGCTATGACTCTGGATTGGCCCCAACAGGGAAGGTTGTGCATTAGAAGAAATAGAACAAGATATGACAATTATTTCGTGGGTTCCAGTGATTGCCATGACGATTATAAAATTTTAGGAGGTTGGGGATTCAAAGGGGGAAAAGATCCAATATTTCCTGGGATCTATTATATTTGCGGTAACAGAGCTTATTACAGGTTGCCGGACCATTGGTATGGATCATGTTACTTAGGCCTGGTCTTTCCAAAGATTTTTCATGTAGATAGAGCAGAAAAGGGAACACACGAAATGATAAAGACATTTACACGTAGAAAAAGGGAAAGTTTTTCAGAAATAGTAGGTGATATTTTTGGAGCATTGATACCAGCAGTGGGAATATCTTTGAATGCATTTAAAATTCGGAAGTTATCCACAGTAGTAGATCGTTTATCTACAGATACTGCTGGAGGGTTCTTGATGGTAAATACCGAAATGGTTGCCATGAGAGCTATGGTGATGCAAAATTGACTTGCCCTTGCCATTCTTTTGGCAAAAGAGGGTGGAGTCTGTGGAATGCTGAAAGCCCAACATTGTTGCACTTACATTCCAGATAAAAGTGAAAATATACAAAAGTATATAAAGAATATTACAAATTTGCACAAAGAACTTGTTCCACTGGAGGTTGAAAATGCATTGGGAAAACTTGGTAAGAGTTTTTCCTCAGTAATAAATTGGTTTACTAGAATGAGTGGATTAATAATAGGGAAAATCATAATAGTAGCGACCATAATAATAATAATAGTTCTAGTACTGAAGCTAATTATTATATGTATAAAGAGAAGAAAAATACAGAATAAAATAGAAAAAGAAAATAAGATAAATAAAGAAAGAGTAAGGAGAAATGGGTGAAATAGAGCTAGAAGAAATAAAAGAAAACATGTATAAGAAAACAAAGAGACAAGATGAAAGGGATACAGTTGTGTAAACTAACAAAAACAAACCGGACAAAGAAATATGCTATCTGACAGAATTGTGTAACATGGGTTTTTGTGGTGATATTAAAAATCACCAAAGGGGGAGTTGATGGAGCAGGGTAAACGAAAATTTTTAACCTCCTAATATTTATGTTGAATAATTAACACACAGGTTAGTCTCAGTAAATAACCAACCATGTATGTTACATGAAAAGGGTTATGGGTAACACGCTATATCCGTGCAAACTAATTTACTTACAATTGTTAACGTGGATAACATAAACCTAATAATTTGCGTACTAATTAGAATAATAAATGCATGATTTGTGCTTGGAAATAAACTGTGTAGTGGCAAAGTAAAGCGGTTGGTAAGTAAGAAATGGCTTTATATGTCGCTTTTGCTAGGTAATACTTAGGGGCCGATTCCGATTCAGGCCGGAAATCTCCCCGACCGAGCCGGACCCGGAGAGATTTCCGACCGAATCGGACCCTAGCAGTCCGACCGAACGAGTACGATGCGCACGTATGCTATCGGACTCGATTCGGTCGGACTAGTCGTTCGACGCGTACACGGGCTCCCATTAACTCAATGGGCACGACGCGAACAAGGGCGCCCCCTACAGCGTGTTCGCATCGATGCGGGTCGCACCGTGCATGCACGTGTAGGGGGGACACATGGGTCCCCCCTGTGTGCGACTCGCGCGCCTACGCTTCCAGGGGGGTCCGGCACGGACCCCCAAAGTGCAGCTCCGACAGCTCCTTGGAGCCGGACTGCACAAGTCAGTCAGAGCGGTCGAGGTGCGCATCGTACTTACCCGGCCGGGGAACGTTTCCATTGCGCGGTGCGCGTCATCCCCGTGCGAGTCGGTCGGAGCGGTCGGGTCCTGCGAACGAGTCGGTCGTCGATTTCGCGACCGCACGCATCGTACTCGCTCGCCCGGACGCACGTACGACTCGGTCGGGAAATAGGGCTCCGAATCGGATCCGGTTAAGCCGAATCCGATTCGGTGCCCTACCTGCCGAGATCGGAATCGGCCCCTAAATTGGGGTACGTAGAATGACGGGAGGGAAACGAAAAGGCTTATATTCTTTATTCTTAACTATGTTCTGTTTATCTTTATAATAGTTCGCTTAGGGCTGTTGTGCCGCGATGTAAAAATGGCTGCCATGGAAAACAAGCTAGAGTACGCAAGCGCGAAGTGGGTTCCGAAAGCGAGAAAGGCTGTGAACAAAAGGGATCATGTGACCGACCTAAAGCCTATGGTGGAAGCGTGGTCAAGGCTGCAATGACCTTATTATACAAACGTGTGCCAAAGAAGGACATAGCGAAAAGCGTGAGAAGTTGCAGTGAATATGTGAATAAACAATGAACTGTTCAACTTAAAAGTATCAGAAAAGGAGACAGATTGAAACCAATGTGCGGATGGGTAATGTCATGAACCGGTGAGAAACGACAGAAGTATGAACTTTCCACAAAGAACTGGTTGGAGCAAGGATATTCATAATGAGATGTATACTGACCCCAAATGGACCAATTAGAGAGAATCTCGCCCACAAAGATGTAACATTTTCACTTAGTAAGCTAGTATTAGGGTATAAGAAGACCTATTCTTAGGGGGGGGCGAGAGAAGCTAGAGGAGAAGCTAGACGAGGGGAGCTGCTATTTTATATTTTTGATTGAGCACGAGACGCTGCTGCTGGAGAACCTTTTGCTTTTAATAGATTTTCCATTTAATACTATTAGACCTTTTTATTCTTAAAATACTAAAGGGGAAAAGAACGGGATTGTGGCGGGAAACATCCTATAGGTGATCCGTCGAGAAGGCCTGTTTTTCAGGACAGATAGACAGTTTTTCAGGAGTTCTATGCTGTGATCTGAATTCATTGCTGTGACGAACTTTGTTTTTCCATCTAATAGGTATGCATTGCAATTTCAATTTATTCTTATAATGATGCTAAATGTAATAATCTGAATAATAAATTTGAAACTTATTCATGCTTCTAAAAATTATATAAACTTTATTATCTTTAAACAATGAGTCAGTGGTTCTTTAGCTCAATGATAAATGTAAATGTTTAAAGGTTTATAGTGATTGAGCTGGTCTTAATCACCATCAATTGATTCCTACTAGTTGGTCCATCGACCAATGAGCGGAATACCTTAAAGCTTGAGAAGTATTATGTCGTTTTAAAAGGTATCCCGTCTCCTTCCAGCAAATCATTAACTGTTTTCTCCTAGATAAAAACGGATGAAATCCAGGGAATATATGAGAGAGTGAATGTTTATGCGGTGTTATGGGCCCCACCGTCATATGGATATAGTTGTGGAAAGAGGAATATTTGTACCTGGACGTCCAAAGCATATAGGAGAAGAAATTTTATTGATAGCACTGGATCACACGCTATGGTTAGCGTGAAAGGGGTGGGCAGTGGGTGTTGTAGTGGGCGTTCCACCGCAACACCCATTCATTTTGATGCTTCCCCCTATGTACAAGGGTGGCATACATAGGAGGCAGCGCCAAAATTATTACCAGGTAAATCCTGGTCCTAAGTTGGCGAAATGAGGAGAAATGCATTATTTCTCCTCGTTTTTGCTTTTTCCATGTATGCTGCATGAAGCAGCACACATTAAAGTGACAGAATGGCATTTTAGGATTGTTTATGTGCAGGAAGGGACACCTTCTAACACATAAATGATCGTTCCCTGCACACAGACACCTTTGCACTATGGTGCAAGGGTTCCTGTGTTGGCGCTAAGTTGCTAAACTTAGCGCCATCGCAGAGGGAAACACAAGGCTGCACCACATTCTTGTAAATATGGTGCAGCCTTGCGTTTCTGAAGTGGCGGAGCGAGACGTTAAGCCAGGAAGGCTAACGCCTCTCTCGGCCACTTCATTGTACATATGGCCCTCAGTGTCTATAAGGCTTTATCCTTTGGCTTGACATCAATCAGTTTTTTCTTAGTTCTTTTCTTCCCTTATCTTCTAGGGTTCTTACTCCCAAGGTTTCATTCAATGTAATGTGTTTATAACCTTTCATATTGGTTTATTGCTAGGGCTGTGCTTGTTTCATATAGATCTTTATTCAATGTAAGACGGTACTGTTATTTATCATGTCATATTGGAAGGACCTGCACACTTCAATCTTCTGAAGCGCTATTAAAAATCATGAAATAAATAAATAAATATTTGTGTTGGTTGTTGGGCAGAAAGACAAAGAGAACAAATGTGAAGTGAACATTGCATTCAGGCATTGATTTTGTAGGTTCAAATGTTGTACTGCCACCTTTGATCTCTGGGATTTCACTCACAGAACATACCCACAACAGGTGTATTTTTTGTTGTTCTGTCATCTCAGGTCCTGCAAGTGATCTGCTGGGGGGTTCAGGGTCTGTTTATAGTAGCTGAGCTCTGTTTCGTTGGCGTTGAACTCAGCATCAGGGATGGCACTAATAATTTCCAGGGGTGTCTTACTCATTTGGGCTATGAGACTGGACCATCACTATTATCTGCCCCTTTTTTGTATTTCACTTGTAGTGAAAAATAAGAAATGGTTCACTTTTGGTATACTAGAGAAAAATGCCAGCCCATACTAGCGAGGACCAGGCAGTCTGGGGCAGTGAGTTTGGTGTAATGGCTGACACATGCACGTGAAGGTACCTGGAGCACCATCAGATGGAGTGTTCAGAGCTGCAGACGTCACAGCCCTAACTCAGGACCTCACCTCCGATGACCCACTGGAGAGTCACCTGTGAAGGTAGCCCTTGTGGTTCAGGCTTCAGCTCTGTAGTTTTTGGGGCTATGAGCCAATCAGCCTGCCACCCACTGTTCCCATTGCTGCAGGGTGGGGTGGGGTCCGTGAGCCGTACTGACCCAAAGCTGCACTGGGATTCAGTGGGAAAGGGTAGTATGAACAGGCAAAAGAGGGCTCTTCATCAAGGAGCTAAAAGCTGAAGGTTATGGAGTGTATCAGTATGGAACCAAAGTCATATGGTTATACGCTGTTTGCAGTTCACAGACCCCATCTTTATATGTTTGTGTCTGAGGGAGCTGTGTGTCTGCCTCGATGGTCCAATGTGCACAAGCAGCCGAGAGGCTGAAGCAGGGCCCACACAGACAGAGAGACAGCTGAGAGGTATGTAAAACATACTCTCAAATGTTTAGTACCTGTATGGGGTTTAAGTGTGAGTATGTGTGTTCCACATACATGTGAGAGACTGTGGTTGTGTGAATAAGTGAAAGTGAGAAAGAACAGTAGAGAGTGAGTGAATACGTGCATCTGTGGGGGTGAACTTTTGTGAGAGTATATGAGCAAATTAGTGTGCAGGTGACTGAGACAGTGGGTGAGCATGTGAGTGAGACAGCGGGAGTGTAAGCATTAGTGAGATAGTGTGTGAGCATGTGAGGGTGTGTGTGCAAGTGTACGCATGAGTGAGGTACAGTGTGAGCATGTGAGAGAGTGAGTGTAAGCATGAGTGAGATAGTTTGTGAGCATGTGAGAGAGTGTGTGTGAGTGTAAGCATGGGTGAGAGTGTGTGTGCATGTGAGGGAGTGTGTGTGAGTGAAAGCATGAGTGAGATAGCATGTCAGCATGTAAGTGAGACTGTGTGAGTGTAAGCATGAGTGAGATCGTTTGAGCATGTGAGGGAGGGAAACATCCATTACAACGCAGTCATTACATCGACCTACCTTTACAACGCAACTGCCTTTACATCGCATGCCACTACAACGTGAAAATGTGAGAGAGTGTGTGTGAGTGTAAGCATGAGTGAGGTCGAGTGTGCGCATGTGAGTGTGACAGTGTGTGAGTGTAAGCATGAGTGAGATAGCATGTGAGCATGTGTGGGAGACTGTGTGATTGTAAGCATGAGTGAGGTAGAGTGTGAGCATGTGAGAGAGTGTGTGTGAGTGTAAGCATGAGTGAGGTAGAGTGTGAGCATGTGAGTGCGACAACGTGTGAGTGTAAGCATGAGTGAGATAGAGTGTGAGCATGTGAGGAAGTGTGTGTGTGAGAGTAAGAATGAGTGAGGTAGCGTGTGAGCATGTGAGGGAGTGTGTAGTCTTTTCTTGGAAACTGACTAGGCTCTTCAACGGGTCATTCATGCTGATGCAAAACTGAATGATAATGTTCATTTCTACTTATTCGAGACTCTAAAACCTCTTTTTTTACTAAACAGGCTTTTTAATTATAAATATGCATTCAATTTCGTATGTAGTCTAGAAAATGTGAAAATTATAAGTACTGTTATTCGTTTTATACAACTTGCAGTTAGAAAACGAAAAGATTATTCACATCTAGATGCACTGATATATGAAAATTTAGATGATTATTTTTAATATCGTCCTTTTTAAGTATGTATTGCTTGCCAAGATCTTTACTTTGTATTCTAGGTTTTACTATGTACGCCTTGCACTAGCACTTTATTTCCCATGATGGAATGTATTTGCTCTTGATCAGTTTATAAATCCTTAGTTCTTTCAGATCACCGAGAGAGATTAATGATGGTCATATGGATTACAAAAATATTCTAAAAAATAATCTGTAAATGTATTTTAAATCTTTCTAAATGATTCAGAACGACAATGTACATTTAGGAATGTTTTTATAGTATGCTTTTATGGTGAGATTTGTTGCACCGAATAAAGCTGATTTTGATTTGATTTGACTCTAATGGTAGCACGTGTGTATTTCTCGTAGGTGCAGGTCCAGGGATGGAAGGAGTATATATCTGCGTACCATACGCAAGAAGTGTGCATCCCCAAGACACGCGGCTGGTGCTGAAGTAAGCCACCAGAACTGCCTTGCCTCATGCTATCCCCCCACATGTGGACAGTGCGGATCTTTCAATTGGCCTTTGTTGCCTCACACACTACTGATGATGACAGGGTTGGTGCAGTGGGTATTGTAGTGCTGTGCTCAAGAGTGCTCGCTGCCAGTAACGGCCCATGGTGGGAGTGCTGCCGGGCGCTGACATGGGGCGGGGAGGGGAGGGGCAGGGTGGGGGTAGTAAACTACGGATTACGGCCGATTAGAGGTAAGTAAACATATAAATAAATAAAACGAATTTCGTTGCGCGCGCTGCATGACCAAATGCAATGATACTATATATAGATTAGATACTATAGATTAGTTTGGTGATTATTGATTATTGATTATTTTTTTATGTATAACACTTCATGTTGCATGGTATCACGTTACATGTAAGTCAAAGGTTTTGAAGCTTCCGGGAAGTAGGAAGTGGACACGTGTGACAAGAGAAGTCACATGGAATAGTGCATTGTCTGAGTTCATATTGGTGATAACACAGGTTGTGTTATGATAGGGACATATTCTGTATAAAAGGTGTGTGAGTGAAATAGCAACCGGTTTTCTTGTGAAACTCTGGCCTTAATTCTCAGTAGCAGTGTAGTCTCCACATGTGTTTTATCCCCAGAGAAACGGGTTTACCCCTTGCTTGAAAGAAGGGTAAGGTAGAGGGAAGTGCTACACTTATCGAACGAAACTGTATTCTTGCGAGCTAGAATAAAACTGTCACTTTTGTTAGCGAAATCAGACAATGGAAATGTGTTTTTAATGTTGTAACTAACAAAGAACTGTTGAAAAATAAATTGCCAATAAATTTTGTAAAGGAGGGATCAGGAGCAGAACTGACGTAGACAAAAGCCGTGCTGGGATTGGACAGTGCATTAGTTATACAGAAGACGCTCTGATTGGAGCGTTGGTGTGAGTCGCGCTAGGAGTGGTTGGATAACCAGTGACGTAGAAGCTTAGGATTGGAGCGTTGGTGTGAGTCGCGCTGGGATAGGTCCGAATAACGCATAGAGAACAGTGTTGAATTGCGGACTTTTGAGAAGGGAAAGAGATTGTGAATTATGGCTTATTATAAGTATGGTAGAGAGAAAACGTCGTGGATGGCGAAAATTAAGAACTTTTTAAGAAAGACAAAAAGGTAGTAACTAGAGAGGGACAAGTAATTCCTCCGCCGAAATCACCAGCTTCGCATATGATGCTGAAGTACGGATATCATACCTGCATATGGTTAGAAAATTGGACTAAATATACTCAAAATGATGGAGTATTAGCATTTCCTGAGAATGGTTCATTTAGTGTAGCTGTACTTCGGAATTTGAGGGAGAAGATGACGATGCTTGAACCTAAACCTAGACCGACACAGTTTGAAGCTTTAAGTGAATGGGAAGATGAGATGTATGATCGAGAAAGATTCAGAGGATTAAAGAATCATGATTTTGTGCCCGGAAGGTTGTGGGGAGTGAATCATGAGGACAGAATAAAGCGTTGGAGATATGCTAATATGACAGGAGGTTTGTTTCCAGCTTTTACAGTTGAGGAAGAAGCAAAGAGAAAGTGTACAGAGAAAAAGAAACATTTGGTTACTGAAAAGTATGGGTATGGTGGTAGTGAGACGGAAGATGAATTGCTGGAAGATATTTTAAACAGAAACCCACCTCCATACCAACAGAATTCTGCGGTGGTGACACTTAATGCACCGCCAATGGAAACTGGGAGGAATAAAAATCCCCAACGGGGATATGAGATAAATAGGTCACAAGATCAATTGAAAACCCCACAAAACGAGAAGATTGAAAGTGACAATACAACTGAATTAGCAAAAACCACAAGAGAATTGACTGAAAAGATAAGAGTATTAACAATGAATATGGAAGCTGTAACTGTACCAGTAACGATAGGTCCAGTAATACCACTTTTTGAGGATCAGAAAATAGAAGAGCATTCTTTAGTCATTCCTATGAATTCACACTTGCAAAGAAGGAAAGAAGGGATGGAATTAGACAATGAAGGTGCAAGAAATTTGGTTAGTTCATATAGACCAAGCCCACCTACTAATTTGACGGTAAATGAGAATGAGTTTAGGAGGATACCTATGGGAACTGAGTCTGCATCAGAAACACCAGAAAGAAGTAAAAATTGGATAGAATTAAATAGTACACCTGCAGGTCCGACTCCGGATGAATTGAATGAATGGATGAAAACTCTAAAAACGAAAGAGACAGAATCAAAACCATTAGATGTAATTAGGTTAAAAATAGACATGGAGGAATTGATCTTAGGGACAATTGGCACAGAAAAACTGAAAACTTATCAGGATGACGAGATAATGTTCTTATGTAAAAGCATTACATGGAGAGCTAGGAATTTACATGACAAATTAGAAGAAACAGCAAATGAACTAGGAGTAGATTTTGTAAAAGTGAGAAGTTTGCAGAAACCATATAGAGTAGATTTTTGCGAGAAAGATATAGAAAATTTGAACACATCAGCACCCAAATAAAAGAATTAATTGTTTTGCTGAGGAAATGGGGTGATGTGGATAGATGGAGAAGCAGGTGGACTAAAAGGAATGAGAAAATGACAGATAAAGCGTCTTTGGCTTTTGCGGTGACAGACAAGGAATCAATTGTAAGGGAGTACCCGATGAGAGAAACTCCAGGAGGTAGTTATGTGCATGTCCCATGGTCTAGACAGGATATACTGTCATTTACAAATGACTACCCAAAATTGAGAGAAAAATCAGTAGAATGGTACAGACAAGTGGAGAGGTTTGTTAAAGTTTCGAAGGTGTTATGGATAGATTTGGATGGATTATTTGATATAGTAGTACCAGCTGATTTGTGGACAGAATGTAAGATTACTATTGATTGGCCAACTGTAGAATATCCAAGAGATGCTAAAACAGGAGCGCCAGGACCAGAAGTGATGAGGAAATATGACCAAGTTATTACATTTTTGAAAAATAAAATCCCACCCAAAGAAACGGATTGGATAAAAATCGACAGAACCACACAGGAAAGTAAAGAATCTGTACACGCATATTATGAGAGACTACTGTTAGTTTTTAAAAAGTATAGTGGCTATGAGACGCTAAATGAGAAGGATATGAGTCATTTTGTATATAGATTTGTTTATGGGTTGAAACCAGAGATAAGTGAAATGATTAAACAGCATATGATTTGTTGGCAGAACAGCACGGTAGATGAGGTTTTGAGATATGCTAAATACTGCAGTGATGACATTGAGAGTAGACAGCGTAAATTAAAAGAGAAAGCAATGTGGGCACAAGTGAAAGTTGCAGAGAAGCAAGAAGCTCAATTGAATAATCAAGTTAATGAGGCAGGACAGACTAGATCTAGACCAAATATAGGTAAAGGAAAAGGTCAAATGAGCATAGAAGAGGCAAAGAAAAAGTGGCCATGCCACAACTGCGGAAAGTTAGGACATTAGAGAAACGAGTGTAAATTTCCTCCAAAACTTAATACGGAAAATCAATCATTAAATCCACAGGTGCAGAGTGAGGTAGTTACCCAACAAAGTCAGGTGCCTCAACCACCACTTCCCAAGAGTGTTAATCCACAGAAATACAGTGCAGAAACAGGATTCTACGGAGGAGAGCAGGTAACACAATTGCCGCGCGCAGCTACCATATCTCAATACTGGTTACGACAGGATGGTAATGAGTCGGATGAAAGTTTATGACGGTGCCTAGGAGAGGAAGAAGAGTGTGTGCTTGGCGCAACTCTAGAGGTAGATCAAGCAGGTCCATTTGTGGATGGAGAAGTGAATGGTGCAAATGTAACATTCCTTGTGGACACTGGAGCTACCCGTTCTACTGTTAGGTCAGTGGAAATTCCAAACCTTCCTCTCTCAGGTGAACATATCCAAGTCGTAGGTGTTTCGAATCAGCAAATTAAGGCGCCTCGTACCAAATTAGTGGAGGTAAAGATTGGAACATTCAGTGAAATGCACCGATTTGTGGTGTGTGATTGCAGTCCTGTGAACCTATTAGGACGCGATCTACTTTGCAAAATGAATTGCACCATCTATTGTACTCCAGATGGGATTGCATTTCAGACCCCGGATGAAGATGTATTATATAAAATGACAATGGTAAATTTAGAATCAGAAGTGAATGATTTATTTCCCATATTTGACGTAGAGAAAATCCCAATTGAACTAAAAGAAACAGTGAAACAGGAAGTGTGGGATTTTACAGGAGAAGATATAGGGTTAATGAAAGGAGTAGACCCTGTTAAGATCTCTGTTAAAGAAGGAACGAGTTACCCAAATACGCCACAGTATAAATTGACACCAGAAATAATTGAAGGAATAACACCAGTAATAAATAAAATGATTGAACAAGGGATTCTGAGAGAAATAATGAGCAGTCCATGCAATTCGCCGATAATGGGACTGAAAAAGCCGAATGGAACATATAGAATTGTACAGGATTTGAGAAAGGTAAACAAAATTGTTGTGCCTTGCTGCCCAATAGTACCAAATCCTGCTGTAATTCTATACCAGATTCCACGCGAAGCAGAATGGTACACAGTTATTGATTTGTGCCATGCATTTTTCTCTATTCCATTACATCCAGATAGCCAGCCATTATTTGCGTTCAGGTTCGGAGAGCGTATTTTGGCATGGTGCCGAATTCCTCAGGGGTATACAGAAAGCCCCTCGATCTTTAATCAGATTTTAAAGAAATCATTGGAAGATTTAAAAATGCCAGAAAAATCTGTGATGGTTCAGTATATTGATGACCTACTGGTGGCATCAAAAACAAAGGAAGCATGTGTTAATGATACAATTGCTTTGCTGAATCATTTAGCAAAAAGAGGACATAAGGTATCCCCATCAAAATTGCAGTTTTGTCAACAAGAGTTCCAATATTTAGGACATAAGATTGAAAAGGGAGTGCGAAAGGTAACGACTGAAAGAATAAAAATAATTCAAGGAATGAGAGCTCCAATGACACAGAGAGAAGTAAGAATGTTCCTAGGAATGGTTGGATATTGTCGACAATGGATAAGTGGATTTTCATTAATTGCAAAACCTTTACAGAGATTGACAAAGAAGGATGTTAAAGATCCTTTTGAAATGAATGATGAGGAAATGAAAGCATTCAGAGAACTAAAAACAAAACTGTGTGAAGCCCCGGCATTGGGAATGCCTGGCTATGAAAAAGACTTTGAGTTGTATTGTAGTGAAAGAGATGGGTGTGCGTTTTCAGTCCTGGTGCAGAGACACGGAAACATGAAAAGACCCATTGCATATTTTTCAGCTGTCTTAGACCCAGTAGCGAAAGCGTTGCCTGGATGTTTGAAAGCAGTTGCTGCTACTTGTGTAAGTCTGGAGCAGAGTGAAGGCATAGTGATGGGATATCCACTGAGAGTATATGTCCCTCATTCTGTGGAAATTCTTTTGACAAGAACCAAAACCCAATATATGGCACATAGTCAGCTGACTAGGTATGAAAAAGTAATTTTGAGTGCAGACAATGTCACCATTGACAGATGCATAAATGTGAATCCTTCAACATCATTGCCAGATGAAGAGAGTGTGATTGAAATGGATGAAGTTGATCATGATTGTCTGAATGTACTCGAATATTGTACAAAACCGAGACCCGATATACGGGATGAGCCTTTAAAGGAATCGGATTATATTCTGTTCGTGGATGGCTCATGTTTGAGAACGAATGATGGAGTTCTGAGTGCAGCATATGCAGTTTGCACAGTAGCTGCTGTAATGGAAGCATCTTGTTTGAGAGGGATACGTTCTGCCCAAGTAGCGGAGTTGATTGCTCTAATTCAAGCATGCAAATTGGGAAAGAATGTCCGAATCACAGTAATCACGGATAGCCAATATGGCTTTGGAGTGGTTCATGATTTTGGGCAGATCTGGTCCCAGAGAGGTTTCTTGACGTCTGCAGGAACCCCAATAAGAAATGGTGAATTTGTGAAAAAATTGCTTGAGGCGATACAGCTGCCTAAACAGATTGCGGTGGTGAAGTGCAATGCACATAAAAATGGGGAAGACTACATAACTGTTGGCAATAAGTTTGCTGATGAAATCGCACAATACTGTGCCAAAAATGTCATCTCACTAAACAGAAACAGAGAAAGAGAGCATATTTCATGTCCTTTGCTTTTTACTAACCCTGTCGAGACATGGGATGAGGTGAGACAATTACAGGAAGCAGCAGATGATGAGGAAAAAGATAGCTGGATAAAAGCAGGATGCAGAAAACGGGAGGAAAATGATGTTTGGGTTTACAGGGATGAAAGACCAGTTATGCCTGATAGCATGATTTCTGACATGGCACGGATGTACCATGGACAAGCACATATTGGAAGAGATGCAATGATCAGACTTTTTAGACAAACATGGTATAATCCAAAATTCAGAGCCATAGCTGAGAGTCTTTGTCAAAGGTGTCTTATTTGTCAACAGCTAAATCCAGGAAGAAAGACAGTAGTGAGTCTAGGAACAATAGGACGAGAGGGAGGTCCTTTCACGAGAATGCAAATGGATTTTATAGAAATGCCCCCGAGCAATAGACTAAGGTATGTCCTTGTAGTCGTCTGTTTGTTTTCCCGTTGGGTGGAAGCATACCCGACCAGAAGGAATGATGGAATTACAGTAGCAAAACTTATGCTGCGAGAATTCATTCCAAGGTATGGTTTTCCAATAACGATTGAAACAGATAGAGGAACACATTTTCAAAACGAATTGATTCAACTGATTTGTGAAGCACTTAGTATTAAACAGAAACTGCACTGTGCATACAGACCAGAGGCTTCTGGAATAGTAGAGCAAGTGAATGGAACAATTAAGAACAGGTTAGGGAAAATGTGTCAAGCCACAGGACTCAAAAGGCCAGATGCCTTGCCATTGCTCTTAATGACTATCAGAAGTATACCGGAAAGAAAGACAGGACTCAGTCCCCACGAAATAATTTTGGGACGAGCAATGAGACAAGCACATGTACCTGTCAACAAACTACTGACTATAACTGATGATCTCGTAGTGGATTATTGCAAAGGATTGGCTGATGTGGTACGTTCTGTGTTTCATCAGGTTGGACCGGATGAAACCACTCTTGAAAGAAAACCAGCTCACGATTTGAATCCAGGAGATTGGGTCCGCATAAAAGTCCACCGAAGAAGAAACTGTTTGGTTCCTCGCTGGGACCAACCACGACAAGTGATCCTGGTGACAACAACTGCAGTCAAATGTGCAGGAATAAAACACTGGGCACATGCCAGCCACACCATCAGAGTTCCAGAACCTGAAGATCGACCTGTAAGTCGACATCTGGAAGACCCAATTACAAGTGCAACGACAGGAGGAGTGGAGGAAATAGCAGAAGTTCCAGAATCTGAAGATCGACATGTGAGTCGACATCTGGAAATATCAGACACCAGTTCAGCATCTGATACAGAGCATTCGGATTGTGAGGAAAATCTGAAAAGAAATTGGAAATTTGATAGCATTAAAGAAGAAACTGAGGAAAAAGACAGTAATAGTGAGCAACCAAGTACAAGTTATGGTGAAGATCCTTCAAAAATTATATTAATAGGCGAAGAAGGGATAGTTTCATATAGAAAGATAGAAGAATCGGAAGACCCCCAAGGAGCAATAGGGACAGATCGACGAACAAAAGAACAGGGAAACTTAGAAACAGATAGAGAGATTGACACAAATTCGGAAGAACCTCGAGGAGGGACAGAAGTAGGTGATCAAAGGAAAACACGAGAAAAACCAAAAATAGATGAAGGAAGTGAAATTCTAAAATTTAAGATAAGAGACAATAAAGAAAGGACTGAAACAGAGTCAGAAGAAAGTGGAGAAGAAAGAAACCAGAAACTAGAGTCAAGAAAGAGAACTTGGAGAACAGAAAGAGAGGAAAAAGAAAGTGAACCAAAAAGGCCAAGAAAGGGAGACAATTGGCCCCACGAAGTTAGAAGATTGAGATACAAGATCATAAGGCTAGATGGAAAAAGTGCAGAACAAGTAAATGAGATAACAAGTCAAAAAGAACAAGAAAAACAAGGTGGAAAACACTTGCAGAAAACAAAAAGAGTAAAGAAAGCAAATCTGAAGTTTAAATCGCCTGAATGGTTATACATTGCGTTGACTGATATCAAAGAAGAAGAGATCACTCACGAGAACCCGGAACAAAGCTACAACCTAATGGGTGAAGGTGACGTGCAACAAATTTGAAGAAATTTAAACAAATTTCTACCGGATTGGACAAAACACTGGATTTGACAAAGAAAGAGTTCTGAAAAGAATTAAAAGAAAGTATCAAACAAGACAAAGTGAGAGTTTAGGGTGGCTAAGAGGTCATTTCTGAGGTGTGGTGACACATTTTTCTGTACATATTATAAAATAGGTAATAGAACAAAATGGTAGATACTAAAGATAGAAAATATAGGGGCATATTAGCAAGACCCACGTTAAAATTATCGCCGTTTTAGCGGCAGGAAACTGCCGCTAAAATGGCGATAATGGGCTTGCTAATATGCGTTATGGAATTCCAATAGAAGCCCAGGTTAGATGTCCTGCACATCTAACCTGGGCTTCTATTGGAATTCTATAACGCATATTAGCAAGCCCATTATCGTCGTTTTAGCGGCAGTTTCCTGCCGCTAAAACGGCGATAATTTTAACGTGGGTCTTGCTAATATGCCCCATAGATGTGAGTTCTTAAGTAGACGGTGTAAGATGTGCTTCTTTTGTACAGGATTATTAATGACGGTATGGGTTATTTTAGCAATCACCATTCCAATTAGATTAGCTGTAGAAGAAACGTCTATATTAAAGAATAACACAGAGAAAGAAAAAGGAGCTAACATGCAAGAAACAGCTATATTAGAAAGTATTGCAGAATTACATAAAGACAAATCAATAACAGATTTTTCAAAAAAAAAATCACTAAATTATTGTATGAGTATGTAGAAACAATGGATGTAAGAGATTGTTATGTTTGTATGCAATTGCCTGCGTCTGTTGCAGAAGGTGTGACCTATCATCACCTTCCTTTGACGTATGGAATAACATGTAGTGTTTTAGCAAGTCTATTTTACAAGACAGGAAGATTAGAATATTATTACACTGATATAGATAAGATTTTTGCAAAGATTCCTATAGGTTCTGAACTAAACAAGGTGAAAGAGGCAAGAACATTTGGTGAATTTTTCATAGAAAATAAAATTCTAACATTAGATGATATAGTTAAAAACAACCTTACCTGTGAGTTAATGAATGAAGAAAAGGTATTTTTAGAAATGGTCGAGGATAGAAGAGTGAAATTTCAAAGAAAAGTGATAGAAGAGACAAAAACACCTCTTTGGGCGTTTGAGGAGAAAATCATGACAAGAAAAAGACAAATGCAGCTATGACTCTGGATTGGCCCCAACAGGGAAGGTTGTGCATTAGAAGAAATAGAACAAGATATGACAATTATTTCGTGGGTTCCAGTGATTGCCATGACGATTATAAAATTTTAGGAGGTTGGGGATTCAAAGGGGAAAAGATCCAATATTTCCTGGGATCTATTATATTTGCGGTAACAGAGCTTATTACAGGTTGCCGGACCATTGGTATGGATCATTTTACTTAGGCCTGGTCTTTCCAAAGATTTTTCATGTAGATAGAGCAGAAAAGGGAACACACGAAATGATAAAGACATTTACACGTAGAAAAAGGGAAAGTTTTTCAGAAATAGTAGGTGATATTTTTGGAGCATTGATACCAGCAGTGGGAATATCTTTGAATGCATTTAAAATTCGGAAGTTATCCACAGTAGTAGATCATTTATCTACAGATACTGCTGGAGGGTTCTTGATGGTAAATACCGAAATGGTTGCCATGAGAGCTATGGTGATGCAAAATCGACTTGCCCTTGACATTCTTTTGGCAAAAGAGGGTGGAGTCTGTGGAATGCTGAAAGTCCAACATTGTTGCACTTACATTCCAGATAAAAGTGAAAATATACAAAAGTATATAAAGAATATTACAAATTTGCACAAAGAACTTGTTCCACTGGAGGTTGAAAATGCATTGGGAAAACTTGGTAAGAGTTTTTCCTCAGTAATAAATTGGTTTGCTAGAATGAGTGGATTAATAATAGGGAAAATCATAATAGTAGCGACCATAATAATAATAATAGTTCTAGTACTGAAGCTAATTATTATATGTATAAAGAGAAGAAAAAGACAGAATAAAATAGAAAAAGAAAATAAGATAAATAAAGAAAGAGAAAGAGAAATGGGTGAAATAGAGCTAGAAGAAATAAAAGAAAACATGTATAAGAAAACAAAGAGACAAGATGAAAGGGATACAGTTGTGTAAACTAACAAAAACAAACCGGACAAAGAAATATGCTATCTGACAGAATTGTGTAACATGGGTTTTTGTGGTGATATTAAAAATCACCAAAGGGGGAGTTGATGGAGCAGGGTAAACGAAAAATTTTTAACCTCCTAATATTTATGTTGAATAATTAGCACACAGGTTAGTCTCAGTAAATAACCAACCATGTATGTTACATGAAAAGGGTTATGGGTAACACGCTATATCCGTGCAAACTAATTTACTTACAATTGTTAACGTGGATAACATAAACCTAATAATTTGCGTACTAATTAGAATAATAAATGCATGATTTGTGCTTGGAAATAAACTGTGTAGTGGCAAAGTAAAGCGGTTGGTAAGTAAGAAATGGCTTTATATGTCGCTTTTGCTAGGTAATACTTAATTGGGGTACGTAGAATGACGGGAGGGAAACGAAAAGGCTTATATTCTTAACTATGTTCTGTTTATCTTTATAATAGTTCGCTTAGGGCTGTTGTGCCGCGATGTAAAAATGGCTGCCATGGAAAACAAGCTAGAGTACGCAAGCGCGAAGTGGGTTCCGAAAGCGAGAAAGGCTGTGAACAAAAGGGATCATGTGACCGTCCTAAAGCCTAGGATGGAAGCGTGGTCAAGGCTGCAATGACCTTATTATATAAACGTGTGCCAAAGAAGGACATAGCGAAAAGCGTGAGAAGTTGCAGTGAATATGTGAATAAACAATGAACTGTTCAACTTAAAAGTATCAGAAAAGGAGACAGATTGAAACCAATGTGCGGATGGGTAATGTCATGAACCCGTGAGAAACGACAGAAGTATGAACTTTCCACAAAGAACTGGTTGGAGCAAGGATATTCATAATGAGATGTATACTGACCCCAAATGGACCAATTAGAGAAAATCTCGCCCACAAAGATGTAACATTTTCACTTAGTAAGCTAGTATTAGGGTATAAGAAGACCTACTCTTAGGGGGGGGCGAGAGAAGCTAGAGGAGAAGCTAGACGAGGGGAGCTGCTATTTTATATTTTTGATTGAGCACGAGACGCTGCTGCTGGAGAACCTTTTGCTTTTAATAGATTTTCCATTTAATACTATTAGACATTTTTATTCTTAAAATACTAAAGGGGAAAAGAACGCGATTGTGGCGGGAAACATCCTATAGGTGATCTGTCGAGAAGGCCTGTTTTTCAGGACAGATAGACAGTTTTTCGGGAGTTCTATGCTGTGATCTGAATTCATTGCTGTGACGAACTTTGTTTTTCCATCTAATAGGTATGCATTGCAATTTCAATTTATTCTTATAATGATGCTAAATGTAATAATCTGAATAATAAATTTGAAACCCATTCATGCTTCTAAAAATTATATAAACTTTATTATCTTTAAACAATGAGTCAGTGGTTCTTTAGCTCAATGATAAATGTAAATGTTTAAAGGTTTATAGTGATTGAGCTGGTCTTAATCACCATCAACTGATTCCTACTAGTTGGTCCATCGACCAATGAGCGGAATACCTTAAAGCTTGAGAAGTATTATGTCGTTTTAAAAGGTATCCCGTCTCCTTCCAGCAAATCATTAACTGTTTTCTCCTAGATAAAAACGGATGAAATCCAGGGAATATATGAGAGAGTGAATGTTTATGCGGTGTTATGGGCCCCACCGTCATATGGATATAGTTGTGGAAAGAGGAATATTTGTACCTGGACGTCCAAAGCATATAGGAGAAGAAATTTTATTGATAGCGCTGGATCACACGCTATGGTTAGCATGAAAGGGGTGGGCAGTGGGTGTTGTAGTGGGCGTTCCACCGCAACACCCATTCATTTTGATGCTTCCCCCTATGTACAAGGGTGGCATACATAGGAGGCAGCGCCAAAATTATTACCAGGTAAATCCTGGTCCTAAGTTGGCGAAATGAGGAGAAATGCATTATTTCTCCTCGTTTTTGCTTTTTCCATGTATGCTGCATGAAGCAGCACACATTAAAGTGACAGAATGGCATTTTAGGATTGTTTATGTGCAGGAAGGGACACCTTCTTACACATAAACGATCCTTCCCTGCACACAGACACCTTTGCACTATGGTGCAAGGGTTCCTGTGTTGGCGCTAAGTTGCTAAACTTAGCGCCATCGCAGAGGGAAACACAAGGCTGCACCACATTCTTGTAAATATGGTGCAGCCTTGCGTTTCTGAAGTGGCGGAGCGAGACGTTAAGCCAGGAAGGCTAACGCCTCTCTGGCCACTTCATTGTACATATGGCCCTCAGTGTCTATAAGGCTTTATCCTTTGGCTTGACATCAATCAGTTTTTTCTTAGTTCTTTTCTTCCCTTATCTTCTAGGGTTCTTACTCCCAAGGTTTCATTCAATGTAATGTGTTTATAACCTTTCATATTGGTTTATTGCTAGGGCTGTACTTGTTTCATATAGATCTTTATTCAATGTAAGACGGTATTGTCATTTCTCGTGTCATATTGCAAGGACCTGCACACTTCAATCTTCTGAAGCGCTATTAAAAATCATGAAATAAATAAATAAATATTTGTGTTGGTTGTTGGGCAGAAAGACAAAGAGAACAAATGTGAAGTTGAACATTGCATTCAGCCATTGATTTTGTAGGTTCAAATGTTGTACTGCCACCTTTTATCTCTGGGATTTCACTCACAGAACATACCCACAACAGATGTATTTTTTGTTGTTCTGTCACCTCAGGTCCTGCAAGTGATCTGCTGGGGGGTTCAGGGTCTGTTTATAGTAGCTGAACTCTGTTTCGTTGGCGTTGAACTCAGCATCAGGGATGGCACTAATAATTTCCAGGGGTGTCTTACTCATTTGGGCTACGAGACTGGACCATCACTATTATCTGCCCCTTGTTTGTATTTCACTTGTAGTGAAAAATAAGAAATGGTTCACTTTTGGTATACTAGAGAAAAATGCCAGCCCATACTAGCGAGGACCAGGCAGTCTGGGGCAGTGAGTTTGGTGTAATGGCTGACACATGCACGTGAAGGTACCTGGAGCACCATCAGATGGAGTGTTCAGAGCTGCAGACGTCACATCCCTAACTCAGGACCTCACCTCCGATGACCCACTGCAGAGTCACCTGTGAAGGTAGCCCTTGTGGTTCAGGCTTCAGCTCTGTAGTTTTTGGGGCTATGAGCCAATCAGCCTGCCACCCACTGTTCCCATTGCTGCAGGGTGGGGTAGGGTCCGTGAGCCGTACTGACCCAAAGCTGCACTGGGATTCAGTGGGAAAGGGTAGTATGAACAGGCAAAAGAGGGCTCTTCATCAAGGAGCTAAAAGCTGAAGGTTATGGAGTGTATCAGTATGGAACCAAAGTCACATGGTTATACGCTGTTTGCAGTTCACAGACCCCATCTTTCTAAGTTTGTGTCTGAGGGAGTGTGTGTCTGCCTCGATGGTCCAATGTGCACAAGCAGCCGAGAGGCTGAAGCAGGGCCCACACAGACAGAGAGACAGCTGAGAGGTATGTAAAACATACTCTCAAATGTTTAGTACCTGTATGGGGTTAAAGTGTGAGTATGTGTGTTCCACATACATGTGAGAGACTGTGGTTGTGTGAATAAGTGAAAGTGAGAAAGAACAGTAGAGAGTGAGTGAATACGTGCATCTGTGGGGGTGAACTTTAGTGAGAGTATATGAGCAAATTAGTGTGCAGGTGACTGAGACAGTGGGTGAGCATGTGAGTGAGACAGCGGGAGTGTAAGCATTAGTGAGATAGTGTGTGAGCATGTGAGGGAGTGTGTGCAAGTGTACGCATGAGTGAGGTACAGTGTGAGCATGTGAGAGAGTGAGTGTAAGCATGAGTGAGATAGTTTTTGAGCATGTGAGAGAGTGTGTGTGAGTGTAAGCATGGGTGAGAGTGTGTGAGCATGTGAGGGAGTATGTGTGAGTGAAAGCATGAGTGAGATAGCATGTCAGCATGTAAGTGAGACTGTGTGAGTGTAAGCATGAGTGAGAGCGTTTGAGCATGTGAGGGAGGGAAACATCCATTACAACGCAGTCATTACATCGACCTACCTTTACAACGCAACTGCCTTTACATCGCATGCCACTACAACGCATGCCATTACAATGCATGTCACTACAACGCATGCCATTAAAACGCATACCATTACAACACATGCCATTACAACGCATTATAAGGTAAGTAATGGAGATTTTTTTAGTATTAGGGTGGGTATGGGTTTTGTGGTACATGGGAAGAGTAATTTTTACCCCTACACTATCCAACACTTTCCCTACTGTTGCACTCACTGGAGTGGGAATAGTAATTTTTACCCCTACACTATCCAACACTTACCCTATTGTTGCACTCACTGGAGTGGGAATAGTAATTTTTACTCCCTACACAATCCAACACTTACCCTACTGTTGCACTCACTGGAGTGGGAATAGTTATTTTTACCCCTGCACTATCCAACACTTACCCTACTGTTGCCCTAAAAGTTTTATTGGTTGTAATGGTATGCGTTGTAATGGAATGGGTTGTCATGGCATGCATTGTAAAATCATGCAATATAATGGTAGTTGCGATGTAAAGACTGCATTGTAAAAGCATGCGTTGTAATTGCATGCATTGTAACGTCATATATTCGTGAGGGAGTGTGTGTGAGTGTAAGCATGAGTGAGAAAGCTTGTGAGCATGTGAGAGTGTGTGTGAGTGTAAGCATGAGTGAGATAGCATATGAGCATGTGTGAGAGACTTTGTGATTGTAAGCATGAGTGAGGTAGAGTGTGAGCATGTGAGAGAGTGTGTGTGAGTGTAAGCATGAGTGAGGTCGAGTGTGCGCATGTGAGTGTGACAGTGTGTGAGTGTAAGCATGCGTGAGATAGCATGTGAGCATGTGTGGGAGACTGTGTGATTGTAAGCATGAGTGAGGTAGAGTGTGAGCATGTGAGAGAGTGTGTGTGAGTGTAAGCATGAGTGAGGTAGAGTGTGAGCATGTGAGTGCGACAACGTGTGAGTGTAAGCATGAGTGAGATAGAGTGTGAGCATGTGAGGAAGTGTGTGTGTGAGAGTAAGAATAAGTGAGGTAGCGTGTGAGCATGTGAGGGAGTGTGTAGTCTTTTCTTGGAAACTGACTAGGCTCTTCAACGGGTCATTCATGCTGATGCAAAACTGAATGATAATGTTCATTTCTACTTATTCGAGACTCTAATGGTAGCACGTGTGTATTTCTCCTAGGTGCAGGTCCAGGGATGGAAGGAGTATATATCTGCGTACCATACGCAAGAAGTGTGCATCCCCAAGACACGCGGCTGGTGCTGAAGTAAGCCACCAGAACTGCCTTGCCTCATGCTATCCCCCCACATGTGGACAGTGCGGATCTTTCAATTGGCCTTTGTTGCCTCACACACTACTGATGATGACAGGGTTGGTGCAGTGGGTATTGTAGTGCTGTGCTCAAGAGTGCTCGCTGCCAGTAATGGCCTGTGGTGGGAGTGCTGCCGGGCGCTGACGTGGGGCGGGGGAGGGGAGGGGCAGGGTGGGGGGTAGTAAACTACGGATTACGGCCGATTAGAGGTAAGTAAACATATAAATAAATAAAACGAATTTCGTTGCCCGCGCTGCATCACCAAATGCGATGCAGCGCGCGCAACGAAATTCGTTTTATTTATTTATATGTTTACTTACCTCTAATCGGCCGTAATCCGTACTTTCCTACCCCCCCTCCCCCACGTCAGCGCCCGGCAGCACTCCCACCACGGGCCGCTACTGCTCGCTGCACATTTATTGCAGGCTGTGTTAAAGCACACACTTGACAACCTGCCAAATCACACTCTTTTACAAAAAAATTAAATACAATAACAAAATCTTAAGTAAAAGTAATATTTAGGAAAAATCTGAACAGCGAAGTGCCTGGGACAAAAATACTGAGCAGCTGCAATAAAATATTTCTAAAATTCAATTGAAACAACAAGACCTCTGAGCACGAGTCTGACCTTGTAAATTGAAGGTAAAATATCTCATTCATTGTTGGCCCTCTCTGTCTTTCAGTAAAAGGAACAGAAAACAGCTGTTCTCAGGAGCTCTGTTCATGATGCTATCTGAAGGGATAACGCTGTTAAGCTAACAAGTCCTCTCCTAATGAAACAATAAAAGCAAGAGCTGCTCCCACAAAACAAGCCCCCCAAGACGGCTGAGATGCTGCAGAAACTGGGACTTTTTAGAGTCCAAGGAAACATTCTGCACGCACCCTGCTGAACTTAAAATGTTGATGGGATTGACTGAACAAGAAAGAGCAGGGAGAAGCCTGTGCCTCAGAAAGCTAGAAGATGCTCTTAGCAACCAACAAACTGTTCAGAAAAGGCAGGAACATTCTCTGGCCCCAGCCATCCATCAATCATGAAGATGGCTGGTCAAGACTGCTTCACCTCCCACACCTTGAGGACCTGAGAGACAACAGCTCCAAATAAACAACAAACTTTTAATGAGTCACACCTGTCTTCTGTGTCCTCTACAGCTTTGGGAGCCAGGTCCTAGGGGGGACCAGTAGCCGATGCTGAGCATCTTCTGCCTGACAATAAAAGAGTGCCAGGAGAGAGATGTGTCAGTCCTTGCATCCCTCTCCCTCTCCCACCCCAGCAGTTGCAGTTTGTTCTGGTTGAACGTTGGACACATGTTTCGCTTTTCTTCTGGTCTCCACTTCACTGATATCAGACATAGCTCAGCCTCGCTTGTGATTTTCTCTTCTGTTTTGTAGGTGGTGAGGTTTCGCCGTTTTTTTGTGATTCTAGTAGAAAAGTGACTTTTGTTAATGTTATCTTGATATGCTGGGTAAGTAGCCTCCGATCAGAAAGAGAGATATGTCTAAATACAAAACTTTGCAACTCAATTTATTTTCATGAAACGTAAAAAAAAAGATTAACCTGGAAGAAAGGCTTATTGTGCCCTTTCTGAACTGCACGTTTCAAAACTGCATTTTTTGAAGGGTGGTGGTGGGGGGGGGGAGGGTAGGGCAGTTTTGATTTACTTGGTCATTATCTTGCTCATATTCGGCCTTCTTGCTCACTATAGTCGGCCAAAAAATCATTTATTGCTTAATTATTTAAAATCATTTGTAATTAATGTACAGAATCGTAAAAGTAGATCAAATAAATTATATGCAAGAGTTTAAAAATTCTGATCAATTTCATTATAGACTACATAAAGTTGCCAATTCATATGCAGGATGAAAACTAAGACCACATCATTGATGCCCAGAAAGTGCAAGGACTGTAAAGGTGCGTGATATCTTCAATGCAGAATAAATAGGGTTAAAATTAAAAGTGCCTCGGGGGGGGAGGGGGGGGGCTAAAAGTGGCAGATGATATCTGGGAGTGAGTATTTACTCAGAGCCATATGGGCTGAGTGTACATAGCTGTGCTTACAGGCATGCACACCTGACGTGTTGTACCTCGTTTTTCCAGGACGCAGTTAAAGTCTGTGGTGCGTTAGTCCAACCTCACTACTAGGCTTAAGAAGTTACAAACGTATGCAGAATCGGCCTTGATGTTGACACGTTTATGCCATGAATACGGTCACACTGAACAGCTTTCGCAGGAAGCTCGTGTATGTTCTGTAACTGACTGACGTGAAACCTCCGAAGGAGCGGTATTATCACGGGAGAAAGTATTTACAGGAGCTCTTTCATGTGAATTTTAGAGCTGTACGTCAACAGGCGAGGCTGTGTTTACAGCGAGCGTGCCAGGCTGTCCGTATATATACGTCAATCACAGGCGCGTGGCCCGATGTGCGCGCCTTACTAAAAGAAGCACTCGTTTCTAAGCACACGGTCCTGCACAGCAACTCTGGGGGAAATCAGCTCGCAGTGGATCAAGTTTACAACTGAGCCCTGCCCAGGGCTTTAAGTGGGCCGGGTCCTGCCGGTGCTCAGCACCGACCATTCTTACAAGCAGGTGCTGATACGGGTCCCTACCGGGCCCCTGCCATTTAGTTTATAATAAAGAATGTGAAAACAGATATGAAATGCGTTCTCCTGTGCAAAGCTGGTCTGCACAAGAGGTGGGGGACCTCTTCTCGCAGGCAGTGGGGCATTTCTGTGGTGAGTAACCAGCCCCCGCGCTACTAACGCAGCTACTCATGATATAGACATTTTAGTTCAGTTACTGCTGAAAATATAGATACAGCAGATCTCGCTTATTTTACATGTTCTGAGCTAGGAACAGCTTCATAAAATGTTTAATACAGGATGAAAAATGTACTAACCGAAGAGTATTTTCGAGTAAATTCATGTGATGTAAACAGTGTTTCTTACACTGCCCTGCAAAGAGCCAGCTCAGCTGCAGAGTCAAGGGCCTGTTTTGTACATTTAAAGTTAATTCAATCAATTTGGAATTTCTCCGAATTAATGAATGAAAGGCAGACAGGAAAACTCCTCGGAACAAGTCAACAAGGATTGCATTTCTCGGTTTCCGACTTGTACTGTCTAAAGTTGCGTTAATTCAGAGAAATTCTGAGTTATACCTATTAGCTTTAGACACCTCAAATACATTTTTTTTTTTTTAAAACACAGGCAAGGTTCTGAGCTGAGCCAGCACAGCTCCTCATTATACGGCGCCTGGTGATTCACAGAAATGCCTCCGCACTTGTGCACATGAAGGTGCACAATAAATGCTTGCACAAGGGCCGACTGGGCACGGCACAGCGCCGGGGTCACAACGAGAACCGGAAGCAAAGATCACTCGGACACCAATAATTCCTCATCCTCAGCGTTCTCTGAAAAAAAAGGTGTTCTCACATGTATTTCTATTAAAGGTCTCACCCAGAAATCTCACAATACATCAACTATTGGGCCACTGATTTTTGACAAAAACGTCTCCAAAAGCAATGCATGTACATGAGTAAATTGGTACATCTCTTCCAAAAACACACCTCGTGGCAACTGAAAGCAAAACGAAGCAAAAGAAAAATATAATTGAATAGTCATTTCCATAAAAAAGAAATAGCAGAAACGTTTTGGAAAATGTAATTTGAAGTGTTGAATGCAAGTTACGTTTTCAGCTTGTTCCCTGCTGGTTTGATTCACGCAGCATGGTTTATGCACTGCACATTAACCCCATCATTGCTGTATGTCTCAAAGGACACAGCAGAAGAGGAGAGAGCTCTGGCTGTAACCATGGAAACTAGAAAGTAAGGAGCACATGTATTCAAATGTGAGGCACTCAACAGAGCCTCCAAAGTTGCATCACTGTGGTGCGTCACAGGAAGTGCGAACAGTGTCTTATTTACTATACTGTGATGCAGTTTTTCTCTTTAGTCTGGCACGTGTCAACAAACCCACCCTTTCATCACAGTGCAAGGGCATGTGTGATCTCTCAAGCAAGGGGAGCATTGCAGACATCAGTAGCGGCCCGTGGTGGGAGTGCTGCCGGGCGGTGACGTGGGGCGGGGGAGGGGCAGGGTGGGGGTAGTAAAGTACGGAATACGGCCGGCTAGAGGTAAGTAGACATATAAATAAATAAAACGAATTTCGTTGCGCGCGCTGCATCGCATTTGGCGATGCAGCGCGCGCAACGAAATTCGTTTTATTTATTTATATGTCTACTACTCTAGCCGGCCGTATTCCGTCTTTACTGCCCCACATCACCGCCCGGCAGCACTCCCACCACGGGCCGCTACTGATTGCAGAACAATAATGATGCTTTAGTACTTTTCCCACTTTGTATGTGTGGGGTCGAGTGCAGCACACATGCAAAGCTTGAAAACACAGAGAAATTAAAGGAGTTCTTCTTTGTTACGCCTGTCTCGTTGAGGCGTAAGCTTTTGGGGCCCAATCTACAATAGTTATTAGATAGGGATTTTCATCAAAACCCATTTGTGGTTTCATGGGAATGACCATGTACCACCCATGGAATGCAGCCCTGACGCAAAGTAGCACAAACCAGCGCACAATGCTACTTTGCATTACTTTGGACAACTTTTCAACACACATCCTGATAGGAGTCTAGAATTAAGACACAGAAGAAACACCAATGAATATACAGGCTTCTCTCATGACATCACATGACCCAGCTGCCAGGGCATCTTTTCTGTTATTAGTGCACTCTATAACCATTCAGTCATTCATTCATTCATTTTTCATTCAGTCATTCATATTGTGTGGTGCCAACAAATCATGGTCAGAATACAGAATGAGAAAAATATTGTTTCCTAAATATTGTTTATAAAAATATCACCTAATTGGAGTTAATAATGGATTACCTAGACCTAAAGGGACAATTGTTTTGATAACAATATTTAGGGCACACACAACATTTTATGTTGGACGATATTTCTTTGTAGATAATCTGATAGCCTACACGTACCTTTTGTTGAAATCCTTCTATCATCTTCTTTTTCTCCTTCCTCAATGACGGTCTCTACTTCAACACTCCTCTGCAAAGAAAATTTGAGGTATACATAAAATAAAAACTATGTACTGATCATCATATGATATGTGTGTTATAAATTTTAAATATCATTTGTTTATGATCGCTTAGGTACCTCTCTTGTATTTTATTGTGTTTTTTTAATACAAAATGTTCCCCCTTTCTTCATTTGCACTTGATTTGATTTTGGGTCTCAAGAAACAATGGGCCTGATTCACAAAGGCAATCTTAGACAAAAGTCTAATTTTACGACTTTTGGTATTCACAGAGGTCATTTACGAGTCGTATCTTTACGTCCGCAGTCGGGCCGGAATCTCCGCACCCGGACCGTACTCTCCGCACCTGGGCCGTACTCTCCGGCTCCAGCTGTGCTCTCTGGCTCGGGCCAGATGAAGTGTAATCAATGGGCCGGAATACAATTTTTTACAAAAAGGAACATTAGAAACGTCTGATAAATGGTAGAGCAGGTCATGAAAATCAGCTTGAGCAGGGAAAAGGGTGTGGCCGGACACTACATCATATCCCGGAAAAGTTTTCTCTTTTGCATCATGGTACATGCAGTCCATGATTTGAGCTCCCCTCAGTGTTGACTGTAGTGTCACACTACAGTCAACACCAAGGGGAGTGCAAATCATGGACTGCTCAACATTGAGGACTGTGTGGACTGGTTACTCTGTGGTGCCTTGGCACTTCAATGACGTCGGAGGAGCTGTTCTGCATGCATCAAAACCATCCTCAAAGAATTGAAGTCATTTTGGTCATGACTGAAAAATGAGTGTAAAATAGCGAAAGCTGAAAATGTCAGTATGGTAAGCACCAAAATCTGCATGCTATGTTCGATTTATAGGGCTGAACTTTTAATTGTGATAATTTTTGCAGCTGATAAATTCCGATCCCTGTAGTATCTTATTTTAACAGAAACAAAAATTATCCAATATCGGGCTAGAACACTTGAAATAATGAAAGCCCTAGCAGGCAAAATTGAAATGCATGTTTAGTTTGTGAAATTGCAAGGGGATCATTCCATTACAAACATATGCATTTATTTGTTGCAGTAAGGGCCTTCTCACTGCCCTAAGAGCTATAGGAATATTAATTAAAAGTATGAAGTGAAATAAATGACGAATTGTATGTATCTTTTTATCAGAAGCCCACAATCATAAATGTAAGTAGTAAATACTATCACAAAATCTAAATAGAATTCAGTGTGAATAATAATATTTGTGTGCTCACAATGTTTGATTTAATAGTTGTTTTGTTATTGAAAATATCGGTGTCCAGGCAACAAGTAATTTAAACTCAGTTGGTGTTTATTTACAGGGTGTGTTCAGCTGCACATCTGCTGCATTGCTATATCAATGAATAAAGAAAATCTAAGCTTCACTGGCCATTTCTTCATTGTTGGATTTTCAGACTTTCCAGAGCTGCAAGTTCCACTTTTTGTTGCATTGTTATTGATGTACCTGATAACTCTAGTGGGCAACCTTCTGATCCTGGCAATAATTTGCTCAAACTCACATTTACACACCCCCATGTATTTCTTCCTCACACATTTGTCCTCAGTTGACATCGGTTACACCTCTGTTGTTTTTCCACAGCTTCTCCTCCACTTCTTTAAGGAGGGTATAGAGGTTTCTCTCACTGAATGTCTGCTGCAGATGTATTTTTTCATGGTCTTTGCAACTGTAGAGTTACTCCTCCTGACAGTCATGGCTTACGATCGATATGTGGCCATCTGCTATCCCTTACGCTACACGGCCATCATGAATAAGGCTGTGTGCATGACCCTGGCTGCTGGAAGCTGGGCAGTTGGACTTCTAATTGCAATGCCGCACATTCCACTAATGTCCACATTTTCTTTCTGTGGGACCCACACCATTAACCACTTCTTCTGTGATATTACAGCCCTGTTGAAGATTTCTTGCACCAGCACTAGCATCATCGAGATCCTTAACTACATCAATGGTTCCATAGTGGCCATGATGTCATTTATTCTTATCATTTTTTCATACAGCAAAATTGTTTCTTCTATCCTGAAAATCAAATCTAAGAGTGGGAAGGACAAAGCTTTCTCCACATGTGTCTCTCATCTCACTGTGGTTATTTTATTCTATGTATCTCTCTTTTCTACTTACGTGCGACCAATATCATCATATTCGTTGAAAGAAAACAAGATAATGTCTTTGTCATATGTTGCTGTTACTCCCTTGTGTAACCCCATTATATACAGTCTAAAAAACACAGAGTTTAAAAAAGCTCTCAGGAAGGCAAAGAACGTATCATAAACTATATGACTAAGAGGAAAAACTGCACGAATCCAATGACTGTTGTAGTACTATTTGTTATAATATAATGGATATTTTATTGTTTCTTTCTCTGTGTAGCATCTTTTGCAGAATGCTGCAAATACCTTATTGTTTCGGTGAAAGTAATTCACAAACACTTTTGAAAGGAAAAGTGAAGGAATACATTTTATTTTCCACAATAGCAAAGCTGCAGAAAAAAGTGGCATACCACACCAGATAGAAATAATAACATTAATAAAAAGGAATTCAATATCAAAATGACTTATTGACAAAATATATTTTGTAATAAAAAAGTGGGACCTATTTTTGAATTTTATATGTTCATTTTACAGGTATGTTTAAAAATATATATAGATATATATGTATCCGAACATGAGTTGATAAAGGTTTGTTGTAAAATGAACATTTACATAACATTAAAAAGTACACCGTTTTTAATCCATATGAGGTAATAGCTAAAGAGCACTATGACAGGCCTTCCTCTTGCTGTTATTCTGCCTGCTATCAACTTTTTTCACTATCTTCTATCTTGGTGTTAACTTTGTTTTTCTACTGTGTCTACCTTCCTTGGTGGTGTTATCACACCAACCGCCACCATGTCCTCTTCTCTATTAAGTAATCATGTTGGTGTAGAGGTAGTAGGAAGGTTAAAGATATCTAAAGTACCCCAAACCTAACCAGGGCCATCAGTAGGCATGCAGCCGGGGCTATTTGTCTTGGGCCCCACTCTTTGTAGGTCCCTGTGATGCCACTGCTAAATGTATTTATATATATACGGCTGTTTCCGCTTTTACAGACCCTCCTTACAACTTGCGGCTGGCTGTTTGTACGGCCGACATCGCGGATGCGATTCCAGTCTAACCCGGAAGGAGTATTTTGGAGCCAGCCCCCGCAGTCGAGAGTCAACGAGGAGATAACGCGGCATTACTCAGGGTAACTTTGGTGACTCAACGGAGTCGGAGGACACCAGCGGGATAACCGAGGAACTTTGGGGTAAGCTGTGTTACACTCAAGAACATTGTGACTATGGCGGGTGAAAGGATTGAGGATTTCTGAAGTAGGCTGATCACACTACGCGATAGCAGTGAGCACAGTGGTGCACATATATTTTATTGCTATTTGAATATGACTACATCAGCAGAAACGCTACGGAACCGGGAGGCGGTGGCTGACGCTTTATTTTTAAATGTGCCTAATATAGACAAAGTTTCGCAAGGACATAATAAAGAAACTACAAGTACTAATGATATTAAATCCCTAATGAAGAAATTGGAGAAATTACTCCGAACGGAGATTACTAAATGGTGGGAAAAAAGTCCTTGGAGAAATATAGAGAAGTGGGTAGAGTGCTGCGGGGATTGAGGGTTCTCATAGCTCCATCATTTGAGAACCCCAATCCCCTAATGCTCAAAGAATGGGCCACTAATAACCTAGAGGCGTCTATGAACATGGTTTCCATCCTTATAAAATATGCGGAGATTGACCGAAATGTAATCTTGAAGGAAATTGAAGGAATAAATCATCAATTGGAACAACATGAGCAACAGGATTTTATTAAGAAAAGCAGAGAAGAAATTGGTGTGCGCCTTATGAAACATGAAGAAGTTATAAAAAATCGCAAAATATTCAAATTTGCACGAGATAAACGTGACTACGAGACAGGAAGAGTATTCACGTTTGCCCGCAAATATGACACTGTTAAAAGGCAAGCACTAGTGTCAAAAACTCCGGAAATTCCAATTTCAACTGCCTCCAATATTGTGGTCTCAGATACTGACCTAAGTTCAGAGGCGAGCAGCCTTGACTCAGAGGACAATGAGTCTAATGCATCGCAGATTCAGATGCTCTCAAAGTATACACCTTCAGAAGAACTTGGTTTTTAATAGAAGACCGCCGGCAAACGTTACGGCCACGACCACAGCCGAAGAAAGGCGCAGAAGAAACAACAAGCGCAGGCAACAAAGGAGGAAATGTAGGCGCAAGAAGCTACAACAAGAGGGGCAGAGGAAAGAAATGGTAATATCATCCACGCAATCAACCACTCCTGACAACACCGTGGTGAATTTATCTGACATGACTTTAACTAAGGCAGAAACTCAACTATTATCTTTGGGACTTTCATTTTGCCCTCAACATTCTTTCAAATATGTTCAATCCCGAATTGATGTGTTCAAGTTTATTCGAAAATTAAAACTTAAAAAACACTTTAAATTGAATAAAGCCCAAGAACAGGCATCCAACATCACTATTACTAACCTACCCACTAGTAATTTTCAAGTCTCTGACACTAGTATTTTACAAACTATGCATGCATTAGGTAGGGTGGATACGGATATGATAGGGTCTACTCAAGAAGACTTAGATGAAATGGGCATTAGAACTAATCTTCCATGTAGCAGTCCGTTTCGGCCGCCCTCCACATTTATCCCCTAATGCCGAAAGATGCAATCGACACATTTAGCGATTGTGTGATTGAAGATCTGAAAACCCTCAACTGCATTACTTTACGCAAACGCAAACAACATAAGTACATGGAAATACAGTACTCTAAGCTCATGCGTAAGTTGAGTAACAACCCTAATGTGATTATTAACAAAGCAGACAAGGGGGGAAATATTGTGATTTGGCCCAGAACTTTGTATATGGAGGAAGCAGATCGGCATCTTAGTGATAACACCTGCTACAGGAAAGCGACTTTCAATGACATAAGACAGATAAAAGAGACAATGGTGAAAGAATTGGGTCAGTGGAAAAGGGATGGATTACTGAGTAAACACGAATATAATTTTTTGAGGAATGAATTTCCTATTATTCCGACTCTGTACTTCATCCCGAAGATACATAAAAAGTAATTCCAATCCCAGGACGACCCATTATTTCTGCACAGCGCAGTCTCCTTGAACCTGTATCCAAATACGTGGACTATTTTCTTCATGAATTTGTGGAAGATCTTCCCTCATATGTCAAGGATACTGGTCACTTTCTTTCCAAATTACAAACCATCAAGTGGGAAGATGACTATGCACTGATTGCAATGGATATTTGTACCCTTTACACCAGTATTCATCATGTGGATGGCCTAAAAGCAGTTAAATACTTTTTGGATAACCGGAGCATGAATTATCACCAGCATAATGAAATGATTTTAAAGATGATCGAACTATGTTTATTGAATAATTATTTCATGTTTAACAAGGAGATTTTTCAGCAGCTTCGTGGTGTTGCGATGGGGGCATGTTTTTCCCCCAGTTATGCGTGTTTGCACGTGGGGTGGTGGGAGGAGCATGTCCTCAGAGGCACCCACGGAGAGCTGTATAATGCCCATGTGGTGGAATTCTGGCGGTTTATTGATGATGTGTGCATAGTGTGGAAAGGGACTATTGATTCAGCTAAGGAATTTGTGAAAGTGATTAATAGTAATGAGTTAAATCTTCAATTTACAGCTGACATCAGTAAGCAATGTGTTCAATTTCTGGATGTAGAGATATATGTGGAGAATAACACACTACAGACTAGGCTCCACAGGAAGACAACAGCTGGCAATGCGGTATTGCATGCCAGCAGCTCCCATCCCAGCCACTTGATCAAAAGCATTCCATATGGGGAATTTTTAAGAATGAGGAGAATCTGTAGTTCGGAAAAAGATCTTATAGAGTGCCAGACTCAAGCACAGAACAGATTCATTGCCCGAGGATATGACTCTAATGAGTTAGAAATTGCCAAATTGAGAGCTAACAGCCGTACTAGAGAGCAGTGTCTAGGTACCACTATTAAGGAAAGAAACAGTGGGGCAACAAGGGGGAGTAGTGACCCCTCTCTTTTTTGTGATCCAGTAAGACTAATAACAACGTATAGTCACCAGGAGAAGAAATTCAGAGGTATTATTAACAAACATTGGCCCATACTTAAGACTGATATAACATTATCCCAGTGTTTACCTGATCACCCTCTTATCACTTTTAGACGGGCTCCCTCTATGAGGGATGTCCTGGTTAAATCTAGTCCGGAGGTAGTTGCCTCCAGTAACTGGCTGTCTAAAAGAACAGGGTTCCACAAGTGCAGTTCTTGTCGGGCATGTAAATTTGGCAGTAACAAAACTGAATATCAGAGTGCTTTTGACTTAACTCCTGTTAAAATCAAAGGTTGGTTCACTTGTCGCACGGAATTTGCAGTGTATGTACTAGAATGTACTTGCAATTTAAAATATATTGGCAGTACCAAGTTGCAGGTATTTAATCGTATACTGCAACATTTACGCGCTATTGTGAACTGTGATCAAAGTTATCCTGTGGCCCGTCATTTCAAACTAGTGCATAAAAATAATTTGAATGATTTGCGCTACTTTGTAATTGATTCAGTGTCTAAAGATCCTAGAGGTGGCAATAGGGAGAGGAAACTCAGACAACTAGAATCTCATTACATTGTTTTACTTGACACAAGGATCCCGAAGGGTCTCAACACAGGGGAAGATCTCCATAACTTTCTGTGAACTGAGTGAAGGACCAGTAGTGTTGGTTTGTTTCTGCCTGCAATGTTTTATTTGAGTGTGGCTTTTAGAGAGGCGGCTTTTGGGCCTGTTTTTAGGACTGGTTTGGGTCTCGTTTTTACCTGGATTTTAACCGTTGGTTTGGTCTTGGTTTGGCATGTACTTTTTACTGGTTTTATGACGGGTTTTGGGGCTGTTTTTTTATCGACCTTATTCATTTTAAACATTGTATTTAATGCTTTATCTTGGATTTGTGCTATATCGTTGTATGTGCTTACTATATTGACAATCTATGTAATTACTATGATCTAGGTGAGTCACAACGAGTAATTTATGTATTTGATTTGTTTCGAGGAAATTATTAGATGGATTTATCCATATATATACTATTTAGTTAAGTTGACCGCTATGTGGTCTTCATCTGAATTTGTGAACTTGCACTTGCACTTTATGACTAATGAATGGAATTGCATCAGCCATTTGCCTTTCTTCCCATTTTTCTTCCCCCCCTTCCCTTCCCATTTCTCTGTTTTTTCAAATTATTCATCTGGTAATTGATATGATGGTAATATCAAATTAGATCAGATAACACTGTTTTTATAGATTTTTGCACCTGCACTTTATATGGTTGTTCCGGTGAACACCCTGACTTGGGCAAATTTGATTGTCAGCTTTGGTCCCCATGTTGATAGGTCATGTAATAGGTTTTTTTAACCACTTGGTTTTTATCGTTAGCAATTATGTGCTATTAATGATATGTTAAATCTATTTGACCGTATCAAATGTAATGATGTGCTTAAACTTCCAGTTTCACATAGTTTCATTACGATAGAGGGAGCCCAATGAGCTGGTTATAACATTGCAGTATGTTTACTAGCTTCATTAAAAGCCCAGGGGGTTGTAACCGGAATGGGATGTGTATCAGTATAAAATGATAGTTTTGGTTCCGGTGCGTTATGTGATCAAGGCCGTGGTAACGCGGCCGAAACGCGTCATGCTGACAATTGAAATAAAGCACTTTAATTGAATTTCCACATCTGTGGGCCGTACCTGTTTTTTTGTTACCGGGAGAGGTAATCCAGGACTTTGTACCTTATATATATATATATATATATATATATATATATATATATATATATATATATATATATATATATATGTATATATATACAAAAAATCAAAAAGCTTTATATAGAGGTTTATGTCGAGGCAGGTAAGGGAAGCTACCACAAGAAGGGACCATAAACTGGCGCTGCTTTGAAATTTGTCAAACAACATAATTATTATTTTGAAGGGGAAACAGCTTTTACCACACCAATGACTTTACCACCCAGAAACACATAACACGAGCACTCTGTGGAGTCTACTTAGTGATTTATTATGGCTTCACCAGCTTCGTTACCCATGCGTTTCTGGAATTGCTCTCCTTGTTCACGGGTCAAGTTACAGTGATCACCTCAAAACAGTATTTTAAAGTGACGGTGATAGTAAACATAGACAAAAGACTTCACAAAAGCGACCAGTTTAGAAGTTCAACTACAACGGAGCCATGTTGAATTAGTCATAAAGTGCACTATACTTAGTTTAAATTGTTTTACAAAACCAATATCATTTACATAATAAACATATATTGGTGATTATGAATATAAGCAAAATATGTGCAAAAACACATAAAGTACTTGCAATGAATATGTAAAACTTGCTCAGTTATAAGCTTTTGCTTGAATTCATTCATATATTCGTTGTTTCATACTTGTTGTAAAATTGCATTAATTACAAAAATATATTTAAAATTTGTTCACATATTCCTTGTCACATCCTTATTAGAAATATCGTTGGGCCACTTTGTTTGATTAATGGGAGGGGGCATGTGCCCCCTTCCTCTAACCTTTACAGGCCGCAGGGAGCCTCCTCTCCGAGCCATGACCAGCCCCTGAGAGCCCACCCCCCAGGGGCCAAAATCTTTGCATATGGGGAGCAGTTCCACATGACCTCCCACTCCGAGCCATGACAGGTCCTTGGAAGCCCACCCCCAGGGTCAACACTTTGCAAAATGGGGAGGGGACTGCACAGCCCTTCTCCAATGCCATTAAAAAAACCTTGGCAACCCCACCCCCCGGGGCCACTAATCTTTTGGAAAGGGAGGGTGGCCGCATGGCCCCCATCCCTGATTCACTAATGGCAATGAGGACCCCATCCCCCGGGGCCGGCTAAATAACTATGTCCCATGGAGTCCACCCCCAGGACATAGTAGTTTCCCTACCCACACAGGGAAACCTGTTTTTGCTTCTGCTTAACAGGAGCATTTTCGCATCTCTCATCAAGTGGGAGCAAACACAGAGGGGCAAATTAATGAAAAAGTGGCAGAGCGCAGCAAGTCACCTTGCTGCACTGTGTCACTGGAAAAGTGCAAGAATTCACCACATATAAGACAAATGGCACATTCCTGACTATTCCCCCTGTGCAGGTACACAATGGGCTTGCCTTACGCCAATGCAGGCACCCTTGTACCATGGTGCAAGCATGGCTGCATCGCATGCAGGATTATTTTTGTGCAGGAAGGGGCACCTTCCTGCACAGAAACAATCCTGAGAGGCTTTTTCCTATTTCTTTGTGTGCTGCAGAATGCGCCACACATAGAAAGAGGAAGTAATGAGGAAAAACAAAGATATTCCTCCTCATTATGCCTCTCCTGGGGAGGTGTCTCTTTTTGGCACATTCCCATATTTACATGGTCTTATAAATATGGGAATGTGTCAAATTCCACGAGAGTTGCATGGTAACACCCACTCCAACACCCATGGAACACCTTCCCAGGGCAGAGTAACACAACACAGAGATTTGCGCTGCGTTGTGTTACCCCATTTTGTGGCTTCCGATGTGTTACAAATCTGACTTAGAGGTTTATGTCACGGATGTACCACAGTGTGTGGTGCAAAGGTTACGCATTACTCACATAAATATGCTTCAAAGTCCGCTCCCATCAGGCGGGAGCTTTCCAAATGGTTACAGTTGCAGTTATCTCAAGTAACTATGGGTCAGATGTATGAAGAGCTTTGCATTTATTAACCTACTGAATTGCAATTTTGGGTCGTTAAGAAATGCAAAACACCCTTTCCATATGTACAAAGTTTCTAAATCGCATTTTTGTGATTCCTGAATAGGAAATCACAGATAGGGACAAAGCATTTCCTAAATGAGAATTGGGCATTTAGGAAATTTAGGAAATGCAATTACCACCGACTCCAATTCGATGGTAACACTGTGCAATTTAAAAAAAGCACCCAAAATTGCTTTTTTTTCAAAGTGCAATAAAGTACACACATGCCCCTAGGGTATTTGTGTGCTCTACATGTGCACCACTATTTTTGGGGTGCATCTTGTGGGGCCTTTTCCCCATAGCCATCCTTGGTTTAGCATTTTCAAAATACTGATTTCCTAATAGGAAATCCTGTCCATTAGAAGGAACGACATGGGATTTCCTAGTTGCGATTTCCTAATAGCAATTAGGAATTGCTATTAGAAAATCGGACATTTCATAAATATAATTTTGCTTTTCCTAAATAGTGATTTGTAGAGAGTCGCTATTTAGGAAATGAAAAATTGTATTTTCATACATCTGGCCCTCTACTTTGAGCTCTAAGGTTACTATAACTCATGCCCCCGTCATGCACAGTTTTTTCATCAAAAATGTAATTGCACATGTTGCAGTGATATTATCAATGATGTTATAGAAGTAGCCATGATTTATGTAATATGTGGGGTAATTAGAAGTGCATGGCCAGGCCCTGCTGCCTACTCCCAGCATGCAGCAAAGCTCACGCTGCGCAGGGCCTTCAGTTGTCACAGCAGGGGGTTGGCCACAGGCGGCCAACCCCATGCTGCACATGATTTTCAGCTTTGAATGGCAAAGTATGGCCAGTCCCCGCAGTCAGCTATCCCATGCCACACATGGCCTCATAGACCCCCTCCCTGAGACTTATCAGGCCCTGGGCACCCATTCCCCAGGGCCATATCTTTTTTAAATTGAAAGGGGCCATGTGGCCCTCTCCCCAAACCTAATTTGGCCCGGGAGATCCCATCCCCCATGGCCCCATGTATTTTCAAGGGGAGTATGGCTGAGTTGTCCCCATCACAAGCCTTATTATGCCCTGGGGACCTCATCCCCAGGACCACTTTTTCCATTAAAGGAGAGCCACACTACCCCACACCCCAAGCCTATTTGGCCCCAGAGACCCCATACCTCTGGGACCAGTAGCGGCCCGTGGTGGGAGTGCTGCCGGGCGGTGATGTGGGGCAGGGGAGGGGCAGGGTGGGGGGTAGTAAAGTACGGAATACGGCCGGCTAGAGGTAGTAGACATATAAATAAATAAAACTAATTTTGTTGCGCGCTGCATGCGCCAAATGCGATGCAGCGCAGCGCTCACGAATTCGTTTTATTTGTTTATATGTCTACTTACCTCTATACGGCCGTATTCCGTACTTTACTACCCCCACCCTGCCCCTCCCCCACCCCACGTCACCGCCCGGCAGCACTCCCACCACGGGCCGCTACTGTCTGGGACCCAATGTGTTAATTAAGGCGTGGGTCAGCTCAGCCCCCTTCCCAAGCCTTAAAATGGCCCCGGGGACCCCATCCCAATGATCCTTGTTTTTTTGAAAGGTCAGACATGCCACGCGACCCCCGTCCTCACCTGTTATCGGCCCTGGGGACCCCATCACATGGGGTCTCTCATAATAGATGTGTGCCTTGGTGCCTACCCATGGCACCCACCAAACACTTGTTGGGGCATGCTGCGGGAGCCGGCATTACTCACACCTGGAGGGAGCAGCTACGTACGCTGCTCCCTCTGGCAGGGAGCTATCTGTTGATCTGTTTACCTGCCTGCATAAATGTGGGCAGGGAAACAGATCAAAAGTCAGCTCTAAAGTCTGCTTCAGTCCACTGCAGGCAGACTTTGCGTTTGCTCCAATTTGGAGGGAGTGTTAAAAATGCTCCCAGCAGGTGGGAGCAAATACAAGTTTCACCATCTGTGCCAGTGCGGGCAGGGAAATTGCTGTGTCCCTGGGGTGAGGTCTCTGGAACACAGAAGTGAGCCGGCCCAGGGGGATGGGGTTCTCGGGCACATCAAAGGCTCAGGGAGGGGGACTGTGCAAAATCTGAGCCTAACTATAGAGTCCCTGTAACCTTTGTTTTTTTCTGTGAATTTCAAAGGTTTTTCTTTCTATTTCCTAACTATAATATCCTTTGAACCTTTGTTTTTGTGTGAATTTCTACAGTTGTTTAACGTTATTGCCTAACTATAATGTCCTTGTAATTGTTTTTTTAAGTGAATTTCTAAGGTTTTTCTAATCTTATTTCCTAACTGTAACCTGTAACCTTTGAGAGTGAGTGAATGTGTGAGTGAGTAGGTGAGTGAGTGTGTATGTGAGTGGGTGTAAGAGTGTCTGAGTGGGTCTGTCAGTTGGTGTATGAGTGTCTAAGTGGGTCTGGGAGTGGCTGCATACATGTCTCACTGGGTGTCTGAGTGGGTGCGTGAGTGAGTGGGTTTGTGAGTGGGTGCATGAATGTCTGAGTGGGTGCCTGAGTGGGTGCATGAATCTGAGTCAGTCTGTTAGTGGGAGTTAGAGTGTCTGAGTGGGTTTATGAGTGCCTCCACGAGTGTGTGAGTGAATCTGTGAGTGAGTGCATGAGTGTCTGAGTGGGTCTGTGAATGGGTGCATGAGTCTCTGAGTGGGTTTGTGAGTGGGTGTGTGAGTCTCTGAGTGAGTCTATGAGTGAGTACATGAGTCTCTGAGTTGGGTGTTTGAGTGAGTGCATGAGTCTCTGAGTAGGTATGTGAGTGGGTGCATGAGTGTCTGAGTGGGTTTATGAGTGGGTGTGTGTCTCTGAGTAGTCTGAGGGAGGATATATGAGTGTCTCAGGGGGTCTGTGATTGGGTGCATGAGTCTCTGAGTGTATCAATGAGTAGTTGTGTAAGTGTCTGAGTGCCCTCTGTGTTGCACTAGTCTGCTCTATTTTGCCTTTTCTGCTTGTTTTTGCCCTCTGTTTTGCCTCTTCCGCTCATTTTTCTGCCCTCTGTTTTTCTTTTCCACAAGTTTTTCTGCTTTCTGTTTTGCTTTTTCTGCTTGTTTTTCTTTCCTCAATGTTTTGCCTTTTCTACTTGTTTTCCTGCCCTCCATTTTTTCCTTTTCTGCTCGTTTTTTTTGCCCTGAAAAGAGGAGGGGGCCACACATGCCCACGTTGCCCAATCCCAGGGGCCAATTTTGGCACCAGCAAACCCACTGCTTGGGGCCCAGCCTACTGTTCCTGGGTGCCTTGGAGCCCACCCAGGGTACGCAGTGTGCAGGGACATCGGGGGGAGCCTCAATGCCCCTGTGGTCCCTGGCATTGCTCCAGCATGCAGGGAGCTGCTAAACATGCAGCTCCCTGTGAGCAGGAGCATTTCTTTCATGTGTATCCCTGTTCACATGACAGGGTGCAGGGAAACAGACAAAGGGTCTGGTCCCAGGAAGCGGGAGCAGTTTGACAGCTCCTGCTTCCTGGGAGCAGAGTTAGTCTTTGCTCTTGCTTGGCAGAAGCTGTCAGCTTCCACCAAGCAAGAGCAAATTTCTATGTCCCGTGGGTGGGCAACCCAGTACATAGCATGAACCGGCCCTGGGGAGTGGCGTTCACACAGTGTCAATAATGGCTTCAGTAGGGGGGCCAGCCCCAGGGAGATGTTGGTCCCTGTTCCATATATGGCCTGGGTAGAGGGTAGCCTGGCCTCCCTCCCACTTTTTAAAGTTTTTTGGCCCTGGGGAGGTAGTCATCCCTGTGGCCCAGGGTGGTCCACACAGCTTCCTCATTATTTTCTATTTAGACCTGGAGGATAGTGGTCCCCAGGGCCTGGGGTGGTCAGTTCAGCCCCACCATTACTTTTTCATCAGGAGGTGGTGTCCCCAGGGCATAGTAAAACCCCTGGAGGGAAGTCCTCATGGCCCCACTCCAAAAATTAAATAAAGTCCCAGGGAGATGGTTTCCCTGGGGCTAAAAAGAACAATAGGAGGGTGGCCCAGTTCACCTCCCTCCTTTGGAAAAAAAATATTGGTGCATACCCTCAGGATCTGGCCCACCTGGTGGCTTTCTTTTTAGAGCATGCGAGGGAGAATCTGCTTGGTTTTAAAAACAATGTTGCCGTAGATTGGCGGCTCCATTGCAATTTCACTGCACATTTTTATTTAAAAAATATTTTTTTCCCTGGTGGGGTCCTGATGGGACCCTAGTACCAGGGCTAGGAGGTCAGGGTATTCCCATACTGTCTGCATTTCTGTTTTTAAAACTTTTTTTTGAGACTCGGCTGAATCAAAGTACCAAGATGGCTGCCAACACTTCCTGCTTTGAGTGTTGGCAGGCAATCAGATACCAGCACATGGACTGTCAGATCCTCAGAGGATCTGCGCTTCTATATATACGAATGAGGTTTTCCTTTGCTATCTCAAAAATTGCTAATTTTGGTGTAATTCTGTCAGCCAGTTCAGGCTGTAGTTGTGTATAAAATTCCTACGGGAATTAGCATGGGAAACATACATTTCTTTATCCCCTTTTTTCACAGCCCCCACTTGACGGATCACTCTGAAACTTTTCATGCACAACTAGAATGACTGGCACACTATTTATGGAGAATATTGTGAAGATTCATCAAATGGCGTCAAAGGTATAGGCAAGTCAAAAAATTCATTTTCTTTGGATCATGGTCCTAACTATAATTACCTACTGGCGGTCGGTTAGGTTTATATATATATATATAATTCCCAATCCTGTTTCCTTCCATACCAACAGGCACTGACTCCGTGGACTTTAAACACCAAATTTATTTTTCAGAGAGACCTTGACATGTTTCGACGGTCAAGCCGCCTTGATCACATAGCGGGCGCCATTGTCATCAGCCATTAAATGCTTTCCACACTGACAATCGTCATGGCAACACAATGGCCACATGAACATAGAAGAGTACACTTCTTCAGAGAAAATTATTATATAGACATAAAAGTGACTTAGATTTCATAGGAAAAGAAAACAATAAATTTAGAAGACTTGAATTCAGTCTCACTAAAAATCATACAGGGTGACATAATTTATAAACTGCACCATCTAATAAAGGTGGCACAGACAATGCAAAAAAGAAAAGAAAGTATGTTAGACAAGTGTCTATGAGACTAAAAAGAATAAATCAGGCTTCATTACTGGAATGTAAGTGCGCTATCTACATGCAACAAATTATGTATAAACATATATACGTGTGTGAGTTGTCGATTTACATCAGTAAAGTACTGGTTTCTTAAGTCTAAAGCAATAGTGTACTATCTCAAGTGAGTTATTGCACTTCTCTTGCTTAAATCAGTGCCGTCATAGTACTGGCGTGGATTCAGCCCCAGTGGGCAAAAGTCACTGTCTCACATATTTATTAAATCATTGTTCACCTTGTCACCAAAACTATAGTTGGATAGCTTATATATGCATAACATATAGCACTTTCTAGCAAAAATAGATACAGAACGAAACCACCCTGCAGTATCATACAACCTAAAACACGGGTACTATAAATCTTCAAAATTGGAATGTGTGAAAAAGAAAAGTTATAAAAATAATAATAAAAACTTACTTCTCTGTGCCTAGCACCCTGACTACGGGAGAGTAAAACAATCAGTAATGAGTTGACAATGGGTCAGAAACATAAAAAAATGAAAACTTTTTACTGCAATGGGGCAGAACTGACCAGGGTGACCTCCTTTACTAATCATGGGGTACTTTTTGACAAGAGAGGCTTGTGGGTCCCACAACAGAATTTAAAAGCAATTGCAATGGCAAGGTCAACGGCCGCTGTGAATGGATTTGCGCAGCGTTTGGGGGCCAAACCAATAGAGGCTATGCTTAATATTTATAAGTCCAAGGGGCATATTATCAAGGGCTGGCAATACAATTCTCGCTGCTTTAGCGTCCGTTTTCGGGCGAAAGTCGGCGATAATTTTATCGCATTATTTACAAAGACACGCTAGCGCGTGTTTCAATGAGGTAGCGCCCGTTTACGGCACGCATCGTTAATGAGATGCAAAGGAGGCGTGCCTCACAAAACATCATGGAATAATATCGCTAATGGGGCATCGCGATATTTACAACGAGGCCCCGTCCGGCGAAGCGATAATCATATTCGCGCTAACTCGGCATTAACGCTGCTTTCTAACGTCTGCAAAAATCATGACTTATGTATACATTACATGGGGGGTGGATTATGGTGATACAACCACAGGGTCATATCAGCAAGGTTATCGCCGTTTTTCATGCAACATCGCTGGTTTTTCAGCGATGTTGGCCCATTTCCCCCGCTATCGCTGGAATATTTATCGCCATTGCACTATGCGTTGTTAATACAGCGCTAGCATGGCGATAAATTCCAGCGATAGCCTGTGATAAGAAAACTTGCGCTAAGCGCGGCCAGCGATAATTATCGCTGCCGCTTGATAATATGCCCCCAAATGTATAGCCATCGCATTATATGGCTCAGCCATATGGGGCTACAAACCAATGGAGGGGATACAGACAGTTGAAAATAGGTTTTTACGCTCTCTCCTGTCTGTCCCCCAATCCACTCCAACCTTTGCAATTCATCAGGAGTTGGGTGTTGGTTATGTGACAGACAGGTTAAGGTTGGCTCCTGTGGTCTGTTGGCTTAAAACATTTCTTAACCCCCAATTAAGCTTGAATCATAAGATTATTAGGGATTTTGTCACCCTGGAGCGAGTAAATAATATTCTGTGGCTATACTATGTTAAGATTATTTTAACTAAGCTTGGACATCCAGAATTATTTGATCTCCCAGATAAAATAAGGAAAAATTATTTGACTTGGGTAAAAACACAATATCTGAATCTGATGTCGGTAGAGCAGGAGGAGATTGAGTTATTAAAACCGTCAGTTAAAATTCATTTTATGTTAAAAACCTCTCCTGAGATTGAGCCTTATTTGAGGATCGTCACAAAGCCATTCCATCGCCTGCTTTTGACCAGATTTTGTTTTAATTTAATTCATTTTTTCTGGGTAATTCGCAAGGCTGGAATAGGCAGTGTGACCTAGGCCCCTGTTCCTGTGACAATTTTTCAAATCAGGATACAATGCATTTTATAATGTTCTGTGATTATTACAGTGACATTCGCAGGAGGTTCTTAGTTCCAATCCTAAAGGGAAAATGTTTTCTACAGGTTAAACCCGCTCTACTGTACCTTCAGTTGCTTAATGACCCACGGGAAATTTTTAATATTGCAAGTTTTTTGGTTGCAGCGGTGAGACTTCGGAAGATACGGCACCCAATGTTATATTAAGTGTATCTGTCAAGTTATTATTATCTTTTTAATACTTGCCTTTTTAGCTATTAATTGTTTTAATGCAGCGATGCTGTTTTATTTGTTTTAATGCCAGCCAAAACTTTTATGCAATTTAATGAATTTCGGTCTGTATCCTCTCCTCTTATGTCGCTCACTCTTCATGGAGATCTACCTTAAATGTTTTACTGTATACTGTATTGTGATTTTTATATTGTATTGTGGTTTATATGGTACTTTTATGCTTTTTATTAACCGAATAAAGTGGTTTGATTGATTGAGTGATTGAGTTGACAACTTCAGTTAAGAAGATTGGAGTCTAGATGCATACTCATGTTGAACACTAAGATACCCCAGGGACTGAACTCTGATGAGGAACTAACTGTACATCTTTACGCCTCTCCATTCTACAAGACTCCACTCTACACCACTCCACTCGACTCTATTACACTGTAGACAACTTCTTTTTACACCACTACGCTCTATGCTCTTAGACTGTACACACCTTCACTCTACACCACTTTAGTCTACACCACTCCACTGTATGCCACTCCACTGGACGCTATTCCACCATATGATATTATACTGTACACCACTCCACTCTACACTATTCAATTGTATGCCTACTGTAGGAGAGTAGGATCTGCCTCTTATGGTTACCCACACTTTTTGCTGATGCTTCAGTGTATTTTGACTTTAGTCTGGCTGGGGCCCTGCTATCCAGGTCCCCAGCCTAGCTGCTTCCTCTCTAAATGGATTCCAAGTACCTTAGGTACTTCTCTGATTGGATTCTGGGGTGCCCTTATAAGTCCCTAGTATATGGTATACTATGTACCCAGGGCATAGGTACCCCAGGGGCCTACCAGGGGCTGAAGCATGTATTGTGCCACCCCTGGAAGGCCCTCCAAAATGACACCACAGGTCTGCTACTGCAGCCTGAGTAAGGTGGTGCATGCACCCCTTACAGTGGTATAGGCTCCCTATATCACTACCATTGCACACACATATAAACCTATAAGTCACTCCTATGGCAGGCCTTGACAATCCTGAAGGCAGAGTGCTTGGTTTTCATGTGAGAGGGTGCCCCTGCATGAGCAGAGCCCCTCTGCAGCATTCGGAGTACCTCCTCTGATGCTGTTTGCAGTGCAGCCTGACCATATACTCTTAAGTGCATTATAACCTCGCGTTAAATGCTAACTTTGGGATGGCTGCACGGAAACATGTCGTGTTTGGTGTCAAACATCTTGGAATACTACCCCCCGCCAGTTCTGGCGGCGGGGGTAGCATTCCACCCTTCTAGAGGGAGAGACATGTGCCAACCGGCATACCCGGTATTAACTTTACAGAGCCCTGGCATCACAAAATGGATGCTGCAGCCACAGACACGAGTCTGGCCTCCTGCTGCCGACCGAAACTCCGGCAGGGGAGGCCTGGACAATAGGTTTCCTGTTGCAGGGAGGTGTAACCACCTCCCAGACAGGCTGATGTGTATTGGGGATGGGTGGGTGCACTCTCAGAGTGCTTTGAAGTCCAGCACTGGGGGCACATTTGGTGTCCCTGTGCATACCCCAGTTCAAACCGGCTCAAGGGCTTCCAGCCCCTGCTCTGGCGCGAAACTGGACAAAGGGAAAGGGGGTAACCACCCCTCTGGCCTGACACTCCCATAGGTGGGTCCCCAGAGAATGTCCAACCCCCTTACTTAGTATAAGTATGGGACCCCAGTCCTTAGAACTTTAGATTTACCTGGACGAAACTCTGATACAGAATCCTGGACCTTCGACACTCTACATTAAGATTAGAGGACTGAAGAATCTCCCTTGGGGTCAAGGAGTGACTCCCCTGCTTGGCAGGCACCAAAGAAGCAATTGTCCGGTCTGCATCGCTGAAGCTCCCGACGGACGCCGAAGTCTTTGCATCACCAGAGGTGGATTTCCAGACTTCCCCGAGGCTACCTTGAGTCCCCAGCAAAGCTGAGGCCCATGGCTATCGTGGGTAACGTGGAACCATGACCCCTGGGCACCAAAAACGTTTGCAAGTGCATCCTCTTCCTGGTCTCCCACGAAGTTGTGCTTTGGGCTTCTAGTAGTCCTTGCCTCCAGCACCGACTGCACCGAAGATCACTGGCCTCCACTCCACAAGTGTCCTGTGAGCCAGCTCCAAGTGCGTCCACTTGAGGCTCCTTTGCGGTCGCTAGTCCATTGGCTAGTGGGCCCTCCCGAAGGCAACTCTTCTTCTGCTTGGGCTCCCTGGTTGCTCCAGATGTGCCCTGACTTACCCTTGCTGGGTGAGTCCCCCAGACCTTGCTGGTCTGCATCACCATCCTTTCTTCATTTCCACGAGACTTGCTGTTGCCAAGGCTTGTTGGGTCCAATCTAGTCGCCGACACCTCTGCAATCGACAGACGTCGTGGGACAGCTAGAATCCAGCTCCTGGTCATCGTCGACACCTCCTGGACCTCGTGGCTTAAGAGTCAAGACGACCATCAACCTACCTGAAGCACTGGACATCGGTGGGCATCTGCTCATCGCCTTCCTGGTCACTGGCTAGTGACCCAGACTCTGTCCCCTCTGCTTTCAGGTTCTTCAGATCTTCGATCCACCTTTGGATCCACCCGAACACTTTCGACTTGGCCGCCAGCAGCACTTTGCAGCAGATCGCCATTGAAAACGACAGACGAAACCCGACCCCGAAAGACACCTATGCACCCGGCTTCCTGGGTGAGGTAACTCGAGTACTCCGGTGCTCCCGTGGGTATAGACTCTAGAACAACCTAGGTCTAAAGGGGTTTGCTCCAAGTCCTCCTCTAAGTGTCCTTTTTCTTTAAAACTCTAACCGCGACATCCCCCATAGAAGTCAACGGCGGCTCGCGGCTGTGTTCTCACACTGCACGCGTCCCCCATGGGTCCCCTGTGTCACTACCTTGGGTGGTTCCTTGAGGGCCAAGCACTTCTACAGGCTCTAGGCCCTGTGTCTAGCTCAGTCATGGTTCTTATACCACTTTATTGGTATATGGTTTGGTACGCCCCTAGGGCTCAAACGTGTATTAGTGCTATTACTGTTGATTACTGACTTGTAACTTATGTACTTCGAACTCTAGCCTCATAAAGAGACTAGAGGGGTGTGTTTAAGACTAAATACATATATTTTAAATATATACCAGGTGTGGTCCTCTTTCATTTGGTCACTCAAGAGATTACAGACTGGTAAAACAAGCTGCTTTACATTCCTTCAAGACTTAGCCTGAAGGCTGCTCTCCATAGCTACCACTAGGATAGCTTTCAATAAAGGTTGTCTTTAACCTAATTCCAATTTGGGGTTGTTTGGACTGGTGCAAGGTGCCCACTATAATTAGTGGACAGCATATACCAGGCCAACTTCTCACACCTACAATACTCCACTCTATTCTATTCCACTGTATGCCACTCCTCTGTACACAATTCCAATCTATGCCACTCCACTGTTTGCTATCACACTCTACCCCACTCCCCTGTATGCCACTCCAGCCTACACCACTCCACTCTACGCCACTCCACTGTATGCTACTCCACTATATGATATTACACTCTATGCCACTAGTATAGTGTTAGGAGTTCTAACTTTACTACTACTAAATGCCTTCTGTGAATATTAAAAGTAGTAAGTTTAGGATTTTATCTCAGATTAGTTCTGTGAATCGGCCCCTAGGAGTTTCTTACAGTATTTTCTAAAGTCATGTTTTTCGAGAGAACCATCTCTAAAACCTGGGGGCATATTAGCAAGACCGGCGATAAAATTATCGCCGTTTTAGCGACAGGAAACTGCCGCTAAAACGGCGATAATGGGCTTGCTAATATGCGTTATAGAATTCAATAGAAGCCCAGGTTAGATGTCCTGCACATCTAACCTGGGCTTCTATTGAATTCTATAACGCATATTAGCAAGCCCATTATCGCCGCTTTAGCGGCAGTTTCCTGCCGCTAAAGCGGCGATAATTTTATCGCCGGTCTTGCTAATATGCCCCCTAGTGTGTAAAATACTATAGTATATGTGGATATATGGGTCTTAGACTTTATGGAAAAGGCGCAATCGTCATGGTTAACTATATCATCGCGATGACCTGAATAACCACGGAAATGGAAAATAGGTCCTAAAGATGGTTTTTAAAGAAACTTAGTAAAAAATATGAGTTTAAATATGCTTTGAAAGAAGTATGTATATAGTCATATGTGTAGTGCAATGTTCAGAATGGATTTTTTTACATATTATTTTTGGATGTGTTGGTGGCCACTGAATGTCTGCCTTTTGTTTAACGTTTTAATGGCGCGTTAGTGTTAAAGAAAAAAATCCTTTAGAAAAAGCTTTCACAATATTTTGGGTACTAGGGTGGCTCAGACAAGAGCCGTGTTGTGTTTGTTATGTATATGGCTGCTACACAGAAGACCGGATGCAGAGTTTCACGTTACTTAGAAACACCATGTTGTCTTGAATTGTAAATTGCACTCCATCGTTTCCATAAATTCCATGCATGTCAAAATGTATATTGTTGTTATATATACAGCCCAGGTGATGGTCTCTGAGGAATGCAGAAACAGTTTTATGAAAATGATTCTGGGCTTTGTCAATCTGTGGACAGAACTGATTTGACCACTTCCATTTCTGTCTTTGGCATATATTAGAGTACACCAAGACAGTGTGAGGGAAAAGCAACATCAGTTCTGCAAAGGTTTCTTTCATTTGGATTTCCAGCCCTACCCCAGTCAATGTGCCTAGGTCATTGCCACTACAGTGCAGAATCATGAGGCGAGGACCTTTGGAATCCACAATGAATTTAACCAAAGCCAGCAACTGATGAAACCTTAACCCTCTCTGGCCAAACCAAGTAATCGGCACATTTGCAAACGTGAAGTGAAGGAGCAATAGTATTCAGGAGAAGGCTGGAGCTGAATGAGGTAGTTGTCCAAAGGCAAAACAGTTAAAATGGAGGTGTTTTTGAATTTTTTAAAAAAAATATATATTTCATTGGTTGCTGTCAGCATGAAAGTGAATAAAATTCGGTAGTGTGTTGGAGGCCTTAGCAAGAAGTCTTATTATTGGCTGTTGTTTAAAAAAAGAAATGTAAGACAGACATGGATATGCTATTGATTCGAGTAAAGCACACCTGCTACATCTTATTTGGAAGCAGCATGTTCCTTCTAGAATATGCTGTGAACTTCTGACCCACTGGTTCCAATGGGTTCCTAGGTACGCTAAGCTAAGAGTGTATTGGGAGGAAGGGTGTTAAAGATACAGAACATTTTTTAAAAAGTTGAGGAGTGATGACACAATTTAAGTAATGGCAAGTTTTAATTTCCAACTCAGGACTATGTAATAAACTGTTGTGTAGTATTTATATTTCAGAAAAATGAACCTAGATATAGGTTTGAACTCCTGTTTTTCACGATTATTCCCCTATGATCACGAAGACTTTGTGAAAACGTGCTGACAGGAACCTCATTTTGAAAGAGAGGGAAAGGGTTAACAGATGCTCACCATTCACAAGTGGAGATGCAGCAGTCTAAAATGAAACACATGATTTAATTTGCTGCCTTTCTCATAATGATAGAGTGGAAAGTTGAAGAGGTTGCTTTGTATGATAGTGGTGTACCATTCTTGTGCTTAGTTTTTACATATCCTAACAGTGTCAAAAGTATCCACAGAGAGCAAAAACAGCAATATAATCTACAAACTCAATTTACTGTTATTTACATAACTTTTTAATCCTTTAAAAAAATTACATTACAAATGAAGACGCATATGGGAGTTTGATAAAAAAAAAGAGTATCACAGTGATGTGAAAAAATATATGAGATGAACGGTATCTATTAGAATGCATGTGTTTAAGAGGTTAGTGGTGAATGTTTTGGGAAGTAAAAGAAAAATGAATTAGTGTGTCTTTATTACATTGTGTATTATATTGAAAAATAGCAGTATAGTATTGTGGAAAGTTGGAATGAGGAATTAAGAATGTTTGTAATGTCTAAACATCATGTGCAGAATAGATACATCTGTTATTTGCATTCTGGGAGTTGTAGCACTTTTATTAACATTATTAAACAGAAATAGTATAGTGAGAAATAAAAGATGAGAATATGTTATCCGCCTGCATATGAATTAGAAAGAAGTAATACTTGTTAGGTATATATTGGGAAGTGTTTGTCAATGTGTTTTGTAAATTAAATGACTGCTTTGCATATGCTTAGATGGTGAGATATTGTTCTTTTGGTTTCACATAGCTATATATATGGTGGGACTTTTGAGTTTACTTAAAGATGCAGAGAGGTATATATATTTGGAAAGATGGCTTGAAGGTGTACATCTATTAAGAAATCACATATATGGTGATCTATGTTCAGCAAGGCTGATGAAAATGTCACGTATATGGTGAGGGTAGTGTTTTTTCCTTAAACATGGTTTGTTTAAAATTGAGGAGGATTAATAGTGCAGTATGCCTTGAGAGTTCTTGTGCTACCTTCATTTGGAGTGTAACTTTTGTTTGAGAAATGCTGAATATATGTTTTAGAAGCAGAAGAAGTATTTGAGAAATGATGTAGGTATGCCATTTGCAAAAGGTTTTGTGCTTTGAAAAATTTCAAAATGCTGTTTTCAGTTTTGCAAACCTACTGATGCATGTGCACGCTCAGTAACAAAGCAATGTATATTTCTATGGAACCATGTATGCAATTATATATTAAGTGTGATAGCTAGACTTCGCTCACACATAGCTCAGAAGAAAAGCTTATATATAGTAAAAAAGGTAGTTTGATACTGACCAAAGGAGATAACCAACGAGTCAGAGATATAGTGACAACTGTTATGTATCTAACACCAATGAAGGTACTTTCTCAGTCAGTCAGGCATTATTCAGGCATTATTCAGGCACTCAAGGAATCACCAAGCCACTACTCAGGCAGTTATCAAATCAGTGGTTCTCTATCCATTGAGTTATTCAATTACCCAGACACTACACATGTACTCTTGAAATCAGGCAGGCAGAAATTATGTAGTCATTGAACTATGCAGGCACTACCCATACACTCATCTAATCACCTAGGTACTAACTATTTACTTATGCAATTATCAAGGCTGTAACTATGCAGTCATTATAACATTTGCGCAGAACCTATGCAGTCATCTAAACACCCACTTACAACCCATGCAGGCATTGAAATACTGAGGCACATGTGTGCACTAATGAAACACTCAGACACTACTCATGCACTCATCTAATTACATAGAGAGTACCATCCAGTACCTATGCAGTCATTTTAATTATGGAGGAAATATCTTGCACTAATAAAATCACCTCAGCAGTACACTTACTTTCATCCAATTTCTCATGCTTTAACAATGGACTCATGCAGTAACTCAGACACTAGTGATACACTCATCTAATTAGCCAGGCAGTACTGATGCATGTATTCAATTATCCAGGCACTACCCATGTAGTTATGATAAGTGCTTGGGTGAAGGGGTGAGTACATGGTTAGTGCGTAAATGAATGGATCAGTGCAAGGGTAGTGCCTGAGCAAATGAATGAGTGAAAGGGTAATGGCTGAATCATTGGATGAGTGCAAGGTAGTGCCTGGTTAATTGGATGAGTGCAAGGGTAGGGTCTTGGTGATTGGGTGAGTGCATGGATAGTGCCTTGGTGATTGGGTGAATGCATGGATAGTGCCTGCGTGTTTGGGTGAGTGCATGTATAGTGTCTGGGTGATTGGATGAGTGTATGGGTAGTGTCTGGGTGATTGAATGAGTACATGGGTAGTGCCTGGGTGAATGGATGAGTGCAAGTGTAGTTCTTGAGTGATTAGATGAGTGCATATATAGTGCCTGGGTGACTGGATAAGTGCAGGAGTAGTGCAAGTGTGAGTACAAAGGTAGTGCCTTAGTGATAGGATAAGTGAATGTATAGTGTCTGGGTGGTTGCATAGTGCATTGGCAGCGCCTGGGTTATTGGATGAGTGCCTGAGTAGTGGCTGGAAGATTAGATGAATTCATGTGCAGCACCTGGGTCATTGGATGACTGTTAGATAGTGGCTGGATGATTAGAGTAATGGAACTGTTGTGCCTGGGAGATGGCATGAGTACATGAGTAGTAACTCAATCAATCCATTACTAGATTAGTGATATGACACACATAATATATCTCAACCTCCAACCACTGTGAAAAAATAGAGACAGACAAAAATGTATTAGAATTTCATTTTGAACATTTGGCATCCGAACAACATACAATTGTTTTTACCCAAAACTTTAATTGAACATAGACGTGGTTTACTGTTTTTTCCTGTTTTCAGCTTTCATACTTGTTCACTTTCAACAGTGCTTTGTATGAAGACTCATCATTGAACAGTGGGAAAATGGATTGCAAAAAAATACAAATGTGCACAGTATGTCATTACTAATATGTCATACTGTTCAATGCACAATTTTTTAATATTGGCTTGCTGATAGGTTACTACTTCAATGAAAGCAAATATGTTAAAACTGTGTCTGATATTTTTTAATATATGGCACACAATGTCCAATAATTTTAAAGCAGTCTTCATTTTAGCATATCCTTTTGTAAACATCATCCGTGTTAGGCCAAATGATATCCAAAATGTCCTTAGTCCATGTATGAAAAACATAACACATAGTACTACATAGAAGTTGCTGTAGCAGAAACAAATATTAGTGATGAAGAGACTTTTCACACACAAGTTAAGGCTACTGTTATTATAGTACCTCAATTTACTTTTTATCTGTAGTAACATAAAGTAGTCCTCAAATGTTTTATAAATTCCTTTCCCACAGTTAAAAAGAGTCCTTCATTTCTAACAGCTTGCTGTAGACAATACACCCAATAGGCTGAATAATGTCTCAGAAACACACAATCCATATATATGTCAACACAATACCACATTTTCTTATCCTAAATTCTCCTTAGAACTTTGGTTCTAGAAATACCAGATATGAGTTTGGTAACTTTTTAGGTAGTCTTGATTTGAATGTAACTTGTATGTCATTGCTCTCTGTCCATCCCGTTTGACATCTTAACTATATTGTGTAGTGTACAGAGGATATTATTAACTCCTTTATAAAATATGATTGCTATAGTTGTGAAAGTTCTTTTTGAGATGGAAATTTGTCCAGCTTAAAAGTTTGTACTTTCAGTTCCTAATTTATTACCATCCACTCTGCATCATTGTAGCATGACTATGACATATTTTCCATACTTTTGTAGAAACAAAGATGACCTAAAGTCTGATCTGCAGTTTGAAAATGTTCTATCTTGATGGGCATTTGTAGTTAAATCTTCAAAGGGCACAGCCTTACAATCTGGCAATGACAAGTAGAGGAATCGTTCTGATTTGATTTCAGTGCTAGACAGTCTTCACAGTTATGGGTCCATTTATATGTTAAACCAAATAATTCATTGATATTCACATCTTCTTCATCTAATAGTCCTAGCATTACCATTAGAAATTCTTGAGCATCCTGCTGAAGATTTTGAGAGAACACTACTGATCCAGTACATTCATTGCTGATTTTTCTTATTCCAGTAGGAGAATGTATAATACTTCTATCACTTCTTAATTCTTAAATTAAACTACATAGTTGTGAAGACATTCTTTTATCTACCTTTCTTTAATAGAATTTGTAAAAGGAGGTAAATGATATAGTCCATTTAACACTACATTTGCATAACAGTTCACTCCAGATTTATTATCAAAGTGATAGCCTTGCATTTCCTCATTGTGCTGTAGATTCCATGTTGATTTTCTTTTTGTTCATCTTTCTGTTCAATTCTGATAGACTGTTTTGATATTTTCCAATTTGGACATAGTATTACTTTTTGAACCACAGGATACTTGCCTAAATGAGGAGCATATTGAGCTCTTAACCGATTATACTCCATTACACAGCTTGCATCAGCACTTACTTTCTTCTCATCAAAATCAAGGAGAAATAACCCAGTGTTCTAATTTGAGACAAGCAACATATGACATTCCTTCTTTGAATACACTACTACTAATATTAACAAGACCTGTATCTGCACTTAACCCTTGCGATTTGTGTATAGTTACTGCATACGCTAAACACACTGGGAACTGCTTTTGCGGGACATACAAGTCTTTCACAAGTAGGAAATGTACAATGCATCTACCAATCTGCTGAACTTCAGCAATATCATCAAATTTTATGGCTAAGTATTCTACATAAATTCTGTTAGGATAATTAATAAATTTCATAACTTTACCCATTACGCCATTCACTAGCCCTTCTTCAACATTTAAATTACAACGTAAGATTACACGACAATTTTTACAGATACATAACTGTTTTTTGAATACTGCGGTTCTCAACACAGACTTTTCTAAGCTATCCACTTTCGATTGCAGTTTTTCTGTTAGTAGCACTGTAACTCCTTGATGTTCATTTTATCATTTGCTCTAATTTTGACGATCTTTTCTTTTTCCAGTTGCAATAATTGTTCATTGAATTTACTACACTCCTCAAGAGTTGGCATCCAGCAAACAATAGACTTCTCTTCTTTAATAAAATTATACATTACTGCAGCAGCTGAAATATTACTTGGAAACAAATTTCTGATGAGAAGGGGTTGTAATACTGTATTTCCTTCTGTTGTTAGGACTCACACTCTTATATCCTTTAGTCAGTAGCGGCCCGTGGTGGGAGTGCTGCCAGGTGGTGACATGGGGCGGGGGAGGGGCAGGGTGGGGGGTAGTAAACTATGGAATTCGGCGGAATAGAGGTAAGTAAACATATAAATAAATAAAATGAATTTCGTTGCGTGCGCTGCATCGCATTTGGCGATGCAGCGCGCGCAACGAAATTCATTTTATTTATTTATATGTTTACTTACCTCTATTCCGCCAAATTCCGTAGTTTACTACCTCCCGCCCCACGTCACCGCCCGGCAGCACTCCCACCACGGGCCGCTACTGCCTTTAGTATATCTGCACAATGCATATCTGATGCATGGTGCATATTTTGGATTAACTCTTTGATATTGAAAGTGTTCCCAAATGTTTACACTTCCAATACTTCCTATGAATTCCTTGTTTCAATATGTAGTGTTTTTTTGAATGCAGGTTGTCCTTTTATGGGAGTTAGTTGTAACAGATCTCCAAAGACTATTAAGTGTTTTCCTCCAAAAAGTACATCGTAGTCAGTTTTATATATTTATTGCTTACTGAAATGTATAAAAGCTAGCATTAGGTTAGACACTATGCTGACTTCATCAGTAATTAGTAGCTTACATTTCTTAAATACTCTTGCCACTTCATGACAAGCATCACCAGATAATTTGTTGTTTTGTAATTTGTTGTCATATCCAACAGGCAGCATTAATAATCGATGAAGAGTAACTCCTTTCACATTATAAGCAGCTAAGCCTGTTGGTGCAGTGAGTACACACGATACATTGGAATCTGTTGTCTTCTGTAGGTAACGTGTCAGTACTTTAATCAAGAAGCTTTTTACAGTTCCAGCTTGACCACTTATGTACAATAGAACTGGTTTGAATGTGCAAAATGCACACTTTCCTTTCTCATGGAGAAATACATGTTCTACTTTACGTTTTACCTCTTCAAAAATTTCTTTTTGATCTGCATTCAATTTTTGTATTAGTAGTACTAGATCCACAGTTTCCTGTTTTACTTGCTGCTTTGCATTCTCCACTTCATTCATAGCTTTTGCAGCTTCATATTCAATGATTGGCTGTCCAAGAGGATCTTGATTTCCAGGTGCTGAACTTTGACTGTTCTGAGAATTCTCTCTTGCTATCTCAGCAGCAATTGTTTCTTCTTGTTCAATCTCTTCTCTCAACATTTGAAGATACACTAGAAACACACAGCACTCAATGCTGTGTTTTTGAATGAGTCTTCATGACAGTCAAATTCTTCAAGTAGCTCCCATTCAGTTCGCCATGGCTTAAATAACTTTAACAAGGCTAACTAGAAAAACTGTCTTTTGTCTGGTATTTGACTACTTAGATTTCGATGGTTGATTACATTTCCTTTGTTATGTCTCACCAAACATCCTTCACATCCAGCCACAGCAAATTTACCTTCATCTTTGTTTTCCATGACATCACTTCTGAAAGTATAATGTTGAAGTATTTCATAGAGACACATTCTTTCCAGATGAGGACTTCTTCTTGGATAGTATGTATCCAGCTTGTTACTCTTCAGAATATCTGTACTGTGCGGGTCAAATTCTTCAAGATAATGAATTTTAGGAAAACACCTTGGTACTCTGTTACGAGTATTAGCAAGCCCTAAACTCACCCATAGAACTCCTCTAGATTTTGAAAACAAACTAGCTGTGCATAACCGGTATACACATTCATAGGAGCCTATCTCTCTGGGAGAAAGCATTTTCAAAGTAAAACTGCACAATTTCTTCGTAAGACTCTTTTCTGCTGAAATCTCCTCCCACATCTCCTTCATCTCATTTTTCTTTGACTTTGTTATATAAGATGTAACGTACAAAGTTACAGCAATTGAGTTTTCTACAACAAACTGTACATCCATGTTTGTATTCCACAGCTTGAGAATCAGAGTGTTGTAGTCATTAATGTACCTGGAGGCCTCTGTTCTTCTTAGTTTGTCTGTATTTTTCAGTTTTTTCTTTGTAAATGTATGTATGACTGCAGACAAAAAGCTGTTGACTCTTCCTTGTGAGATGACAGGTTTTGGGAATCCAAAATTATATCTTGTTTAAAATTTCCCTTTTGCTCTGTATTTTCGCTGACAGTATTTTCCGCATCTATGATTTTGGAATTGTAGTACTTGTTCTCTCAATATGTTGTCACTACTCTCCTTTGGGATGGTGCAAGTTACATACTGCTCAATAAAAGACAGCACAGACTCATCACTGTCTGTTACAAACTTTGGGGCATCTTTTACTCACAACAGAATGTGAATATGGGGAGCACCTCTGGCTTGGTACACTTTCCGCCAAAAGAAATCAATCTCTTCAGCAAGAGGAGGTTTTGTTTTGTTCAAGATGAATGTCATCATTGCTTGAAATCTGTGATTAAAATATCTGCAAAGATTTGCAGGGTCTAGTGAGCACAGTTCTCCTGTCGTCTTCAGGTGAATGTCTTTTATATTTTAATTTGACTCCTGCAAGAATTCTAGCAAGTCATCCCATGCATATTCAGCACAACTCAGCATCAGGAACGAAGTAGGTGCTCCAAGGTTCCTTAACATGTACTTCAGTTCACCATGATGCCGATACTAATAATCATTAGTCCCACTCTAATATGCCATTATGTTTATTAAATTGTATTCCAAGTCCTCACCTTTTCCTTGAACTTTCTCCAAAAGTTCTCTTGCTGATATATTATTCAAATTAACTCCTGTTCATAGAATATGATTCGCGGCATATGAGAGGCCAGACAAGTCACTCTCAAATAATAGGTGAAATATATATGGAATACACTGATGAAATCTAGGGTTTTCTGAATAAAGTCTACTACATCTATACTCAGCTGTCGGTATTTGCACAGGCCACTCGTCATACCTGCCCCCTACTCCAGTAGGAAAAAGATATGGGAACCACTGAGCTTCTAAACTTTTTTCCAACACACTTAATGGAGCTCCTTTTACTTTCTTCATTTGAAACAGCTCAATGGCATCACCAATAACCTCTTTATAATGCAAAGGATGGATGCTACAATGTTCATAAATTTCTTCTGTTCTGGAGTGATCCACCTCCTCAATCTGACCTATTGATGGAAAAGTCTGATCCTCCATATGTGTGATATCTTGCAGGCTTTCCAAATTTCTATAATAAACATTGTTTTGCACCAGATATAAAGAATACAAGAGAATACAAGAATTACTAGTCCTTCCTCTAAATCTCTATCTACCCCTACTGGCTCAATGTTTTTCTTGATGACTAATGGCAAATACACTACTCTTCTTTTTAGACCTTTCTGCAGCTCTTTGTCTCAATACATACTATACCCTGAAATGGATATATAGTTTGGATAAGAATGGACTCATAAATATTTAAACTTTGAAGTGCTTCTGGAATGGGAACCAGTTCTAACTTGTTATGCACAGCTCTAGCAGGCATTTTATTATCCTCTCATGTATTGTATCAGTACTTAACTGTAGTACCTGTGTCCTGTTCTTCAACTCCTCCTATTATCAACTCTTCAATATCCCTACAGTCTTGTTCTGGACCAAAGAAACAAAACTGCACATCATCACAAACCTTTTCTACCTGTGCCACAGTGCCATTCAAAAGTGCCCTCATTCATATCTCCTAAACATAAAGCAGGAGTTTTCACATAGTACAGCTCCTAACAAAAGTTCCCGTTATTGAGTGATATACAGCTAACATCCTAAAATGATGAAAGGGGCTTTGGCATACTTTCTTTGATAAACAAGGTAGTGAGTGTCCCTTCACATGTGTATGCTTTCTCAGCTAGCAAGGATACAAAATTTGTAAAGTACTTATTTTGTTTTTTAAACTTCGCCTTTGAAATATACGTAGGAATTTCCTTAATATATCAGTGAATTGGTATCTAATACTACAAACACTGACTATGCCTTCCTTGTACCTCTTCTGCAATAACTTCTTTTACATTTCTAAGTACCATCACCTCTATGCTTTAGGACTGCCATTCTTCATTCCATAACATCGTCGTCTTTTACCAATATCAGGAACTAATCTGCTATCCTGGAGATAGCTTTCTTCATTAGAGAAAGGCTCTGTACTCAAAGTATCTATCCATTCTCCACTAAAAACTGTACAAAAGTTACTTCTATTCACTAATCTTTTCTTCTGGTATTGTCTCCTCATGTAAAACACAATTTTGTCAAGAGTCCTCATTCTATTTAGAATCAAAATGAAAAGCTTCCTCTTCAAATCAAAGGACTTATCAACTACTCTCTCAACTCGTTCTTTCTGTTTCACTGCATCTCTCCTTCTAAGCTTTTTTGAATTTCTCACAAAATTTACAACCACTCTACTACAAAAGATCCTGGCTCTGATTTCCTAAACTGCTTCTGTCTCCTTGTTAAATTTGTCCATCTTTTCTGTTCTTGCAATGGACACTTTGTCCACTCTTATTGTTTCTCATAGTCATAATGTAATTTTCTTTATTTTGTTATCTTTGCAAACGTCTACATATACCTTTAAGAAATGACGTTGTCCTCTTACCAGTTGCTCTTTTTTTTCACTACTTTTTCCGCATTTTACTCTTTTTGTAACTCATTTCTGCAAACATACTGTAGCTGCTTCTGTTTCTCCTTCATCTGAGCTTTTGTAGGCATTATAACTGGGTGCACTTATGTAGATATTGTTCTGTAAAAATAAACAAGTATATTTTAATTAATGCCCTAACCAATTTGCCAACTACTTTACTCCTGACTTACAAAAAATACAAAAACAGTTGTCATGTTATGTTTCAGTTTTTAAATCTGCAGATGAACCTAGATATATTACTACATGCACCTACTTCAATATAAGAAACCCAAAGCAAAACACAACATTTTACTTATTAGTTACCTTTCAACATTTTAGCACCATGTCGTACAACACAGCTGCACCATATCTCACTTCTCACTTCTAAATTGTGAAAGAAGAGTTTATCTCTTCTGTAGTAAATTTTAAAATGAACATCAAGCCAAGGGGGCATATTTTCAATCCCCATGCACTTTCAGGTGCATTACTTTTTTGGACACTCTGGCAGCGAAATGTAGTGGCTTTTCATGGCATTATAAATACAGGCCCAATTCATGCAGCACTTTTCATAAAAGGAGTGGGCCATGGGTGTTGCTTTGGGAGTTCCCATGCAACACCCATGGATTCTGTCACATTCCCAAATTTATAACAATTTGTAAACCTGGGAATGTGTCCGAATCCTACGCCTCCTCAGGGGAGGTATATGGAGGTGCAATGAGGAGAAATACTTTTATTTCTCCTAATTTCTTCCTTTTTCTATGTGTGGTGCATTCTGCAGCACACATAGAATGAGGAAAGTCCCTTCCTGCACAAAAACCATCATCCACACAACACATGCACCCTTGCACCATGGTGCAAGTGTGCCTCCATTGGCGCATGGCAGCCAGTTCAGTGCCAGAACAGGGGAGAGCATAGGGATCCATCATATTGTTGTAAATATGATGCATCCCTGTGCTTTGAAAGTAATGCAGCACAGCGCAGTCAAATGACTAGCGGCTCCGCGCTGCATTACTATCTCGTACAAGTACATACAGTGTCTTAACACTGTAAATCCGAAAACACAACGTAAGAACTATTTGCATGCCTCTCTACAACTGTGTCACTGGTGTATTTAGCATCTCAGTACTGTTCTACTTAAATGTGTCAGATTTAAATTTTGGGCAACGTTGTATCTTGCAATCTGCACGTTAATCTCTATGAAAGCATATAGCTCACTAATTCTTCAAAGTACATGCAAAGAGCGTGTCACAGCTTGCATATATAATTCACCAGATGGTTCTAAAAGACTACGTATTCCTCAGTAAAACTTTTAAAAACATGGGTTTGTGGTTGATTACATGAATACTTCCTGGATAAATGAATTGGTGCATAGGTAGTGCCCAGGTGATTCTTTGAGGATACAGGCAGTGCCTGGATGATTCCCAGAGTTTATGAGAACTTCATAGGTTGTTCCATATCTGCATAATTACTGCCTATGTGTTTGCATACGTATATCACTTCTATCTGGGTGTTTGGATGAGTGCTTGAGTAGTACCTGAATGATTAGATAAGTTCATGACTAATGACTCAACAATTCAATGTATGCATAGATAGGGGTTGGACGATTGCAATTCTAGTGCCTGGATGATTGCAGGAGTGCATATATAGTATATAGGTGATTTATAGAGTGCATGGAGAGTGCATACATGGTTGCTTAAGTACATGCATAGCACCTAGCAGATCGATTGAGTGCATGAGTAGTGTTTCAGTGATTGGGTGACTACATGCTGCTGCTCATGTGTTTTTGTTTCAGTAAACAGGTAGTGCCTGGGCATTTAAATAACTACGTGGGTAGTGCCTGGATAATTCAATGAGTGCATCAGCAGCGTGTGGCTGATGAGATGAGTGCATGACTAGTGTCTGAGTGATTGTATGACTCCATTGTTAAAGCTTAAGAGATTAGATGAAAATAAGGGTACTACTGGGGTCATTGTATTAGTGCAACAGTATTGCCTCAGTAATTAAATGAGTGCATAGGTACTGGATGGATGTTAGGTTTACTACAATGGCACTCTACATAATTAGATGAGTGCATGAGTAGTGCGTGAGTGTTTGCATGAGTGCACACATGGGCGTATTTTAATGAGTGCATGGGTTGTAAGTGGGTGTTATAATGACTGCATAATTAAAGTCTTGTTAATTGCATATGTAAATGGTTAGTGTCTGGGTGAATAGATGAATGTATAGGAAGTGCCTGCATAGTTAAATGACTCCATAATTTCTGCTTGCCCGATTGCAAGAGTAAATGTGTAGTGTCTAGGTAATTGAATAACTCCATTGATAGTGAATCATGCATAAGTGCCTGAATACTGCATGACTGACTGTGAAAGTACCTTCATTGCTGTTAGATACATAACAGTTGTGACTATATCTCTAATTCATTGATTATCTCCTTCTCTCATTATCAAACTAGCTGTATGATTGTATATATGCTTTTCTACTGAGCTATAAGTGAGTGAAGTCTAGATATCACACTTGATACATAATTGCATACATAGCTCTCTAGGAGCATACATTGCTTTGTTAATGAGCGTGCACATGCATGTGTAAGTTTCTATAACGGAAAACAACATTTTGAAATTTTTCAGAGCACAAAACCTTTTCTGAATGGCATACAAACATCATGTCTCAAATACTGCTTCTGCTTCTTAAACATATATTCAGTATTTCTCAAAAAAGTTACACTCCAAATGAAGCTAGCACAAGAACTCTCGAGGTATTCTGCACTATTAATCCTCCTCAATTTTGAACAATCCATTTTTGAAGAAAAAAACACCACCCTCACCATATACATGAACTGTTCATCAGCCTTACTGAACATAGATCATCTTGTAAACGTATATGACATTTCTTAATAGATATTCATCTTCAAGCTATCTTTCCAGAAATATATACTTCTCTGCTTCTTTAAGTAAACTCAAAAGTACCACCATATATATAGCTATGTGCAAATACAAGAACCATATCTCACCATAAGCATATGCAAAGCGGCCATATAAGGTAAAAAACATATTGGCAAACACTTTCCATTACATGCCGAACAAGTATTACTTCTTTCTAATTCATATACACGCAGACAACATGTTCTCATCTTTTATTTGTGAGTACACTACTCCTGTTTAATAATGTTACTAAAAGTACTACAACTCCCATAATGCAAATAACATATGAATCTATTCTGTATATGATGTTTGGACTTGTAAAACATTATTAGTTCCTCATTCCAACTTTCCCCAATACTATACTATAAGTTTTCAATAAAGTATGTAATGTAAAAAGAGGCACTAATTCAGTTTTCTCTTACTTCCCAAAACATTCAAGACTAACCTCTTTAACACATACACTCTTATAGATGCAGTTTATCTGATATATTTTTCATATCACTGTGATTCTCTTTATTTATCAAACTCCCGTATACATCTTCATTTCTAATGTGACTTTTATAAACATTAAAAAAATATGTACATATCAGTGAATTTAGTTTGTAGATTATATTGTTATCCTAGCTCTTTGTGGATAGTTTTGACACTGTTAGGATTTGTAAGAACTAAGCACAAGAATGGTACACCACTTTCATACAAAGCAAACATAAATTGCAACCGCTTCAACTCTGCACTCTGTGATCTTGAGAAAGGCAGCAAATTAAATCGTCTTTCATTTTAGACTACATTATCTCTACTTGTGACTGGTTAGTATCTGTTAACCCTTTCCCTCTCTTTCAAAAAGAGATTCCTATCTATGTGTTTGTGATGTTTTCGCAATGATCTCAGAGAGATTGCGAAATAAACCAGAGTTCAAACTTATATCTAGCTTCATTTTTTTTAAATTTGTAATACTACACAACAGTTTATTACATAGTCCTGAGTTGGAAATTAAATCTTGCCATTACTTACATTGTATCATCACTCCTCAACTTTAAAAAAAAAAGTCTGTCTCTTTAACACCCTTCCCCAATACACTCTGAGCTCAGTGTACCTAGCAACCCAGTGGAAGCAGTAGGTCACAAGTTCAAAACACATTCCAGAAGCAACATGCTACTTCCAAATAAGATACAACAGATGTGCTTTACTCAAATTCAAAACCATATCCATGATTATTACATTTCTTTTCTTAAACTACAGCCAATAATAAGACTTCTTGCTAAGGAATTCAACACTCTACCTAATTGTAGTCACTTTCATGCTGACAGTATCCAATGATATGTATGTGTGTATATATATAGTGTTTCGCGGTGGTGCAATCCCACGACCAGGCAGGCCGCTGTACAAAATACAAAAAGAGTTGCCTCTAGGTAGGATGCACTCCCAGGTGGAAATTACGCCAAAGCAAGGGCACACGCCATGAACAAAGTCCTCTTCTGGTTTACCTGCCAGACGCGTTTCGGGCCAACGCCCTCTTCAGTGGCAGACCATGTGACGTGCCGGCATGCGGCAACCACCAGTAAATCCCCATAATAATAACGCTCAGGTGAAACACCTGAAGCAATGCTTCCTGGGACTGGTGGTTCAGTAAAACCCAAGTGGGTAGCCGCTGGCACTCACATTCAAAAATGTCTTTAAAAGGATTGCCGATGTTCGCGCCGGCACCCCTGCATATAACAGGCACCTCCTGTTCCACAGTTAGCTGCCCCAATAAAGCAGCCGCGGACCCGCAAGTGTTTCGCGGTGGTGCAATCCCGCGATCAGGCAGGCCGCTGTACAAAAAACAAAACGAGTTGCCTCTAGGTGGGATGCACTCCCAGGTGGAAATTACGCCAAAGCAAGGGCACATGCCATGAACAAAGTCCTTTTCTGCTTTACCTGCCAGACGCGTTTCGGGCCAACGCCCTCTTCAGTGGCAGACCATGTGACGTGCCGGCATGCGGCAACCACCAGTAAATCCCCATAATAATAACGCTCAGGTGAACCACCTGAAGCAATGCTTCCTGGGACTGGTGATTCAGTAAAACCCAAGTGGGTCGCCGCCGGCACTCACATTCAAAAATGTCTTTAAAAGGATTGCTGATGTTCGCGCCGGCACCCCTGCATATAACAGGCACCTCCTGTTCCACAGTTAGCTGCCACAATAAAGCAGCCGCGGACCCGCAAGTGTTTCGCGGTGGTGCAATCCCGCGACCAGGCAGGCCGCTGTACAAAATACAAAAAGAGTTGCCTCTAGGTAGGATGCACTCCCAGGTGGAAATTACGCCAAAGGCAGGGCACACGCCATGAACAAAGTCCTTTTCTGGTTTACCTGCCTGACGCGTTTCGAGCCAACGCCCTCTTCAGTGGCAGACCATGTGACGTGCCGGCATGCGGCAACCACCAGTAAATCCCCATAATAATAACGCTCAGGTGAACCACCTGAAGCAATGCTTCCTGGGACTGGTGGTTCAGTAAAACCCAAGTAGGTCGCCGTCGGCACTCACATTCAAAAATGTCTTTAAAAGGATTGCTGATGTTCGCGCCGGCACCCCTGCATATAACAGGCACCTCCTGTTCCACAGAAAGCTGCCCCAATAAAGCAGCTGCGGACCCGCAAGTGTTTTGCGGTGGTGCAATCCCACGACCAGGCAGGCCGCTGTACAAAATAAAAAAAGAGTTGCCTCTAGGTGGGATGCACTCCCAGGTGGAAATTACGCCAAAGCAAGGGCACACGCCATGAACAAAGTCCTTTTCTGGTTTACCTGCCAGACGTGTTTTGGGCCAACGCCCTCTTCAGTGGCAGACCATGTGACATGCTGGCATGCGGCAACCACCAGTAAATCCCCATAATAATAACGCTCAGGTGAACCACCTGAAGCAATGCTTCCTGGGACTGGTGGTTCAGTAAAACCCAAGTGGGTCGCCGCCAGCACTCATATTAAAAAATGTCTCCAAAAGGATTGCCGATGTTCGCGCTGGCTCCCCTGCATATAACAGGCACCTCCTGTTCCACAGTTAGCTGCCCCAATAAAGCAGCCGCGGACCCGCAAGTGTTTCGCGGTGGTGCAATCCCACGACCAGGCAGGCCGCTGTACAAAATACAAAAAGAGTTGCCTCTAGGTGGGATGCACTCCCAGGTGGAAATTACGCCAAAGCAAGGGCACACGCCATGAACAAAGTCCTTTTCTGGTTTACATGCCAGACGCGTTTCGGGCCAACGCCCTCATCAGTGGCAGACCATGTGACGTGCCGGTATGCAGCAACCACCAGTAAATCCCCATAATGATAACGCTCAGGTGAAACACCTGAAGCAATGCTTCCTGGGACTGGTGGTTCAGTAAAACCCAATTGGGTCGCCGCCGGCACTCACATTCAAAAATGTCTTTAAAAGGATTGCCGATGTTTGCGCCGGCACCCCTGCATATAACAGGCACCTCCTGTTCCACAGTTAGCTGCCCCAATAAAGCAGCCGCGGACCCGCAAGTGTTTCGCTGTGGTGCAATCCCGCAACCAGGCAGGCCGCTGTACAAAATACAAAAAGAGTTGCCTCTAGGTGGGATGCACTCCCAGGTGGAAATTACGCCAAAGCAGGGCACACGCCATGAACAAAGTCCTTTTCTGGTTTACCTGCCAGACGCGTTTTGGGCCAACGCCCTCTTCAGTGGCAGACCATGTGACGTGCCGGCATGCGGCAACCACCAGTAAATCCCCATAATAATAACGCTCAGGTAAAACACCTGAAGCAATGCTTCCTGGGACTGGTGGTTCAGTAAAACCCAAGTGGGTCGCCGCCAGCACTCACATTCAAAAATGTCTTTAAAAGGATTGCCGATGTTCGCGCCGGCACCCCTGCATATAACAGGCACCTCCTGTTCCACAGTTAGCTACCCCAATAAAGCAGCCGTGGACCCGCAAGTGTTTCGCGGTGGTGCAATCCCGCGACCAGGCAGGCCGCTGTACAAAAAACAAAACGAGTTGCCTCTAGGTGGGATGCACTCCCAGGTGGAAATTACGCCAAAGCAAGGGCACACGCCATGAACAAAGTCCTTTTCTGGTTTACCTCCCAGACGTGTTTCGGGCCAACGCCCTTTTCAGTGGCAGACCATGTGACGTGCCGGCATGCGGCAACCACCAGTAAATCCCCATAATAATAACGCTCAGGTGAAACACCTGAAGCAATGCTTCCTGGGACTGGTGGTTCAGTAAAACCCAAGTGGGTCGCCGCCAGCACTCACATTAAAAAATGTCTCCAAAAGGATTGCCGATGTTCGCGCCGGCACCCCTGCATATAACAGGCACCTCCTGTTCCACAGTTAGCTGCCCCAATAAAGCAGCCGCGGACCCGCAAGTGTTTCGCGGTGGTGCAATCCCACGACCAGGCAGGCCGCTGTAAAAAATACAAAAAGAGTTGCCTCTAGGTGGGATGCACTCCCAGGCCTGGTCGCGGGATTGCACCACCGCGAAACACTTGCGGGTCCGCGGCTGCTTTATTGGGGCAGCTAACTGTGGAACAGGAGGTGCCTGTTATATGCAGGGGTGCCGGCGCGAACATCGGCAATCCTTTTGGAGACACTTTTGAATGTGAGTGCTGGCGGCGACCCACTTGGGTTTTACTAAACCACCAGGCCCAGGAAGCATTGCTTCAGGTGGTTCACCTGAGCGTTATTATTATGGGGATTTACTGGTGGTTGCCGCATGCCAGCACGTCACATGGTCTGCCACTGAAGAGGGCGTTGGCCCGAAACACGTCTGGCAGGTAAACCAGAAAAGGACTTTGTTCATGGCGTGTGACCTTGCATTGGCGTAATTTCCACCTGGGAGTGCATCCCACCTAGAGGCAACTGTTTTTGTATTTTGTACAGCGGCCTGCCTGGTCGCGTGATTGCACCACCCCGAAACACTTGTGGGTCCGCGGCTGCTTTATTGGGGCAGCTAAGTGTGGAACAGGAGGTGCCTGTTATATGCAGGGGTGCCGGCGCGAACATCAGCAATCCTTTTGGAGACATTTTTGAATGTGAGTGCCGGCGGCGACCCACTTGGGTTTTACTGAACCACCAGTCCCAGGAAGCATTGCTTCAGGTGGTTCACCTGAGCGTTATTATTATGGGGATTTACTGGTGGTTGCCGCATGCCAGCACGTCACATGGTCTGCCACTGAAGAGGGCGTTGGCCCGAAACGCGTCTGGCAGGTAAACCAGAAAAGGACTTTGTTCATGGCGTGTGCCCTTGCTTTGGCATGATTTCCACCTGGGAGTGCATCCCACCTAGAGGCAACTCTTTTTGTATTTTGTACAGCGGCTTGCTTGGTCGCGGGATTGCACCACCGCGAAACACTTGCGGGTCCGCGGCTGCTTTATTGGGGCAGCTAACTATGGAACAGGAGGTGCCTGTTATATGCAGGGGTGCCGGCGCGAACATCGGCAATCCTTTTGGAGACATTTTTGAATGTGAGTGCCGGCTGCGACCCACTTGGGTTTTACTGAATCACCAGTCCCAGGAAGCATTGCTTCAGGTGGTTCACCTGAGCGTTATTATTATGGGGATTTACTGGTGGTTGCCGCATGCCGGCACGTCACATGGTCTGCCACTGAAGAGGGCGTTGGCCCGAAACGCGTCTAGCAGGTAAACCAGAAAAGGACTTTGTTCATGGCGTGTGCCCTTGCTTTGGCGTAATTTCCACCTGGGAGTGCATCCCACCTTGCGGCAACTCTTTTTGTATTTTGTACAGCGGCCTGCCTGGTCTCGGTATTGCACCACTGCGAATCACTTGCGGGTCCGCGGCTGCTGTATTTGGGCAGCTAACTGTGGAGCAGGAGGTGCCTGTTATATGCAGGGGTGCCGGCGCGAACATCGGCAATCCTTTTGGAGACATTTATGAATGTGAGTGCCGGCGGCGACCCACTTGGGTTTACTGAACCACCAGTCCCAGGAAGCATTGCTTCAGGTGGAGCACCTGAGCGTTATTATTATGGGGATTTACTGGTGGTTGCCGCATGCCGGCACACCACATGGTCTGCCACTGAAGAGGGCATTGGCCCGAAACGCGTCTGGCAGGTAAACCAGAAAAGGACTTTGTTCATGGCGTGTGCCCTTGCTTTGGCGTAATTTCCACCTGGGAGTGCATCCCACCTAGAGGCAACTCTTTTTGTATTTTGTACAGCAGCCTGCCTGGTCACGGGATTGCACCACCGCGAAAGACTTGCGGGTCCACGGCTGCTTTATTGGGGCAGCTAACTGTGGAACAGGAGGTGCCTGTTATATGCAGGGGTGCCGGCGTGAACATCGGCAATCGTTTTGGAGACATTTTTGAATGTGAGTGCCAGCGGCGACCCACTTGGGTTTTACTGAACCACCAGTCCCAGGAGGCATTGCTTCATGTGGTTCAACTGAGCGTTATTATTTTGGGATTTACTGGTGGTTGCCGCATGCCGGCACGTCACATGGTCTGCCACTGAAGAGGGCGTTGGCCCGAAACGCGTCTGGCAGGTAAACCAGAAAAGGACTTTGTTCATGGCGTGTGCCCTTGCATTGGCGTAATTTCCACCTGGGAGTGCATCCCACCTAGAGGCAACTCTTTTTGTATTTTGTACAGCGGCCTGCCTGGTCGCGTGATGCACCACCCCGAAACACGTGCGGGTCCGCGGCTGCTTTATTGGGACAGCTAACTGTGGAACAGGAGGTGCCTGTTATATGCAGGGGTGCCGGCGCGAACATCAGCAATCCTTTTGGAGACATTTTTGAATGTGAGTGCCGGCGGCGACCCACTTGGGTTTTACTGAACCACCAGTCCCAGGAAGCATTGCTTCAGGTGGTTCACCTGAGCGTTATTATTATGGGGATTTACTGGTGGTTGCCGCATGCCGGCACATGACTTGGTCTGCCACTGAAGAGGGCGTTGGCCCGAAATGCGTCTGGCAGGTAAACCAGAAAAGGACTTTGTTCATGGCGTGTGCCCTTGCTTTGGCGTAATTTCCACCTGGGAGTGCATCCCATCTAGAGGCAACTCTTTTTGTATTTTGTTCAGCGGCCTGCTTGGTCGCGGGATTGCACCACCGCGAAACACTTGCGGGTCCGATGCTGCTTTATTGGGGCAGCTAACTGTGGAACAGGAGGTGCCTGTTATATGCAGGGGTGCCGGCGCGAACATCGGCAATCCTTTTGGATACATTTTTGAATGTGAGTGCCTGCGGCGACCCACTTGGGTTTTACTGAATCACCAGTCCCAGGAAGCATTGCTTCAGGTGGTTCACCTGAGCGTTATTATTATGGGGATTTACTGGTGGTTGCCGCATGCCGGCACGTCACATGGTCTTCCACTGAAGAGGGCGTTGGCCCGAAACGCGTCTGGCAGGTAAACCAGAAAAGGACTTTGTTCATGGCGTGTGCCCTTGCTTTGGCGTAATTTCCATCTGGGAGTGCATCCCACCTAGAGGCAACTCTTTTTGTATTTTGTACAGCGGCCTGCCTGGTCGCGGGATTGCACCACCGCTAAACACTTGCGGGTCCGCGGCTGCTTTATTGGGGCAGCTAACTGTGGAACAGGAGGTGCCTGTTATATGCAGGGGTGCCGGCGTGAACATCGGCAATCCTTTTGGAGACATTTTTGAATGTGAGTGCCGGCGGCGACCCACTTGGGTTTTACTGAACCACCAGTCCCAGGAAGCATTGCTTCAGGTGGTTCACCTGAGCGTTATTATTATGGGGATTTACTGGTGGTTGCTGCATGCCAGCACATCACATGGTCTGCCACTGAAGAGGGCGTTGGCCCGAAACGCGTCTGGCAGGTAAACCAGAAAAGGACTTTGTTCATGGCGTGTGCCCTTGCTTTGGCGTAATTTCCACCTGGGAGTGCATCCCACCTAGAGGCAACTCTTTTTGTATTTTGTACAGCAGCCTGCCTGGTCACGGGATTGCACCACCGCGAAAGACTTGCGGGTCCACGGCTGCTTTATTGGGGCAGCTAACTGTGGAACAGGAGGTGCCTGTTATATGCAGGGGTGCCGGCGCGAACATCGGCAATCCTTTTGGAGACATTTTTGAATGTGAGTGCCAGCGGCGACCCACTTGGGTTTTACTGAACCACCAGTCCCAGGAGGCATTGCTTCATGTGGTTCAACTGAGCGTTATTATTATGGGGATTTACTGGTGGTTGCCGCATGCCGGCACGTCACATGGTCTGCCACTGAAGAGGGCGTTGGCCCGAAACGCGTCTGGCAGGTAAACCAGAAAAGGACTTTGTTCATGGCGTGTGCCCTTGCATTGGCGTAATTTCCACCTGGGAGTGCATCCCACCTAGAGGCAACTCTTTTTGTATTTTGTACAGCGGCCTGCCTGGTCGCGTGATTGCACCACCCCGAAACACTTGCGGGTCCGCGGCTGCTTTATTGGGACAGCTAACTGTGGAACAGGAGGTGCCTGTTATATGCAGGGGTGCCGGCGCGAACATCAGCAATCCTTTTGGAGACATTTTTGAATGTGAGTGCCGGCGGCGACCCACTTGGGTTTTACTGAACCACCAGTCCCAGGAAGCATTGCTTCAGGTGGTTCACCTGAGCGTTATTATTATGGGGATTTACTGGTGGTTGCCGCATGCCGGCACATCACTTGGTCTGCCACTGAAGAGGGCGTTGGCCCGAAATGCGTCTGGCAGGTAAACCAGAAAAGGACTTTGTTCATGGCGTGTGCCCTTGCTTTGGCGTAATTTCCACCTGGGAGTGCATCCCATCTAGAGGCAACTCTTTTTGTATTTTGTTCAGCGGCCTGCTTGGTCGCGGGATTGCACCACCGCGAAACACTTGCGGTCCGATGCTGCTTTATTGGGGCAGCTAACTGTGGAACAGGAGGTGCCTGTTATATGCAGGGGTGCCGGCGCGAACATCGGCAATCCTTTTGGATACATTTTTGAATGTGAGTGCCAGCGGCGACCCACTTGGGTTTTACTGAATCACCAGTCCCAGGAAGCATTGCTTCAGGTGGTTCACCTGAGCGTTATTATTATGGGGATTTACTGGTGGTTGCCGCATGCCGGCACGTCACATGGTCTGCCACTGAAGAGGGCGTTGGCCCGAAACGCGTCTGGCAGGTAAACCAGAAAAGGACTTTGTTCATGGCGTGTGCCCTTGCTTTGGCGTAATTTCCACCTGGGAGTGCATCCCACCTAGAGGCAACTCTTTTTGTATTTTGTACAGCGGCCTGCCTGGTCGCGGGATTGCACCACCACTAAACACTTGCGGGTCCGCGGCTGCTTTATTGGGGCAGCTAACTGTGGAACAGGAGGTGCCTGTTATATGCAGGGGTGCCGGCGTGAACATCGGCAATCCTTTTGGAGACATTTTTGAATGTGAGTGCCGGCGGCGACCCACTTGGGTTTTACTGAACCACCAGTCCCAGGAAGCATTGCTTCAGGTGGTTCACCTGAGCGTTATTTTTATGGGGATTTACTGGTGGTTGCTGCATGCCGGCACATCACATCGTCTGCCACTGAAGAGGGCGTTGGCCCGAAACGCGTCTGGCAGGTAAACCAGAAAAGGACTTTGTTCATGGCGTGTGCCCTTGCTTTGGCGTAAATTCCACCTGGGAGTGCATCCCACCTAGAGGCAACTCTTTTTGTATTTTGTACAGCGGCCTGCCTGGTTGCGGGATTGCACCGCCGCGAAACACTTGCGGGTCCGCGGCTGCTGTATTTGGGCAGCTAACTGTGGAGCAGGAGGTGACTGCTATATGCAGGGGTGCCAGCGCGAACATCGGCAATCCTTTTGGAGACATTTATGAATGTGAGTGCCGGCGGCGACCCACTTGGGTTTTACTGAACCACCAGTTCGAGGAAGCATTGCTTCAGGTGGTTCACCTGAGCATTATTATTATGGGGATTTACTGGTGGTTGCCGCATGCCGGCACGTCACATGGTCTGCCACTGAAGAGGGCATTGGCCTGAAACGCATCTGGCAGGTAAACCAGAAAAGGACTTTGTTCATGGCGTGTGCCCTTGCTTTGGCGTAATTTCCACCTGGGAGTGCATCCCACCTAGAGGCAACTCTTTTTGTATTTTGTACAGCAGCCTGCCTGGTCACGGGATTGCACCACCGCGAAACACTTGCGGGTCCGCGGCTGCTTTATTGGGGCAGCTAACTGTGGAACAGGAGGTGCCTGTTATATGCAGGGGTGTCGGCGCGAACATCGGCAATCCTTTTGGAGACATTTTTGAATGTGAGTGCCAGCGGCGACCCACTTGGATTTTACTGAACCACCAGTCCCAGGAGGCATTGCTTCATGTGGTTCACCTAAGCGTTATTATTATGGGGATTTACTGGTGGTTGCCGCATGCCGGCACGTCACATGGTCTGCCACTGAAGAGGGCGTTGGCCCGAAACGCGCATGGCAGGTAAACCAGAAAAGGACTTTGTTCATGGCGTGTGCCCTTGCTTTGGCGTAATTTCCACCTGGGAGTGCATCCCACCTAGAGGCAACTCTTTTTGTATTTTGTACAGCGGCCTGCCTGGTTGCGGGATTGCACCACCGCGAAACACTTGCGGGTCCGCGTCTGCTTTATTGGGGCAGCTAACTGTGGAACAGGAGGTGCCTGTTATATGCAGGGGTGCCGGTGCGAACATCGGCAATCCTTTTGGAGATATTTTTGAATGTGAGTGCCGGCGGCGACCCACTTGGGTTTTACTGAACCACCAGTCCCAGGAAGCATTGCTTCAGGTGGTACACCTGAGCGTTATTATTATGGGGATTTACTGGTGGTTGCCGCATGCCGGCACGTCGCATGGTCTGACACTGAAGAGGGCGTTGACCCGAAACGCGTCTGTCAGGTAAACCAGAAAAGGACTTTGTTCATGGCATGTGACCTTGCTTTGGCGTAATTTCCACCTTAGAGTGCATCCCACCTAGAGGCAACTATTTTTGTATTTTGTACAGCGGCCTGCCTGGTCGTGGGATTGCACCACCGCGAAACACTTGCGGGTCCGCGGCTGCTTTATTGGGGCAGCTAACTGTGGAACAGGAGATGCCTGTTATATGCAGGGGTGCTGGCGCGAACATCGGCAATCCTTTTGGAGACATGTTTGAATGTGAGTGCCGGCGGCGACCCACTTGGGTTTTCTGAACCACCAGTCCCAGGAAGCATTGCTTCAGGTGGTTCACCTGAGCGTTATTATTATGGGGATTTACTGGTGGTTGCCGCATGCCGGCACGTCACATGGTCTGCCACTGAAGAGGGAGTTGGCCCGAAACGCGTCTGGCAGGTAAACCAGAAAAGGACTTTGTTCATGGCGTGTTCCCTTGCTTTGGCGTAATTTCCACCTGGGAGTGCATCCCACCTAGAGGCAACTCTTTTTGTATTTTGTACAGCGGCCTGCCTGGTCGCGGGATTGCACCACCGCGAAACACTTGCGGGTCCGCGGCAGCTTTATTGGGGCAGCTAACTGTGGAACACGAGGTGCCTGTTATATGCAGGGGTGCCGGAGCGAACATCGGCAATCCTTTTGGAGACATTTTTGAAAGTGAGTGCCGGCGGCGACCCACTTGGGTTTTACTGAACCACCAGTCCCAGGAAGCATTGCTTCAGGTGGTTCACCTGAGCGTTATTATTATGGGGATTTACTGGTGGTTGCCGCATGCCGGCACGTCACATGGTCTGCCACTGAAGAGGGCGTTGGCCCGAAACGCGTCTGGCAGGTAAACCAGAAAAGGACTTTGTTCATGGCGTGTGCCCTTGCTTTGGCGTAATTTCCACCTGGGAGTGCATCCCACCTAGATGCAACTCTTATTGTATTTTGTACAGCGGCCTGCCTGGTCGCGGGATTGCACCACCGCGAAACACTTGCGGGTCCGCGGCTGCTTTATTGGGGCAGCTAACTGTGGAACAGGAAGTGCCTGTTATATGCATGGGTGCCGGCGCGAACATCGACAATCCTTTTGGAGACATTTTTGAATGTGAGTGCCGGCGGCGACCCACTTGGGTATTACTGAACCACCAGTCCCAGGAAGCATTGCTTCAGGTGGTTCACCTGAGCGTTATTATTATGGGGATTTACTGGTGGTTGCCGCATGCCGGCACGTCACATGGTCTGCCACTGAAGAGGGCGTTGGCCCGAAACGCGTCTGGCAGGTAAACCAGAAAAGGACTTTGTTCATGGCGTGTGCCCTTGCTTTGGCGTAATTTCCACCTGGGAGTGCATCCCACCTAGAGGCAGCTCTTTTTGTATTTTGTACAGCGGCCTGCCTGGTCGCGGGATTGCACCACCGCGAAACACTTGCGGGTCCGCGGCCGCTTTATTGGGGCAGCTAACTGTGGAACAGGAGGTGCCTGTTATATGCAGGGGTGCCGGCGCGAACATCGGCAATCCTTTTGGAGACATTTTTGAATGTGAGTGCCGGCGGCGACCCACTTGGGTTTTACTGAACCACCAGTCCCAGGAAGCATTGCTTCAGGTGGTTCACCTGAGCGTTATTATTATGGGGATTTACTGGTGGTTGCTGCATGCTGGCACGTCACATGGTCTGCCACTGAAGAGGGCATTGGCCCGAAACGCGTCTGGCAGGTAAACCAGAAAAGGACTTTGTTCATGGCGTGTGCCCTTGCTTTGGCGTAATTTCCACCTGGGAGTGCATCCCACCTAGAAGCAACTCTTTGTGTATTATATATATATATATATATATATATATATATATATATATATATATATCGAGAGTCCTGGTAAACTTTCCAGTTTACTCCAAGGGGATAAATACGAGCGTAGACCCAATCTTGTGCAAAATACATTTATTTGATCTCACATTTAGTCCGCCATGATATATATATACATATATATATATATTTTTTAAACACCTCCATTTGAAGTGCTTTGGAAAACTACTTCATTCAGCTCCAGCCTTCTCCTGACTACTATTGCTCCTTCACATCAAAACGCTTAGAGTATGGATTTTGGGCCACAGCTATGTCTATTGGGCTAAAGAGGCTGCAAAAAGGAGAGGTATTTACAGGGACTTGGGTTTGCCAAATGTGCAGATTACTTGGTTGGTCAGAGAGGGTTAAAGTTTGTTCAGTTGCTGGGCTTGGCTAAATCCATTGTGGATTCTCAAGCTCCTCACCTCATGATTGTGCACGTGGTGGCAAGGACCTAGGCACATTGACTGAGGTAGGGCTGGAATTCCTAATGAATGAAACCTTTGTAGAGCTGATGTCACTTTTTCCTCACACTGTCTTGGTGTACTCTTATATATGCCAAAGACAGAAGTGGAAGTGGTCAAATCAATTCTCTTCACAGTTTGACAAAGCCAGGAAACATGTTATAAAACTGTTTCTGCATTCCACAGAGACCATCACATGGGCTGTATATATAATAACAATGTATGTTTTGACATGGATGGAATTTATAGAAATGATGTAGTGCACTTTACAGATGAAGGCAACAGGGTGTTTATAAGTAACCTGAAACTCTGCATCCGGTCTTATGTGTAGTAGGCATATACACACAAGCAACTCTCCGGAGCCACCCTAGTACCCGAAACATTGCTAATTTTCATTAAAAAGAACCTTTTTTAAAGTCAAGGTGAAGGTCAGCTGTTTGGTGTATTGTGTTGTGTTTACTGATATTTTACCTGCAATACTGTTTTTATTGGGGACTTGAACGGGGCTTTTACCTGCAAACTGCTTTTAACTTTATTTCAATTGGGGACTTGAACGGGGCTTTTCCTTACTTGCTTTTGGTACTCCAGCATTCTCAGGCTTCTTCCAACTCCCGCCCCGTACCGCCGCGGCTGATGTGCCGTTTGAGCGGTGGGCGTGGCAGTTGTTCCCTGCCTCGCGCTACTGGCATTTCCGGGTTCTGCCTTCATAAACCCATGCCGTGGCGGGCGTGCAGTGGATGCGTGCAGCGGGCGCGCCACTGGCGCGCCCAAGGCGTGCCAAAGGCAAGCCCGTCTGCGCCCGTCTGCGCCCGTCCGCGCCAGGATGCCGCCAGACGCCAGACATGCTGCCGGTTCTGTAAAAGATATAGTACGGTATTCGGTGGACGACCTCCTTATGATCAGGAAGGGAATCAGCCCGTGCAACTGCCGGCCCCGTAGCTATTATGAGGGCCCTTTCTGCTGCATATCTTGTGGCTATAATTCCTGGCCATTAGCTGTATCCTCTCTGTTCCAGACTGACCATAAGTCCACTATCAAACTTCTGAGCCAAAATTGTCGTTCATTAGTCAAACATCATTTAGATGTCTATGACTTGCTTCAGGCAGATCTTCCGGATGTCCTTTTTTTGACTGAGACATGGTTAACTGAGGACACAGTGGTAGAACCTGGCCTGGCTCTCCCCCAGGGATACAGCATTCTGACACTAAACCGAGGTTCCAGGGGGGGCGGCTTAGCAGTAATATTTAAGTCCGATCTCATATGTTCCTTGGTAAAGGAGCCTGTGGAGGGGTGTGAATGCAGACTTTTTTGGATCTTGCTTCACGCCAACTATACTATGACCGGGCTTTTAATTTACCGCCCTCCTGGTCCTTCTAGGGAGTTTAGAGACGCTCTCATCGAAGTCCTAAGTCCCCTAGCGATGAAAGCTGCCAACTTCAGTGTCATTGGTGATCTTAACTTACACTTGGACAATTCCAAGGACATAGAAATTACCAACTTCCTGGCTGATTTGGAGGCGTGCCAGTTGACCCAACGGGTCCAGGGATCCACGCATTCTGCAGGCCATTTATTAGACCATGTCTTTTCCAACCTGTCCTTCCTTACGGTCCATACACCATCACCGGTATGCTGGTCTGATCACTTTCTAGTGTCTATGATACTGGAAGGTGTCGAGCCAGTTAAGAGGGCTTCCGAAAAGCTCTGCTTTAGGCGTCCATGGCATAAACTCGATGTCACCAATTTTCACGAGCTTCTTTCCACCACCATGCCTAACATGCCATCGGACCCTGTGCTTGCTGATGGTGCTTTTTCGGCCTGGATCTCCCATGCTCTGGACTCCCTGGTTCCTGCCAGGTGGTCCAAGTGTCGTGGCACTAAATCTAGCGCATGGTATAACGGCAGGTTGGCATCCTTACGTAAAGGCTGTAAAAAGTTGGAACGTGCCTGGAGAAGAGACTATGATCCAATGTTAAAGGGTCACTACCAGTTAGCAATTAAGAACTATCACAGGGCAATTCACTCTGAGCGGGCAGTATATTACTCTAACGTGATTAGAAACAGTAGCAACCCTTCTAAAAGCATCTACTCCATAGTAAAAGATCTCAAAACCGCTGCAGATCTACCTACACCTTCTGTAGTATCGGATGCCCAGTGCGAGGCCCTAGCTTCCATTTTTGTGAAGAAGGTAGAAACAATATATAGATCCTTCCCTCAACAAGAGGTTCTTAAGGGGCCTGTGCCCGGACCCTCTTGCAGTCATCTGCTGGTTGCTTTCCCCCTATCCCTCAAGAGGAGCTGGTTCTGCTCTGCCATAAGATTAAATCTGGCTCTCCTGCCGACCCTCTTAAGCCAGATCAATTCCTGAAATCGCTATCTGTGTTTTTACCACCTCTGAGCCATCTGATCAATCAGTCACTGCTTACATCGACGGTCCCTAGTGCTTGGAAGCAAGCCAGGGTGGTTCCCCTGCTGAAAAAGCCCCAGCTCGACACTACTAAATCAGAGAACTTCCGACCCATCTCTCTCCTACCCTGGGTTTCCAAGATTTTGGAATCCTATATCAATTCCATACTCACAGGTTATCTGGAGGAGAACAACTTACTGGACCCCTCCCAGAATGGCTTTCGGCCGGGTCACAGTATGGAATCAGCCCTCTTGGCTGTGACCGAGCATCTGAGGAGGACCTTAGATGAGGGTCGTACATCGACACTGATTTTGTTAGATCTCAGTGCCGCATTCGACACCGTCTCCCACCAGATCCTGTTGCAGAGGTTGGAGGAGGTGGGGATCGTGGGCTCTGCTCTTGAGTGGTTTGTTTCCTTTTTAGCTGACAGGACCTTTCAGTTTGCAGTTCCCCTTTTTGCTTCCAAAACACACACCCTCAAACACGGGGTACCGCAGGGCTCAGCTTTGAGCCCAACGCTGTTTAACGTATATGTGCAACCTTTGGCAGCAGTGGCAAAAAGTAGAGGGCTCACAGCAGTGTCTTACGCGGATGACACGCAGTTGGTAGTTGCTCTCTCTGAGGACTCAGGACAGGGCTCATGCAAGTTCCAGAGGGATCTAGAGTTTATATATGAGTGGATGACTGCCAACTGTCTTCAGTTAAATGCCAACAAGTCTGAGGTCCTGCTGGTCGGGAGAAACACTGAGTTGTGGAGTGAGCATTGGTGGCCTGCCAAGCTGGGCGATGCACCTGCTCCCAAACAGATGGTAAAAAATCTTGGTGTGTGGGTAGATGCCACCCTTAGCTTTCAGACTCAAACAAAGAAAGTAGCAGGAACCTGTTTTGGCATCTTACGGGGGCTCAAACCAGTGCTGAGGTTTTTTGACCCGGCCATGAGGCAGGTAATTGTCCAAGCATCTATTCTGTCAAGACTGGACTACGCCAACTCACTCTACTAGGGAGTTAATAAAGTGGAGATCACAAGACTGCAAAGGGTTCAGAACGCTGCCGCCAGAGCCTTGTTAGGTCTGCCCAGGACATGCCCTACCTCCAATGCTATCCGTCGGCTACATTGGTTGCCTGTAGCAAAGCGCATCGAGTTCAAGACTCTGTGCATGTCTTTTAAAATTTTGAATTCTTCCTCCCCAGACATTTTGGCCAATCTGGTTACACCTTACATCCCCTCCCGCCAACTTCGGTCTATGGGCCAGCATCTGGTGGTGGTCCCACGGGTGAGGAGGGTGCGTGCTGGTGGACGTTCTTTTGGTGTATTGGCGGGCAGACTTTGGAACGCGCTCCCCACTGTCATTCGTAGCATGGAAAACTATATGACATTCCGCAGGGCCATCAAAACGCATCTTTTTCCATCATAGACTGTTGTGTGTTGTTTTTTTTGATCTGCTGTTTTTTGTTCAGCGCTGGGACGCCCCTTTGCTGGGGCAGCTGTGTGCTATATAAAACTGCATAACATAACATAACATTTTGTGGGGTCTTTGCGACGACGTTGCGATTCCTACGAATACGTTGTGAGAATGGAAAACAAAAGCAGACATTTAATGGCCACCAACACATCCAAAAATATTATGTAAAAAAATCCATTCTGAACATTGAACTACATATTACTATATATATATATACTTCTTTCAAAGCACGTTTAAACTCATATTTTTCTGCTAAGTTTTCTTAAACAACCATCTTTAAGACCAATTTTCAATTTTCGCGGTTATTTGGGTCATTGCAATCACGTTGTTAACCGTGACAATCACCCCTTTTTCATAAACTCTAGAATACATATATACACATATTACAGTATTTTACGCACTAGGGGTTTCTTACAGTATTCTCTAAAGTCATGTTTTTCTAGAAAGTTCCTATAAAAACCATCTCTAAAACCTATTTTATATTTTTGCCCGGACTCCAGAGATCGCGATGATGTCAGTAATCGAGATTTAACCTGGACACGTCACGAAAATGTAAAACAAAAGTAGGAATTCAATAGGCACCACCACATTCAAAGTATATAACTCACTATATAAATAACTCTATAAAAACATTTATCATAATCTTAACATCTCTATAACAATGCGTATTAATGATTCACTGATAAGTTTATTTATATTCGCACCAATATTCCCGGCGAAGTTGGTAGTCATGATGCCCCTGTGACGCTACACGAGGGACTGCACTGGAGGTTGCATCTTCGTCACAAATATCACGCAAGATTAAAAAAAAACTATTTTGAACACATAACTTATGTCACTAACACCCCCATTTCTCAAGCATGGGGTCAGAGTATCTCCACCCTGAGCCCTTATGTGGGCTTTCACACAAATCTTCAGCCCAAGGAACTGTTCCCGATGGGAACCAACTATTACAACGCAGTCATTACAACGCACTACCTTTACAACGCAGTCATTGCAATGCAACATCCTTTACATTGCATGCCATTACAACACAGCCATTACAACGCATGTCACTACAACGCATGCCATACCAACGCATGCCACTACAACACATGCCATTACAATGCATTATAAGGTAAGTAATGGGAAATAGCAATTTTTACCCCTACACTATCCAACACTTACCCTACTGTTGCACTTACTGGAGTGGGAATAGTAATTTTTGCCCCTACACTATCCAACACTTACCCTACTGTTGCACTCACTGGAGTGGGAATAGTAATTTTTACCCCTACACTATCAAACACTTATCCTTCTGTTGCACTCACTGGAGTTGGAATAGTAATTGTTATCCCTACACTATCCAACACTTACACTACTGTCGCCCTAAAAGTAGTATGTGTTGTAATGGTATGCGTTGTAAAGGTATGCGTTGTAATGGAATGTGTTGTAAGTGTAGTTTCTAAAAATGCCTTGTGATGGCATGCGTTGTAAAATCATGCGTTGTAATGGATGTTGCGATGTAAAAACCACGTTGTAAAGGCATGCATTGTAAAAGTTTGCATTGTAACGTGTCCTATTCATACCCGATAGATAAAATGGCAGCCGCAACTTTCTGTTCAGGTTCCGTCCAGCCAATCAGAGCATTCCTATTGGCGCGTGCATTTGCGATCAATTGCAAAACTGCCACAAAATATCCATGTCCAGAGATATCACTATAATTTTTGGCTTAAAGTTCTCAAAAACTACTGAAAAGATTTACCCCAAATAGGCAAAAGGTACTTCCTTGAACCAACATCTACCTCCCTGCCAAATTTGCTGTAACTCCGTTTAGCGATTCGGGCTGTAGGTGTGGCTAAAGGTTCCTATGGGAATTAACATTACAAATGCACCCTTATTTCCCACCACAAATTCTCGGTCCCCACTGCACGGATCATCCCCAAAATTTCTAAGACAACCAGAACCTACCAGGATACTTTTTTAAAGAAGATTTCATGATGATTGGTCAAACTACGCCAAAGTTACAAGCAAGTCAAAAAATGCTTTTCCTATGGAAACATGGTCCTAACTATAATATATATATATATATATATATATATACATGTATTTTTCCATATACTTCTTCTTAGGAAGCTCACCACCATGGTGGCAGAGATGTCCACCTATGGGTGAAAGGTTACTAGTAGTGGGAGGCATGTAAGTCTTTCTCTTTGTAAATCAGGCATCAGTCCCTACAAATATATTTGAGGAAGAATGAAGTTTAGGTTCAGGTGTATATTAATGCCATTTTTCGAACAAACAACGCGATGTACCTGAATAATATTTCCTAGGTATAATACGAAGGATTTTAAGGATAGATTTTGACAAGCATCCAGATATTGTAATGGTTTCATTTTGACAGAGATGGAGTAAAATATTTTAAGTTTTAATCTTGACTTGATAGCCACTTTCTATAAATATTGAAGTCTATATAAATTGTCTTTGCCATCCACAGAGAATTGTTTTTTACAACTTTCATATGCTTTTTACTGTAAGCATTGCTTTGTTATATTTTGAACTTTTGTTAATTGAATGTCCTTCACCCGAGGCTAGAAGGTCTAGAGGATTGATAGACCCTCAGAAAGGTATTTTAAAAGCTAACACATTTCATACAACTCAATGATTAAAGCAAGTTAGTATTCCCAATTTTCCCCACCCAGTCTCATCCTCCATGGAGTCTCCATTTCGTGGTGTGTAGAATGTATTTGACTTAGCGTGCTAGGGGCTTACATACTATATTGAACAAGCTGCTGTAATGAGACTTTGATTGTATAAAGTCAGGCTGATGTAAGGATCGTGGGGGGTGTTGGGAGAGTATTAGGAAGGAAGGTGGCTGTTGTGGGGCTTGTTTACAGGTGAGGGCATAATAGGAGGTGTCATCATTCCATGACTGGGGCCCAGGAAATTGTGGGTTGCTGGGGGGAATTATTTCAAATGGGGGTTAGGGCTTGTGTTTGGGATGCCAGTCTACTTTCATCCCCTTGGCTATTAAATTCTTGAATCATGGTGTCCCAGTATGAAGCAAATGGTGTTTTGCCAATATCAGTGCCAAGTCTAGTAATTTAGTTGAAACCTTAGTGTGTTTTGGAGGATGTTAGATACCCAACAGGCAGGCCTCTAGTCTTTCAAGCCAGGGGATGGCTGTCACATCTGCCAGTGTATCCAGGACACTTTCCCAGAAACTTCAGAGCCTGGAGCCATACCATTGCATATGGTGGACATCTGCAGGGGAGTATTGACACCTGAAGCATGTTTCAGGCACTGTTGCATAAATCTTGTGGCGTCTGGATAAGATGAGATAAGTCATATGTAAAATATTACATTGAATACATTTAAAGAGTGCATTTCAAGAGATGTGTTGTGAGTACTCCAGTGCCCTCTGCCATGCCTTCTTACGATAGTGTAGACCGTGCATTCCTCCAACCAATATCTTAGTGATTGTAGAGATACCCTGATGTGTTCTAACATGGCTCTGTTGATCCAGGTTATGAGTCACCACCCTTATCCTATTGTGTATAAGGTCTGCAGTAGTGCGTGGGTGGATGGTTCTTCCTGCGTGCCTCTCCACTGCCTTTGGAGTGTGTATACTATCTGGCCATATAGTAGAAACTGGTTCCCAGGTAAGCCTGTCTTGTCTGTTAAGGTTTAAAAGGGTTGAAGTGCACCCCTTTCTAAAAGATTGCTCAATTCTGTGATTCCCAGTTCCTGTTGATACAACGCTGCCTAGTTTGACCTCCAACAAATCAGTATGAGTATGATACATCTGGATTCCCAGGGTTACCAATGTTATCAGTGTGTCGCTTGTAAAGGGAAAGGTGTATGATTTGTAATGATTAACCCTGAGACCAGAGGTTGTTCCGAAGCCCTTAGGATGGTTAAGAGCAGGGCAAGGTCCGCTGCAGCACATAAAAAAAAAACGTATTGAAAAAATATGTGTGTGTGTATCTGTCTACTGGGATACCCCAAGGCTAACCCTGTCGAAACTTTATGGCTAGTGGTTCTATGGCTAGTGCAAACAGTAACGGTGAGGTCGGGCAGCCCTGTCTCAAGTCCAGCGCTATTGGATATGCCTCTGAGATGTGTCCACCTGTTTACACCCTGGCCCACGGTGATGTATGAAGAAGCTGTATCCAGTGGATGTAGGAGTTAGGAATCCTATATTGCCAGAGCACATCCAGTAGGTATTGCTTGTCAGGGTATCAAAGCCTGTTCAAGATCTAAAGGTAAATGCAAAAGGAACAATTGATGGACGGAATGCTGGACAATGCAAACATTCACCCCCAGTCACAAAGATCTGGGTTAAATCCATCATTCTTTTGCTCACCACACCACCCCAGTTTGGACCCAGCCATATGCAAATCAGTCTTGACCCTGTTCCTTGTGGGAACAGTCCAGCCCGAACTGCCAAGCCAGGTCCTCCCTGGACCGGAAACAAGCATCCTGGGACCGGTTTCAGGGCATCACCCTTCTTCAGCCAGGCTAGCTTGAATCCAGTGGTGTAGTGAGCCCGGGACCCACGTCTGGGCATACCCTTCCCACTTAGGGCGACAAATGCAAAAGGAACAATTGATGGACGGAATGCTGGACAATGTAAACATTCACCCCCAGTCACAAAGATCTGGGTTAAATCCATCATTCTTTTGCTCACTACACCACCCCAGTTTGGACCCAGCCATATGCAAATCAGTCTTGACCCTGTTCCTTGTGGGAACAGTCCAGCCCGAACTGCCAAGCCAGGTCCTCCCTGGACCGGAAACAAGCATCCTGGGACCGGTTTCAGGGCATCACCCTTCTTCAGCCAGGCTAGCTTGAATCCAGTGGTGTAGTGAGCACGGGACCCACGTCTGGGCATACCCTTCCCACTTAGGGCGACAAATGCAAAAAGGAACAATTGATGGACGGAATGCTGGACAATGCAAACATTCACCCCCAGTCACAAAGATCTGGGTTAAATCCATCATTCTTTTGCTCACCACACCACCCCAGTTTGGACCCAGCCATATGCAAATCAGTCTTGACCCTGTTCCTTGTGGGAACAGTCCAGCCCGAACTGCCAAGCCAGGTCCTCCTTGGACCGGAAACAAGCATCCTGGGACCGGTTTCAGGGCATCACCCTTCTTCAGCCAGGCTAGCTTGAATCCAGTGGTGTAGTGAGCACGGGACCCACGTCTGGGCATACCCTTCCCACTTAGGGCGACAAATGCAAAAGGAACAATTGATGGACGGAATGTTGGACAATGCAAACATTCACCCCCAGTCCACAAAGATCTGGGTTAAATCCATCATTCTTTTGCTCACCACACCACCCCAGTTTGGACCCAGCCATATGCAAATCAGTCTTGACCCTGTTCCTTGTGGGAACAGTCCAGCCCGAACTGCCAAGCCAGGTCCTCCCTGAACCGGAAACAAGCATCCTGGGACCGGTTTCCAGGGCATCACCCTTCTTCAGCCAGGCTAGCTTGAATCCAGTGGTGTAGTGAGCACGGGACCCACGTCTGGGCATACCCCTTCCCACTTAGGGCGACAAATGCAAAAGGAACAATTGATGGACGGAATGCTGGACAATGCAAACATTCACCCCCAGTCACAAAGATCTGGGTTAAATCCATCATTCTTTTGCTCACCACACCACCCCAGTTTGGACCCAGCCATATGCAAATCAGTCTTGACCCTGTTCCTTGTGGGAACAGTCCAGCCCGAACTGCCAAGCCAGGTCCTCCCTGGACCGGAAACAAGCATCCTGGGACCGGTTTCAGGGCATCACCCTTCTTCAGCCAGGCTAGCTTGAATCCAGTGGTGTAGTGAGCACGGGACCCACGTCTGGGCATACCCTTCCCACTTAGGGTGACAAATGCAAAAGGAACAATTGATGGACGGAATGCTGGACAATGCAAACATTCACCCCCAGTCACAAAGATCTGGGTTAAATCCATCATTCTTTTGCTCACCACACCACCCCAGTTTGGACCCAGCCATATGCAAATCAGTCTTGACCCTGTTCCTTGTGGGAACAGTCCAGCCCGAACTGCCAAGCAAGATCTAAAGGTAAGCAGGCCACCTGAGGTTACGTTTGGTGTGTCACTTCCAGCACTTGGTACAAGCACCACCTATTGATGGACATGCTACGGTGTGGGATAAAACCATTTTGATCTTGGTGTAAGGGACTCCGTAGCAATTGTAAGAGTCTGTCTGCAAGCAGTGTGCTTAGAATTTTACAGTTCATGTTGAGAATAGAAATTGATCTGTATGAGTACAATGCCATGTATCCCTTCCTGTTTTGCATAAGGAAGTAACATCTGCTCCAGTTGTGGAAGGTGGCAACCCTCCTGTGTAAACAGCTGTCTGGTAGACATCCACGGCTCCATCAGGACTGTGTATCTGTAATAAAATTCTATGGGGAGGTCATCTGTGCTGGGCATTTTGACTTGGGCTAGTGCTTTGATTTCTCCCCATATTTCCTGTTTGGTGAGAGGGGTGGTCAAAGCTGCAGCCACTCCTGCTGACAACTGTGGGAAAGTCACTTTCCGCCACAGTTTGCCGACCATAACACTGTGTAGTAGGCCTGGAAAGCTTGGTTAACTTCATTTTGTGTGTCTACTCTTTTTCATCCCAGGTTACAACTACCGTAATATGTGTCTGTGGGTTGTGTGGTCTAGTTATCCATGCTAAGAGATGTCCAGCCTTCTTGTCCTCTGTGTGGGAATAGGCTATATAGCCTTCTTGGTCTAGACACCTCTGTTGTAGCCATTTGTTTGCCTAACGTTTCTAAATCTATGGTTTGTTCTGGGTTTTGAATTGCCTCATGTTCCAACTCCAGGAACAAATCCTCTGTTTTTTTTATTTTAGAGTAAAGTGTGCAACAGGTGTCAAATGTGGTCTTTATGCATGTGCCCCCCAGCATGACCTAGAAGGCCTCCCATTCTATTATTGTAGATGAGGAAGGGTTTTTGTTTTCTCAGAAGTATTGAATGATGGCCTCTCTGCTTGTGTGAGGTAACATCACAAACTTTGATAGGTTTGTTGAGGCCCATGCTCCTGTGTGAGGCCATTATCCGGTGGGGGAACCCGGTTGTCTTTTGACTGAGCTGCGTCTGTGATCAGGTGGGACACAGCGTTAACAACGCAGTCATTACATCGCAGTTCCTTTACAACACGGTTGTTACAACGACCGTGTTGTTAGAACGCAATGCCTTTACAACGCAAGTCATTAGATCGACTTGCTGTAGGGGGCGCTCTAACCTAAGGAATAGTATAATTTACTATTCCAACACCTTCCCTACTGTTGCGCAGGCTGGAGTTGGAATAGTAAATTATACTATTCCTAAGTCCAGCGCGCCCCCTACAGCAAGTCGATCTAATGACTTGCGCTGTAAAAGTATTGCGTTCTAACAATGCGGTAGTTGTAATGATCGTGTTGTAAAGGAATGCGATGTAATAGCATGCGTTGTTACATGCTATATTCAATCAGGTACTTGAGCGGGGCCCCCCTGCTACGAGAGGTAGAAGTCTTGTAGTTGATATGGGTAGGCTTACATTGCCAGGTTACAATTCTTCGGTTCAGGAGGGGTATGTGCATGTCGCACTCTGCCATGCAGTTCTGCCCAGCAGGGTGGGGGCTGGGGATGTAGGACACCACAGTTCATACCAGTTCCTCCACCATTTGCAGATACACCATAGGGGTGGTCTACACATCATCACTTGATTTTGAGTCTCCCATATCGTTAGACATTTAAATAAGAGCAGAAGTGGAGGTCACGTCCTACAGAGCCACTGCTGTGGTGATGGGTGCCTCTCATTCTACCTGGATCTGACTCTACTGGTAATCCTGGAAGCTCATGGGCCTGGTTGGTGGTAGGGCCACCACTGTGCCGGTCAAGCCATCTCCATATCTCTTCCATATCTCTTCCGGGTCAGTAAAGAAATGGGAGCGTTAGTAAACCAGAATCATCAGTTTTGAGGGGAACATCAGGGCGTAAGTCAATTCTATTTCATATATTTTTTTCTTGGCACTTAGGAAAGTAGCTCTCTTCCATTGTACCACCAACTTGTACTCGGGGAACATCATGATTTCTGAGTTTTCATTGTCATTGACAATTGGCCAGGGAAGAGCCCCGGGGGGTTTCCTGTTCGAGACCCTATGTGCCCTCTCAATTATGAACATTGCCAATAGCCCCATGGCTGCCACCTTTGTCCACAGCCAGTTCTCAATATATAGCATAGCATTTGTAACTTTTAGATTTTTCGGGACTTCTATGATGGGAACATTATTCCTTCAACTCCTCCCTTCTGCATTTTCAGCTCATTGTTCCAAAAACTTGATCCGTTACTTGAAATCTTCAAGGACCTTTTCCATGCGAGGTGACTGGCGGAGGAAATATCGAAGTGTGTCTTCGTTAGTTATTATCCTGGTCTGAAATTTGGGCTGATCTTTGTAGAGCAAATTAATATCCATTTTGACAATATTTGGTTCCATCACTCTGCGTGTATCGCCAATGACTGTCAGAATTTGTTCTAATTTGTCTGGTGGTGCTGCATCTTCTGTGGTTCCCAATCATCTGGAGGACTTGCTCCAGATAAGTCTCTCTTAAGCGTTTCATGTTGGGCCTCATACAGAGCCCAGGGTGTGTCTTTCAATGCTTAGGTTCTGCCCATAATTGCAGCTGGTGGTGGGTCCCCAACTTGGGTTAGTAATAGGCACATTGGGTGTTCACAGTCTGTCAGACACCTGTGGGAGATATCCAGGAACCCCTAGGCCGGCATCAGCAGATGTTACAGCTCTGCAGAAACCCAGAGCCTTGTTGGTCGGTGAGTGACAAGGAAGACAGGCAAAGCAACCCTCCCCAGTGCTATTCCTCCACAGGAGCAGAGTTGTTCAGTGCTGCTCTTGCTCTGCTCTTTCCTCTTCGTTATGTAAGGGGGAAGAACTGGGTAGTCCTGTGTCTACTACAAGCAAACCATGACATTGTCGAGCCTTTGGGGTCAACGGCCTCTAAAGTCAAACATCCTCTGGACTTGTCCATTCACCATAATCACTGCCACCTGTATTTGGACAGGTTCATAATTTAAAGCGGCCCCCTCCATGAGGTAGTTTTCAGCCAGGATGTGGTCTGGACACAACCGCTTGCTGCAGCCACTGCTCCCTGCCTCTGTGGCACCAGGGTGGCCCTGATGGGCCACACTCCACTTGACCACCTGTCAGGGAGGAGGCAGGGAAGCAGGGGGCAGCCTCGCTTTTGTTGAATTCCCGAGCTAGGAGAAAGAGGGAGAAAGGACTCCCCTGGGCCACTTCACGGCCCTTCAGGAGCCTCCTATGTCCTCCAGTCCACCCTCCAAGTGTGTCCACCACAGCACACCCCCGTGCTCACTGTGGGGAGGAACAGAAGAGGGGAAGGAGGTGAGGTTGTCCTGTAGCTCCTTTTAACTCGATCACCACAATAGGATTAATTGCTAGACTGCAGTCAGAGCCTATCTTTTAGGCAGAGGCAGCTCCCAACCCCACTGTAGCACCTGGATAAGGAAGCCACCCCCTCACAATTGCCACCCCAGTGGGCCGTCCTGACTTTGTGGGAAAGTCAAGTGGCTGGCATGACCTCAAATCAGCCCTTTCAAGAAGCACAGGGCAGGCTTCAAGTCCACAACCCCAAACTTACAAGGGGTTTCGCCCACCGTCCTCAGCCTCCAGGGAATGCAAAAGTCCATTTCTCCTCTTGGATGCATCAGATGAGGACCCCCCCATGGCACCGATTTTGTATGCAGTGCTGGGTTCACTGGGCTCCCCTTCGGATTATGATGGATTAGGACAAGCTAAGTTTTGGGAGCATGCTGAGACATATCTGCCATGTTTTGTAGTTAGCCATGCCCCCTTCCATCCAAAGCACAATAAAAATACAATGTTTTTGTAATGTACTTGGCCCCTACCTATTGAGATAGTTCATACGTTGAAAGCCCAAGTCTTTGAAGAGTTCTCTCTGAGAAATTCTTTATACGTTCAGTTCAAGGAAGGTGGTATTCAGCGAACAATAAATAATGTCCAGCACCACTTTCTCAACCAGAGCACAGCAAGAGCTGGGATTCAAGAAAATACTATCCTGGACCATATCAACTACATACAGGAGAGGAGTCAGACAATGTAGACATAGTGAGAACAATAAGGAGGAGAACAGTGCATTAGTCTTGACCCAAATGTGAAGGACTCCAGCTGACCTACCTGAACCCTATGAGTGGTGGCTGACAATTTAAAGTTTTTCAACAGATCTAATAACATTAGTGCTCCACCACCAGCAATGTTCTCCCTGAATTTTTCATTCACTATCCCACTGCTGAAGCCAGGTCTACGTTCAGCCTGGTAGAAAGCAAAAGATTCTCCTCAACAAATCTTTGCAGCTAATGCAGTGGCAGTCACAACTTTGTAGTTATAGTTATTTCAGCGATTCAATAGGAAGAGTGTTTTTTATTTCTCTAATAACCATTTGACAAATCTGCATGAAACATTTGAAAAACAAATTCATCGACCTAGGCTTATTAATGGAGTTTTGTGCTGTGCTCATCCATCAAGGGGGGCCAAGAAAAAGGTGGAGTCCAAAAAGTGTGATTTCCCATGTTAATCCCTATGTAAACTTCGCTCTCTGATTCAGAACATTGGCTCAATGGATTTACATACACATTTTCTAAATATCAGAACCTTTTTCAGAATGTGAGCTTTTTGTGATTTGGTGTAATACTGTTAAGCCATTTCTGAGAAGTTATCAAATAAAAAGTTGAAGGGGTTAACCACCAGAAATATGTAATGATACCTTGACTGTTGATGTCCAGATATGCTCTAGTTTGGCCACTTTAAAATAGATTGGTCAATCCAAATTGACTGTACACAACATGAACGATATGATGTGGCAGCTATTATAGGACTCAGGGCATGGTCCCCGCATCCAGAACATGAATTAAAAAACATATAAGAGAGAAGGGTAAGCACACTATGATCCTTAGGAGCCGAAGGAGGGAGTACAGAAGATTCCTCCTTAATTGGGAGGCCACAACATGAGCAACATATTGTGGCAGCCATTACAGGACTCAGGGACCTGGTCCCTATTGAAATGCATTATAGTGAAAGTCTGTTATTGAGGATCACAAAAAGGAGCACAAGAAAGGCGATAACAGATTTTAGTCACAATGTAAAGCCTTTTTGGTATTACCTTGCTTATTTTAGAAATCAGAGATGTCATCAATGATGACATTTTGGATGCCATCAGTGATCTCATAAATGATGTCATAGAACATGTCATGAATGATGTGATATGTGAGGCCATAAGCAGTGTATGGTGGGGGCACAAAGTATATATAATTTAAAACAAAATCATAGGTTCCAAGGACGTTAGAGTTAAGTTCAGAATTAACACACACAAAACCATAGAAATTCAGCAATTATAATTAGAGATATCACAAGAAAATACAACTTGTGCCCTAAGGGAACTATAGCACACACCCTTACACTCATTTGTCATTTGAGATGTCATCAGTGATGTCACTGACCATGTCATGAGTGATGTAATGTGTGAGGTCATAATCAGTGCATTGCGGGGGCATAAGTTACAGTTAGCTCAGGTAACTATAACTGCTGAATTTCAATGGTATTGTACAAGTGAAATCTGAGCCTAACTATAACGTCCCAGTAATCTTTGTTTTTTTCACTGAATGTCTAAGTTTTTTAAAATTCTATTCCCAGGGCCACAGGAACGATGTAATTGTGCGGCTGCCTAGATTTTCAGATAAATGTAGATTTGCCGCATTTGCCCAATAATCGATCATCTGCCACATGATCTGCAGATTTAAACAAAAAAGGCTCAAATGGTCTAAACATAAGTAAAAACACAGCAACATGATTTGCCTGCCACTGGAAGGCCCTTTCCAAAGGTTGACTGGTCACCTTTCTGTGGCTTAAAAATATCGAAATAATGAGTTTTAACTATCACAATATGTGCACATAATTTGTGTTTTCTTGTGCATAATTTACTCAAACCTGCCGCATATTTTGACCCTCCCCTGCTTCATAATTCCATTGGCCCTGACTATACCATCCCTGTATCCTTTGTTTTTGTGAGTTTCTAAGATTTTCTTAATTCCATTTCCTAACTATAACATCCCTGTAACCTTTGTTTTTCTTGTGACTATGTATATATGTATAGGCAAGGTGCATTTATGTGATATTTAAGTTTCAATATTTTAGTACTCAATATTTTGTCTACGATATTAGTGAGTCGCAATACTTCCTATTCAATATTCAGGATACACAGTCTCCAAATCAGACACCTTTTGCATTGATGAGGCAACACGCACAGTCTATAATAAAAAATGTATTATTAATGATTCACAACGGCACACTGTGCCATGTGCAGCTTTGGGATTCCTCCCCTGTGTGAGGCCAGTAGTTGAACATCTGCTGCTTACCTTAGGCTGTCAATAAATAGAGAACCAGGCGAACAGGGTTATCAGCCACAGCTGTTCCTGTTGCTTTGTTTCTTGCACAGTCCATGCTGGCTATCGGACTTACATGCTTTTTCTTTAGAGTTGTGAAGAGGCTTTCTCATTTTCCATTGGAGCTGGTTGTTGCCTCTTTCTCTGCAATCAGGTGCTGCTCAATGACACTTAAGTTAAGGTATTTTAGGAGGTGGTGGACATGGTGAAGTTTGGCTGTATTTTGCATTTTGGCTGACTCTGTGGCCTTTGTTTTTTAATTTCTCACAGGTTAGTAACACATGAGTAGAAAGCAGGAAATGAGTCCACATGAAGCTTTTGGGCACATTGAATTTATTTCTGAAACTTTGAGAAAAACTTTGAAATATAAGGTATCCTTTACTGTTTCTTTTCTAAGCCAGTTGTTTTCTTGTCCACACTAGACACACAGAGGTCACCACCATGCACAACTAGACAGTCTGCTACGATTAAGGTTGCTATATCTTTTTTCAATTAACCACCTGGTTAGGATCTAGTTCACCTGCTTGGGAAGGAAGATAATTCTACATATATTTTTGTAGCTGGCCTCCATCCTGTCTCTGCTGCAGAAGACGCCATGCCTGCCCAGCCGTGTCCCGTGCAGGTAAGAGCAGTGGGGCGGGATGGGGAATTTCAACAGACGACGACAAGGGATAATTAACCATTTAGTTAATTTTCCCTCATCGCCGTCTATCGATACTTCCCCCCCGGCACCACCTCCCTGCCGCTCTTACTTGCATGGGCCATGGCTGTGTGTTGCAGAGAACACCTTTCATGCTGGGCATGTGGTTTCTGCAATAATCTTTTAATGAGAACTCCAGTCTCTCTGAGATTGGATGCAATAATTACAATTCTTCTGGAATACCTCCAAGACATATCATAGATCAGTGAAAAGCTGTTGGCCTGATGTGTGCTGGGATATGGCGTATATTTACGTGTGTGTGATATAGTTCAAAGAACAGCTCGCTCCCTAATGAGGGAGGCACACAAAACCATGAGGCTATGAGCACACGCATTGACAATGCAAAGCTACTAAGTGAGCATGAATGCTACAAAATGCAAGTTATAGGTGGACACGAGAGGCGTAAACACTGATGTCACGAAATGTACATTCAGCCACCACAGCTATCAGTGGACACAAGCCCTAATTGGAGTTTAGCAGAGGGTCACTCAGCCACGATGGATATTCTGATGGCCCTAGGACACAATGCCCTTGTGATAACTGTCACGTTGGTGACATCATAATCTTTTCTGCCAAACTCTAAATCAGGCCCTGAGTTCACAGAATGCAAGGGAGTTTCCAGTGGGCTGGTAGCTGGGAAATCACTTTCAAGTATGGAGGGGCCAGGAGGGGAATGAAGCAGGGTTCTGGAGGTGCTGCAGCACCCGAAGATATCCTTGCAGGAGTACAAATATTTCAAACTATATTATCAGCAAGAATCAGTCAAAGGACGCATTTCATTTTTTATAGAATTCTGGAGTCTGATCGAAACAAACATTTTAATAGGATTAAAACAAACCAAGACACTTGTGTGGTGCACAAATCATAAATATTCACAGAAGTCTAATTCCACATTATCTTTTATGTGCCGCATAGGGTTATAAAGTAAAGTTTCAAGACTGATTAAAATTTTGCACCCGCCTAACATGTTCTAAATCCAAATCCTGTATATGTAAAGGTGAACTACTCACCACTAGGGGTCTCAAGGTGCTGGGGACCGTCGGGAGATCAAGATGTTGCCTAAGGTCACATGGTGCTGGGGATCGAACCGTGAGCCCCACACTCCAGAGTCAGCCATCCTGGCCACTGCGCCACACCTCTCCCACTCTGCAAAAGGCAGTACTGCTACCTCGAGGCTGTATCTTTTCACGCACCTAAACTTGGAGGGCGCCCAATATCAAATCTGATATAGGAAGCTGATGTAACTTTGCTCAGTCAAACAAAAAGTAGGTTTACAAAGATCTATACATGTGCTATCAGATTATTCTAAAAAGAACAGCCTGGTAAAAAATCTAAGAAAAAAAGGCAATGGTAATTTATAAGAAAATAAGGAAAAAGCAAGAATGGAATCTCAATAGAGGGAGTGGAGATTTAAAGGTAACTCCTTAATTGCGGCTTTTCTCACCTAATAAAAATCCTTCTCTTGTCTTGATGTCACCGCAAAGCTATTGTCAATGCTTACATATGGCAATGAAGCATTGTGTAGTAGTGACGCAATTGTGATGGATAACTTCATCTCCAGAACTTATAAACACTTTTGGTCTGTCAATAAATGTGCCTCAGCACACATATGCATAGAATTTGGGATTATAAAGCATAATTTAGGGCGACAGGGAGCCTTTATAAAATACTGTCATAAACTCAGGGCCACAAGTCATTAAGGGATATATTTACAAGGGGAGTTGCGCAGCTCTTGCACCACTCAACATGGTGCAAGCTCGATGTAAGCCCAAAATGAAATTTATGAAGCCACACTAGGCTCCATTGTATGGCCGAGTGGTTTCAGACATCTGGGGTAATGCAACGCATCGTAAGTAGTTGTGCTGCATTACTCTGTCCTGGGAAGGTGTTCCATGGACATTGTGTGGGTGTTCCCTTGCAACTCCCATTGATTTTCACATTCACAGATTTACCTTCACTGACAGACATGGGAATGTGCCAAAAAGGTGTGCCTTCTCAGGGGAGGCCAAACGAGGAGAAATATTTTTATTTCTCTATGTTACTTCCTCTTTCTATATGTTCTCTAATGTGTAGCATACATAGAAAGAGTAATATTCCTCTCAGGATTGTTTTTGTGCAGGAAGGTGCTCTTTCCTGTTCAAAAACAATCCTGCATGCAACACAGGCACCCTTGCACCATGGTGCAAGGGTGGCTTCATCAGTGTTAGGCAGCTCATTGTGTTCAGGCAATAAACCTAAGAAACACACCAGTTACATATATGATCTTTTAAAGCATTAAAGAGCGGAATAAGGCAGATTTTTCTCCTTCAATATCAACCACGCTGTTGAACCGTTCCAATGCTTGGATGCTCTTGAATAGCTGTGATAGCCTGAAAATGCAAGCATATACCTCGGATCAGCATGTTTAATCCATGTGAAGTTAAGATTCATGCTTCTACGATTCAGATGCCTCCCACCGCTCAATCAGACATGTGGAAATATGATTTGCAGATTATGTGGCTACACAAAGTAAGACATAGCAACCTGAGGGGGTTATTTATGGGAGCCTTGCCTCACTTTTACACCATGTAAAATGGTACATGCGTGATGGCGGGATCGGAATCAGATTTATGGAGCCACGCAAAGCCACCCTTCATAAATCTTGAAGTAAGTGACGCAGTGCAAATCGCTGCATCGCCTTACTCTTCACTGGGGAGGCATTCCACGAGAGTTGGGGTGAGTGTTTCCACACAACACCCATGGTCTTTGACGTTGCTCCAGATTGCAAAATCATGTAAACATGGGAAAGTACCAAATCCTTATGCCTGTCGAGGTGAGGCGTAACAAGGAGAAATATCTTTATTTCTCCTTGCTTTTTCCTCTATGTGTTCTGCATTCTACAGCACATATTAAAAGAGGAAAATGGCTCTTAGGATTGTTTCTGTGCAGTGAGGTGCCCCTTCCTGCACAAAAACTATCCTGCATGCTACAGAGGCACCCTTGCACCATGGTGCAAGGGTGCCCACATTGGTTATAAGCTGCCGAAACAGTGCCAGCGCAGGGAGAGAGGACAGAAATGCACTGTATTGCTAAAATACGGTGCATTGCTGCCCTTTCACTTTGGCATAGGGCAGTGCAGCAAGGTGACTTGCTGAATTGTCCTACGCCAAAATCCCTTAAATGTGGGCCTTGGTTTGCATCTCTCCTCTTACAGATGACAGAAGAACGCTATTAAGTTCTGCTCTTAATCAATGGAATATCCGCACATGTAGAGGAGCTATCATGACCTTTCTTGGCCCAAGGGCTCTATGCTGATATGTCTATTCACAAAGTGAGTGAACAAAACTGGTAAAAATAAAGGGAATTATATGAAGAGGTGTGGTGCAGCGGCCAGGGCAGCTGACTTCGGAGCACAGGGTTCACGGTTCGATCCCCGGCTCCGGCGGCAGCTCAGCTCAGCACCATGTGACTCTGGGCAATAGCTCACTTAATTTCCACTCTGGCCCCCAGCGCCTTGAGACCCGTAAGGGTGAGTAGCTGCGCTATATAAAAAAACGGACTTACTAACCTTCTGTGCTATATGTTTACGTGGAAATACTTTAGATCGGATTAGAGAGATGAGTGTGGAAAACTGATTTTAATACTAAAAGATGTAAACTATTCTATAACATGATATCACAAGTTTTATTGTTAAACTTCTGCATTTAAATTTTTTATGCGCTGCGCTTTGTATAGGCAATAATTTAAATTAATTATGCATATTATAATTCTTCAACAAATTCTTTCAGTACTGTAGCGCACCATGCTTTAGTCATGTACATGGGACAAAGTGCACCCCTCACCCCCGCCATTCTCCCACTGAATAGAACTGGTTCATTTACTCTACGTAACACTGGGATTTTTCACAACCCCCGAGACTTCACTGATGTAACCTCGAGGTCAGCACTAAGCCTGGGCGTAGTTTGCGAAGTAGCGCTACGCGAAGCTACGCAAAGTGCAGTTCGCACTACGCGAGCTACGCTTAGCACTACGCGAACTGCGTAGTGCACTGTTCGCAATGATTGCACAGTGCCGGATGCTTGTCCGCACTGTGCAATCATTGAAAACGGCATCTTGCACAGTGCGAGCTGTCTTTACTGCCGCTCGAGTAGATTTTTACCGAGCGGCAGCTTCTCAACGCGGACTGGTAGTTTCTCATCGCGAGCGGTCGCGAGCATACGCGACCATTCGCAATGAGAAACCTGACCTCCCCGCGTTGAGAATCTCGCCGGGATGTAGTTTGCTTGCTCGCGGTCGCCAACTTGACGTTGAGGACCGCGAGCAAGCAAAAAATGACCGCTGCACTACGCTACGCGTGTTTGCACTGTGCTACGTGCAATTCGCGTTGTGCGAAGTAGCGCAAACTTCGCAAACTACGCGAGCGTAGCGTAGTGCTTTGCCCAGGGTTAGTCAGCACCCCTACTCTGAAACTTGTTCTTCGGCCAGAGTAGTGATGCTTGGAGAGGAGAAAGAAAAGGCAGCAGGGACAGAAGCCAAGGCTGGCGGGGTCCCCAGGGGGTCGGCTTGGCTGTGTGGCCCGTGAGCCCTGATCGTGAAACATCCCAGCTCTTCGAAGGCATAGGAAGGCAGCCGCGGGCCTTAATGCAATGATAAGCCGCCCCTCGTCCACAGGTTCGTTGGTACAAGACAGACATAAATAGAAAGCGGTGGTCGCCTTGCACCTGGTGCCGGTGGACCTGCTGTAGTATTGACAGCTATTGCGCCTGGAGGCACATTCTACTCTTCATTGCACTATGACCCAAAAGCATTGTCTACTAATTTTCCTTTTGCCATTGAGTGAACATTAATCCTTGCTATTCAGTTGGCAGAAATCCATTGGTGAAGGGCCAGATTGACGTAACCCTGGAGGCCTTCTCCTTCAATGTCCTGTTCTAGGGAAATGTACACTACAGACAAAGAACAGGGTCCTGCCGCCCTCACAGCCAAACGTTGGGTGATTCTTCGAATTAAATTTGTGACAAGGGAAGGCAGGAGAGGTTTATCTCGACTGCCCTTGTTAAAACTTCAGTACATTATTTGCAGGACGCCTGCTGATTGTTGTGATGTCTCTGTGACATAGAAGCAGCTCCGGGTACAAGAGTCATGCTTCAACATTGCTGCTGTATGATGTGCTGGATTTTGAGATTGGAAGCCTTTTAACTGGGTACCATGGTTGCATAATTAAATTACATTCAGAGCTATATCATAGCTATATCATGTGTCAGCTGAATACAAGTAGGGTGTAAACTAAGATGCACAACTATATTTTCTCCTCTAACATTTGTGCTGTGCATTCTTGGAACATGCCTACTCTGCTGAGTTTAATACTTAGAAACTGATTATGACTTTGGCTGTCCTCCTGTGGAGTGCCACGTCAGCGCTCCGCAGGAGAGCAGCCAAAGCCGTTCTGACACCGCCTGCCAGATTATCAGTGTAACCGCCCGCTGGATTATGAGTGTAATCTGTGGTAGGTGGACATGCTGCAGCAGTCTCACAGCGGTGCCTTTCGAAAGGCTCATACGCGAGCCTGATTCAGTTTCAGCTTTCTCGTGTCCTCTTTGGCCAGATCACAAACAGTGCAGAGACACATTGGTTCAAATTCTAAATGTTTTTATAGTTAATATTCAGGGATAGTGATGTATTTTCGCAATATTGTAACACAGTAGAAGCACACTAATACTGCTGCAAATAATAACTGTGACATCCGACCATTTCTCATATCTGAAATCCTGTTTGGATCTAAAAGAATTTTTTTTTACGGATGTTGCATGAAACAAAAACACATTTGTCATAAAATGTCTGTAATAGACTCTCACACATTACCCAGATTAAAAATAAATAGAAGGAAAATGCTATTTGCAACAATCTGTATAGGAATTATTCAAGGTCATCGGAACAAGACCCTCTGCAGAACACAGCTGGCTCTATCAGGGGGGATCACTCCACTCTTCAGAACTGATAATCATCAGTTCATTTATCAGCTCTGAAGATGGTTTCCTGGATATGCAGGGGGAGGAATGTACATAGAAGTCCACCATGTGTGCTTTCAGAATCACTAATGTATGATAGTAATTCTGAAAGCACACGTGGTGCTTTTAGGCTTGCTCAGGGCTTTAAGTGGGATGAAAAAACCGGGGGGTCTTTCAAAGGGGCGTGGCAGATGTAATTAAGGATGTGGCTTAAAAACACGTGAGCTCAAAATCTGTGCTTAGCATACTGTGCCGCCCGACTGTTTGTGCTGCCTCTGTCATTGCATACAGATATATTGTATTACGTTGTATTGTATTGTAATTGCATTTATATAGCGCTTACTACCCCTGATGAGGCATCAAAGCACTTTTTCAGCGAGTAGCACGCTACTCCGGAACCCATAAAGGATTGGTGGTGAATTAGTATAGTGAAATCTGAAAGTAATTTGAGTGTCGGATATGTTAGTTAGTTATTTGTATTGAGAAGGATAGCGGAGGGATAGAAGAGGGAAGGATTTAGATTTTTTTTTTTTTATAATACTCTCCACCACTATCCTTCTATTAGGGAAAGGTAGCATCTGCAAGATTTTCCTTGGGGATCTTAAAATGGCAAAGCATGAACCTGCCAATTGTTTGACTTGTGTCTCCATCATGAAATTCGGCATTTATTTGTTAAAGTTCCCAGTTATGTGAGGTTTTGCATAGTAATCCTACATTTAGACATGTGCTCCACTGCAAGCACTGAAACCTGATTGAACAACATAACTTGCATTCAAAAGCCACTGATACCCCTCTATGCTGGTGCCATTCCACCAGTTGCCCTAATGACAGCTACACTGGGCACTGAGACAGTAAGCTTTTACAGACAATTCACCCACCATCAGCTTTGTCACCACTTCCCCTTGACTCCTATCCCTTATAACGGAATGAAGATAGAATAGGTACGCTCTAAGGGATACAAACATACAAAGGGGACATGAGGCAAGGAGTGCAATGGTGCAGATATCTTATCATAGAGAGGCAGTCCCTCCTGGTAGATGTGTGTGTATGTGTTGCTGGGGGAGAGACAGGCATCACAACACCCAAAATGGAGATCAATGGCCTAATGCTTGACTGGAGTACTTTCTGTTTATTTGCCATCCTTTTTTTTTTACTTTAAATCGCAACCCGTCCTTTCTCAAATGCGTTATTTGTTTCTGTACCAATAACTCTTTTATTGCGCCATTACTTAGTCTATGTAAAGCATGACTTGGAGATGGGGGTGGCCTACCAAACAAAACAAAATATAATGACATTTACTTCAACTGAATAAAAGCAGAGTCTAATACTGATATCGTCGGTTTCAACTGCTTCCAATATCTTTACTCTTCTGGAGAATTATTTCAGGAAATAGCCCCAAAACTGTCCAAGAAACGCTTGGTGCAACAGCTGTAAACAAAGCATGCTACTCCGGATGAGACTTCCAGTGCTTTTGGCAACAGTTGGCATGAGGTCCCCAGAGGCACCCCCTCCCCCCAGATGTACAGAACAGGAATCTCAGGTGAACATGTAAAGATTAAAGTCCAATACAGAGACAGCCATCAGAAGAATCTGAGAGTATAACAAAAACTGCAGACTTACCTTGCTCTAGCAAAACTGTCCTCCTGAAGATTCAATACAAGGCTGTTGGAGCTCAGATACACTTTGTTTTGTGATGCCGCAATAGTTTTTGCAATATATAATACAACAAGTAACATTATAGCTACAACAAGCCAGGACTATTGGCTTTGTCAATGGTTGTTAGTTGCATAAGATAAAAAGGCAATAACTGCGGCTTTGTGGAATATAATATTGAAAATGCTTCAGTTCTGAAATGATGAGACTGTGAAAGAACTATAACAAGTCTCTTTGAAGTTACACCAAAGGCTTTGAGCAGTTGCACTGCTGCAGAGTTGCGATTTTACCCTGAGGGTGAGGGCAAAAATGAAGACCACGATAGGGATCTGTCTCAGCACCTGCTTTTAAGAAATGGAGGTGCTGAGCACCTGCAGGACCCGGCCCATTTAAAGCCCTGGGTTTGTTGCATGCCTTTTGTTAATAGAGCGTGGCTGCAGGCAGATTGTGTGCATTTTTAAAAGTATAAATGTTAATTGCAGCGCCGTGTATAGGCATGACAGGCGCTGCAATTAACATGAATACTTTAAAAATGCACACACTCTGCCGACTGGAACACTCTATTAAGAACGGGCATGCAGCAAGTCCAGAAACACAGCGTGCGCTTTCACAATCAATATTATATATTAGATATATATTAGTGATTGTGAAAGCACACGTCGTGCACATTTGGTGCCTTTTTTCTATGTTTTCATGTTAATTGCAGCACCCGACATGCTGGGCTGCATTTAACATGAAAACTTTCAAAAAGGCACGCAATCTGCCATGCTCTATTAACAAAAGGCATGCAGCAAGCCTAAAAGCACGACGTGTGCTTCCACAATCACTAGTATATGTTAGTGATTGTGAAAGCACACGCCGTGCTTTTAGTCTTGCTGCATGCCCTTTCTTAATAGAGCGAGGCTGGGGGCAGATTGTCTGCTTTTTACAAAGTATTCATGTTGATCGCAGCGCCTGTCATGCTTCTACAGGGCACTGCGATTAAGATGAACACTTGTCTCTCAGGGGATGTGCTGTGTGTGCGAGTTCCAAAGAAGACACCGCATGCTCTGAGTGACTGGACTGGTTGGAAGGAGAGTAGAAGAAGGGTTCCTAACACCAGGGGCTATTGCATCCTACTCTGAGAACCCTCAGAAGTCATAGAATCCCGAATGGCCTGGCTCTTGACACTGACAGCTGCAAGTAGCCTCTGTGGGTTGCTGGCCTTATGGGCAGAGTTGTCCTTGAGTTGGGGACATAATTCTGATCCAAGGGATGGAATCGGCCATATCACCTTGTTGTCCCTGGTGGTTTGTCTGCCTACCGGTATACACCTGTGACCAATTTATGGTTAGGTGCTTCACAGATGGTGTCTGCAGATGAGGAGAATGGGTCAGTTTAGTGGCTCCGGAAAGTGTAGACAGAGTGATCCTATTGAGTTCAGTAGGGCGTAGAACTGAAAAGTGCCACTGCATATCAGGGTCTCCATCTATGTTCTATCGCCTAAGCAGGGAAGCCCATCGAGGTATTAATTAGTCTACCCTGGTTTTTGGCTGGAGGGTGGTCATGTCGGATTTGGATCTCTCTGCAGGGTCATCCCTAAACTTTTTGCCTTCACTCGACTGTTTTCTGAATCCGTTTTTGTTGGCTTTTAGGACTCTTTGTTCTCTCCTTTAAACAAGGTAAAATTGACTTAAACCCAATTGGCACATTTAATTTACTTATAAGTACCTAGAATATGGTACTACATGTACCCAGGGCCTGTAAATTAAATCCTACGAGTGTACCTGCAACACTGGTTGTGCCACACACTTGGGTAGCCTTTTAAACATGTCTAAGTCCTGCCATTACAGCCTGAGTTATTTTGACCTGCTGAAATAAACCTTTTGTCAGGCGTGAACATTGCTTTTTAATACATATAAGTCAACCCTAGGGTAGGCCCTAAATAGCCCAGAGGGCAGTGTCCAACATCTTAAAAAAGTTGAAAATGTACTTTTAAGTTTTCCATGTCCTAATAGTGAAAAATCGTGCATTTGTTTTTCACTACTGAAAGGCCAAAGGATAACATTAAGTTACCAGGTAAGAAAGTCAAGTTTGGTGTCTAAACGATTCAAATTTAAAACACTCTTAAATGGTAACATCAAATTTTAAGTCACAATTCTGAAAATGGCACGTTTAAAAAGTTAAAAACAACAAGGTAATGGATGAAATGCTTGAATTAATCTCAGCCACTGGCAAAAGCTCGGGCTGCATCCCAATCCATCATTTTTCACCCACCATGCCACCTCCTCTTGGACCCAGCCATATGAAAATCAGTCTTGACCCTGCCTGCGTCTCGTGGGAACAGTTCTGGCCAAACTGCTAAGCCAGGTCCTCCCTGAACTAGAACACAAGCAATATAGGACCAGTTTTGCCCTTGTTATGGACTCATCAGCCGGGTATACCTTGGTTCCAGTGGCACAGTGAGCCTGGAACCCTCGTCTGGGCATACCTGGTGCACTAAGGGTGTCAAATGCAAAAGCAACAAGGAGTTGGATGGAATGCTTGAGTTAATCTTAGCCACTGGCAACGCTCGGGACCCATCCCAATCCATCATTTTTCACCCACCATGTTACGTCAGTTTGGACCAAGCCATATGCAAATCAGTCTTGACCATGCTCCTCATGGGAACAGTCCAGCTCAAACTGCCAAGCCAGGTCATCCCTGACCCAGAACACAAGCAACACAGGATCGGTTTCCTCCTGTATGGACTCATCAGCTATGTATATCTTGGTTCCAGTAGCACAGCGAGCCATTGGAACGTTTAGAATGTTGTTATTTTCTTTTCCCAACTATTTGGTGCCTGTAACCTGCATCCTGTGTCACATGACTAGGTGTAGCTGGCAATTGGTCTTTGTGAACTACTCCCAGACAGTGAGACAAAGTAGGAATAGATTTCGGCGGGATAGGCCATCTCTGACTTGATAAGGGGGTGGAGCTGTCACCAACCACACTTGCACACCACAAAGACTCTGCCTCAGCACACTCACAAAATGGTTTAACACTAGTCTTTTGTGGCCCCAGACAAGCTGGGGCCAGGGCAAGGAGCCTACTTCAAAGATGGAACCAAGGAGAAATAGTGGACCCTCACACCCAAAAGTTCAGTACACCACGGCTGCCGAAGTGAGAAGGACCGAACCTGCATCTTGAAGCTAGGTCCATCAGAGGAACTCCAAGGGCTATTTGGCTGGCCTCCAAATCAGAGCCTCGGGGCAGAAATGGCTCCAATTATCTTGAACCCTGTACCTGGCCTCTGCCTGCTTTGAGTCTTAACCCCGCAATTGGTGGTCTTCCAGTCCGGGGCCCTTGGAAGTGGGGATAGAGGTGACTTGTCTGCCCACCTATGGTTTTCACCAAAGTCGGCATGATGCTAAGCTCCTCATATCCTCACTGCACTGCTACCAGCTTCAAGGGAATTGATGACAAGTGACGCAAAGCCTCGCCAAGCCTCGATGCTCAGTTGCCAGCTTCATCAGAACTGACATAACTCAACATGAAGTCTCACAAAGCCTCACCACACAGCTTCATCAGAACCAACGCATCGCAATGCAACATGATGCAGGACCTCACATTGTGGACCTCGCAGCCCCTTGGAACAGATGGCAGATGATGCAAAACATTGTAATTTAACGGCGAGCAGACTGGGCACTAGAATTTAAGATACTTTGCTTAGCGGACCTAACTGGACCCTCTATCCCACCTGTTCTCCATCGTGGTAAGACTGAACTTGTGACTTTGTCCCAGTCCAAGTGCGACCGAATAAACATTGGCGCTTTGTGGTTTTATGTACTATTTCTACTTAAATCTTGAAAGTTGTATATCTCTAGTTCTGCTAATTGTGTTTTTGTTATTTTCGGTCTCCAAAAATAAAAAATAAAAATGTAAATGGGTGTGGGATTTTTCTTGTGTTGTTCACTTTATTACTATTTGAAGTGCTGCTTAAATTATTTGTACATTGCCTCTAAGTTAAGCCTGACTATTTAGTGCCAAGCTACAAGAGGTTAGAGCACATGTTAATTTGGTATTTGCTTGTGTTTCACCCTGACGAGAATTGTGGTAATGCTTCAGTATGGTTTCACCTCCTCAATCAGTAATCCAATTTCCTACATAGTTTATGTTTATTTATTTGATATATATGTAATACATATTGTATCAATTTAGGATAATGAAAATTAAAACCTACCCCTGCAAAGTTTACCACTTTGTTTACTATTGCTTACATTGTCGTGGGAATTGTAAATCTGAACTCTCCAAAGTCCAACACTTTCCCTACTGTTGCGTACATTGAAGTGGAAATTGAAAATCCGATCCCTCCTAGTTGGAGTAGATTAGTAAATCTAACACCTCCAAAGTTCAACACTGTCCCTACAGTTGCTCAAGTTAAAGCAGGAGAAGTGAATATAACCCCTCAAAATCTATTTTTTCTACCTGATTTTTAAAAACAATTAGAAGTGCAATCATTTTTTTTCTTTAAGTTAACTTTTTAATGCAGTGTAAATTATTTTTTGTAATATTTATATTTTGTAGTGATGGGTGTTTATTCTTTTATATTTTAGTGTTTTAATTTATTTTTATGTTGTTATAATATTAATATTTTAATTTCTATTTATCTTTAATTAAAAGTATTAATTTACTTTTTTAAATATCGAGTGTTTCTTATGATAATTAATTGTATTCATTTTTTAGTTATGGTTAAATCATAATGTTATTTGATTCAATATTTTGTTTACTTCTTTTAAAATATCTTCTTTTATTTTATGTTTATAAGTAATATTTATTAGATATTTTAGAGGACATATGTATATTTTTAAATGTGATAATATTTTTAAAGATAGTTTATGTTTTAGAGTTAGTAAAGTATGTATTATTTAAATGTAATATCCTTAACTATTGTTTATGAATATCGTAGTCTTATACAGTTTTGTTGTCAATATTCTTGACTCTGCATTCAAAGTATGTAAAGTCGATATTTGTGTCCTTGATATCTTTTGGTGGCATTCTTGTTGCTGATATTTTATGTCGTCAAGCTTTCATCACACAACCGCTATGCACAAGGTATGTTTATTATTCTATGAACTCTGTATAGCTGGGTCTGCCTGTGTCAAGAGTCCAAAAGACAGGTACTCGGTACAGGTGACTTATTGTGTCATCTGGACCAAATCTTTATCACTTAGCACCCATGTCCCATTGAAAGATTGGAGAAACATAGATGTGCATCCCTCACATATGTACAGGCTAGGGGAAAGGGGCCAACGAAGGAGCGGATAAAGGTAAGCTGATTGTGGAACTGTGGGACTGAAATGGACAGAGCAAAAGGAGAGAGTAAAAAAAGGTAGGAGGAAGTGAAAGATGTTGGAAAGAACAAGACAGAGGAATAGGGGCAGTCAGAGAGAGGAGCAGACAGTGATAGTGACAGGCTCAGAAAAAGGAAAAAGTTGAGGGACAGAGTGAAAGGGACAGAGACTGGAAAGGGGTGAGGCGCATTGGAGAGAAAAGGGGGGTGGAGTTGGAAAAGAGAAAAAATATTGTGCTGGCCTAAAAGTGCGAGAAACCATGGCACACAGATGGAGAATGCACTGGAAAGAGCACTGCTGATACAGGAAACATATTCAGAGAAAGTGAAGTGTACATGCAGGATGATACACTCATGATAAGGAGCTAAAGAAACAGACTGACAGACAGTAATACATTCTACACTAATTTTTTCCTCGCATCACACTTAGTGGCACGATGTACAAAGCATTTTATGGTAGCAAAGGCTCCAATACTGAGATTGTGAGTGCAAAAATGCTTTTGCAATGTACTAAAACTGATTTTGAAAGTCAATAAGCTTTATTTGACTGTTGAAATGGGTTTAAAAATGGACGAGCAATTGCAATTCTGAAGGGGCGTGTTGAAGTCGTTCCATCCACCAGTGATACCTATCCATATGTTACAATGGTTTAGGGCCAAAATAGCATTATAAACCATTGACAAATAAAAGAATGTCAATCTGGGGTGATACCCCATTAGGGCTCCTTCCCCTTAGTGTATGGTAAAATAAAATGTGTTCGGGAGTAGGAAGAGGCCTACAGGATCACTGACAAATCTCAAACAAACATTGAAAGTAAAGTAAACATTTCTGTTTAAATGCAGGCTCAGTTTCTTAAAGAAAAATGGGCTGCATTAAAAATAATGTTTACTGTATCGAAAATTAATCACAGACATGGTGGTCTGATGACTTCCGTAGTGCACCATCCCTGTGGTTGTGCACAATTGGATTGATTCACAATTTATGACCTAGCTAATGAATATTAATTATATTGGTCAGATTGTGACACAATATGATTAGTTTTTTTAATGATCTGACCTATTTATGCATAGGTTAGTTTGGAAATATATTTACTAGTCATGAAAATGCACATAGCGACCAGTATTTTGCCACCAGTAAATAGTACATCTGGTCCCTTCTTTTTTCTTCAGCACTCTACCCCATAATGTCCTCTTCTTTTTTCTACTCCTTGTTTGTATATATCTTTGATTCCTTTATTCACCTTTCGGCTGTCTACCACTTTCCTCCTCTTCTACTTGTCATCCATTCTACTTTCTTGTTTCCATGTGTTATCTCTTCCTGATGCACATTATTCCACACATATTTCACGAATCATGTATTTGTCATCCTTTATGTATACCTTCACCTTCATTTCAACTCCCTTCCCTTTTTTTGCATTGCCCTACTTTTTACCCCTCTTTTTTCTCCCCATCTCATCTCCTTTATCTTTCTCTGTCCAACATGAAATTTCAAACATTATCTCACCTGTTATTTTTCTCCCACACTTTACCTTCACTAATCTAATCCTTCACTCATGCTTCATCAGTATTCTTTTTTCTTTACTTTTGTTATTGAACCTTTCATTTTCCCTCTCTTTCTTATTCCTCGTTGTACACATGTCACTGTCTGATTCCCTTAAGCTTTCTACCTCCACTTTGCGCTTTATGCCTCTTCTCTTCCTCCCCTGCCTCTTAAGCCCCCCTTCTTGTCACCAAACATTCGCCCTTCTTTCCTTTCTCCCATGCCACACATATTTCTCAAAATGTACTCCTCATTCCTGATCTCATCCATTCTACTCTGCTGCTTCTTTCCAACCTTTCTTTAATTTCACTGTTCCTCACCTCTTCTTATTCTTTACACTCTACCATCACATTCCACTTTACTTTGTTCCACCTTCTTGCTCCCTCCACCATTATATTTCCTGATCATTTGTTCTCTTCTCTGGGTTCCTTCCTTTCACAATGATTTTTTATTTCCCCATTGTTAAGTACTCACATTCAGCCAGTTGTCACTTTTAATGCATAAAGAGGAGATTGTGGGGTTTGGCATGGATGGAGGGTGGATGACAGATGTATAATGCTAGACAGTCAATATTGAAGAACCTATTAATGAAGCAAAATTTGGAAGAGAACTGACAGTTTAATTGACACACACACCTTGTTTGCAGGATCTCCACGAAACATTATTTATTTTTGTATTTGGGCACCGTTAGTCACCAAGCTTGCTCTCCTGGGTAGTACATCCTTGGGAGGAACACCCTTTCATAACTTGAGTACTTGATTAAATGATAAATTAATATTAGGACAATAAGATGAATTTGCTGAAAATGCTAATGTTAGTTCGGTAAAATAGGTGAATGTGTTTTTTGTATTAAAATGATAAGCACTTGTTTGTAGAGTAAATTTTCAGAATGGTATCTGTGTGTTTGATAGCAAAATATGTAAACTTTCATAAAGTGACAGTCTGATGTTTGGGGACAAAATGTTTGTATTTCCAGACGTGCATTTTTTCCAAGACTTGAGTGAAAAACCCTATTGTAGTTGAAAACAAGGGACCTGATTTTGAATTTGGCAGGTACTTCATCACAATCTTCATGCACATCCCATCCACCATATTACAAGTGCATTAGATCTAGGAATGTGTGAAATTCATGTAATTATAAAAAAATATTTTAAAATTACATGAACTCGCGCTTTGTTGTGGAGAGAAAATCTGTCATTTCCTGCCATATTTTAGCACAAAATGCTTCCTTGTGTCAGGTTTTGGCCACAAGGACATATTTAAATGAAGGCAATGCAAACAATAACTGCTTGCATTCTGTTGTTCTATGTGTTCCCAAGATGTTATTACAGAAAATTGCATGTTAGTGGTACATTTTGACTGTGAATGATGCATATTTATGCTAAGTGACGTAATGCAGTCATTTCAGAATTTTCACGGAACAGGCATACAGCAAAATCCCTGAAATTGTGAAAAGTACACTGGAATAATTTGCATTTCATGCATGCCTAATTGAATCCTATGGCACTTGCTTTACAGTGAATGGATATCCGTCATGTTTGTTACAGAGTATTCTGTTCGCCAAACTCTAAATGAGGCATGTAGTCTGTAAGGTTAGTGTAACCAGCCAGATACATCAACTTCTAATAACTTCCTTACCTGAACAAAAACACTGCTCTGTTTAGCATTGCAGGATTGTCTATGATTCTGAGATTGCATATGTTTTATTTTTCCACCTGCCCCTTTCAAAGAGATTTCATTACAAGTCTGGAGGCTACCATTATGGAATAACCTTTTATTGTGGCCCCACATGCAGCCCTTTAAAGAACACGTGTTACATCAGGAATAAAACATTTAATTAAGAACTTTAAAACAACATATAATGTCATGGTAACTAGGCATCATCCTCTTTTATTCGCTGCTCCTCTACAGTTAAGTATAGCTTTCTTTGACTCTAAGTTTTTATGGTTTACATTGTTTAATCTTATTTAACTTGACCCTTTACGTTAACAGCCTTTCGCTTACATCCAACAGGTTAGTGTCCCTGTTTATATTTTGTCCACCCTTCCAATTTCTGGTTGGGTTTTTTATTCCATTTCTCGTTAGCGGAATATTTTAAAGAAATAAAGACATTTCTATAATTCTATATATTATAAGAATGGACCTTTTCATACGACCGCTTAACTTACGGTGATCCTGACGTCCAGTGCCGCGGAACACCGGTCGCTCTGTTCACAGCGAGCTGTCCTTGGTGAGGCTCCCAGGAACGGGCCACAGAAACCACGTTCTCGGCTCCACTTACAGTCCTAACCCAGGTTAAAACCTGTGCTCAGCTCTGCTTATTTTTCACCTAATCTTTAAGCGCTGGCTTAGAAAGCGGCAGCAAGGGGATGGGGGTCGAACGTCTCACTGCATGACCCCCCCCAATTTGAGAAAATCCCTCGGATTTGAGAAAAAAAGGGCCAGCCCCCTCACGTGTGTGATGAAGCACCGATGGGGGAATGTAAATAATTACAACAGAAAGAGGACTAAAGCTCTGAGACAAATAAGACCTAGACGCTTATATGTGACCATGACTATGCATAGCGCGAGTGAATAGTGGCAAAGATAAACTAAAGGAGATTCAGGTTTCTCAATGCTGGAGACTAAAGAGATAATATTTTAACCTCATCAAACAAAAAAAGGGAAGATTATAAATACCAATATAAAACCCCCTGAAAAATTGCCTTTCACCATGTCAGAGAATGGGCTTCAAGAGGGTGAGGGAACACCCCTTAATGAAAATGTATGCATGAGTTTTTTTGAGAAACAGTTCAAGTCTTCATTAAAGGAGGCAGTGGAAGCAGTTTTTAACAAAAGAAAAATGGATTACCCTACTGAAGAGGACTCAGTGATCCTTTCAGAGGAAAAAAAACCTTTACCAAGGAAAGGTGGGAAGGACTTAAAAAAGAAAAAACACTTGAGTGAAAAGCCTCATTGTAGCCTGTGTGCTAAAAAAGAATGAGATTAATCCCTAGGTAGTCTGTGTGCTACGGATGACCTGGGTGTCCAAAGCGGCATAACTGGCAAGAGCAGCCATATTGGCGCAAATAGTTCAGATGTCCCTGGCAGCACAAGAAGACTGAGTGACCTTCATGGCAAAAAAGACCTCAGTTTTCAAACTTTACTGGAAAGTAGCCTTACTCAATGAATTTTGATGATGAGGTGGACAAATATGTATTTGACCCCTTAGAGACCCCAGATAATGACCTCCTTGATGAGGACTTGGACCAGCCTTGTGATTGTTGAGCTATCAAAGACCCGGCAGATGTGGAGATGTTTATTCCTACCCACATCACACACCCAAGAGGATCCGATTGGTGGCCCATGGACCACATAGCAAACTTAATAAAGTTCTGAATCCGCAAGTCCCTTGAAAAAGACTCTGAATATGTTTCTAAATTACAGATATTTCAAAATGGAGGGTATCCACCTTCTAAAGGACATTCTACAAAGGAAGGACTGGCTTATGAAACTAGATCTCAAAGATGCTTATTTCACTATCCCTATGGACCAACATTCACAAAAACATCTAAGGTTCACTTGGAAAGGGATAGTTTACCAGTTTTGTTGTTTCCCTTTGCCCTCTATTCAGCCCCTTGGTTCTTCACCAAGGTTCTAATACCAGTGGTTGCCTTTTTAAGAAGAAGGTGTGTACGGTTGGTGATTTATCTAGATGATATGCTACTAATGTTCCAAAACCAGGAGGAATTGCTAAAGCACATGAAAAGGACAGAGGCTCTCTTGGAAGGTTTAGGATTTATTATCAATGTCAAGAAGTCTCTGATGACCCCTACACAAAGTCTATAATTGCTAGGGTTTCAGGTAGATACCAATATGGCTCAACTGCAATTGCCACTAAAGAAACTGTACAAATAAAGAAGGAGGTAGCTTATGTTTTATCAAAATATGTGGTGACTTTAAGAGACCTAGAAAGAGTGGTTGGTCTTCTGTCCTCTTCCATTCAAGCAATTTCCCCAAGCCCATTACATTACAGGGCTTTACAAAGACTGAAATCTTTTGGGTTGAGGAAAGGTCTATGATACTCAGACATGATCCCTTTGTCAAAGGCAGCTCGAGAAGAACTCCAATGGTGATGGAACAAATTAGACAGTTGGAACAGCAAGGACATTTTTAAGCAAACCCTTGATTATACAGTGGAGTCAGATGCAATCAACCTGGGCTGGGTTGCGAAGCTAGGACAAATAGAAACAGGACGGAAGTGGTCTCAGGAGGAACTCCCACTTCACATAAATTGTTTAGAAATAATGGCGGGTTTGAACGCTTTGAGCTTCAAATCCACTCTAAGAAAGAGTGTCATCCTGATCAGACTAGACAATTTAACAGTTATCTCTTATATCAATCGCTAAGGTCAAAGATACTTGCAGACCTGGCCAAGAATATTTGGTATTTCTGTTGGAGTCAAAAATCCTGTTGAAGGCAGAGTTTATTCCTGGGCATCAGAACAAAAGAGCAGATTGGAATTCAAGGTTTTTAAGGGATTCAAGTGACGGCAAGTTGAACCCAATGATCTTCAAAAGTATTCAATCAATCAAATGCTTTATTTCGAATACTAGAATCATAAAAGCAACAGACAAGAAAGCACAAAAAAATAAAAGAAGAAAAAGTAATATATACAATATATCACAACACTATTAATACATGATTTAGCGGAATTGTTAGGACAAGTAAAAAACACAAAAAAAAATCTAAAATTTTTTAAAAGGTTAAAAGCTTCTTTCATTTTTTTTCTTTTGTAAGCCCTTATGAAAAAGTGAGTAAGAAAATAAACATTAGGCACACAACCAGAATTAAGATACAAAACATGGAAGTTTTAAAACAGTTGTACAAAGATGACTAGGAATATGTACAAAATCCATCACAGATGGGGAAATATAACTCAGGGCAAGGCATTCCACAGAACACGGGCATCTTCACAGTATACTTGAGTAAAAAAAACTCTAGGTGTTATTACAGTAAAATAGTAAAAAATAGCTGCCATAAAGAAATGTTTAGCCCTCCACAAACGTGCTAGAGTGCTTCAGTGCTTTGGTTCTAATAATCCAGGCTCTGCTCAAGAATTTCGCCACCCCACACGAAAAAAGCACACCTGGATCCGTTTTTAGAATGCACAAAGCAGTCCTATAGTCGCGTGTACCCATATTTTTACAAATCGGTTTAAACCAGCTAGACCGGACAATGGAATAAGCCGGGCAAGCAAACAGAAAGTGGGACATGCTTTCCAACGGGGCTCTACAACAGGGACATGCCTCACTTTGATATTTGTGAGAGTGCCATTTTGAAGTGGTTGCGTGGATTGGTAGTGTGCCCAGCCTAAATTGAATGTATAGCTGTCTGTCACGTGGGATCTTGGTGATATCCCAGTAAGGCTCTAGACCTCTGCACTGTTTATGGCAAAAGAACTCTTCTGTCAGGCTACCCAATTCTGGGTTAGTCAGCACTTTACTATCAACCCAGTTCCGATAAATACTCTTTAACTCTACCTTGCTGGGTAGGACGTGAGTTTCCCATGATTCAGTGAGGCCCAACTCAGACAGTAACCTTCTAACGTTGGCTATCCACTTAACCCTGTGCCCCGTGTCTAAGATGATCACCTCTGTTAGGGCTGCAGCGTAGTTAGCAAGCTCAGGGGTACGGATCATACGCGCCCAAAAGAGAAGAGGGCGCAGTTTAGCAATATCCCTGAGTGGCCGTCTGCCCATGTCAAACATCAAGGGAGTTAATGGAGTATTACTAGGAAGCATCACCAAATCCCTCAGGAACTTATTTTCGGACCTGCCAATGTCTTCAGTATTTTCGAAGCCCCATATCTCTGCCCCGTACAAAGCAGCGGCAACGGCATTTGCATCATATATTACAAGTGCCGGTGCTACCGGTCTACTATAGGAGGCCCGGTGCTCTTTACTAAGAGCCCCAACAACACGTTTGTGGTTCAATAGCATCTTGGCTAGGTGTGGCTTCCAATGCATTTTATCAGAAAGGCGAATGCCCAAGTAATCAAACACATTTACCCTCTCAAGTCGGGTGTTATTTAAAATTAAATTATTTTTGAATGTCTTGTGGGGGTTAAAAGCCATAAATTTTGTCTTATCTGTGTTGACAACCAAATCCCGGGAATCACAAAATAACTGGTATCGAGTAAGGAGTTTTTGTAACCCCGACGGGGTTTTCGACACCAGAAGGGTGTCGTCAGCAAACAACAGTGTAGGGACTTTCTCGCCCGCCAGGGTAGGTGCGTCTGTCGGGATTTCTTGAAGGAATTTCACCACCCCGTTAATATATAAAGAGAACAGGGTGGGTGCCAGAACACACCCCTGGCGGACTCCTCTATTTACTGGGATTTTTTCCGTAACCTCCCCTGGGGGCCCCACCTGACCTGGGCGAAGTTACCTTCGTGTAGTCGAATTAAAAAGTCAAGTAGGAGAGGGGGAATACCCAAGTCCCTCAGCAATTGCCATAGTCTTAGCCTAGGGACAAGATCAAAGGCTGTTCTCAAGTCGATGAAGGCTAAATAAAGACTTCCTTACCTATGACAACAACCTTCCAATAAATAAGTAGTAACCTGAAAACTTGGTCAATCGTACCTGTGTTTCTTCTAAAGCCAGCCTGATATTGGGATAAAATGTCCTCCTCTTCAGCCCAAATCTGTATACGTTGGAGGAGGACCCTGCCTACCAACTTTTGCATGGCATCTATTAGGCTTATAGGCCTATAGTTAGATGGATCTTCCCGGTCTCCTTTTTGAAAATCGGGACCACCAGCGCTCCTTTCCAAGAGTCGGGAATTGGGGATCCATTGGCTATACTATTAATCAAGAGTTGAATATAACGTGACCAATTCCCCGGATCAGCCAAAAAGAGGTCGCCTTGGAGACCGTCTGGTCCAGGAGCTTTACCCGGGACTATCTTTGAGATTGCCATTTCAATTTCGGGCAACGAGAAGGAATTACTTGTATTCCCACCCGGAGGAATGTCTGTGGAGTCGCTTAACTCCTCCAGACATTCATCAACGGGAACGGAGTACAGTTTCCTAAAATGATCGTACCATTCTCGGCTTGTAATATGATTAGACAAGGAGGCGGGATCTCGACTAGTACCCTTGCTGACAAGGGACCAGAACTGGGATTTGTTCTTCTCCTGGCTAGCGTCTTTCAAATTCTTCCAATGAGATTCATCCCACTCTATTTTAGCCTCATGAAGGGCTTCCCTATACTCCTTTCTCACAAGTTTAATCAGATCAATATCCTTAGACCTGATTGCGGCTGCCAGTGATTGCCTGGTCAGTGTGCATTTTTTAGTGTACCACGAGTGCTGTCTTGCCCGGGGTACCTTTGTAATGGCATGATTATGAGTGACTAAAAAGACAGTGCTCAGCTGGTCTATAGTACAGGAATGTGCTAAAGAAGCTTCTACACAAGGTTCAGCAGCCAATAGAGTTGCCTGAAGTGCTTCAATACCTGAAGAAACGACTTCCTTAACACGAGATAATTTTATTTCATGTGCACTGATATTGTGCCATTTCAAAAATCTCTTGCAATTAGAGGGAACGATGTTTATCGCTGGTGCTATTGGCCCCCTAGTTTGGTGTAAAAACAGAGTGGTCCAGGGCATCTCCAATGTCAAGCATAGAGGGTTATGATCGCTATCTGTTGTGGTGCCCACGTGCATATCTATCATTTGGGCCCACAGTTTTACGTCCACTAAGATGTAATCTATGCGTGAAGGGCAGCCTATTCTATTAAAGGTATTTGCACCATGTATATCTGAGTGGGATCTGCCATTGGCAGCTCTAAGACCATGTTCGATGGTGAGTGCGTACAGTTGAATTGCAAGTGGTGACCACTTTTTAATAGGGGAAATATTAAGAGTGGGGACCGACCATTTGGCATCGCCATCCTCTAACTCCAGCATGTCCTCTGAGCTCAAAGGCTCGAAGGTGCAGTTCAAGTCTCCTGCTACTATAATTTTCGCTTCAGGCTTACAACTGGATAGGGAATGGTCTAAAAGCGTGACAATAGGAGATTGTTGCCCTCCCTTTGTTCCTCTTATATAAACATTAAACAACTCCAGTGTACCACCTCCCCTGGGACCTTTGACAGATAGTCTCAAAATGTCAGGGCTTGTAGTCGGATGGACAATGATATGACAACCTAAGGTAATGCTCACCCAAATAATCAACCCTCCTGACGGGCGCCCTCTCCCCTTTGTAATAGCCGGGATGCAATAACAAGCATAGCCTGATTTGTAAAGTGGCACCAGACTCCACGTCTCCTGAAATAAGCAAATATCAAAGCTTTCTACAAAATGATTCCAGTGCGGCAGCAATAACTTGTTTAATAAGCCTGCCACATTCCATGATAACATTTTTAGCTGTTGTTGGCGCGAGGCCGAGACCCCCTCATGTGTGCAATATGGAATTGAAGAGCAGAATGAAACTAAAAGATCTGGTGTTGTTTGGAGATCGGGAGGCATATCGAGGATAGTTTCTTGCGAGCCCTGTGGAGGATGAATCACCCCCACCCCGGTTTCCCCAAATAAGCTTTTACATGGGGGAAAACAGAGGGCTCATACAATTCCGGGGGTTGGCTGACCGTTGTTTCATGCCATGATGAGAAACTAGGCTCATCAAGCAGTCAATCTACTCTTTCAAGCGTGGAGCCCCCCTCTGATCTGGATTGCAACCCTTCCCTTGGATGTGCTAGAGCTCGCATAAACTGTATGGCTGAGCTAGCTGGGGCGCTAGTTCTAAATTCCAAAGCCAAAAGGTTTTCTGCCAGAATCGTATTTAACAAGGTGAGCTCAATACAATCATAACATTGGGCAGGAATAGTAAGTCTACGTGCCCGGGTGATATCTTCACGGATCACAGAGCGACAACCTCTAGTGTAGCGTATCCAGTGAATGACCTTATTAGTCAGAGAGTCCGCACTTTCCATATCATTATGTGGGCCAAGCTTAGGTACATTTATCATATAAATATTGGGGCCCTGCAGGGATGGTAATGGATATACATCTCTCCGTTGTCGGGATTGTGGTGGGACCTCCGCAGGCCTCACGATGTTTCTCAATTTGCATGATCCCCCTGGGGCTATTTGACCCTTATTTGGCACAGATGGAACGGTGGAAGATTTGTTAGTTCTCTTAGATACAGGAATAATGGATCTTGCCAGTGTTGGACCAGAGAGCTTATGACCAGCTGGGTTTTCTAAGAGTATAGGTACACTTTGCCCCAAATCGTCCCCTACAGTGCTTGAAGGGCCAACCTGGGTGAGAATTTGTGCAAGTGCCTGCTCCTGAGGTACCGGTTGGACAGAAGGAAGTAGACTTTTAACCAGGAGTGTAAGCTCGTTAATCAAGCTTTTCAATGCTATAATCTCAGCCCTAAGTAAAGCAATAGGCCCAAGTGTGTCAGGAGATAGCTGTTCAATATTGCTGCCTCCTTGCAATATACTTAGTGATACTGCATGCTCGCCTATTACGTCAGAGGAAAATGCGAGCGGGGCAAATCTATTTGAACATGGGATGGTAAGCATCTCTGGAGTTGCTTGCTTACAATCAAGTACGTCAAGGTCGGGAACAGCCTTCTCTTGAACCCCAGCCGGATCACAACCCTTATTAGCACTTAAGTTGGTAATACGTTTGCTAGCATGTTTGTGGAACATGGGGGCAACCATAAGCGGGCGGGCAGGGGATTGTGGGTCCGGGGGATTTACATTGTTGTTACAAGGCAGAACCACAGGATCTGACACCAGTATGGTCTCGCACTCATTAATTAATGTGTCTATTCTATCGAGAACACAATTACTGGCGGAGTGTTTACGGGATTTCTTAGCCTTTTTCCCCTTGCCTAGCCCACGACTCCCAGTCCCCCCCGCTTCTGCACACTCCATAGTTTTCCGTTTGCCCATACCTAACGCGAGAGAACAAATTTACTTTAGTAGCCACAATAAAGAACAATACAAGTTACCCGATATTCACCAGTAAATAAATCAAACCGAGTGATGATTGCTAATTAATAGCGGCTAAATTAGCAATAAGTCTTGAACGTTTATAAGACCCAATGGTACAGTCCCAAAGCAAACATAGAACCAATGTCCAAGGAGGCAATACCTTGTGTTCGTGACTATGAGACTCTTGCGTGGCACTTAAAAGAGGGATAGCCCTGCCCTGCCTCTTCCTGTCGATGACGGGCAAGGACGGGCCCGCCCTTGGCCCGCGCGCGTCCCGCGCCGCGGTGGTGTTAGGCGCTTTTGAGCGCTTGGCAGCAGGAATGCTCCACCCTCCTGGGAGCAAAGGATTATGGCCAGTGTAGTCCCTCAGGCCAGTTCAGCGGTTCAAGCGCGTCCCGCGCCGCGATGGTGTTAGGCGCTTTTGAGCGCTTGGCAGCAGGAATGCTCCACCCTCCTGGGAGCAAAGGATTATGGCCAGTGTAGTCCCTCAGGCCAGTTCAGCGGTTCAAGCGCGTCTCGCGCCGCGGTGGTGTTAGGCGCTTTGAGCGCTTGGCAGCAGGAATGCTCCACCCTCCTGGGAGCAAAGGATTATGGCCAGTGTAGTCCCTCAGGCCAGTTCAGCGGTTCAAGCGCGTCCCGCGCAGCGGTGGTGTTAGGCGCTTGTGAGCGCTTGGCAGCAGGAATGCTCCACCCTCCTGGGAGCAAAGGATTATGGCCAGTGTAGTCCCTCAGGCCAGTTCAGCGGTTCAAGTGCGCGTCCCGCGCCGTGGTGGTGTTAGGCGCTTTGAGCGCTTGGCAGCAGGAATGCTCCACCCTCCTGGGAGCAAAGGATTATGGCCAGTGTAGTCCCTCAGGCCAGTTCAGCGGTTCAAGCGCGTCCCGCGCCGCGGTGGTGTTAGGCGCTTTGAGCGCTTGGCAGCAGGAATGCTCCACCCTCCTGGGACAAAGGATTATGGCCAGTGTAGTCCCTCAGGCCAGTTCAGCGGTTCAAGCGTGTCCCGCGCCGCGGTGGTGTTAGGCGCTTTTGAGCGCTTGGCAGCAGGAATGCTCCACCCTCCTGGGAGCAAAGGATTATGGCCAGTGTAGTCCCTCAGGCCAGTTCAGCGGTTCAAGCGCGTCCCGCGCCGCGTTGGTGTTAGGCGCTTTTGAGCGCTTTGCAGCAGGAATGCTCCACCCTCCTGGGAGCAAAGGATTATGGCCAGTGTAGTCCCTCAGGCCAGTTCAGCGGTTCAGCGCGTCTCGCGCCGCGGTGGTGTTAGGCGCTTTTGAGCGCTTGGCAGCAGGAATGCTCCACCCTCCTGGGAGCAAAGGATTATGGCCAGTGTAGTCCCTCAGGCCAGTTCAGCGGTTCAAGCACGTCCCGCGCCGCGGTGGTGTTAGGCGCTTTTGAGCGCTTGGCAGCAGGAATGCTCCACCCTCCTGGGAGCAAAGGATTATGGCCAGTGTAGTCCCTCAGGCCAGTTCAGCGGTTCAAGTATTCAGAACCTGTGTGGTTCATTTAAGGTGGATCTGTTTGCCACCAGACTGACTTTTCAGGTAGAGCGGTATTACATTTGGAGACCAGACCCAATGCCTTGGCACTGGATACTTTGCTCCAAATCTAGAACAAAGAGAATTGCTATGCGTTCCCTCCATTTGCACTAATTCAGAGGGTATTACCGAAGGTATGGACAGAGTGATGCAGCATTGTCTTAATTACTCTATTTTGGAATACCCAAGTATGGTTTCAGGGAGTTATGGAACTAGCAATGGACGTTCCACGTTTGATCCCAGGGAGTCTAGGTCTTCTCCTAGCATCCTCTTCTACTAGAAGCAAACATGAAAATTCTTGTTTGGAGGATTTCAGGAGGTCTAGGAGATACTCAGACCTTTCAGGAGAGGCTAAAAGCCTACTGGATGAGTTGTGGTCATCTGGAAAAGGAAGAGACATAAAGGTGTATGGAGGAAGTAGTGTAAATGGTGCCTGGAAAGGGATTTGGATCCTGTGAACGTTCCTTTAGTAGGTATAGTGAACTACCTAACAGGTTTATTTAGATCAGGTTTATGTTATAGAACAGTTAACTGCTACAGAATAGGCATCTCGGCAGGCCACTCACTTAAACATGAATACTCGTTTGGTGGTGACTCTTTAATCCCCATGGTAATGAAGGGAATAAGCCTTTTAACACCCTCCCAGAGCTAGGTATGAGTCTTTATGGAATGTTAACCTTTTTTTGAGCTATTTGTTCTATGGCCTGGTGATCCTTATCTTTTGAGAAAACAATTATCTACCAAATCAGCAACTTTACTCTGTCTAATATCTTTTAGAAGAGTATCGGATGTTAAGGCGTTAGAGATATGTAATAGATGCTACTCTCCAGGTGGAGTGCACTTCCAAATATATATATATAGTATATATTCCAAGAACCAAAACAGTATCTGAAAATATCTTTTATCTTTATTTTGCTGACTGCAAGAAACTGTGGGGCATATTCACAAAAAGCTATCGCAGCCAAAGTCGTGATAAATTTACCCCCCCATTCACAAGCCCGTGTAAACAGCCCACAGCACCAGTTTACCCGCGATAGCAGCCGCAAAAAACATCGCCACAGAGGACCCCCGTGAATATCGCTAATGAGATGCAGAGTAGGCGTTCCCGTGCCAAAAGCCGAGACAACATTACACCTCAACATTCACAACGACCAGTCACATCCGCAATAAAAACACAAAACAGGCGATAAGGCGCGTTAGCACCAGGAAATTTACACCTGCTCTGACCTGGTGTAAAGTCGGACGGCAGCCAGCACCACAAAAGGGAGCACAGCCCAGGGCCACATCCCAAGGGCAACAGATGCCATGGAGCCACCCATAATGCAGCCCGGACACCCAAGAGGACCACAACACCCACCTCCACCGCCCCATGACCCCCAAACCACACCCGGAACACCCACCCCGGACCACCACAGACGCAGCGCAGAAAAAGACAGCAGAACCCCAGGAAACGTACCAGCCGCACAGACCCAACATCTGACAATGTCACCATCCACTACAGGCTGAAAGGGACAACCAACCTACGCATCCTGACGATCATCGCCTAACAGGCCTACGGCACCAACACAGCGGACAACCAACATCCCACCCCACACAAGGCTGATGGTGTGGCTGCACCTGTTGGCCCCTGGGACCCCCCAACAGCACCCGCCAGAGTCGGAGGAGTCTTACAGCTAGCCACATCCAAGTCCCCCACACCTGTCCTGGACTTCACCATCACCCTGATACCCCAGTCCCCATACGTACAACACAATGCGCAGGATCCGCTGGAGACCAAGCAAGGACCATACGCCATAGCAGGATGCACGCACGTGTTGGGGGCAATACACAGCACACATGTACTACCTGTGCCCCTTGGTGACACAGCACACAGTCACCGCAACAGGAAGCACACGTCTCACATCAATGTGCAGGCAACAATAGAACACCTTGGAACACCCAACAATGTCGCCCTCAAATACACAGCCAGTGTGCATGACACCTACATCCTCCGACAGTCCATCATCAACCAGCGTTCCCAGAATGGCAACAAGGGAAATGCACAGCCCCTTTGCAATGTCCAAATGAACACCCCACACACCTCAACTCCACAACTGTGCAACTCACAACTCTGGCAACGCACACGTCACAAAATCACATACAACAGGCACAACAACATGCCCACCCACCAGACACGACAGAACAACTTACAATGTCCACATGGGCAAGCCCTGAACATGAGCCAGCAACGGCATGGCACCTCAGCCACATAATAGCCCAATGTGGGGAGAGGTGGAAACCAGCCATGTGTGAAGGATGCAGTAGAACCATGATTGGGAAAGTACACAATGCCAAGAGTGCCGGAGATGTGCTGGACACCTTGCAGTATGCAGAACACACCCATATCCATGGCGACATACACCGCATGCGTATGGAGTGTAGTGGCATGTCACCCCAGCCAGTGGGGGACCCCGCGGAAATGTTGCCTGTTACGCCCCCCCAAGCGTCAGCAGAGTGGGATGGCCCGGCGTACGCCACGCCAGCGTAGGGGTGTGAATAAAAAGCACGTAGGTATGGGCGTAGTCCTCTTCCGGAAAGACCCACGTCTCCGCCAGGGCGGCGCCTCCCACCCCGCCACGAGGCCGACGCCATCCTCGTGAGCGGCGTTGCCTGCGATGCTGTGCGCCTGCCAGACCCCGGCACGCTGGACCACGAACCCGTCAGGCCAGTACCTGCACAGCCAGGCCACACTGATCACCTTCCGACACCAGCGTGTGTCAAGGAGGGTTCACCACGTGCAGGCGCAAGCCCCAAGCCCGAGGCCCGCGTCCTTGGCAGCCACCTCAGACCATTACGGCCTCCACGACACAGGCTCGCTTTATTCCTTTTTCGTTTCCGTACTCTACTGCCGCCCCCGGCCTACTCTTCTGACTAGTAGGTCCCATATGTGAAACTGTGTCCTGAGTCATGAATGGCAGTGACCCCACATCCAGGCCAGCGGCCACAGCACCAGACCCCCCGATCAGGCATAGTTCCATATGGGCTTCTTGCGACACGTGGTGCCACTAACCCTGTTCAACGCCAGCCTGCTACACGTGGTGCCACCAACCCTGTTCAATGCCAGCCTGCTACACGTGGTGCCACTAACACTGTTCAATGCCAGCCTGCTACACGTGGTGCCACCAACCCTGTTCAACGCCAGCCTGCTACACGTGGTGCCACTAACCCTGTTCAACGCCAGCCTGCTACACGTGGTGCCACTAACCCTGTTCAACGCCAGCCTGCTACACGTGGTGCCACGAACCCTGTTCAACGCCAGCCTGCTACACGTGGTGCCACTAACCCTGTTCAACGCCCGCCTGCTACACGTGGTGCCACTGAACCTGAACTACACAGGCTGGTGGGGCCATCCAACCTATGCCGGCGACACTCGGTGAATGGGCCATGCTGACCGCTGCCTCAGGCCTACACCACGGTCAGGTAGGTCACACATTTGGAACTGAGTCTTGATTACACTATGGCAGTGAACATTATTTAAGGCAGAGAACAATACACTATACACCCTCCGATGTGGTGGCAACAAGTCTGTGCATGGCATCACAACCACACGTGTCTGTGGGCCTACGCTGCGCATGAGTGGGATCACTGATTTGGAACTGAACATCGGTAATTCAGAAGGCAGAATACATTTCCTCGCATGCATGGAGGGGTGTAATAGGATGACACGTTGCAGTCCGGAGGGAACAGGATCAGCGTCACGGAGGTGATTGAACACTACCGACAACTGCCACTGTGTCACCAACTCTGTGCCTCGCGAGCCAACGACCCGTGGCTGTGGGCCACTGCTGACCGCTGCCTCCGGCCTACACTGCGGTCCAGTAGGTCACAGAGCCTTGATTTGGCATTCTTGGAGTTCACATCTGTGTACAGGCATCATCGCAGACTGCATCCCCTCACAGCACCTGTGCCACTAAGTTTGTTCCCCGACATTCATGGACACTCACTAGTCGGACAATGGTGGCGTTTGAGTCCATGGACAAGGGGCTAGTTTTCAACCTCATGTAGCTGATCCCAAATTGTTGGTGAGGGCGAGGGTTGCGCTTTCCACTCCTCCATTTGCTGCTTCCAGATGACATCAGACCTTCCGCATCATGCCCTGGAGGACACCTTCCACTGTCCCGCGCAACCCTCCGCAACATACACCTCGGACATTGATGGGGACCAGCTCAGGTCGCATGGCCCATCTGACTGCACCGCAAGTCACCGTCCCGTGGCTGGGTGCCTGTGCCGGCTGTAGTGCATCCGGGGCCACTAACTCTGTGCTGCTCAGGCCTGGGACCCCTTCTTCTGAGACATTGAATGCCCTCTGTAGCGATGGTCTTGGGGTCATCAACGCCATGTGTCTGTGGCCCTGTGCTCTCCACCTCCTCCGGCCCCAACTGTGGGCCACCAGGGCCCACACATGGCATCGAGTCTTGACCGGCCTGGACGTCGCATCACCGCAGGAGGCACACGCCACCACCGCAAGGACCACCTCCAACTGCCATCTGCCAGAGTCGAAAGGGTGGTCCTGACAGACCTACGGAGTTGCTCAGACCTGTCGTGGATGCCATCATCGGCCTGCTACCCTGCTCAGCATTCCAGGTGCCAGTGACTCAGTGCACCGCAAGCCATTGTCCGTTACTGATTGAGTTTTGTGCTGTTGTGCAGTGGGGAAGACCTGGGACTATGATGAGGAAGATGTGTCAAGTGTGCGGTTGGGAGAAGGCACAGACAATGGGAGGGCAGGTGGCAACAGCCCCTAGGCAGGAATGCAGACTGGTGGTGGTAGTCATGCTACACAGCCGGATCTCTTACTGGGTATTGCGCTGTGGACTGCGGACGCAACTGTCACCTCAGGAAGTGTGGGGGAGCTGGGACGTTGATGAGGAAGTTGATGCAGGTGTTACACACCCCACTGCATGTGCATCAGGATTAACAGGAAGGGACACAATCCTGACACTTTCTTCACATGAGCGCGCTCTTCTCTAGTGCCCCTACCTCAGTGCACTACAACTCACGGAACCTCCTGACTGAATATTGGGTGACCTCTGTCCTTACTCCGGATCCCTCCATGTTGCTCTGCAGTTGACTCTGTTATGCTGGTGTTTTCTGTTTCCATTACACTAGTGTCCACTGTTCAGGTTGTTGCCAGCACCAAGTACTCTGTGCGGGCTGGCCTATACTCACCCCACACACATCCAGCACAGGCATCACTGTACATGTGGCCCTGCCAATAAAGGGGACGGGAACACGTGCCCATAGCCAGTTCAACATGATATGTGCATGTGTCTCTGTGGGGGTGTGGGTCTCCTTTGTGGGGTGTTGGTGGTCCCTGAAGGGTATTGGACACCCACGTCTGTGTTCTAGTTCGCGTTCCATGGGTTCGCAACACCCTCACCTGTTGGGCCACCTCCTTTTGGCGTTCTGCCACCTGGCATTGGGGTGCCATGTGTGGGTGGGTGAAGTGTTGTGAGGCAGCCGTGATTGCGGGTGCTACATGCTGTGTGGTCTGTTGCAGGGGCTGGGTTCTCCTCTGAGTGGCTTGTCTGCCCTGGTTCTGGTGGTGGGTTGTGTGGGATGTCCATGGGCTGTTGTAGGGCATCAGTGTTGGGGTGTGGTGTTCGTCTCAGGCATCACTGATGGGTTGTCTGTTCTGGTCTGCTGGAGGTGTTGTTTGTCCCTCTGCATTGTGAAGGGGAGGTGCATGTTGGCATTGTGTTGGCACCTTGTTCTTGTCGACATGCAGATTGTGTGACAATGTACGTTGTGACTGTTTGGGTGGTGGTGGCTATTTGAGTTGGGACAGTGTACATTTGGCCTACATGGCTGATGTGGGGTTGTAGGGGTAGATGTGCATCTCGCAGTTCCCTGCTCTGTCCACTGTTATTGTTCTGTTTCTGCGCCTGGGTGGACCCAGTTGTGTCCCCTGTTCTGCAGTGTGGGTGTTGCACTTTGTGCCACATTGTCATGGTATGTGCTGTGATTGCTATGTGTGTGTGCTGCAGTGTGCCACGGGGATGGGGGACATGTCCCTGGGTAATTGTGGGTGTGCAGTGTGTTACACCTCATTGTACATGTGTGGCATTGTGCCCATCACCCCCGTCCCCCCAGTCCCTGTTGGATCCTCACCCTGTTGTCGTTGTGTCGGGTCCTGTCGAGCTGTGTCCGTACTCCCTACTCCTGGCACCCACTCCACACTGACGACTGTGGCCTGGGTTTCCTCCAGCTCCTCCTGTGGCACTGGACTGCCACCTCCTGTCGCCGTTGCAGCCTTCCTGTTGGCAGCGGGTTTGTACCTGGTTTAGGTTGTCACGTCCTGCCGGCGCCTCTTGGCCTCCTCGATTGGCCTCCTGGGCACTCCGACTGCATTCCAGGTGGTCTGCTTGTGGGTCAGTTGCTGGTAGTGTTCTGTCGCCTCCGTGGCCTTGGTCTTGTTTTCCTGCAGTCTGCACCACGTCTTCCTCTCCCTTTTCTCCTTGGCCTTCCCCGAACCAGTTGTTCCTTGCTGGTGGTATGTGGGGGTTGTGGGGTTCGCGTTGCCCTCTGCTCTGGGTCAGGGTGCATCCATGTTGCTACGTGCTTTGGCTTGTTTCTGGTGTGTTGTGTCTGTGGTTTTTATGATGCAATTTCCCGCCAGACACGTGGGATTTGCAGGCCTGAGGCTGGTTTTCGCTACATTTTGTACCGCGATTGGCCTCATCGCATGATTTCTCGCGATCGCGTTTCACATTATTTCGGCGTGACGTTGATTTTCACGCTGACATTTGACGCGTTATCTGGTGACTATCACATGGTACCGCCTTGTTGTGAATTCCACGTTGACACAGGGTTATTTTCCCGCGATGGGCTGCGATATTGAAAGTTGCGTTACGCTACTCTTGCGGTAGTTATCACACGTTCTTGTGAATATACCCCTGTGTGTTGTAGGTTGCATGAAAGCTTATGAACATAGCATGATTGATGTTAGAACAGATGGTGAGGATCAATTACTAATATCTTTTGTGAAACACTATATGGCGGTGTCTACAGCCACCATTTCAAGATGGGTAAGAAAATTTATGTTGGGAGTGGGAGTAGATTTGTCCAAATTTGGAGCGGGCTCTTCCCAGGATGCAATGACCAGCAAGGTGTTTTGTGTTGGAGGTGCACTTTCTGATATATTGAAAGCGGCAGACTGGTCGAATGCCTCCACCTTTGCAAGCGTTTACCTTAGGCCTGTGGAGCATGTGAGCAGTGTGACATTGAAAAGCTTTAAACATGCATAATGGTAGCCTCTGGTCTTGTAATGAAATGGTGATTCTCCAATTTACATACAGAGTGAATCTTGGTTTCATGAAGAAAAAGGAGGCTGGCATTATCCCACCCACAACAACCAGGTGGGTAAAACTAAAATTGATTGTGTTTAGATATATAATTTCTATATATTGTATAAAATGATTTACTTATTATATATTTTTTGTTAAAAAGTCTGTGATGGCGTACTTATGCTCTTTACCAGTTCGTATCACCTGATTCTTTCCAATTTTTGCAGAGAATTCGTCACTGTGAAACTCTTCTTCTGGTCAAGTGCAGTTAAGGTTGAAGAAGTCAAAACAATGGATTTCACTGTTTTTGTCACAGCTCTAAGAGGATGATGCCTAGTTGCCATGATGTTATATGTTGTTTTAAAGTTCTTAATAGAATATTTTATTCATGATGTAACACAGGTTCTTTAAAGGGCTGCATGTGGGACAGCAATAAAAGTGTATTACATAATGTTAACCTAGGTTGTCTTCAATGAAATCAAGATTCTCTCTGTATGTTAACTGGAGAATCGCCATTCCCAGCTATAACATATTATCAATAATGCATTCAAACAGTTCAGGCAAATTTCATGAGTGTTCTTTGAGCCCTATTGTCGTGTAGCTTCTATAATAAATATTTAGGATCTGCGCGTTTAGACAACATACACTGTAGGATTGGTGTCAGACGAACTCTGATCACCCCCACCGGGTATGTTGGCATTCTTGTACCAACTAGCTCACAGTGCCACTAGAACCTCCTCTTACCAAGGAGGAGGGAATAGTTCTTGGCAACCATTGAACATGACAACCTTGATCCCTCAGGACCGTGGAAACAATATACTACTTTTTGCTCAGTCACTCGTGCTTATTTAGTCTGTCTCAGAGAGATACACCGAATAAAACAAGCTGGGCGTTTTCAATAATCATTTATTGAACAGTTGTTATTTTGGTGTAAAATAGATGTGCTGCAACAACCATTAGACAGTATAAGATATAACTGATTAACAGTACTATAAAGGTAAAAGGATGGTAGAGTTCTACCATCTTATTAAAATCATGAATACATTCAAGTATATACAACACATGTTAAAAAGATGCATACTCCTACAATGCCTCCCTAACTAGATGTACCTAAGTGTACCTAGCATGGGTGTAGGTGTTAAGCCAATAATTCCTCTAGGATTTAGTCAACCCCATTACCTGAAGTGAGACTATGGGAACCCGTCCTGGTCTCGAGCTGGACACCCCATGAGGGATGTTAGACCACTGTGAGCTTGAGTGTCTGCATGCAGGAACCTCAGCGTCTCTGGTCAGTGTGTCGGCCGGGAAGTCTCGGGCTCCTCTGTCTATCTTAGCAAGATGTGATGTATATATACCCATAGGTCTCCCCAGGGGTCCTACCTTGCAGTATTACTGTGTCGGCCTAAGGATGATGTTAGGCATGAACTTTATACATTGATTTTATACAGGAGATGGCAGTCCTGCTGTCCTTCCAAGAACCCCCATGCATGATGTATGAGATTTTGAACTAGGGAAAACCTGCATTTTGAATGCAGTGTAATATCTAGGTAAATGGTCAGTCCCTGTAAACCGTGACAAGTGTAATGTAGGGAGAGAATGTAGGTGAAGGGTAACGAGTTTACCGAGGTCTATATTATAGTACCTATATGGAATATAACACTATGGATTTTTATCATTTTATTTGAACTTGAGCTTGAGCTGTAAAATGCAATATTTGAACTCATTTTTTGCACCCAGCTTTGAGCAGAATCAACGGAGGCTCGAGGTGGCATTAAAGGTGGGAGTGGACCGCACCAAAGATGCAGGGAGACAGTGTCAGTGGTCAAATATGGTGGTCAACTCCCACAGAAAAAGAGTCCATCAGCACATATATATATTTTTTTAAACAAATTAATAACTGGAAATTGGCATGAATTTTGGCATGGCTATGTCCTTTACAATGTGGAACTAACTACTATGCTATTCCAAAACAAATGATCTCATCTACTTCAGACTTGCTTTTAAAATTTTTGCAGACAATATATTTCATGAATTGAATCTATGTGATTGTTTTTTTACCGCTATATTTTCCAAAATGTTGTAATTTACTTATTGTACTACCTGCAGTGTGCAAATATTTGTGTGCAGCAAATCACTGATGCTTTTTTGCAATGTTTTACTGACCTACACACAAATCGCACATGTTTAGAAAAATAGGCATTTTTTTGCAAACATTACTTTGTACTTTTAGTTTGAAGATTAATATAGCCTCTTAGACAGTTTTGAACCACTCTTAATTTATTAATTATTGAGTTTTGGCATAAAATATGAAAGCATTAATGACAGTGTTTTACTTCTTATGAAAGTGATGTCCATCATCAGGAACAAGGGTTTAGAAATAATCTCTCATTACTTGTTAGGTTTGAATGTGATCACCACAACCAATAGAGCCTTAGGAAGACACAATCAGACCAAACAAAGAACAAGGGTGTTTTAGCTTCACCTATAAGACAGATCATATTTTATACAAATACATTGCATTGCCTAAAAAAAATATTTTTTTCTGCAGACATGAGAGATGGGAAAACTGTACTCAAAGAGAGACTGACCCCAGCATGACTACAAATATGACTCCAGAATGTTAGCACCTACGTCTAACAGAAGTTAAGAAGCTCTCCAATCATGGACCCAGGTTTCATCAGTAGTACTTGGTGCAGTGCAGGTTTTGGCTTGATGTGTAAAATATGGTTGTGTTTTGAAGAGTCAGGTATGGCAAACCCTGAGAACCATAGTACATTCAAACAGATCATTAAACATGCTACTCATGTCAAACTATTTCCAAGCTAAACCAATTTGGGAAAGGCGTTGGACACTAAAGTGGTGACATTTACTATTCCACTCTAGTCTAATTATATTGGGGTACGGTGTTGGAAACTGAAGGGTTTCCATTTACCATTCCCACTCCAATCTAAAGCTATTTGAAGAAGGTGTTAGATGCTAAAAAGGTGGCATTTACTATATACACTTCAATCTAAAATGTTTTAAAGAAGGTAATACAAATTAAACATTTTATATACACAATCAATACTCCATACTCACACATATTTTTTTAAATATAAAATGCAATAAAATGTAATCCTGAAACACACTATGTAAGACTGCAAACCTATGTATACATATTTAAACATAAAAAGATAAATGCATTACAATAATAATTAATATAATTATAAACATATTTACTACCATTCCTCCACTTTATACCATAACATTTTTTTTAGCATTCATGAAACTGAAAATTAAATAAAGCAACATTTTATTAAAAAACATACATTTAAAATATTTGTATTGTTTAAAATTATGTTTCAGAAAAGTTTGAAAATTGAAAACTTTTATATTAAAATAATTTAATATTATTTAACTGTATTTATTTTTTACATATCAGTAATTGCTAAATTATTCTAATGATTTGCATTTTTAAAATATTATTAAAAAATTCAAATTGTATTCAATAATATATATTATAATTTATATAAATCACAATTCATTAAAACATTGATGTAAATAACATTAAAGAATATAAAATATTATTTTTGCATATCATCAAAATTATTACCATTAAATTTTGTTTCAAATATACACTTTTTATAAATCTCCCCACATTTATCCCCTAACAACCAAATATCCCACTACTAAAAAGTATAAAACCATTATTTATATACTTTAATACAATCAAAAATTTCAATTTTCAACAATTTCATATCTAATAAACTATCTTACTAAAAGCACAAATAAACAAAATGTATAAACTTAAACATTAAAACACATACCAATAAATTACATACTAATTAACACAAATGATATTAAATACAATATTTCATACATTGATATTTTTTACAACAATATTAAAAACAACACTAAAAGTGATATTTTTACCTTTGATATTCCTGTTGACGATATTTCTGACATCCCGATATTCTTGACATGATATTTTTGTATCACAATATGTTTTTCAGACATTTTGTACAAACAACTTTAGAAAGTTACTCTTTCCCTGCCTGAGCTGTCAGGACGCAAATTAGCATTAGCCTTCTCCAGGCATGCTTGAAGATTGTTTTTGTGAAGGAAATTGTCCCGTCCTGCACAAAAACAACCTGATTCCAACACAGGCACCCTTGCGCCATGGTGCAAGGGTACCTGCGTTGGCACAAGGCAGCCATTTGTGCACCAGCGCAGTGAAAGAGGATAGGAATGTGCAATATCTCATATATACGGCACATTCCTGCCCTTTTCTTTTGACACAGGGCAGTGCAGTAAAGTGACTTGCAGACCTGCCCTGCGTCAAATTGTTGTAAATGAGGCCCTTAGACTTTAGCTCTAAACTTAGTCTTCAGGTCTAAACGTAGATTTTAGGACTAAACGTAGACTTCATATTGAAACTTAGGGCCTTTTTATGAGGTTGGCGGGCTATGGGACCGCCAATCTCACGGTGGAGGTGCAGTGGCAGTTGGGGACTGCTGCACCAGCGGTCCAACCATCGTATTTCGAGTACGGCGTTCGGACATCCAGAGAACTGCAGCAACTGCCAGAGATCTGAAATCCCTGGTGGTGGCATGGTGGTCTTGAGGGCGCAATATGCTTGGTGGCATCGCTGCGGCACTGCCAAGCATATTACAAATTTGTTCACCGTCAGCAGTCTCATGGTGGTTCTTACACCAAGAAACTGCTGGTGGGTGGGAAACAAAGGGGGCTGTACAGGGCCCACTCTTGCTCCCTGCATGGGGGTGCATGCAGGGGGCACATGTTTTGCCCCACTGTGCGCATGCACCTCTGTTCCTGCACAGCATGGACTGGCGATCCGGCTGCATTACAATTCAAAGTAATCTGCCTGGTGGGCGGTTGTCCTGTTTGGTAGTGTGAGAGCAGGCGGTGGCATGGTGGCCCGCTCCCACACCTCCAAACTCATAATTGGGTCCTTGGACTTTGGGTCCATGGATGGACTTTACGTCTAAACTTAAACTTCAGGTCTGAGTTTGCCTTTGTGAATCGGGCCCTGTGATTTTTCTTTTATCATCTTGAATTGCAAACACCTATTTCAAATAATCAAAGCATATCTTTTGACATTTTCTCCCTATTTTCCATTTTCACCTAAGACAACACTTCCTACTTTAGAACAATCTACCGAGGCCAAGCTTCAATCTTATTGTCCGTTTTCATAGCTAATTTTTAAATATGTTAAAATTCCCATGACAAATTTTCTAATTACATTTTGTGTTGGCAATATTTCATGTATCACATCATCAAATATATGTAGGAAACTTAAATGTTCTAGAAGTAAATACTGTAAAAGTAGTCTTGTCTGTTCCATACTGCGCAATATATGTGCTAGAACACATGTAAACCGGGGCTCCCAATGTCCACTAGCAATTGAAAAGGAGCAAGATGTAGACAATAAGCCATCCTTTTTTCCTAGAATTTCAGATTTTTTTATCTTCAGTAAGACTACAAATGTCTCTTGTAAATAAACGTGTGGTTCTACGAAAAAATTTCTAAGTAATGTTGTTGTGTTTTTGTTAATTAAAATATACAAATGTTCAACAACCACCATTACAGTTATACATATATCACTGAAATCACAAATCTGTATAGCTAAATTTTGAGTTGCATTTCATTTTCAATGTTACTATTGGACCTGGCCCTCTCTACAGGGTAAGCCCCAAACGTATTTCCTTTTTCCCTGTACTTTTTGCTGAATTTGTTTTTTGTTAGCCTTAGGACTCAGCACACTTTACCACTGCTAACCAGTGCTAAAGTGCTTGTTGTCACTCCCCTAAACCTGGTTTGTTTGGATTACACCTGATTGGCATATTAAAATCACTTTTAAGTCCCTTGTAGAGTGGCATACCATATACCAGGGCCTGTAAATAAAATGCTACAAGTGGGCCTTCAGCACTTATTCTTCCACCTACTGAAGTACTGCCTTAAAACATGTCCCAAGACCGCCATTGGAGTTTTAAAATGCCAATTTGACTTGGCAATATCACCCCCTTGCCAAGCCTTGAACTCAACTTTTGTTGTATATACGTCACCCCGAATATAGGCACTAAGTAGCCTAAAGGGCACGGTACATTGTAATTAAAATGTTGGACATGTAATTTAGGCCTTACATGTCCTAGTCGTGAAGAACTCCTAATAAATTCATGTTACACTACTGTGAGGTCTATAGGTCTATCTGGCCCATAGGATAGCATTAGGTTGCTTTATTACATGTAAGAGGTGCTAAGTTTTGATTCAGACCAGGTAACCAATTCATGTTTAGTATCTATGAAATTGTAATGAAAAATCCCCCTTAATGGTAAAGTCAGATTTTTAATTGCAATTTTGAAAATGCCACCTCTAGAAATTTGTTTTTTTTCACTTTTAGCCCTTTTGTGCAGTCTGTCTTGGGTCGCATGACTGGGTATAACTGACAGTTAAACTTTGTGAATTCCTCCCATATAGCCACAAAGTAGAAGGATTAGGTCGCCCTGAATGAGCCATTTGCTGTCAGGATGGGGGTGAACCAGAGCACAGCCCCTCTTGCAACTGAATAGGCTTTGCTCCGCCTTCACACAAAGGACCTATCACATCCATATTGTCATTGTAGCCTGCTTGGACTCTGGGCAGGGGTTTTAGGAATTTTTTTGCACTTTAAAGAACATTTCTAGACATTATATATAAATAGGACCTTCAGACCCAACCCAGTATGCGATGGACTGGTGAAAGGACTCTCTGAGCACAGCAGGCTGCTGTGATCTGCTGTACACTCTGCAAGACTGCTTTGCTGTACCTGGGAGGACTGATTTGCTGCCTGGAGCCTGCCTTGAGCCTTCAGAGGCCAGCCCTGCTCTTGAGCCCTGCATCTTTACCAGAACCCAAGACTACCAAAGTGACTCAAAGGGCTAGTTTTCTGGCCTCCTCTTCAGAGCCACATAGACACAAAATGCTCCAACTATCTTGAAACCACACCTGGATCCTGCCTGAGTGTGTCCTTAGGAACTCAGTGGTGACCCACCTGCCATGGACCCTTGGTTGTGGTGCTAAATGTGCCCAGATGGGCAAAATCACAAACTGAGGACTTAGACATTTTTTTGCCAAAAACTGCTCTGAGAACAACGAGGGGACCAGGACCAACCTACTCACCTGTCAGTCGGAGGTGCATCACCGGTCGGATTGACTTCGTAGCTTCTCACGCTACATTCTTCTCCTCAGCAGCGAATCCCGTTCAGTGGTCCTTCGCCAAAGGAGTATCTGAACCCCTGGAACTGACTACAGCTACAGCATTATGGATTGTCCTGCTGGAGATTTTCAACTTCCATTTCAGAGACAAAGTCAGAACAAAGACATTTTCACCATGGCTTCGACCTAAGGCTCCCAGATAATGATGTTCCCTCCTCGTACACCTTCTGCAGCCTTGCTGCTTTGAATGTTACCTTTTCAGAAAGTTTTTCTCAAAAAATGTTTTAAGTCTGAAGGTAAGCGCTGACCGGGCTCAAAGCATTTCTTGTATCTGTACAACGCTCCATCGCAGCCGGCCATATTTTTCAACTTTGACCCAGTCTCACGTGACTAGATGTCCACAGTTGGCACTTTGATCTTTTGGGCACTAGTTTTTACTAAAATCTTTAAAAATTCTCGACTCTGATTCTACTGATTGGGTTATCATTTTGGTGTCAAATAATCTAGTTCACTCAATTTTTCAAAAATGTTCGGGGATTTGTCTTGTGTTTTGTTTTAACTTTTTTACTATATGTGTGCTGCATAAATACTTTTTTTTTTTTTACTTTATTTTCCGTTTTCATCATTACAAAAGAAATATACATGAATGTTCGTACATCAGTCCATAGTCATAGATTGTCTCATCATTCTAAATGAGCGTCTTAAGCATTATATTATTATATTCGGATAGACACCAGGTAAGAAGACCAATTGCATTAATAATCGCTTGTCACATTAGGGTCTTTAAACCGACCCCACTCACAGTTGTAAAAAATTTCCAGCAATTACACTCCCTCCTCCCACAAAACCAACCTGTATCTCGGTTCGGCGTACTTACAATTTTACATTAAAAAAAAATCAATCCAAATGATGGGACGGAATCACCCCACTCCCGCCGGGACAATGCCCTGTTCCAGCTGGGACTCGGTTTCTTGTCTAAGAGTCTCGACATACGACTTGTAGAGTCCCCAGATATCTTTGGGGCGGGACATACTGGGCATCATATTTGCATAGAGCTCACTATTCACATTGCAATAGGCGATACTGCGCAGCCAACCCTGGACATTTGGGGCAGTTTTCGGCCCCCAGTGCAGAGCCACCTCTCGCTTCGCTAATAAAAGACCCAGTGAAGGAAACCTATGGATTTTTTGGGGGAAGGTTACTGTGTATCCTAGCAGAGCAACCTCTGGTATTGGGGTCAAAGGGATGTTCAACATCTGACCTAGCGTGTGGTGTACTCGCTCCCAGTAGTCATGTAGGTTCGGGCATGTCCAAGTGAGATGTGCGAAGTCCGCATGTGGTGCAGAACATTTGCGACAGTTGTGTGGCTTTGATGGGCCTATTTTGTGTGCTAGTGCCGGAGTAAAATAGATGCGACGTAAGAATTTGAAATGCAGGAGTTTGTGTCTGCTGTTCAGGGAGACTTCTTGCGTGACCGAGCAGCAGTAAGCCCACTGCTCATCGGTGATTGCGATTCCCAGGTCTTTTTCCCATGCGCCGTGAATTTTGCTGTCCTACCCAGGTTTCAGTGAGGCACATGCTTTGTAAAGCTTTGATATCAGGTGCGTACTGTTTTCTTTTTCTATGAGCAGTGTTAGAGGGGGAAACGAGAGTGGCTCCAGTGGAAATGTCGGGAAGATGGTCGCAATGCGGCACAGGATGAATCTGTCCATGAAGTCACCAGCGTTAAAGCGTGCATCTTCCGTGGGGGAGAAGATGTGGCCATCCGGGTACAAATCTCCCAGTTTTGTTAGGTCAAATTTCATCAGAGTGCGCTGCACCAGCCGCTCAGATGTAATGGGAATCAGTCGAGGGTTTACAACAGGTAGGGCAGAGGAGTATAACTTCTCCGTCCCGGTGATCCGGCACAATCTATGCCACTCCCAGCTCGTGGAGGATACAGTCTGAATATCTAGTGGGTCTCTGGGAAAACCCGTGGGTAATACAGCCGAGAGGCGTTCAGGCAGTACCAGGTCTGCCTCTGGCCTCAAGTAGGGGATCCGTGCATCCGGATGGTACCAGGAGTATGCAAAGCTACATTGTGCCGCCAAGTAGTAGAGCTGAAAATCCGGAACACTATAACCCCCTCTCTCATATGATGACGTGAGGACAGCCCATCGAACCCGTGCTTGTTTACCGCCCCATACCAGATGACTCAGGAGGGAACGAAGTGTGCTAAAAAAATGATTGGTGAGAGGAATCGGTATGTTGTTGAAAAAATATAAAAATTTGGGGAGGACTACCATCTTTATGATTGCTACTCGTCCTGCTAATGACAAGGGTAATTTTAACCATTTCTCTATTTGAGTGGTGAGTGTGTCCACTGCCCGACCATAATTAAGACTGAGGGGCCGATTCCGATCTCGGCCGGTAGGGCACCGAATCGGATTCGGCTTAACCGGATCCGATTCGGAGCCCTATTTCCCGACCGAGTCATACGTGCGTCTGGGCGAGCGAGTACGATGCGTGCACTCGCGAAATCTCCGACCGACTTGTTCGCAGGACCCGACCGCTCTATCCGACTCGCACGGGGACGACGCGCACCTCGCAATGGAGACGTTCCCCGGCCGGGTAAGTACGATGCGCACCTCGACCGCTTCGACCGACTCGCGCAGCCTGGCTCCAAGGAGCTGTCGGAGCCGCACTTTGGGGGTCCGTGTCGGACCCCCCTGGAAGCGTAGGCATGCGAGTCGCACACAGGGGGGTCCCATGGGTCCCCCCTACATGTGCATGTACGGTGCGGCCCGTATCGATGCGAACACGCTGTAGGGGGCGCCCTTGTTTGCGTCGTGCCCATTGAGTCAATGGGAGCCCGTGTACGCGTCGTACCACTGGCTCCCATTGACTTCAATGGGAGTCCGACCGAATCGAGTCCGATAGCATACGTGCGCATCGTACTCGTTCGGTCGGACTGCTACGGTCCGATTCGGTCGGAAATCTCTCCGGGTCCGGCTTGGTCGGGGAGATTTCCGGCCTGAATCGGAATCGGCCCCTGAGTATTTGAGCCGTGTCTAGATGGACGTGTATACCTAAGTATTTTACCGATTCTGTGCACCATTCTAGGGGAAACTCAAGTTCCCATGGCTTTGTGCTAGTTGTCAATGGAAATATGATTGATTTGTGCCAGTTTATGCCCAGTCCCGAGAAACTGCCAAATCAAATGATTTCTCTAATCAATTCGTTTAAATTATCTTGGGGGTGTCTAACATACAGTATTGTGTCGTCTGCATACATCGATACCAGTAGGGGGCCGGTATTAAATTATAATCCCCTGTGTAGATGTTTTTCTTGGAAGTGACGTATGAGGGGGTCCATGGCCAATATGAACAATAAAGGGGACAGTGGACAGCCCTGCCTGGTTCCTCGCGTTAGCCGAAAGGGACTGGAGAGTGTGCCATTTAAACGCAGCCGGGCAGTTGGTTTATTATACAAAAGGGCTGTTGTGGCAATGAAGCCCATGGGCATGCCCATGCAGCACATTATGGAGAGAAAAAAGGACCATTCCAGGGAATCAAAGGCTTTTTCTGTGTCCAACAGAATGGCAGCAGCCGGGGTGTCTGGGTCAATCCTATGAATGACCGAGAACAGCGTGCGGAGATTCAGGGAGGTGGAGCGATGAGGCACAAACCCAGATTGGGCTGGGGAGATTATACATTCCATTAGGTGGGACAGTCTATTGGAGATGACCTTCGCTAATATTTTATAATCTAAATTTAAGAGGGATAACGGACGATAGGAGCCACATTGCGTAGGGTCTTTGCCCGGTTTGGGGAGAAGGATTATGACCGCCTCACGTAGAGTAGGGGGAAGAATCTGCCTTTCCAGGGCCTCTGCATAAACTTCAATAAGTTTTGGAGCTAAAATATCTTTAAATGTTTTGTAGAATTCTCCCGTGAATCCATTTAACCCAGGCGCTGAGGAGCCCCGAATGGTGTCTATAGCGAGAAGCACATCTGCAACAGAAATGGGTTCGGCTAAAAAGTCCTGCATATGTTTTTCAAGATACACTAACTCAACTTCGTCTAGGTAGCCCTCCTGTGCTTCCTTATCATCTCCAAGAGTAGATGAATATAGGTTGGAGACAAAATTCCAGGAAGCTGCTCTGAATGTCTTTTGTGGTGGTGTAGGTGTGTGAATCGGAGGCCCGCAGTTCGGTAATGTATGTTTTGTGGTAGGGTGGTCGCAATAATTGAGCAAGGACTCTTCCAGGTCTCTCCCCTTCTCCGTACCATCTAGCATTCTGGTATTTCCCTAGGAATAAGATTTCCCTGTCTGCAGTGTCTCTGTAATCCTCTAGCAGCACCAATCGTCTCTTTTCATATGTAGATGTTGTTTGTTGTGCAGAGGCCTCGTCTAGTGTTTTGAGGTCCCGCTCAAGTCTCGCCAGTGTGTTACGTAGATCTATGAGGACGCTGGCGTGTTTCGCAATGCATGTGCCCCTAAGAACCGCCTTGAAGCCCTCCCACAGAACCGCCCATGAGTCTACCGAGCCAGTGTTTATAGCGAAGTAGTCCTCAATGGCCTCGTGTATCTCAGCCTTGAAAACTTCATCTTGTAAGGCGCGGTTAGGGAACCGCCATTGGCGCTCAAAACCCTCCGGGTGGGGGATCTGTAACTGCAATTTAACCGGGGAGTGATCCGAATAGGTCCTAGGAAGTGTCTCCAACTGCGAACACCAGCCATAAATGTCGGGCGAGATCAGCCAAAAATCGATTCTCGTCCATGTGTTGTATTGTCCTGAGTACTGTGTGTATTCTGTAGTGTTGGGGTTTCGTTTCCGCCAAACGTCCAATAGGGAGAACCGGTCACAGAGCTCCCGGAGTGCACGACGGGCTCGGGGTTTAGTGTCCTGTGCCACAGAGGTACTGTCCGCGACAGGGTCGGGCAATAAGTTAAAATCCCCACCAGGTATCAAAGTCTGTGGATCTAGCTTGTCAAGCTGTAAGGACAGAGCATGACATTTTTTTGGGGTATCTGAGTTGGGGGCATATATGCACAATAGCATAATCTTCCTACCAAAAAGGGTCCCAGATACTGTCAGGTATCTTCCCTCGCAATCATGTTGAAAGGAACTGAGGCAGAATGGAACTCTGTTGTGTATTAAAATGGCTGTCCCCCTGGCGTAGTTACAATAATTTGAAAAATATCTATTTGCACCCCAGCTAGTCCCAAAGTGCGCCTTGTCAGTCTTGGGGAGGTGCGTTTCTTGTAAAAAAGCAACATCCACCTTGTGCCTTATTAAATAGTGAATGACCTGTCTACGCTTCCGAGTGTTATTCAAGCCCCTCACATTCCATGAGAGTAGGGTGAGGCTCGATGGACCCTCTACATTACCGAACTTGGTCATCTAGCTGGTGTAACGTTTCCAATAGAGCAGACAATTGACTACGAACAACAGTGATCGATCTTGAATGATGTAACCATATGAAAAGAAACTCACTTGTAAATGAAATTACCCTCCCACCACCCCCCCACCCAGCCAGACCCCAACCGGGGAAGGGCCATACCCCAAATGAAAATGAACGTGAAGTACCAAGTTACTTTGCACAGAATTGACTTTCCCAAAAACAGTACCCCAAAGTGAACCAAACCATACACAAAGGATACACCATGGGGGCAGCAACGCCCCGGCTAGTCTCCAGCGAACTGCAATATAAATACAGAATTATGCAACGTGTTCCTGCAAAGTGAAACATAAGAACATGGAATATAAAGTAGTCCGATCTTCCCGTGCCAGCACTTGAAAACAGTTCCGCGCTTGCATCTGAGCCGCTGTGCAGGGGAGAAGACCTTGATCCAGCCCCGCTTGTGGGAATATTCTTCTGTTTGTATGCACGACAGAACTCCTGCGCCTCCGACGGGTTATCGAATATGCGGGCCCTGCCATCTACATCAACCTTCAGCCTAGCAGGATACAGCATACCATAACGCAGCCCCAGGTTTCTCAGGGCGGCCTTGACGCTGTTGAATTTCCGCCTAGCCTCCTGTACCATGGCGGTAAAGTCCGGATAAAAGGACAGTTTGGCGCCTTGCCAGTCCACATCTCCTTTTTCTCTCGCCAGGCGGAGAATCGTGTCCCTGTCCCGGAAGTTCATGACACGTGCTATGATGGGCCTAGGAGGAAGACCAGGGTTGGGGCGAGGGCCCAGTGACCTATGTGCCCTCTCTATGACAAAGCCAGGGGTGAAAGCCTCCTTTCCAAATAAACCCAACAGCATAGTTTCAATGAACATATCCATGCGGCCGGTGGGAGTTGTCTCGGGAACACCAAGGATGTGTACGTTATTCCGGCGACTGCGCGCTTCCAAGTCCTCATTTTTAATGGCGACCTCTTTTAAAATGCGTTCCACTCGCTCTAGACATTTGGATGATTGAGCCGTCCCATCCTCAATATCAGAGATGCGGGCCTCTGCCACATCCAGTCTTCTGTCGTGTGCTTGAACTTTGGCGCCAAGGCTGGCTATGGTGTTGTCGAGGGAATCAAAGTGACTGTCTAGTGCCTTAAAGCCTGCTCTCATCTCTTGGAGTAGTGAATGCGCCGTGTCCGTGGATCCGTCTCCCAAGATTGGGCCTTGCGCAGACTGCACCATGGTGGATGTTTGCGCGGGGGTGGTGTCTGTAACCTTTTCGAAAGGAAGCGTTCTCTGTTTAGGGTCCTTGTGGCCCATGCCGCGCAAAGTGTAACTGCCGCAACCCGCTAGGCCTCAGCGGGTGTTTCCGGGGTGGACTGTCCCTCCTTCCTCGGCGTGTGGTAGATCAGGTAGCAACCTCAGGCCCCTCAGCGGTGGATCAGGAGGGCAATTGGTCGGCTTGCGGGGGTGCTGCGGTAGGAGAGTAGGAGGAAATACACCACTTCGAGTGCCTTCATATATAATAAAGAAGGAATCACTGCAGCCACGTCACTCGAGTCTCTGTTGCTGTGGCCGCTGGTGGAAAGCAGGCACCTATTTGCAGCAGGGGCCCAGGCACCGCTACATGTGGGCAGTGCAGCAGGGTTAAAGGGTGTGGTCACTGGGAGGCCAGTCAGAAGTAATATCGCCATAGGGGCCATCTCCAATGGAAAGGAGGATGTTACTTGCTGGCCCGTAGCGCCGCCCGCATGTGGAAAATCAGGGCAGAAAGACAGGAGTCCTCCATCAGCGCCGCTCTCAGCAATGTCTCGGAGGGTGATTCACTCCTTAACCCCCAGATTGGCCATCTCGCTTTACTCCGGGTTTGCAGGCAAGGGCAGGATAACTTCCTGAGCTGGAGATGGTGAGGCGCGTGGTATTACGATGCGCGCCCTTCCCCCCGCAGGCCCTGTGCTGGAGACTGGAGTTCGCCGCTTCGCCGGTGCCGATGAATATCCCGGCTTGCGGCAACAATTTAGATGGGCTGCGGGCGATCCATGCTATGGGGGGTAGCAGCGGCACTCACCAATGTCTTTTGCAGCCGGGGCCGCTCCGGGAAGAACAGGCCTCGCACATTGGGACCTGGGCCGGGAGATGATCTCGCGGCAGGGGAGCCACGTCGCAGGGCCAGAACGGCCGCCCCCGGGGACCCAGCGGCTCCGTTCGTTCACCGGAGGGTTCCGCATTACTTCAGATGGTAGTTACATCGCGCTCGCCCCGCGGTGTCAGCGCTGGCCACAGGAACACGCCATTATGCTGGAGGGCCGGACGGAGCTTCAGAGCCGAGCGGCCATTTTAGTCGCTGGCTTGGCCACGCCCCCCCTGCATAAATACTTTATAAGTGCCTCTAATGAACCTGACTGCTTTCTGTACCCCAGTCAACCAACAATTTCTCACATGTACACATCTGCACCTTGAGCAAAATATATATATTTTACGTCGTATCCATAAAAGCACAACAAACAAATTAAAAATATACAGATAAGAGAGTCATAATAAAAATCATAATAAAATCCATTAGCAACATACGATATACAGTAATCTTTCAAATTCATGCAAAAATTCATAAATAAATAATATAAAAGCTCAAAGATTAGACATCATCTGACGTGCTCGGACAGCAATTCTCAAAAAAGTGCCTATGCGAAAAACCAGCTCTTCATCATCCAAGGTACGCAACCTCAGATAAGCAATTTCAAACTAATGGGCGTGAACTTTTAAAATACAGGGTTAAGAGCCACTTAATGTACTTTAAATAGTATTTGCAAAAAAACTAAAAGTGCAATATAGAGTGGCCGCTCAGGCCATCACACGGGCAGGGTAGGTGATCAAGGTCAGAGTGGTGGCCAAGGGGAAAACATAGTGCAAATTTAATAGTGCATGCCCTTAAACAGAATAAAAGGCTCCTCTCCCAATGGCTCATAGACAGAGTGAGGTAGTTAGCCAGCGGATGTACAGGGTGTTCAATAGCCATATAGCTGTCGACAAGGGATTTTTTGGATTCCTTTTCCATCCTTTCTGCTCTACATAGCAAATAGAGCGTACTCCTAAGCTCATTTTTGTTCATGGTCACCGCTGCGCTAGGATTTGTAAAGATGTTTCTGTAGTGTAGCTCCAATTTCCCTAATAGGCTCTGCGCATTGGAATAATGTACCCTATAGGTTTGACATAGGACTAAGGTCGATATGTCCCTATCGAGTATATTAAACTTAATTACTTGTGCCAGCTAGCTCAGAGGCCACTAGAAACTCCTTGAATAACAAGAAGGGAGTTGTTTCTGGCAGCCGCAAAACATGACCACTTTGTTTCCCTTTAGAATCGGAACATGTCCCAGAGTCGTGGAAACAATAGATAACCGTTTCACTCAGCTCAATTGTGCATGCTTAGTTTTCCTCAAAGTTACACAGAAAGAATAGACGGGCGTTTCAATAAAAGATTTATTGAACAGTCTTGTTTCTCGTGTAAGTTATATGTGCTGTTACGATCACAAGACAGTATGCAAGATAAATAATGTACAGCGTAAGCAGTAGAAATAAATAATACTGCACTAGCATTATCTTTTAGTATATATTCACATACATAAATAACATGAACTAAAAATGCGAGTACTCATACGATGCGTACCTACGCTAGTTCTACCCCAATGTACCTAACCTAACCTAGGTGTAGGGAAAGGTAGGAAGTAGGTGAAGTATTCCTTACTACGGTATACTAAGAGTATGTTAAGCCTAGTATGCCAAGTATGCCAAGAGTCCCTCTAGGTTCTAGTCAGCTCCATACCTTAAGAATGAGAGACGTCGGAATCTCTTTCCGGACTCGAACTCTAACACCCCGCGAGGGAAGTCAGATCACTGGAAGCGGGACTCTCTGCGAGCAGGGATGACAGCGTCTTCTCAGTGCGTCAGGCCGGGATACGGGCTCCTCTGAAGTCGAGGTCTCCTCTAACTTGCTTGGGCAAGGGAAGGTATATTTATACCTGGTCGGTGCTTTGGAATGTTAGCTTTGACGTGAAGTCGGACAGAGGAAGACGTCAGGAATGAACCCAAAAGGTATAATGGTTCATACATAATAGATGAGTTCTTGGAGAAATCAATAGTCCTGTGCTGGGGGAACTCCCGAAGCTTAAGGGTCTGGTTTCTAAGAACTCGTTGTGACGTTAGGGTGGACGGATGTTGGTGACCATGCCTGTATTTGGAGTGCACGGTTAATGCCTAAATAAGGACTGGGATTCTATGCCTATATAAGGACATGTTTCAGGAAAACCTATATACGGACACCTAAAGCGGAATACAACACTTCCCTTGTTAATGCTACGTAGGCTCTGATACCGCCCTGACAACCAAGGGATATCCTTCCCTTTCTCGCATCCTATACAATCACTGATGATCTCTCTCGAAAGGGATGCAGCTGGGTTTTTCCAAACGGATAACCAGAAGAGGGCAGGGCGGACCCTAATAAAATCTTCAATAAAATTTAGGTTGAGTTCCCTATGGCAAGTATATTGAGGTGTGGAGATTGGGATGCCTAGTAGCTTCCTGCAGAATCTGTTCTCTTCCTGTTGAATGCAAGAACTCTTAGCAATACCCCATACCTCAGCGCCATACGTGGCTGTTGGCACACATTGGGATTGAATTTTTTTTTAAATAGCTAAAAAAGCACCTGTTCTCTTTGGACGTGGAAGACTGAGAATCGAGTTGGTGGTCTTTGAGAACTTGTTCCTGGAGTGAGCCATATGCTCAGTCCAGGAGCCGTTTGCAGCAAAGACCACTCCAATATAAGGAAAGGTGCTAGTGCTCATCAGCTTCTGATTACCCACAGATTTAAAACTGAGTTGGCGTTTCCTAGGACCACAAGACATTATAAAAGACATTTTAAAATTGGTACGTAAGTCCAAGCTGTCCATATAGTTAACAAAGCCCTGCACTAGAGTGCGTAAGGAATTCGGGGTGCAGCCCATAAGGACCGCATCATCCGCATAGAGTAGTACGGGAAGTGTTTTTCCATTTATTTTTGGGACGTCTTGGCTCAATGGTTTTAGTGTTTTATTCAGTCCATTAATGTAGATGATAAAAAGGAGGGGGGCCAGAACACAGCCCTGTCTGACCCCCCTGCCTACTTTGATGGCTTCAGTGACCTCGCCCCCGCAGCCAATCCTGACCCGGGCTTTAAGTTCTTTGTGAAGGTGCGCCAAGAAGTGCACCAGGGGCTCATCCAATGCATAGGCCAAAAGGATAGACCAGAGCTTTGACCTATTGACAAGGTCAAAAGCAGAGGTAAAATCCATAAAGGCCAGATAGATTGGTGAGGCCCGCGCAATGGTGTATTTGCCCATAATTAGATTGAGATTTAGGCATTGTTCGTTGGTGCCAACCTTACTTCGAAAACCCTATTGACAGGGATCTAAAATACTGTTTTCCTCAGACCACTCTAGTATCTTGTTATACAGGACTCTATCCAGAATTTTTAAGGTGTTGTCAATTAGGGAGATGGGCCTATAACAATTGGGTTGGGAACAATCCCCCTTTTTAAAAATCGGAACAATAATGCTTGTGGACCAGGAACTGGGTAATGGAGCGTGCATTAAATTGTTAAAAACATTTCAAAGAAGAGGCACCCAAAAGTCTGGTTTGCATTTGATGAGGTCAATAGGCAGCCCATCTGGGCCAGGGGCTTTGTTACCCGCACTTTGTTGGATCGCTTCTTCCACCTCGGATAGGGTTAACTGTATTCTGGTTAGGGGCCCCGGCTCATAGTAGTCCGCCTCTTGTGCGGGAGCAGCATACATTTTTGTGAAGTGATTTTCGCACGACTCACTCGCAATGGTGCAGCTAATGGGAGTGAGAAGCTGCCCCATGGATCGCAGATCCCTCACAGCTGACCAACATGTATCGCCCTTTTTGATGTTAGCAGCTATTACTAGTGCCTCCCAGCGATTTTTTAAAAATTTTCCCTTTCCGATTAGAGATTGCAGTTTTATACCTCAGCCTAGCCGATTTCACTTCAAGATTACACCTTGGGTTAGATGATAGGGCTCTGCGCAATTGTTTATTTGCCTCAGAGCACTCGTGATCGAACCATCTGGGACCATGTTTCACAAGGAAAATGGGTTTTGACAAAAGGGTTTTGATAGCTAGGCAAAGTTTATTAAAATCATGGGCAGCTTCAGGTAATGGGTCTTGGGCTGATAGGCATGAATTTATGAGGTGCATATTATCCTTTACCACTATCTGAAACAGATCATTATTATCAATGCCCCTCCATATCAACCTCAAATTATCGGTAGAGGGCGTTAAGTTCCTGGCCCCACATTCAGAGGTAAACATGGGCCGGGGGGCTAGTCTCAACCCTATTTTGATTGGGTTATGGTCCCCTTGACTTCTGGCGATGACTTCAGCTTCCATTAAATGGTCTGCAAGAAGGGGAGATATGAAGACAAAATCTATAGTGAAGAATGCCCCCTTCCTCTAGATGTTGGCACAGGATTATTATTTGCTTGTGTTGCGCCCATGATGTCCATGACGTTGGTGAAGTTATGCGTGCTCAAAAACATAGCCAGCTCTACGCCCCTGCGGCAGGTGGAACTAGAATTATAAGACCCTGGGCTATGTGGTATATCTGTTAATTTCACATTGAAGTAACCCCCCAAGAGGATACCAGTAATTTTGGCTGATTCTTGCTGGGAGTCAAGATGAAAAATAAAATCAAAGAGCTTAATAAAATTCCCGTTGGGGATGGAGTTAAAATCATTGTTGTAAAAATTGATCAAATAAAAAGAGACTCTTCTTTTATACAATAAAACTTGGAAATTGCGACTGTTAGTTGGTAGAACCTTGATGCTGCCACTGGCAGCAATATTAATCCCAATAAATAAGCCCCCCGAAGGGCGACCAGATTTGGGAGTAGGGGCTACAAATTTATAGCAATTGAACCCGTTAATATGTAATTCTTGGGTAGCCCAGGTCTCCTGAAACATAACTATGTCCTGATCCTTTATTAAATGTAGCCAGGAAGGGTCACTAAGCCTCAGCTGAAGGCCTGCTACATTCCAGCTCAAAATGCTCAAATCTGTATCAACCTTAGCTTTGGATGTAGGTTGCTGGTCATCTATCGCGTCAATAGAAGGGAGGGGTACAAAAACCTGTGGGTCTTCCAGGAGGTGAGGTCGGTGTTCCGGTAGGGATGGTTGTCAATCCTGTGTATCCAGGTCAGATAAGGCCTGAAACCTATTGGATACAGGGATAGAGATAGGGGCAGCCAAATTGGCAGTGGGCCTTAGTTGCGGTTTATAAAAATAACCCAAGGGGAGGGCACAAATTCTGGGACTTTGAATGAATGTTTGCTCACAGAAACTTAATATACAACGAACCATATGGGGCCTGCGAAAATTGATCACAATACAGTCACCATCGATGTTTTTAGGGATTGACCAACCCACCCAACTCTGTGGACCATAAGGATCTCATTCATGTTAGATGGGTGAAACTTTTTGTGTTTTATTAACCAGTCCACAGTCTTGTTGCGAAGGTCAACCCAAGACTCCCTCTGGTCCTCTAAAAGAGTGGGGACACCAGCTAAAACTAATACATAAGGGCAGGTAGCTGGGGGTAAGCTCAGAACATCGGTGTTGGGTCTCGAGCGTTTACTCCTCAAACTGTCTATTGTATTCCTGCTTTGGTCAGTTAGTGTGGCGCCGGAATCTAAGCGTTCAGGCTGACTTCTGCATAGACCCAGGGTCCTCGTGTTAAGCTCCCGAAGTGAATCCTGTGAATTCCCCTGACCTGTGCTGGGTTTCGGCGCAGGAGGTTCTTTAGGTTTGCGACAATCTATACAAAAGCTAGCAGATGAGGACTCTTTGTGCGCGATGGAACTTGGAACTTGCAAATTGGCACTTAAGTTAGCGTCTGCTGGCGGTGGAAAGCCCTCCCCCACATTAGCATCAGGCTGTAAAGTCACTTTGCTACCACAGCTGCTTAAGATGTCAACAGCAGTAACCACACGTTCTAACTTTTCCCAAAGGGGGGTAAAGTTCCTGTCAATCAGTTCTTTAAAGTGGGCAAATGCAGTTTCCAAGACGGTTTCCACTATGGTGACAGGAGCAACATCCCCGATGATATCATCCGGTATTGATGGAAAAACGACATCAGTCTGTGTACTAACAGAGTTGGTTAGTGATGTTACATGGTTAATTGCGTGGTTAGTGGATCTAGGACCCTTTGTGCCTTTAGGTTTTTGGGTGACAACACCCCGCTTCCGTTTAATTGGTGGTACTCTCACCTTATTCTCGTCTCGGGATTTGGCGACCCGTGCTCTAGTAGTTATGCTAGGCCCATTAGGGGTAGCCGTGGGAGATACATCCAGGGTTACCACGGGGGAATGTGGAGACAAACTTAGGGGCGTGGGGGACAGGCGCAACTGTGGAGTGCCACCCGGGTTGGGGATGCCTGGTAACGGACGGCTCTGTAATGTACAAGGGTCTAAGGAGAGTCGTCGCTCAGTCATTTCAATTTCATGTGTCAGCAATGATTCAGCCTTAACAATGAATGCATCTAGGGTCCCCGCTACTCCTTTGCGCTTGCTCATGGTAGATCCACAAATCATGTATAGGCAATGGCCAAGTTCGATAATACAAATGCGATGCTAATACTAATGCTGATACCCAAGGTAGGGATATGCGCAACAATACCTGGGCGCAGGAAGGTATGATCCTGTGCAAGTGACCAGGTGTCAGAGAGGTGGCCCAGCCCAGCCTCTTCCGGGCTCCGAAGGGCGTGGATGGGCCTGCCCTTGGCCCGGGCACGCCCGCGGGCATCCCACGCTACGGGAGCCCCGGCCGCCTCTTATGCACCTCCTGGCGCTTGGAATGAGCGTCGGCGCCTCCCCTGGTGCGTAGAACTGTGGGGGATAGAGTCCCCACCACTGGATACGGGCTGGCAGGCAGGCAGGTAACAACAAACACGGGCTCCCGCGCTACGGGAGCCCCAGACGCCTCTTATGCACCTCCTGGTGCTTGGAATGAGCGTCGGCGCCTCCCCTGGCGCGTAGAACTGTGGGGGATAGAGTCCCCACCACTGGATATGGGCTGGCAGGCAGGCAGGTAACAACAAACACAGGCTCCCGCGCTGCGGGATCCCCGGCCGCCTCTTATGCGCTTCCTGGCGCTTGGAATGAGCGTTGGCGCCTCCCCTGGCGCGTAGAACTGTGGGGGATAGAGTCCCCACCACTGCATACGGGCTGGCAGGCAGACAGGTAACAGCAAACACAAGCTCCCGCACTACGGGAGCCCCGGCCGCCTCTTATGCGCCTCCTGGCACTTGGAATGAGCGTTGGCGCCTCCCCTGGCACGTAGAACTGTGGGGGATAGAGTCCCCACCACTGGATACGGGCTGGCAGGCAGGCAGGTAACAACAAACACGGGCTCCCGCGCTACGGGAGCCCCTGCCGCCTCTTATGAGCCTCCTGGTGCTTGGAATGAGCGTCAGCACCTCCCCTGGTGCGTAGAACTGTGGGGGATAGAGTCCCCACCACTGGATACAGGCTGGCAGGCAGGCAGGTAACAACAAACATTATTATGGGTTGATGTAGAGTGACTTAACTGTTAGAATTCCAAAGCTACATAAATGTTTCAATGTACTAAGCCATGCTTAGCCATTTTGTGTTGCTCAGTTCAAAATATAATGCACCAATGCATGTTGCTTCAGTGGGTTACCTTGCATTGTGAAGGCCACCCGCCTATGTGTCCACATTCATAGACTGACATCCCATAAACTTTAATCAATTTGAAAAATAAAAATTAGGCCTGCTGTGGATGATGGTCTGCAAATATATTGAGCAAGCTTTCCAACAAATACACGTTCCACACTCAGTATATCATTATTATAGGTAATGACATCTGGATTGAACAAAACATCATACTGCTATAGGACCTATTTGTCCTTAATCTGTAAACAACGGACAGGCAATCAAACACATACCATAACATATGAGATTAATTGTATTTGTCATATGCTGTTATGATCTGCACACACTAGTGAGTTCACATTTGATGTAGACTCTGTTAAGGGAGTTAATGGTAAAGTTGTCAGACACATACACTGTGGAAGAACTTGGAATGTACAGCGGGCATTATATTTTGGGTTATCAAACACAGACCTATATTTTTGATACACATGTAAACTACCTAACATCAGTAAATGCATCAAAGGTCTCTTTTTCTTTCATCATACAGTGTATTGGGCACATGAGTACACCTAAAAGGAACAAAAGTAGAGGCATGTTTATTCAAAGGCACTCAAAAGGGAGATAGGTATCTCATCTAATTTCACTTGAAGAACAGTTGTAGGAGCAACTATGTATAACCTTGAACATTAACAATACAGAAATTGCTGTTGGTTTTCAGATGTTACACAATGCAGTGTACCTACCAAAGTTGCTTTATTGTGTTGGATGATTGGTTACAACATGGTGTACTGTACATCTGACTTTTAAGATATGCAATAGAACTATAATAAAAAAATAACTCAAGGAACATTTATTAGTCAATCAAATAAGTTTAATTAGAAGATGTACGCTCCAAGATGTTACTACATTACTTGCCCAACATAAACGTTTCTGGGCCCTATTTGTTAAGCATCAATCAACTCATTTAACACAGAAAATCCCTATATTGTAACAGGTCCTGTTACCTCCAGCACCAGATGCACCAACAAGTCTGCAACATGTGACACAACATCCACCCAGTGGCAGTGAAGTTTGTAGATGGAGGGTAACACCATGATACCTGAAAGCAGATGTTTATGTATTGTGGCCTAGCTGCTACACAAGTGGATTGGGCTGACTGACACAGGCAGCATCACTAAGCATTTGAGTGAGGTAGTCCACTAGTAACCATATAATTACCATGCATCCCCCAATGGATTTTGGTGTATCTCCAGATTTACAAAGACTGGAAACCTGGGAATGGGTTAAAATGCTACTGCTCCCCAAGTGAGGTGTAACAAGGAGAATACTTTTTTATTACTCAGCATTATTTACTCTTTCCATGTGTGCTGCATGATGCAGCACATATAGAAAGTGGAAAATAGCTCTAAGGATTTTTTTTTAGCAGGAAGCTGTCCCTTCCTGCACAAAACAATCCTGCCTGTAATGCAGGCACCTTTGTACTAAGGTGCAAGGGGGCCTGCGTTGGCACTACCCAGCACAGTGTCTGTTACCACAAGGCGAGAGCAGAAATTATCCATTTATGTAAATATGGAGCATTTCTGCTCTCTCAAGTTCACACAATGCAGTGCAGCAATGTAGCTTGCTGCCCTATGTTGCGTGAAAGTAGTTTATTAAATGTGCCCTCTGGTGTGAAATTTCTTGATTTGCATAACCCTGTGTAGATTCTTACTAACACAATACGACGCAGCACGTATGTGTGATGTTGTGTAGCCTAAAATGATGCTGCATCACTGAAACATGTCTTGCATGGCTTTGTGTGCTAAAATATGATGCAACGCTATGCAAATCTGCTGGAAACATCCCAGAAATTATACAACATGTGCACCTGCATAGCAGCATATTTTTGGAAATTACCTTCACTTTCTCTCTGTTATTGGTGGTTGCTGAAGATGTTGAGCAGTATGAGCAACTTTAGAGACTGTTGTGGATTGTGTGGCTTGTGTGAATTGTTTGGTTTGTGCTAAGTATGTCTGGAAAGAGGAGGATTGCCAACTTGGATGAAAGGGAGGTTGGTGCATTAATCTGGCTGTCACTGCAGTACCTCCTTTGCATACTCGGTGCAGGAGGGAGAGTAAGCCAAGGCTATGCGGTGACGGAGTGACACATTTAGTTGGGAGGGCATCCGAAAGCATTTGATTCCTGTGACAAGTCCATCAATTACATCAAAGAGGGGCTGATGTTGTCACACGGGAGGCAGACATACTTGACCCTCTGAGGTTTGAGATTGCTGGGCCTGTTGTATATATGTGCCTCCTGAAAATGTTAACATTATTAGTTCTGTGTTATTGTCATTTTTTCCAATATGGTAAGTGCATAGACATTCCTTATGAACCTCAAAATGATGTACCAGCAGTGCTTTTCATAAGCAATCCAGTATGTGGAAACTCCAGAAGAAAATGACTTGTGGCAAGGACTGTGTTGTTTATTTACTGTATTCCAAAACAGAAGCTGTAAACACCATTGAATGGGAATGCATTTATAAACTTCATTCAACTCAACTTTTTAAAAATAATAAAACATATTACTTTGCAAGATCCCAGTTAATTCTGCCTGTGTGCAGTATAGCAAGATGTATGTCTACCATCATACATGTTTCAAGGTTACAAGCACTACAATCATGACAATTTTATTTCTATCCTGCCCAAATACAAATTGCGCCCTACATTATGTGGAAATTACATAAATATATTGGCAGATCACAGTCTGCTAGGCAAAAAATATAAATTATTGTTCACTGCTCGATTGGCTTTATCATGCAGTGGTTCATGATCCAACAATGCATCAGTTTCATCTAAGAGCAATAGGGATATTAAACGAATGATATCTAGCATACAGAGATAATATGTTTTTGAAATGTGTGATATATACTGACAAGTTATGTATGTAATATCTAAGTATTTGTTATGATGTTAAAAACTATGGTGAATGTCATGTGGCTAAATCTAACAACTCTCTTCAAATCCATATTTTAGGTGGACACAAGCTTTTTGATGAGTCAGAAGTTTGCCTTTCTCTGGATGACCCCCTAATGTATGTGTCAGTACCTAACTTATAAATAATTCACAGGACCAGACTTAGTAGGAGGGCCATTATTAACCATCAATCAATCAATCAATCACAGAATTTGTAGAGCGCACTACTTACCCGCGAGGGTCTCAAGGTGCTGGGAAAGAAAAGGAAAGGGGGGGTGCCGCTACTGGTCGAACAGCCAGGACTTGAGTAGCCTCCTGAAGGTCAGCAGGTCTTGGGTCTGTCGTAGACTGAGTGGGAGGGTGTTCCAGGTCTTGGCGGCGAGGTGGGAGAAGGATCTGCCGCCGGTGGTAGTTCTTCGGATGCGAGGGACGGTGGCCAGAGAGAGGTCGGCGGAGCGGAGCTGGCGGTTGGGGACGTAGTAGAAGAAGAGTCGTCTGTTGAGGTAGGCTGGGCCGGTCTTGTGGAGTGCTTTGTGTGCGTGGATGGGGAGTTTGAAGGTAAGTGTCTACATGAAACCTGGAGATTTATCCTGCATGTTGGGTGCTTACTGATTTAATTGTTCTCATGTACAAGCTCTGGTGGAAATGTCTTCACAAGGCCCTGTCAACATGGTAAAGTTGGTAAGGTTGCATTCTCTAGCAATGATGTGTATTACTATGGGTACCACCAACACAGGCACCATAGCAGCATACCTCACAAGTTCATGTGAAAGTCCTATCTTCACATACTTGCTCAAATGGAAATTCTCCTGCCCAACATTGTACATTGTATCCATACTGACCTTTGTAGGTCCGCTGCAGTCACCTGTCCAATGTCAATTGCTTCATGTGTAGGCAACACGCACACTCATTCTGTAGCATCAAAGCACACTGTGGCTATTGTATATGTATTGCTACAACCCTGACAAACTGCCACTTACCAGCCACATATTGTACACCATTATGGGTGGATGAATGTGAAGTCCCATGCTTACAGAAAGACATTCTTTAACAAGGCTTGATCAAGGATACACATTGAATTAAACTCATATATGAAGTTCGTAGTCTCTAACCCAAATGAAATGGCTTGACACAGCTCTGGAGTAAAACAATACATATACCTATTGTCTTCCTGACATTAGACACCTACAAGGAAAATTGACTATGGAACAATGAAAAATAGATGTCAGCTTGACAATCCTGGCCTCATAGTTGTAGAGACATATAGGTCAAATGTAAGCACAGTCCTTGCCATTTTCCAACACGGCTTCCCCTGGCCTGGAACATTACTTATATATGGCATCCACAGATTTATGACATGAACCAGAGTAACATAGAAGGCTCCCAACACCGCACAGCAGAATGCTTCTCTTCATTGCATGAGAACTTGACAGTAGTACTGACACTTAAATAGGCATAACGCGTGCCTCCTATGGTGTCTCCTAGTGCAGGCCCACTGTGTGCTCATCAGAACCTACACTGGAAATATAGGGCCATATTGCATTTCTGAAGTAAGATATCCCTCCATTAAATATTATCAAAAGGTGCTCCATACGTCAATGTGTATGTGTGCCGGTAATCGCATTCCACTTGTAAAAATACTGTAACTATTCTCCATATATAAGTACCTCACCTTCACAAGTGAGCCTAGGAGGGCAACAAATCAGACTCATACACATGTCACCTGACCATCACCAATTTCAAATTGAGTGCCAGTTTTAGTAAGCCCTTGCATTGCTCTTGCATCATGCAAGGTGACATAAGGTGACGCAATGGCTTAAGTTGTATTTAACAAGCCATGCAAAGCCATCCGGCATGGCCCTGTGTGGTTTGGTTAATCCAGAGTAAAGTAAGGTAGTGCTAATCGCTACTTGCATTACTCTGCATTGGGAAGGCGTTCTATGTTATGTTATGTTATGTTATTTGCATTTGTTACGCGCACAGCTACTCAAGAGTGACCCGGCGGGGTACCTTAAATGGGAGCTGAGGGTCAACAGAGAAATTACACAAAAAGCTGAGTTTTCAGCCATTTTCTGAAAAGCTTTGGATCCTGGACGCTGCGAAGGTCTAGGGGAAGTGAGTTCCATGCCACCGCTGCCTTGTAGGCCAGGGAGCTACCACCCATTCTCGTAAGGCGGAAGCGAGGAATAACTGCCAAGAGCTGTGCCGCAGAGCGCAGTTGTCTTGGGGGCACATAGAACTTGAACCATTTCCTAAAATATGCCGGACCAAATTGGTACAGAGCTGCATGCGCCAGAGTAAGAGCTTTAAACTGAATCCTTTCTGCCACGGGAAGCCAGTGAAGATCATGCAGATGTTGCTTTATGCTAGATCTTCCAGGAATGTTAAGTAAGGACCTTGCTGCTGTTGTTCTGTACTACTTGCAGTTTCCTCAGCTGGTCACCAGGTAGGCCAATGTACAGAGCATTCCCGTAGTCAATGCGCGAAAGGATCAGGGCGCGGGTAACCATTTCTTTGGCGGCCCTAGGCAGGAGAGGGAGAAATTTCCTAAGTGATCTTAGGGTGCCGGAGATCTTCATTGAACCAGATCCCTAGGTTTTTAACAGACTGACCTTCGGAGTTGGGCAGTGGATATTCAGCCGGCCAGAGTGATTCCTTAAACTGCGAGGGAAAAGTCCCACACAAGAGGATTTCTGACTTGTCCTCATTGCACTTGAGCTGTGCAGAAAGGAGCCATTGAAAAACGGCCGTAAGGCAGGCTCTAACCCTAGCAGGGGATGAGTCATTTTTACTCCATGTAAATAGCAGCTGGGTGTAGCATGGGCGTTCCCATGCATTCACCCATGGATTTTCAGACAATCTCAGATTTACTAAGGTTATTAAATCTGAGATCAATATAGAGTCAATTTTAGTTTTTTTCTTGATGTGTAGCCAATAGGGCTGTGGTTCAATGAAAGCAGCATGCAATAATAAATAATGTATTACTCTCTGTAGTTCCTAGAGCGAATGCAGCTAATTATATGTAGTGAGTGTACATCCTACTGAAGGAGGTCTTGCAGGTTTACCTGATTCAGCGATTTGAAACTTATTTTAATATGACAACTTATGTAAATTGTAATCTGTATGAGTCTTCATAATGTAGCACCTGATGTATAGGTGACACGTATATGGGACATATGTGTACAAAGGTATTTATATGGCTGGATAAGGGGGTACCGATATAGGGGGCATGGTTGAAATTGTGATAAGGCTTGACAGTGTGATATCATGGAAAAACAAAAGTTTATTTTAGAGGAGGAAAGCCAAGCAACAAATAGAATCACATTGTGAAACATGGAATACACAAAATAAGATTGAGCTACTAAATATTACCATTAGCAAAAAAAGGATGCTTCATGACAAGAACAGAGGAACATGCTAAATTACATGACACCAACAGAAGACTGCAGTTAAATGTAAAGTAGATGGCATGATGACAAACACATGACAAACCCCGACCTCCCTCATGGACATCCGAAGGAACTTCAAGACATGGCTCTTCCAGACGAAACAGGCATTAGCTCCTCCTCCCACCGCAGGCCTACCCTACTCAGTGCCTGGATACCCTCACGGATGATTAGCTGAGCTCTACAAATCCACATAACATAGCATAACATAACATAACATAACGGAAACAGTCATGGTTGGTTCACTTGGGAACTCAACAATGTCATCTTCCCTTGCCTAGATTGGAGAAGAACAGTCAATAGTGTCCAGGTGTTTGTTGTAGCTGGCTTCAACCATCGGGGGCTGGGAGTAGTCGAAGACTTGTTGCTCATCAAGGACAAGCTACTGTACAGAAGAGGCAGGTATTTCCTCTGAAAAAGATGTAGGAAATGTTTGCATTTTTTAGAGGTTGTAATTGATGTTGACATTGTTATTTAGATTATGACAGAAATGTATTTCACTTCCTCATACACTGGAATATTTCAATCATATTTAGCAACATGGTGATTTGGCGAAATTGTAGACTAGGCCAAAGTCATTACTATGCACAGATGCTGTTGGTTCACACCCTCATTTGGTATTATGGCAATGTTTATATGTAAGTGCAACAGTTTACCATATTGACACACACATAAGTTATGCTTATACATCCCTACATTGTTCATTTCTAAATAATCATTTGAAAAATCAATGTATCAACAAAATTAATTCTTATCACATTGGGGTCCTAGCCGCTTAAAATTGCTGCACATACCGGTATATTCTCTGAAGCTTCAACAGTAATAAATAGTCAATTGAGAGGATCTCCATGCTCTAACCATGTTCACCAGGTGTAATGCGACCAAAATATTATTTGAGTATTTCTGTTATATTGTGCCATCACTTTTCTATTACATTGTGTAGAACTCACATATCAAGGTGACAAATTTCACATTATTATTGAGTAATCAAATTTGAGCCTTAACGTCCACACATATTTCTGAACATTACACACATTATGATGGATGATAGCATTACAATATATTACTACATTGTGCTAAATATAACTCCTCTAGCTTGCCTGAACTGCAGCGCTATAAATCACATTTATTTACCTAAATGAGTTTTAAGATATGATTAGATGGAACCTTTTACGATTCAATTCAATTCAATTCTTAAACCTTTATTTTTGCTCCCGGCCATAAAAGCACACAGTTAAAAAATGATAACACATAAATGGTCAAAATTCAATAATTATTTGTTATAAAAACAAGTATACCTATAAACCACCTTAAAATACAACAATCATATGTATGATGATGACCATTCAACTTCATAACACAGAAACACTTCGTCAGTGTGATAAACCTTTTATTTTTTAAAAATGTGTGCACATTATCATGATAGCATCATTGTTAACCATTAGAGACACACATGTTTGCCCTGATTTTCCACATAGCCAACAGGTAACGGGAGAGTGCAAAAACGAATGGTTTGCTAAGGTCCGTTTTTAATATCATTAGGGCAAGTTTATGCTCTCTAATCCCCAAATTCCAGGAAAGAAGAGAAATCCAACACTGCCTACTCATTAAGTAGGCTGGGCAAAAAAGCATTACATGTTCTAAAGTCTCCTTAAAAGCCCCGCATGCCGGACACAGCTGTTTATCAACCATAGGGAATTTGGCCCATTTACGTTGTCCATCTACAAGACCATTTTCATGACAAAAGAATTGCCTATGTGGAAAAAGGACCCTTCGAAAAATAGAGTTAATTAGATACTTTAAGGCAATTGGTACTCAAAGACTGTCAAAACATGAGAAATTTGTGTCATAGAGATACTGTAATTATCAGCATGATTTGGAAAAAAGCGCGATGAACAAAGTGTCTTTGAAATATCGCCGTCGAAAATTGGCATGTAACTCGTGGTGTTAGTGATAACAGACAGGGCCGTCTTGGTTTCCCGTCCGCGTGTGGTAAATTACACAACCTCTGAAATAGTAAATAGTAAATATGGAACATTCATGATGCACAAAAGTCAAGTAACGGAGCTCAGCACATTCTCATGCAACAAAGCACTGAATGAGTCTTAGTAAATCTGGGCCCAGGTGTTTGTTAGCTCAGGGTATGCAGGTTCAAACTGTGAATCTTTCTTCTGGGAACAATAGCAGGGAAGGTAATTAAGCATAGTTTCAATGGTTCTTTACTGTTTTGGGAATATAAGGGCATAATATACAAAGATCTTTTGTGTTTGCAAACCCTGTGAGTCTTACAATTACAGGGTTTCTGACCACAAAATGTCTTTTTGGTACGTATGATACTTATGATATGGTTTGGAAAAACATTTGTAACTCACAAAATGAGTTCACCAACTCATAAGAAATCACATTGTGAAATATGCATTCCTCCTTAACTGCAATTCTGTATTGTATGTATCAGTGGTTTACTAGAGCAATTGTGGTTCAAAACCATTGATCTGCTACTGACACCTCAACGGCGGTGATAACTGATTTGCAAATTGGAAGGTGTCCCTTGGGATATATTCTCCTCTTTTAATGGTGTTGGCAGTATCAGAGGAAGTAGACAGTGGCCCAGAGGACCACTGCCTGCTCTCCTTGATGTTTTCCCAAATGGAAACCTTTTTTTTAAAAAAAGCAGCACTGGTTCCTTAAATGAAATTGGGCTGCAGACAAAAATTCTATTTGCATGATGGTCTGCTGTTCCTTGCAGGCCATAATTCTTAAGATTGCAGCCAATAATGGGGAGCTAACATATAGTGTCCTGCCAAATTAATATTTATTAGGCAGGTAGTTTTGTATCCTCCTGTGACTAGACACTTTGTGATACACCTTATTAGTACATAGTTTCCATCACAAAATTAAAGACGGATGTAAAGTTGGTGCACAATCTGCAACGTTTTTGCACTTCTTCGTACCATATATGGTGCTGGGAATCAAATGCTAGGACATATCGGTCCAAATAAATTTCACAGCATACTATATCATGATCTGTAACACATTCCAGCAAAGAATAGCTCTTCCATTTGTGAAATTGCAAATTTTCATTCCCATGGATCATGTCTATCCCCCATTGATGTACCAATGCAAGACAGCTCCAAGATACCTACATTCTCTTTGTGTGAAATCTAAAGGGTGTAGCCACTGCTTAAATATTTTGCACTTCCTCCTCAATTACTAAATCACAAGTGAGCACTTGGGATAAAAACATTAAATAAAACAACTTTTTAGAAAAGAAAGATTTGTTTCAATTCAGGTTGCTGTATGTTCATAATTTTCTTCAATAAGTAGTATCATTTTTGGAAATGCATGGAATGAATCGTTTTTTAACATTTGCACAATTGTTCAACCATTTGCCAACAAATATAATAACAATTGGACATTTATTTTCAGTGTATTTAATTCCAAGACTTGCAGCATTCCTGGATTAATGGAAAAACCTAATCTGAGCATGAATGAAGACTTCATAGTGGTTGGATTTTCTGATATTCCACAGTTGCAAATCCCTCTATTTTTTGTTTTTTTACTGGTTTACCTATTTACTTTTTTGGGGAACTTTTTGATCATGATAACAATTTGCTCAAATCCACATTTGCACACACCTATGTATTTCTTCCTGACATATTTGTCCTTTCTTGATATAAGTTACACCATGGTCATTTTTCCGAAGATGCTGTGCTACTTCTTTATGAAAGGTGTACAGGTTTCTCTCACTGAATGCCTGCTTCAGTTGTATTTTTTCATGGGCATAGGTTCCATAGAGTTCCTGCTCCTCACAGTCATGGCTTATGATAGGTATGTCGCCATCTGCAATCCTTTTCATTACATGTCCATCATGAACAATGCTGTATGCATGAGACTGGCTGTTGGAAGCTGGGGAGTTGGTCTTATAAATGCAATTCCACACATTGTACTAATTTCCCGGCTCTCCTTCTGCAAATCCCACATAATTAATCACTTCTTTTGTGATATGACAGCCATTTTGAAGATCTCTTGCACTGACACTGTTATAATTGATACACTTAACTACATCAATGGAGTTGTAATAGTATTTATGTCATTTATTTTAATCATTATATCTTATAGCAAAATAACCTCCTCAATCCTGAAAATGAAGTCTAAGGTCGGCCAACACAAAGCCTTCTCCACGTGTGCCTCCCACCTCACTGTGGTTATGTTATACTATGGATCTGTACTTTTTACCTACATGCGACCAACATCAACGTATTCAATGTCAGAGAGTAAGATATCATCTTTGGCGTATGTCGCTATTACCCCTTTGTGCAACCCTATTATATACAGTCTGAAAAACACAGAGTTTAAAAATGCTCTGTTAAAGAGAAAAGCACAGCCTACATTTTAAAAACAAGAACTCAGCATTTTTCAATGCTAGCAGCAACCTACAAAACCATTTTAAGGCATGGTATCAGAATATCGCTGTACATAAATAATGTGTCCTAAATATAGTTCACAAACTATCAATTTATTGGCGTCTATAGAAAATGTACAAAGTATGTATGTAGATAATATTTTTGTAGCCAATAATATGACATAAAAAGACAGTTAACATCCATTAGACACCAGTTTTCTGTTGAAAGAATATAGGATTAAATGTAAGTCTGTGTTGTGCTGATAACATGCTGAGTAGAGTGACTAGGACTTTGCTGATAAGCCTTGTAAATTCAATTTAATCAAGTGTCTTTAACAATACATGTATTAATAATGACTATGTTAAAATCGGAAAAGATGCCACACAGGATTTCTTTGGTACTTTACATGTGGCAATAGCCACATTTGATATTCTTTGTCTTGAATATATATGCTCAAGTATTTCTGTGCTTTAAGTATAAAAAGTGAAAAGGTTATTAAAGTCATATGCAATAATTAGTTTTGTGTTTGGAATTAAGTCTTGACCATTGCATAAACACATACCAAAAACCCAACTCAGATATGTTTTCTTTATATAGGCTATTTTTTCGGTCTTTCACCCTGCCTCATTTTTCTTAGAATACTGAGTTATTGTAGATTCAGCTAGTCAAAGTATTTGTAAATATGTATTAATCCGGGATACTTGATTGTTTGTTGTTGTTGTAATAGTTCCTACTATTTGTTCCCTACTTCATGATTGTGTTGTCACCTTAGAATCCATACCTCTTCTCTGTAAAGTGTTTGTTTCTCAAGGTACGGTTTTGATCATTGCAAGGTGACTCATTAAGATCTCATTGTGGAGTGTGTAATCAAGGTCTTGTAAGTCAAATCATCAAGATCAAATTGCTAGGTGAATCATCAAGGTCTCATTGCAGGGTGAATTACCTAAATCTCATTGTTAGGTGAATCATCTAGATCTCAGTGTAAGGTGACCCATCAAGATAACATTGAAGGGTGTATAATAATCAAGATCTCATTGCAATGCAAATTGTCAAGATCTAATTGCAGAGTGAATCTGTAAATTAATGAGCGAATAACAGGTTAAGATCTTATCAAAGGACAATACAAAACTATTTTTAAGGGTCCACTACTTGTCTTTTTAGATTTTCATGAAATCTTAGAGCAAGAATTAAGCCTTGATTGTGTTGTAGTGTCACTATTTGGAAACAGTTTCCTCAAAATCTTGCTTACCATCAAAACAGAATGCCTTGTGCTGGATTCAGCCAGTAACCATAGTCTCACTGGCTTTCAAATATTTTTTTCTTTGAGGCAATATTCTCTCTTTTTTCCATTCACAGTTTGCCTGGAAGCACGAATAATATTTTAGAAGCAGATCAAAAGAATCACTCCTGCAAAATATATTTAAAAAGACAATCTTTAAAAGTTGAATGCTTTGAAAATGTGCACTCACACGATTTCTGTCTTTGACATACCTCAACAGTTGCCCTTTTATCCTGGGGTAAGCTTGCAAATGTTTAAGACTCTACTTGCCCTTGTGACTACTTTGTTAGTGTAAATTTGTAGTTCCTTCTGTATCTAAGATACAGTACCTATGGTCAATTGTTCCTCAAGTCTTCAAGGAGTTCGTTTTTTACTGCTTGCTTGCATCAAAACAATTAGAATGAATAAGTAACTTGTACCATTTACTTCTGTGCACCAACCACCTGGAACAACATTCCTGTATCCATATGCACTACACCAATCCTGCCCCAATTTGATTGTATGTGTTTTACTTGAAAAACAAACACAGAGAAAATGATCCTGACAAATGTATGTATTCTAACCATTAATAAGCAATACTAAAACCAACCTGGAGAAAAACACTCTTAAATAAAAAAATTGCTTCTTCATGTTTGTAGTTCTCTTTATTCATTTGAAGAGGGGGTTAACTCCCTTAACTCACTGTTTTTTAAAGGGAGATTTCTGTTTGAGCCTCCTCTTCCCCTCTCCTCCTCCTCCATGTATTTCTGTTATCTCTTCCCTATCTACTGGTAGCACTGCCCTTTCCTGCTTTCCCCCTTTTTTCGAATAGACATGTAATTTTTTCATAAATACATACTGTTTTCTTATCTGCATGATAGAGTTTCATTAGGCTGTCTTTCTTTATTATGGAAATTTGTAAAAATTATGGGATTCTCCCAATTTAGAAAAGATCTGAACACCTCTTTAAAGAACAATACATCATGTTGCAGTAACAATCCTCTTCTGCTCCAAGAAGCAAGCCATCTGCACACTCTGGGTCTGATTCACAAACTGCATTTATAGTATGTTTTGTAGTATGACAATAGTGCTAAAAGACTAGCTACGAGGTGCTATTAACAGACAGAAATTGTGATGCTACATGCGCTTTTGAATATGTTTACTACTTTTCAGTATTCTCAAACTTCCCTTTTGTACAAACTTACACATTTGTAGTAACTTAAACTTTTGTAGAATGTCCCTGCCTTCATTATTTTCTATGGGACTGTGTTGCTGTACCAGTGGTTAATCTTGAGAAGTGCTGAACGTACTACAAAGGTTTAAGGGCCTAATGTTGGCGAGTGCCATGTTTCTCCCCCAGGGTGATGAATTACTACTTTGCCCCGATGGAGATGCCACCCACCAAATTTAGAAATGGTATGCCTGTCCAGTGGACATTTTTAACATTGGCGGGAACTGCCATCACAGTGGTTCTTGTCAATGCATTGTAAGTTTGAGAGATGGCCCCATCAGCATGACAGAGCCAAAAGGCAAGCATACAAAGTATATATTTTTTCAAACAATACCTTCTTTGCCATCGGGTTTTCTCCCATGGTGAGGGGGCATTGAGCACTTTTCAATGCCCCTTACCACCAGGTTTTTCCTGGCAGTGATGGGCATTGAAAATCAGCTGTATGTCCTCCGATCTAAACTATGTGGATAATGAAATCTTACTTCATGTTTAACTAAAAAACTTGAAATTAAATGGAAAGAAGACAGGTTAAACTGATGCAAATAGGAGAAAAAATGAATTTCTCTGGAACACCAAAGGTTAAAGTGAAGTTATAGAGACTATAGGTGACTATGGGCCAGGTTTTCATAGGTTTGGGTTTGCAATTACCTAATAGTGTCTTTTTGCAATTTGGTATTTGGTAATAGCTAACAGCCATGTACAATTGTGTTTTACACATTTAGTGATTCCCAGTGAGTCACAAATAGACCTACCACAATAATATTCATGAGATAGGTCTCAGTTTGCGACACATTGGGAATCACAAACATCACAGGGATGGGAGCCTGCTGGGGTCAGGAGACCACCAAGACTGTGATTACTTTTAAATAAAGAAATCTTTTTTTCAAATGCAGCCCCTTTTTCTTAATGGAAAATGGAATGCATTTCAAAATGAAAAGTTTTCTTTTCATTTTTTCAGAGTAGGCAGTGGCCCGTGGACTACTGGCTGCTGTTAAAAAATGTTTTCACGAACATTCACGAAAGGAAAGGGGTCCCTTGGGGACTCCTTCCCATTTGTGAATGGTTTAACAGCAACTCCGAGTTGGTGGTAAAATGCAAATGTTTTGAGACCACATTTCAGTCGCAAAACATTCACACATGCCACTGCGAGTCACTATCTGAAAGAAACACGTTAGTTATAGATTCCTTACCTTAGAATTACCCCCAGGCGTCAGACTGGATCGGAAAGATTTTTGGTTAGCAGTACCTCTGCACGTCGGAAGGTGGCGTCGGTCGGCTCCGCGTTCGTCGTCGGCGTCGTGGTCACCGGGATGATGTCACGGCAGCTACTTAGACGCCGCCCTCGCACGCTGACCTCGGTTCTTTCTTTTTCCGCGCCAGCCAGCGCAGATCCGGGAAGAGCGGTACCTCAGTCATTTTTTGACTAACTTTTTCTCGACTCTTGTCGACTTCTTTTCTCGAGTCTTCGACTCCGAAAAGGTGCGCGAGGGATGCCCGGTTGCAAGGCCTGTGGATCCTGTCATCGCATGATGTCGGTGACGGATCCGCACTGCGTGTGTCTTTTCTGCCTGGAGCGCGACCACGACCCCAAGTCGTGCTCCGACTGCCGGTCGATGGTGCCGAAGGCTTTGCAGGAGCGGTCCCGAAAGCTGCTTGAACACTGGCAGTCGGCTCCGCGCCGTTCGAGAGGGAGGTCGAGGGACCGGTCGCGGAGCCATCGCCATTCCAGCTCGAAGTCATCGAAGTCTTCGCACTCGGGGTCGGGTAAGTCGAAGCATAAGAAGAAGTCGAAGAAGGGTCGACTCCGAGCTTCCCTCCCTTTCCGGGACCCGGAGCGACCCCCGCCCAGCTTCGTACGTTCTGTGAGGCGATGGACGCCATCTTTGGGCGGACTAACCCCGCCGGTGCGCCTTCGGGCCCCACGGACTCGGTTGGGGGCCTAGGTCTTCGCTGCAGGTGGCTCCGGCTCCCGCGCCACAGGCCCCCTTGGATCCAGGCCTGGATCTGGATCGGCGCCAGTTGACCTCATTACGCCGGTGCCGTTTCCTACGGCACCACTACCGCGCTCGACACCGGTCGGCTCACCGGCCGGTGTCGACCCCGGCCTCCTTCCCGACGTGGACACGGAGCCGGACCGGCATCGTCCGACGCCGGATCCGGCGCCGGGTGGGGTTTTCATGCCCCTGTTCACTCCTGGGGCCCTTTACACCAACAGTGGCACCCAGAGGACGATGAGGAGGACTGGGAGGGGTCAGATGACCCTTTAACTGACCAGCTAGAGTCTGAACAGGACTGGAGAGAGGAACTGAGGGATGCCAGTGGTCTTGACACTTCACCTGACCTTGGCATGTTGTCTCCTCCTACCGTGGCTACGGAGGAGGGAGCGTCATATGCTGTGGTGTTGCGTATGGCGGCCGAGGCTCCCAACCTCGAGCATCCTACGGTGGCGGTCAGGACTAACCTCCTGACTGAGGTGCTTCAACCGGCAGCGAGCTCTTCGGAGCCCCTGCTGCCCTTTAATGAGGCCCTCACCGACCTCCTTTTGGGCACGTCGTCCAGGCCCAACACGGGGGCTCCCATGGACAGGATGATCACCCGACGCCACTGCCCGGCTCCGGGCAACCCCACTTTCCTCTCCCAACACCCCACCCCGGAGAGCTTGGTGGTCCAAGCCTCCACCTCCAAAAGCGGCTTCCCTACCGCTCCACCGGAAAGGGAATCCAAGAAGCTGGACCATCTTGGGAAGAAAATTTTCTCTTCCGCCAGCTTAGGACTGCGGTCCATAAACACTGCATGTCTCTTGTTAATGTTAATGTTAATGTTAAAAATAATTTATAAAGCGCACGTACACCAGGAGGCTTCATGGCGCTATAAAAGGCTCCAAGTGCTATCCGATAGAACATCAGTCATAGGCCTGTACAAAAAGCCATGTTTTGAGGGACTTCCTAAACTGCAGGAGGTTTGTGCAAGACCGTATTTCCAGCGGAAAAGAATTCCACAGTTTGGGGGCAAGAATCGCAAATCTGCGGCCTCCTTGACGCACCCGCTTGAATGTCGGAGTGATAAGGAGTGAGAGGTGGGCAGAACGTAGGTTACGTAAGGGGGTATGTTTAGAAATCAGGCTGTTGATGAAGACAGGACTATTGCCATGCAAGGATTTAAAAATAAGGCAACCTGTTTTAAAGGCACAGCGCTGGGCGATAGGGAGCCAGTGCAGTTTCTTCAGCAAGGGAGTCGCTTATTGCCATTTAGGTTGTCGGAAAATCAGTCGGGCTGCATGGTTTTGGACCATCTGAAGCCGTTTAAGCAGATAGAGAGGCATGCCCAAGTACACAGAATTGGCGTAGTCAAGATGTGACAGGACAGTGGCTATTATGACCACAATCAGGGCTTCCCGAGTAAGAAGGCGGTGTATCTTCCTGATCTTGCGCATTTGGAAGAAACACTTAGAAATGACCGCACCGACCTGGGTTTTTAATGAAAGGTCATTGTTGAGGGAAACTCCAAGTGTTTTGGCCGAGGGGGACGGGGAAGGAGGAGGTCCTAGCTCTGGAGGCCAGTAATGGGGGCCCCAGTACTTATGACTGTCCCCAGTAAGAACAAGCTCTGTCTTACCCGGGTTCAGTTTAAGATGGTTGAGGTCCATCCATTGTTGAATGTGCCGCATTGTAGCCTGAAAGTCCATGACCGAGTTTTGTGAGTTATCGATCTTGAAGAGTAATTGGAGGTCATCTGCATAATTAAAAACAGTCACCTTCATATCTTTGAGGGACTGGATCAAGGGGGCAATATAAAGATTAAATAAATGGGGAGAAAGAGCCGAGCCCTGTGGAACGCCACAAGTGATTTTACGTGGGGGAGCTGAAAAATGGCCTTGGCAGACAGCCTGGGAACGATCTTCCAAAAAGGAAGCAAGCCAGAGAGCCGCCGTACCTTGAATACCAGCATGTTTGACACGGTCGAGCAGAATAGTGTGGTCGACCGTGTCAAAGGCGGCAGAGAGGTCCAGTAATACCAGTGCCTGAGGGGAACATCTGTCTGCATTGTCCCGGAGAGTATCCAGGACAGCGAGGATTACAGTTTCAGTAGAGTGGGCCGGCCGAAACCCTGCCTGATAAGGGTCCAGGTATTTAGGTTCCTCCAAAAAGTTAGATAAACATTTAGCTACATGGGCTTCCAAGATCTTCGCCAAAAATGGAAGCAAAGAGATCGGGCGGTAATTAGACAGGAGAACGGGATCCGCTCCAGATTTTTTTAGGAGGGGTACCACTGTAGCTTTCTTGAAAGCCAAGGGAACTTGGCCAGATAAAAGTGACTCGTTCAAAAGAGCGAGTGCAGGGCTCGGATAGACTGCAAGGCAGTCCTTTAGTATATGTGGTGGGCAGCAGTCAGAGGGGGCACCTGATTTAACTTTTACAAGAAGATCTTGGAAAGTCTCCATTCTGATAGAGGGGAAACAGCTAATACTACAGTTGTTACTATGCAAAACAGAAGGGTTCTGGATGGAAAAATGCTTAGGGATACTGGCTTTAATAGTAATAATTTTTTCAATAAAGTAATCATTTAAAGAGTTACACAGTGTTTGGGAGGGTGTAGCCTTCAGAAGAATTCTATCAGGATTGGCTAATTCATTAATAATAGAATAAATTTCCTTAGAACTATTATTGGACTTCAAAATACACGTAGAAAAATGGGCGGCTTTGGCCGTAAGGATGTTCCTCTTAAATTCCTTCCGAGCTGCAATATAGAGGAGTTTTTTATCGGGGGAGTACTTCAGTCGCCACTGCCTCTCAAGTTGGCGCAAAGCCAACTTCTGGATTTTAAGTTCAGTGGAGAACCATCGCTGTGCGTCTGCGCGACGGGCCAGTTTAACTTTTTTAAAGGGTGCATGCTTATTGCTAGCATTAAGTAGCCACTCGGATACGTTCATTTCCGATGCATTAATGTCAGTGCCAGAGGATGGGACTGTGTTGGATAATGTGTCAAGAAAATCCTTTTTGTTGACATTATTCCATTTTCTAGCAGAACTGCCTTCAGCCGTACTAATTTTCTCGATAGCCGGAAGAGTACATGTAAATTTTATTAAATAGTGGTCAGACCAAATGCAAGGGACGATTGTAGGGATAGAAATGGTCAGACCAATAGTCCAGACTTGATCGAGGATATGCCCTTTCAAGTGAGTAGGGGATGAGATCTGTTGGGTAAAATTTTGATTTGTAAGAAGATCAGTCATCTCAGCTGATTGTACCCCTTCCTGGGGGTCATTGTACCAGTAATTAAAATCTCCTACGAGAAGAATCTTGGCATGCTCAATCACTAGTTTAGCCATCTGTTCACTAAGTGAGAGGGGAAAGGAAGGCATCTGATAGGGTGGCCTATAGATTAATACACAGACAAAGGAATCATTGACAGATTCAAAGTGTATCACTATGTTCTCTGTCTCTTTAAGAGCAAGACATGTCAAGGAGCAAGAATTAAAATTAGTATGAATGATGGCTGCGACCCCCCTGGTTTACCAGGTGGACGGTTGGCAAAAATGATATAGTAATCGGGGGGTAATGCTGCCAACATATCAGGGGCAGAGTCGACAGTGAGCCAACTTTCAGTCAGTAATAAAACGTCAGGTTTATCAGTGGTCAGTAAGAGGAATATGTCCAACTGATGTCTGACAAGAGAGCGGGTATTAAGGTAGTGGATCGATAGGGGCCTAGCTTCAGGTTTAGCCTGGCTATGTGAGATGTGCTTGGGAGTGGTGGAAGTCTGTATTTCAGGAAACGTGCTTCGATTGATAAAAATTCTGTGTTTAGATAAGAGGGAGAGAGTTTCACGGGCAAGGTGCGGATGGGTGGAATGAATATTTTTCAATGTTTCAGAGGGGTAGCTAATAGGATGGACATAGTGAATGGACCCTGGGCCCGGATGGGCGCGGACGGCCGCAGACGGGCTTGCCTTTGGCGCGCCTTCGGCGCGCCGCCAGCGCGCCCGCTGCGCGCATCCGCTGCGCTCCCGCGCTGCGAGCTGCATTTACCTCCGTTCCCCGCCCTCAGCTCCACCCTCTCGCAACGTGATTGGCTGCTACCGGGGGAGTCACTAGGAGCAGCAAGGGCTTAGGCGTGGGGGCGATAGCGAATAGGAAGCAACAAATTCAAATACAATTTTAAAAAAAGAGCGTGAGTGATTTTAAAAACAGTCATTAATTCAGGATAAAACAGCGCTTTAGCAGGCCAATGAAACGAGACCTGATAGCAAGGAAAGCCTAATGGAGAGCTCCCGCGCTGCGAGCTGCATTTACCTCCGTTCCCCGCCCTCAGCTCCACCCTCTCGCAACGTGATTGGCTGCTACCGGGGGAGTCACTAGGAGCAGTAAGGGGCCGGAAACAGTCGGCTTAGGCGTGGGGGCGATAGCGAATAGGAAGCAACAAATTCAAATACAATTTTTAAAAAAGAGCGTGAGTGATTTTAAAAACAGTCATTAATTCAGGATAAAACAGCGCTTTAGCAGGCCAATGAAACGAGACCTGATAGAAAGGGAAGCCTAATGGAGAGCTCCCGCGCTGCGAGCTGCATTTACCTCCGTTCCCCGCCCTCAGCTCCACCCTCTCGCAACGTGATTGGCTGCTACCGGGGGAGTCACTAGGAGCAGCAAGGGGCCGGAAACAGTCGGCTTAGGCGTGGGGGCGATAGCGAATAGGAAGCAACAAATTCAAATACAATTTTTAAAAAGAGCGTGAGTGATTTTAAAAACAGTCATTAATTCAGGATAAAACAGCGCTTTAGCAGGCCAATGAAACGAGACCTGATAGCAAGGAAAGCCTAATGGAGAGCTCCCGCGCTGCGAGCTGCATTTACCTCCGTTCCCCGCCCTCAGCTCCACCCTCTCGCAACGTGATTGGCTGCTACCGGGGAGTCACTAGGAGCAGCAAGGGGCCGGAAACAGTCGGCTTAGGCGTGGGGGCGATAGCGAATAGGAAGCAACAAATTCAAATACAATTTTTAAAAAAGAGCGTGAGTGATTTTAAAAACAGTCATTAATTCAGGATAAAACAGCGCTTTAGCAGGCCAATGAAACGAGACCTGATAGAAAGGGAAGCCTAATGGAGAGCTCCCGCGCTGCGAGCTGCATTTACCTCCGTTCTCCGCCCTCAGCTCCACCCTCTCGCAACGTGATTGGCTGCTACCGGGGGAGTCACTAGGAGCAGCAAGGGGCCGGAAACAGTCGGCTTAGGCGTGGGGGCGATAGCGAATAGGAAGCAACAAATTCAAATACAATTTTTAAAAAAGAGCGTGAGTGATTTTAAAAACAGTCATTAATTCAGGATAAAACAGCGCTTTAGCAGGCCAATGAAACGAGACCTGATAGCAAGGAAAGCCTAATGGAGAGCTCCCGCGCTGCGAGCTGCATTTATCTCCGCTCCCCGCCCTCAGCTCCACCCTCTCGCAACGTTATTGCTGCTACCGGGGAGTCACTAGGAGCAGCAAGGGGCCGGAAACAGTCGGCTTAGGCGTGGGGGCGATAGCGAATAGGAAGCAACAAATTCAAATACAATTTTTAAAAAAGAGCGTGAGTGATTTTAAAAACAGTCATTAATTCAGGATAAAACAGCGCTTTAGCAGGCCAATGAAACGAGACCTGATAGCAAGGAAAGCCTAATGGAGAGCTCCCGCGCTGCGAGCTGCATTTACCTCCGTTCCCCGCCCTCAGCTCCACCCTCTCGCAACGTGATTGGCTGCTACCGGGGGAGTCACTAGGAGCAGCAAGGGGCCGGAAACAGTCGGCTTAGGCGTGGGGGCGATAGCGAATAGGAAGCAACAAATTCAAATACAATTTTTAAAAAAGAGCGTGAGTGATTTTAAAAACAGTCATTAATTCAGGATAAAACAGCGCTTTAGCAGGCCAATGAAACGAGACCTGATAGCAAGGAAAGCCTAATGGAGAGCTCCCGCGCTGCGAGCTGCATTTACCTCCGTTCCCCGCCCTCAGCTCCACCCTCTCGCAACGTGATTGGCTGCTACCGGGGGAGTCACTAGGAGCAGCAAGGGGCCGGAAACAGTCGGCTTAGGCGTGGGGGCGATAGCGAATAGGAAGCAACAAATTCAAATACAATTTTTAAAAAGAGCGTGAGTGATTTTAAAAACAGTCATTAATTCAGGATAAAACAGCGCTTTAGCAGGCCAATGAAACGAGACCTGATAGCAAGGAAAGCCTAATGGAGAGCTCCCGCGCTGCGAGCTGCATTTACCTCCGTTCCCCACCCTCAGCTCAACCCTCTCGCAACATGATTGGCTGCTACCGGGGGAGTCACTAGGAGCTGCAAGGGGCCGGAAACAGTCGGCTTAGGCGTGGGGGCGATAGCGAATAGGAAGCAACAAATTCAAATACAATTTTTAAAAAAGAGCGTGAGTGATTTTAAAAACAGTCATTAATTCAGGATAAAACAGCGCTTTAGCAGGCCAATGAAACGAGACCGTTATTCGCACTCAGTGTGGAATACGGTGGCGCAAGTGCTGCCTCAGTGTCCAGAGGAGGCCCGGGCAGAGCTCTCCCAGGCTGTCGCCGCCGGGAGAGATGCAGCTAAGTTTACGATCTGTTGTGGGCTGGACACCGCCGACTCTCTGGGCAGGACCATTTCAACGTCGGTAGCGCTCCGTCGCTACACCTGGATGAGGTCCACTGGCTTTTCAGGGGATGTCCAGAACACCTTGATGGACATGCCCTTTGATGGCCGTCGCCTTTTTTGGCAACAAAGCAGACAACGCCCTAGAGCGCTTTAAGGACTCATGGGCTACGGCCAAGTCCTTGGGCCTCTCCTCCCGTCCGGCACAGTCTGCTTTTTGCCCCTTTCGTGGCTACGGAAGGGGTGCCCCGCTACGTCCCACCCAGGGCCACAGGCCGCAGCAAGTTACCCAACCTTCACGCGGCCGGGGACGTGGGAACCAACGTTGTGGTTCAGGGGGCCAGCGGGCGGGCCAGTCCACCAACCCGCCCTCTGCAGCAGCCTCCAAACCCTCCTAGTCCGACCTTCCAGGCCCATCAAACACCAATGGGCGGCAGGATTCGCCATCACCTCCCCCACTGGCGCACCATCACTTCGGACAGGTGGGTTTTGCAGATAGTCCAAAGGGGCTACTTCCTCCCCTTTGAGACTACCCCTCCAGCCATGCCACCACATTACCACTGCATTTCGGAGGATCATCTGGCCCTTCTCCAGCAGGAAGTTACGGCTCTCTTGGCCAAGGGAGCCATCGAGCGTGTTCCTGTCCCAGAAGTAGGTCGTGGTTGTTACTCCCACTACTTTCTGGTTCCCAAGAAAGACAAGGGCCTGCGTCCTATCTTGGACCTCAGGGACATCAATCGCTTCCTCCGGAAGGAGAAGTTCAAAATGTTGACGCTTGCTCAGGTCTTGTCTGCCCTCGACCCGCAAGACTGGATGGTAGCGTTGGACTTGCAGGACGCTTATTTTCACATCCCCGTCCTGCCGGCCCATCGGTGTTACCTGCAGTTCACGGTAGGCCACGAGCACTTTCAGTTCACCGTGCTCCCCTTTGGCCTTACCAGCGCCCCTCGGGTGTTCACGAAAGTGATGGCGGTGGTCGCAGCTCATCTGCGCAGATCAGGGGTTTCAGTCTTCCCCTATCTCGACGACTGGCTGTTGAAGGCGGGCTCGCCCCATACAGTCGTCTCCCACCTCCAGACTACGGCCGACCTCCTGCATATGCTGAGGTTCTCCATCAATGTGCCGAAGTCGCACCTGATTCCCTCTCAGAAGCTCCTCTTCATCGGAGCGGTTCTGGACACGATGCAGTTTCGGGTCTATTCTCCTGAACAGCGAGTCCGGGATATTTGGGCTATGATTCCGATCTTTCAGCCTCTGTCCCGGGTTTTGGTCAGGATGACCCTGAGGCTGCTGGACCTCATGGCCTCCTGCATCCTGCTGATCGATCATGCCAGGTGGCATATGCGGGCTCTGCAGTGGGACCTGAAGTTCCAGTGGGTGCAGCATCAGGGAAATCTGTCCAATTGCGTCCAGATCTCGGAGGGCACTGCCCGACAACTGCAGTGGTGGCTTACGAACCAGGATTGGGTCAATGGCAGATCCCTTTCCCTTCCCCAACCAGACCACACTGTGGTGACAGATGCCTCCCTTCTGGGATGGGGCGGCCATATGACAGAGGCGGAGATCAGAGGCCTCTGGTCTCCGGAGGAGTCCGGGCTTCACATCAACCTTCTGGAGCTCCGGGTGATTCGTCTTGCACTGAAGGCATTCCTTTCCTCTGTCCGGGGAAGAGTAGTGCAGGTGTTCACGGACAACACCACCGCCATGTGGTATTGCAACAGACAGGGCGGGGTGGGTTTGTGGACCCTATTTCAGGAGGCCCTCCGCCTCTGGACATGGCTGGAACATCAAGGCATTTCCTTGGTGGTTCAACACCTGGCAGGTTCTCTGAATGCCAGGGCGGACGAACTCAGCCACAGGTGCATGATGGATCACGAATGGCGTCTTCACTCGGAGGTGGTGCAAGGTCTCTTTCAACAGTGGGGAGATCCTTGGTTAGATCTATTCGCCACCGAAGAGAACGAGCAATGTCAGCAATTCTGCTCATTGGAATTTCCAAGGCGGCACTCGCTCGGCGACGCCTTTCGTCGCGAGTGGAGTTGCGGTCTGTTGTACGCCTTTCCGCCTATACCACTTCTGCCTAGAGTGCTGAAGAAGATCAAGTGCGACCGGGCCCAAGTCATTCTTGTGGCTCCGGATTGGGCACGAAGAGTCTGGTATCCCGAACTGCTCAACATGGCCATCGCTCCTCCCATCGGACTGCCTCTTCGGGAGGATCTTCTGTCGCAGCAGCAGGGAACGGTCCTCCACCAGAACCTGTCCAGTCTCCACCTCCTTGTGTGGAGATTGAGTGGCGGCAGGTGACGTCTTTCGACCTGCCTTCCTGAAGTTTGTGACGTAATCTTGGCAGCCAGGCGTCCCTCCACAAAGACGGTATACGCCTGCAGGTGGAACAAATTTGTGGTATGGTGCACAGCAAAGGCTGTGGATCCCCTTTCTGCCCCTCTTTCTGAAGTTCTCTTGTTCCTTCTCTCTTTAGCCCAGCAGGGCTCTGCTCTGGGCACTATCAAGGGCTACCTTTCTGCCATCTCTGCCTTCCTTCGGCTGCCAGATCAGCCTTCTCTTTTCAAGTCCCCGGTAGTTAACTGTTTCTTGAAAGGCTTAACACATCTTTTTCCTCCAATTCCATTCGTTATGCCTCAGTGGGACTTGAATCTTGTGCTAACTTATTTAAAGTGCGCTCCCTTTGAGCCACTTCATAACTGTCCTTTACGTCTCTTAACTCTTAAGACTGCTTTCCTGGTAGCTATCACTTCCGCTAAAAGGGTGAGTGAGCTCCAGGCTCTTTCTTCAAAACCTCCTTTCTTGTCTGTTCATCCGGACAAGGTGGTACTCAGGACCCGTCCATCCTTTCTTCCTAAGGTGGTCACTGCCTTCCACATCGGGCAGACAATTACCTTGCCCACCTTCTTTCCGCCTCCGCATCCTTCAAAGGAAGAAGAGAGGCTCCACCGTCTGGACCCAAAGCGTGCGCTCTCCTTCTATCTGGATCGCACAAAACAGTTCCGTGTGGATGATCAACTTTTTGTTGGCTACGTGGGTGCAAAGAAGGGTCAGGCCGTACACAAAAGCACCATTTCTCGATGGGTTGTGTTGTGTATTAAGGCTTGTTACTCTCTGGCTAAAAAGGAGCCTCCAGTCGGGCTACGCTCTCACTCCACCAGGGCGACGGTAGCCACTACTGCCTTGGGAAGAGGAGGGCCTCTGAATGACATCTGTCAGGCGGCCACGTGGGCATCGCTGCACATGTTCACCAAACACTACTGCCTGGACAGCCAAGTCCGGAGAGACAGCTTCTTTGGCCGTTCTGTTCTCCAGGACTTTCTGGTGTGATCTTGGTTCGCAGACCCACCACCGGGGTTGGTATTCCTGGAGTATCTATTCTAAGGTAAGGAATCTATAACTAACGTGTTTCTTTCAGATGCACAAGTTACTTACCTTCGTTAACGATATATCTGTAAGAAACATTAGTTACCGCCCCACCCATCCTCCCCGTTCTGCGAACTGATTTCTAGGGTTAAGGATATCCTTTCTGGGCCCTAGTTTTGTGCACCAATGGTCAGTGTCTTGCATGGCTCTGCGTTTCTGGTGCGGAAAGTCGTGTACAGAACTGACGTCAGCACGCAAGGGCGGCGTCTAAGTAGCTGCCGCGACGTCATCCCGGCGACCACGACGCCGACGACGAACGCGGAGCCGACCGACGCCACCTTTCCGGATCCTGTCTGACGCCTGTTTGAAATTCTAAGGTAAGGAATCTATAACTAACTAATGTTTCTTACAGATATATCGTTACCGTAGGTAAGTAACTTGTGCATTATGAAGAGACGCTCTAATCACACCCCTCCCTAATACTGAATTGTTAACCCAATTTTCTATATGGTAATAGATTACTGAATCACAAATTGGGCCTTTGAACATAACAAAAGGCTTTCTTGAGGTCACAAGTGGCCCAGTTCTGCAAGTTAGCGACCTCAAAAAAGCTTCGTACATCTGGCCCCTATTCCGCTAAAAAATAAAATTTTAAACAAAAAAAACACTGAAATTCACCAGTTATAGTCATGGACATCGATTCACTAAAATGCCAGTTGTAGCAGAAGTGACATCATGTACCATTTGACCTTAAGGGTGTCACACAAAGTGACATCATATGACCTTTTGCCCTTATTTTTCCCGGAAATGGTGTCACAAGACAGTCATTTTGGTGACATCACAATAATGAACACTGCTGATGTTCCACAATATTTGCAGAACTAATATAACACAAAACAAACACATGTCTATTTTGGATATCACCTATATAATGGTGCAGACATAATATGTCAAGGGATAACGTACTTGATTAGTGGTAAGACTGATGTCTTCTAGGAAAGATCAGATGATTGGAATTTCTCTTCCTTGAGAACACTTTGAAAACTCTAGTAGACGATAATAGTGCATTTTAATGCACGGTTTTCAAATACATCTGCTAAAATGCCATAGGCCTTGAAAAAACACTTAGGGGCCGATTCCGATCTCGGTCGGAGGCGCACCCAATACCATTCGGTCGGGAAAAAAGCCATGCGAAAGCCTGTTTCCCGACCGATCCGTACAGTACACCGAACGAGCAAGTACGATGCGCACAACAGCAAAAAATCCGGCCAAGCCGTACTCACCCAAACCAGGTCCTGTTCTCCGACCGAGGCGAATCCGGAAACGCCGAATCGAGTCGCACGGAAGGAAAAATGCAGCCCCGTCCGGCCGGACAAGTACGATGCGCTTTCCGTACGCTCCGAACCCGTCGCTACGCACGGCACGTCAAAGCATCTGGGAGAGGCGCACATAAGCTCCGATTCGCGCCACAACACGATCCACGGCTCCGAGACGAACACGGCACCGACGAGGATGACGCGAAGCGACGAGGACGAGGCGAAGCGACGAGGACGACGCCAAGCAACGAGAAGGACGAACGACACGAACCAACCATGAATCCCTTCGTCCCGATCATACCAATATTCTACATTTACTACCGGAACAGGCACGGACGCGTACGGCGCAGAAGGTAAGCCAGACACCAACCACAAAACACATACAACACGTACACGACACATCACACACACACACGGGGATGCTGAATATACTTACACCAGCAACAGCAGCACCATAGGGGCGGGATGCCCATCACCAATGCCACATATGCACACAGGGGCCTGAATGCGCACCACCACCCCTACCCAGGGGTGGCATGATGCCTACCACCACTACCACCCTCACCCAGGGGGGCAGGATGCCTACCACTACTACCACCCTTAGCCAGGGGGCTGGATGCCTACCACTACTACCACCCTCACCCAGGGGGGCTGGATGCCTACCACTACTACCACCCTTACCCAGGGGGGCTGGATGCCTACCACTACTACCACCCTTAGCCAGGGGGCTGGATGCCTACCACTACTACCACCCTCACCCAGGGGGGCTGGATGCCTACCACTACTACCACCCTCACCCAGGGGGCTGATGCCTACCACTACTACCACCCTTAGCCAGGGGGCTGGATGCCTACCACTACTACCACCCTTAGCCAGGGGGCTGGATGCCTACCACTACTACCACCCTTAGCCAGGGGGGCTGGATGCCTACCACTACTACCACCCTCACCCAGGGGGGCAGGATGCCTGCCACTACTACCACCCTCAGCCAGGGGGGCTGGATGCCTACCACTACTACCACCCTTAGCCAGGGGGGCTGGATGCCTACCACTACTACCACCCTTAGCCAGGGGGCTGGATGCCTACCACTACTACCACCCTTAGCCAGGGGGCTGGATGCCTACCACTACTACCACCCTCACCCAGGGGGGCTGGATGCCTACCACTACTACCACCCTTAGCCAGGGGGCTGGATGCCTACCACTACTACCACCCTCACCCAGGGGGGCTGGATGCCTACCACTACTACCACCCTCACCCAGGGGGCTGGATGCCTACCACTACTACCACCCTTAGCCAGGGGGGCTGGATGCCTACCACTACTACCACCCTTAGCCAGGGGGCTGGATGCCTACCACTACTACCACCCTCACCCAGGGGGGCTGGATGCCTACCACTACTACCACCCTTAGCCAGGGGGCTGGATGCCTACCACTACTACCACCCTTAGCCAGGGGGCTGGATGCCTACCACTACTACCACCCTTAGCCAGGGGGCTGGATGCCTACCACTACTACCACCCTTAGCCAGGGGGGCAGGATGCCTACCACTACTACCACCCCCACTCATAGGATGGACAATGCATGACACAACCAGCACCCCACAACCTAGGGAATGCAAGATAAAGACATCCCCCACCACCATGACAAGCGTGTGTAGGCTGTGTCAAATGCCTACAACACCGAACATGACTTTGAACATACAATGTGACCCCCTAGCACATGTGCCACACATATATGCGTGTGGCACCCACAATGCAAGCAGCCCATGACCATTGTGGCAATGGGGCCTAAACCCCCATCATCACAGTGACCAAAAGGTAAGTGTGGGGTCCATAGCTGAAGCACATTTTGACCATTGTGGCAATGGGGTCTAAACCCCCATCATCACAGTGACCAAAAGGCAAGTGTGGGGTCCATAGCTGAAGCACATTTTGACCATTGTGGCAATGGGGTCTAAACCCCCATCATCACAGTGACCAAAAGGCAAGTGTGGGGTCCATAGCTGAAGCACATTTTGACCATTGTGGCAATGGGGTCTAAACCCCCATCATCACAGTGACCAAAAGGGAAGTGTGGGGTCCATAGCTGAAGCACATTTTGACCATTGTGGCAATGGGGTCTACACCCCCATCATCACAGTGACCAAAAGGTAAGTGTTGACAAAGAAAGAGCTGCAACTGCCAAACTGCATGGATCATTCCTGGTCACAGAACCAAAAACTCATCTGTGGCAAAGTAGTGTATGTGTCCCATTGCAACATAAATTGGGTGAGCCAAATACTGCAGTGCAAATGAGACATTCCTTTGGCCATGTGCAGACAAACAACACCCATGGGGGCTGACACCGTCAACATTCATCAATGACACAATGACAGAAGTGACCATCAAAATGCAGAACCACATATTTGCACCAATGGGCACACAAATGCAGATATCCTGTGGAGACAGCAGATGTGAGGTGAACAGATACCATACCATGGCAGCAATGGGACACACAAACCATGATCACTGTGCTGACCGATGACCTAGGAGTCCCAGGGACAGCAGGGGAAACACACCAAACAACATACAGCCAATGGCACACCCAAGATATGCCAATGCAGTGGTGCAGATGCACAAACACAAACAGGCAGACCAACACTGTCATCATACACAGCAGGTGAGGGGGGTGCCAGTGTCCCCAGGCAACCACACAACACATGAGGAGAGCTGAATACCAATCATACAGATGTGCATACACTGCCACACTAAGGTAACTCATGGATCCAAATCCCCTATGTGGGCAAGCAGGCATTGTCAGATGAGAGGGAGCACAAAACACACATGTCACACAGGCACGTAGGAACAACAACTGACACAGCAAGACACAGACACACCACAGCACCACCCCCAGGGACCCCACAATGTGGTGACCCTTGGCTGCATAAAAATCCCACTCTGATGACAAAGCTGAATGTGGTTCACACTGTGAACCACAGTCATGTGTCCTGAGCAACAAACTACCATCACACCGACACAAGCACAAATCAATCAGCATGGCCAGTAAGCCAAGGCCAACATGGAGGCAGGGGTCTAGTTGGGCAACAACTCCCATCTGCACACACTCAAGACCACACCCTCGACCTCCAACAATGTGCAGCAGTGAAGTACACATGCACTGGTGACATTGCACATGCACCCATGACTATTCCAGGGTGGTGGGTGGGAACCAAGGTGCAGAAACACATCACACATGGCCACTCAACAAGACTCCTGAATGTCTGACACACTGCACACTACGCTGTACATGGACATGACGGCGATACCACACCAACCAATGGGATCCCAGCCACAGTCACACACCAATGAAGAAGCCAAGGTCACCCACAAAGAACACACATAGACAACAACCAACATCGCAGCCCGGACCCTGAGGAGTGCCAGCAGTCACACACACAACGTGTCACAATAACTTAAAGATAACACGAACTGAAAATCACATGACAGGGGCAAACAACAAGTGCCAAGGGGAAACCTGACTGTGACCCATCTGCGTCTGCACACAAACTCAGCCCTGACAGCAAACACACCTATGGGTGACACCCTGATGACCAGTAATGTGCCATGCACCCACATCACAGAGAACACAGGGAGAAGACTTTGGGGGAACATAGCTCAAGTCAGCAAGCATCACAAACAGGTACAACACTAGGGATCACAGCATGCGCAGATAAATGGAAGTGAACACACAGACATGCACATACAACACACACCTTGGGCGCAGGCAATGTCACACGTGTACACACTGCCATGAGGGGACTCCACTCCTGTGTGAGGAAAGCTGTGCCATATGTTGCCTCAGTAGGGCCCCATCATGTCAGCTGAGCACTTGGTCACACAATCAACAATTAGCACCAAATGAGGGCTCCCGTCACATCAGCCTGGTCATGGATGTGCCAACGGAATCATCAGCACAGATCCAACACACTTGTATAGCAATGTTGCACTGACTACACGGATGAGTCCTTCCCCATTGATGCCCAAACCTGCATGTCCAGTGGAGATGGCAACACGGTCAGGGAAGTAGACAAATCCAACAATGGCAGGCACAACAGATGTGCAGGGGTGGAAGCCACAGATATGAAATTGCTAATGTAAGTAGGAAATCCCATTGCCAAATACTGAACACATGACACCCCTATGGATGACATGGATACACCACATGATAGGACACATTCCCCCTGGACCACATGGGTTCCTGCACAGTAACACTTCATAATCATGAGACCAGATATCACCATCACTGCAGCAAGGGCATGGTTAGCAGCACCAACAACATGTACATCTGAAGCATGAGCACTAGAGAAAAGAAAGTTGCTTTATTCAGCATATGTGTTGAATGAAAACGACGTCCAGAAAAAAAGAGCAAAGGCCAATGGCCAGTCCATTGTCAAAGTTCAAACAGGGTGACACTGGCAGATGTCACCCTACGCATGCCTGCACAAAACCAGGGACAATCCACTAGGAGGGGCAACCGGGGGCAGGCCAGGCACCGCAGGGACAGGATCAGGGCTCACCAGGGGGAGTCAGGGAAGGGGTGGTGGGTGCTGGAGAGCCACTGACAACTGCAATGGAGGTGTCTGACATGGTGTGTGCCGGCACAACTGGGGGCATGACTCAGATGTCGTGGGTGCCGGCACAACTGCAGTGGACCCTTCAGATGGAGTGGACAGGTCCGCCACTGCAGTGCCCAAGTCAGACAGGGCGGTAGTGGACTCCACTGCAGTGCCTACCTCCAGGGGAGGAGAATGGGGAACAGGCAAGGTGGGTTGGACAGAGGGGGAGGACACCCTCACCACATCAGTGGCACAGACAAGCGCAGCGGGGGGTGTGGTGCTGGGAGAGCAAGTGGCAGGGGGAGAAGGCCTGATCCTCTTGGGGATGGTATATCTGTGGGTGGGGGAACCTGGGGCAGGGTGTGGTGGGGGCACCTGTGCAGTGGGGGCCTGAGGGATGGAGGACGGAGACCTTGTCCCTGAGCTGCAGGGCGGTGGCGGGGTCTTGCTCTTAGGACTCCGGGGGACTTGCGGGTGGGGGCCTCAGTCCGTCTGCACCTGGGGGAGGGTGTCCGGGGGCGAGGGGCACTCTGCTCCGTGTGGGTGGGCTTCCTCTTCCCCCGGGATGCTGGAGCAGCTTCATCGGTGGGGAAGAGGCCGAGGTCACAGAGGAAGAGCTGCTGTGACTTTGGGGTTGCAGGTGAGGCAAGGGAGGGTGCTTTGGAGGGAGAGGGAACTGAGGACTGCGCAGTGCATGTGGATGCGTGTGTGTGTTCCAGGGCCCCATCCCCTGTGAGTCTGGCTTCAGTCCCCTGAATGTGCGTGCGTGTGCGTTTTGTCATTGGCGTGTGTGTCAGTGTGCTGGATGTGTGTGTGCTGGTGTGTGCCTGTGCCGGTGTGTGTGTGCTTGGGATGGGTAAGGTGCTGGGGAGTGTGGATGGAGCAGAGGCAGGAGGGGTGAGGGACCGTTTGAGGAGGGACACTGCTGCCGTCGTGGAGGAGTCCATGGACCTATTGCCCCTCTGTAGGTCAGACATGCCCGATGAGATGCCCTCCATGAACGACACCAGCTGAGTCAACAGCGCGGTGTGCGCATGGAGGACACTCAGCATGGCTGTCTGGCCTACATGGAGCTGGCGAAGGAGGTACACAGACTCCTCACTCAGGGCAGCAGGGGACACAGGGGCAGGGGCTGCGGTGCCTGGCCCAAAGGAGACACGCTCCCGGACATGGGAGCCTCCACGGACCTGGTGAATGGGAGCCGATGGGAGGGCGGTGGTGGTGCTGGTGGTGGCGGGGACAGCAACACTAGCTGGGGTGTGGTGGCTGCTGACACCCGCCTCCACAAGGGAGTCATCCTCCGAGTTGCTCTGGTCCTCAGCTGAGGTGGATGCTGCTGAGGACTCCTCGGTGTGGCTCCCTCGCCCTCCGTGCCACTGGGTCCCTCCGACCACTCCTCGGCTGCTGACCCAGTCTGGCTCTCTGGCTCCTCCTGGTCCGTGGAGCTGTCCCCTTCCGTGGCCGTGGATGTATCTGCAAACAATGGGGAAACAGACAGACATCAGTCACCTGCACAAAACGCACACACCACTGTGAGCACAGCACATCACAGAGCAAGCCCTGGCATCATTAGTTGTACATTGCTAAAAGTGCCCTAACTGAACAGGAGAAGCCAATTGTCAGTCTGATGCCAAGCATGGCACTCACATCCCACATGGCCTTGCACCCATCTGTCTGGTGTCTGTTGGATTGCAACACCCCAGTGTGGACACATGCACCAAGTACACAGTAGTTGGACAGTGCAGAGGACACGGTGTGGCATGTGGACATGCACACATCACAGCTCTTGCCACTGAGTCAGTACAGGTTTCCGGATGAAAGGGATGCCCAGAGTCAAATAGGAAATGCATGTGATGCATACCAGCGACAGACACCATGATGCACCCATGTCCTGATAGCCAGCGCCACTATGGTGTGCATGTAGCACATGTCACTCCCCTGCAGGCTCACCAATCAGTAGACACATGCCATGGCGGAGGCATGACTGCAAAGTCATACATCACTGTCTCAGTGATGTATGACTTTGCAGCCAGACAACAACACTCTGCACTGTGTCACAATAGTAGGTCATGGGGAATGCAAGTCCTGGAGCTGCACAAGTGCACATGTACATCCCCCCCACAACACATCCTCTTAACCCTCATCTGTCCAGGTCATACCTATTGGACATATGGGAGACCTGTGACACTACCCTCTGAACCTGAGCCCCTCACACTCTGCTGTGAATGGGGAACAGCTGCCTGAACTTCACATTCACATGCCCCAGTCTGCATGGGCAGCTGATCAGACACCTATGTGACACACAAGTATCGTCTCCTATGGTCACATCTCCAGTGGCATGCTGAGCCCCTACCAAGAAACTCCACAGCAGTCCTGGCGACTAATCCACAGCACACTGACACAGAGGCAGACACCTGAGGGGTCAAATCACTGCGCACAATGTGTCAGCTGATACACGGGAGTGGGAGTACAGAGTGTATTGTATGGCCTGGAGTAGGCATGACTGTCCAGCCCCACATGAATGAGGGATGAGCCCTGGACTGTAGGCAGCTGGCTAAGTATGTGTGACACACGTCATATACATACTCCTGGGGCCCAAACATTGTTCCCACCCGCAGCATGGGTGTGTGCCAGATACCCCAGCCACATGTGGTGGATCAGCTCAGCAATTGGACCACAGATCAAAGTAACACGCTGAATACATGTCAGAATACAGGCATTGTGTAAGCAATGGACCCACCCATGATGCCCACCACAGAGTCAGGGAAACAGATGCTGTCTCCCACCTTGAGTCAAGCAAACTGCAAGGACACAGTCCTAAGTGACAGAATTCCCTGCATGTAAGGGCCACACCTGGGTATCAGATGAGGAGTGGGCAGTGCACAATAGAGGGACATGGCTCCTGGACAACATGACTGCTGTACTGTGGCAGTTTAACCAGGCCCGAGGAGGGCACATAGCATGTTAGACAGAGTTCACAGTGCAGTCTTTGACTCACCCCCTCCTTGCTGCTCTCTGGCCTTCAGCTGCCCATCCAGGTCTGGAAAGACCACCGCCAGGATCCTGAGCATGTGGGGGTCAGGGTCCGTGTTCCGCCCCTCCTGCGAGGAGGCGACAGCTTCAGCTGGACCCGTGCAATCCTCCGGGTCCAGCCCCGAAGGTCCTGCCACCTCTTTTGGCAGTTGCGGATCCGGCGCTTGTAGACCCCCACGGACCGGACAGCCCGGACGATGTCCTTCCAGATCTCCTGCTTCCGATGGGCAGAAGCCTGTCAGGATGACAAAGTGATAAGGCCATTACTACACATGCAACATATCCGTGCATGACACAGTTGCATATACATGTCGCAATCACAGGGGCACATGGTGTACACAGGCAGTGCACGGCTGCCCATGGACAGTTTTCCAGAAGTCACTACATGGTATCATTGCATGGGGAGTAAAACACTGTTCAGAAGCACTGTCACTGCACCATACCTGTCCAGTGCAAGTCACTACACACTATGGGGGGTGACAACTACTCAGTGAGCCTGCTAGCCAGTGGCGTGCAAACTCTCAGCCTTGCTAGTCAGACAAAATGCACATTCAGAAAGGCAGTGCACAGGACACTCACCTGCTCCCCTGGTGTCCCATACAGCTTGCTGTACTGTGGAAGTAGGCTGTCCAGCAGGGCCTGGTTCTCTTCAAGGCTGAATGCTGGGGCTCTCTCCACAGTACGTGCCATTGCAGGGTCCAGAGGGGCAGAGACAGCAGCAGTGCAGTGGCAGATGTCGTCTTGGAGCATGTAGTGCAGGCAAGTGGGCTCTCAGGGGAACAGCCAGCAATATATATGTGCTGGAGAGGCAGATACTGTCCCTTGTGTCCAAAGTGATAGGTCCAAGTCGTTTGCATCTTCTGAATCTGGCCAATCCATGGAATAGCAGCACCAAAACACGCCCACAGCATCCTTCAAATCTTCAACTTCATGACATACATGATTTTGCAACATTGTTGTGGGTGACCAACTGATTTTCCAGCAACCGACTCGTTCGAAATTCGAAAACGCGTCCTTTGCCAGGCAAGCCCATTGTCAATGGGTGCGCACCGATCGGTCCATTGCGGTACAACGCGCACAGGGGTACAACGCGTACCCGCACACATTGAAAGCAATGTGCCGGCCGGAGGCACCGATCGGTCCATTGCAGTTCAACGCGCACAGGGGTACAACGCGTACCCGCACACATTGAAAGCAATGGGCCGGCCGGAGGCACCGATCGGTCCATTGCAGTTCAACGCGCACAGGGGTACAACGCGTACCCGCACACATTGAAAGCAATGGGCCGGCCGGAGGCACCGATCGGTCCATTGCAGTTCAACGCGCACAGGGGTACAACGCGTACCCGCACACATTGAAAGCAATGGGCCGGCCGGAGGCACCGATCGGTCCATTGCAGTTCAACGCGCACAGGGGTACAACGCGTACCCGCACACATTGAAAGCAATGGGCCGGCCGGAGGCACCGATCGGTCCATTGCAGTTCAACGCGCACAGGGGTACAACGCGTACCCACACACATTGAAAGCAATGGGCCGGCCGGAGGCACCGATCGGTCCATTGCAGTTCAACGCCCACAGGGGTACAACGCGTACCCGCACACATTGAAAGCAATGGGCCGGCCGGAGGCACCGATCGGTCCATTGCAGTTCAACGCGCACAGGGGTACAACGCGTACCCGCACACATTGAAAGCAATGGGCCGGCCGGAGGCACCAATCGGTCCATTGCAGTTCAACGCGCACAGGGGTACAACGCGTACCCGCACACATTGAAAGCAATGGGCCGGCCGGAGGCACCGATCGGTCCATTGCAGTTCAATGCGCACAGGGGTACATCGCGTACCCGCACACATTGAAAGCAATGGGCCGGCCGGAGGCACCGATCGGTCCATTGCAGTTCAACGCGCACAGGGGTACAACGCGTACCCGCACACATTGAAAGCAATGGGCCGGCCGGAGGCACCGATCGGTCCATTGCAGTTCAACGCGCACAGGGGTACAACGCGCACCCCACACATTGAAGGCAATGGGCCAGCCGGAGGCACCGATCGGTCCATTGCAGTTCAACGCGCACAGGGGTACAACGCGTACCCCACACATTGAAAGCAATGGGCCGGCCGGAGGCACCGATCGGTCCATTGCAGTACAACGCATCACTGTACATGTGACTGGCATATGTCAGCATGCCTGTCTCAGATGGACATATGCCAGCCACAGATAGCTCCCAGGGAGTGAGGGGCACACCTACATCACGACAGCCTGTCCAAACCTTATCATAAGGCATGTAAGGCTGCATTTCCTATTGTGTGTATGTTGGTGTACATGTTGTCCTGTGGGTGTCACCTGTGGGCAGCCACCCACAGGCTGTGCACGTGTTCATGGGGACAGGATCCTGGGTGTTACGTGTACGTGACCACTGTGATGTGCAACTGTTCATATCTGTGCATGTGCCATGGTCACATTTCACAGTGGTGTTTGTGTATGTCATGTCACATACCCCGTGAGTCCCATGTGGGACGGTATGTTTGAGCCAGGGTGTCCCAGTGGCACAATAGTGATGGACCTCCACAGTCTTTGTGCATGTAGTGTTTACAATGTCTCTGATTTCATGTGCACAATGGGAGACAGTCTCCACATCCACGTTGTGTGTGCATGGACTCTGATGTTGTGCGTGTGTGTTACAGACGTCCATGTCTGTCCTGCCGTGGCAAGTGGGGCCACTACCTGTGGGGGTCATGTTTGTTTTGCTGTGGTGTACACATGATACTGCATGTGATGCCAGTGTCCATGTGGCATTACAGGGTCCCTGGGAATGTACCTGTCGTTGAGCTGTGGTGCCTGGGGCACATCTGTCCTCACATGTCACTGTGGGGGATGATTGTGACACGGCAGCAGGAGATGGGAACTGTGACACGGCATCATGATATCCAATGGGCCAACCTGGGACAAATTGATGCCACCTGTAGGACCGTGTTGACAGATGTTGGCCATGTATGTACCATACATGTCCTTCCGGTACTGCACACTTCATGTAGTTGTGCCTCATAATGATGTATGTTGGGATCTTGAGTGTGTTCAATGCCGCATATGTGGGGTGACTGACAATCTTGCTTACTTCTCCTCTGCACTGCAGGGCTCCTGCTGTCCATCGGCCATTCCCAGACCTGGCAACGATGGTGGAACGGGACAGCATCCGACGGTACCGCTTCACCAGGCAGCTGATTGAGGATTTGGCAGTGCAGTTGTCCCCACATTTGCAGCCTGGCCGGCCGTATCCTACAGCGCTGACCCCCAAGGTGAAGGTGATGGCAGCCCTACACTTCTTTGCCACCGGTACCTTCCAACATACTGTGGCGACTGCTGGTGGGATGTCACAGACCATGTTCAGCCGTGTGCTCCGCGATGTTTTGGCGGCAATGTTGCTCTTCCTGAACCGGTACATCTATTTCCCTAGACTGCGACGACTCACTGATGTGAAGAGTGACTTTTATGCCCTGGGGAGGATGCCGCATGTAATTGGCTCCATTGATGGGACACATGTGGCTTTGGTACCACCACAGGCCCAGGAGCAGGCCTACAGGAACCGCAAGCACTACCACTCGGTCAATGCACTGGTGGTGTGTCTTGCAGACATGACCATCACACACGTGTGTGCCCGTTTCCCTGGTTCAGCACACAATGCCTTTGTGATGAGGAGTAGTCGCATCCCCAGGATGATGGCACAGAGGCAGAACCAGCGTGCCTGGCTTGTCGGTGTGTACTGACTTTGTGCCATTGTGTGTGATCTGATCTGTAGTATTCCGCCCACTTTTCCAAGTCAGCTAATGTGCACTTGTCTGGCCGTAGGTGACTCGGGATACCCCAACATGCCGTGGTTGCTGACACCCCTCAGGAACCCTGTGACACCTGCCCAGATGCGCTACAATGAGGCACATGGTCGGACCAGGAGAGTGATTGAGCGGACCTTTGGTCTCCTGAAGAGCCGCTTCCGCTGCCTGGACAAGACCGGAGGGTCCCTCCCATATGCCCCTGCGAAAGTGTGCAAGATTATCATCGTCTGCTGCATGCTCCACAACCTGGCAGTGCGGAAGGAGTTGCCTCTCATCCAGGATGACAATGACCAACATCCGCCACCTGTGGAGGATCCTGGCCTGGACCACGATGCCAGTGACGATGATGATGATGATGATGGTGATGGTGATGTCCGCACACAGCTCATCAACAACTTCTTTAGCTGAATGTGAGTATCCTGAGGTGTCATGTCAATGATGTGAGTTGGCATGATGTGTGGGTGGTGCTCTGGTGCTGTTGGAGTGTGTCCATGGGCTACTTGACTGGATGTGTGTTGCGATGTGTGGTGACAGGTGGGCTGTACTCCCCAACAGTGTTGACATGCTAACTTGGTTCTGGGTGGGTATCTTGTAACATGTATTGTGCATGAGTTTTGCTGTTCTGTCCTGTACTCCATTGCTTTTGACTGTGTGTCATTTCTGTCCTTCACAGGGTACTTTCAGATTCGTTTGGTTAACTGTGTCCACCGACGACGTGATTGCACATCCAGGCTGGTAGCTGTTGTGTCCCTACAGGTGATGTGCGCCACACCCATGGACTTCCTTCCGTCTACAGTTGTTGACTGTGTGCCCGCTACCAGGTGGGGTTACCTTGCATCTGTAGTGGTTACGGCATGTTGCAACTGTGTAATAAACCTGTGCTTCACTTTGTGATGTGCGTTGTCTGTGGTCACACATTTGACTGCCATTTGCTTACTGCACCTGTGGGCTACTTGACTACAACTGGGAATGGGTGTGGTGTCTGTGCATTGCACCGTCTTCCCTGGCAACATCAGTGTAGGCAATGAGTCAGATGGCCTAGGTGTGTATGTGTCGTGTAGCCCTGGTGGTGTGTCTCCCTCATGTGTGTCACGTTGCCTGTACTCACATGCCTGTGTTGTCCTTGCTGTTGCAGTTCGCATACACTGTGTAATTTTGCAGTTCATCATCCCCATAACAGCACCCACGTTGGAATCACGACAGAGGCAAGTATGGTGTATTAGTGTGTTTATTGTGATACATTTGTGTTAATAGTGCATAGGATGGGTTGTGCTGTACATGAATCTTGCAATCCCAAGTTCCTAGGTGAATTGAAAGTCCAGGTAGACAGGATCCCCAGTATCGGGGCCACAGTTGTCTGACACATTGGTCCAACTTGTACTCCCCATGCAATGTGTGGGAGTAGTGTTGCCGTCAACAGGGTGAACAGTCTGTGCACAAAGGCGAACATCCAGAACAGGTTCAGGCTTCCTGGGAGTTGCGCTTGGCCATCGGCCTCTCACTTTTCCCTCCTCGGACGACCCCTCTTCTTGGGGGGGGGCCCTCAAGTGCAGGCTGCTGCGGTGCAGGGGACTCTCCGCCAGAGTCCTCTTCCCTCCCTGTGGCAGTTGCAGTTTGTTCGGCACCAGATGTTGTTGGCACACAGGGAGGTGTGGACTGGTTGCTGTTCATCTGGCGGAGGCATTGTAAAATGTCCCTGTGCACCGCCGTCATCTCATGCAGTGCATCCCACTTGGACTCCACGCGGGACATGTGTGAGTCCACACGGGACATGTGTGACTCCACGTGGGACATGTGGGAGTCCAAGCGGGCATGATGGGCAGCCTGCTGCTGTTTAATGTCTCTGAGGAGCCCCACTACCTGGCTGAGCTCTCCGGTGCTGGACTGGTACGCATCAGCTATGCGTACCAGTTGTGGGTCGTCATGCACACCAGCAACGTCTGCAAGCAGCGACCTCTGTCTCCCACCCCTCCCACCACCCCTGCTGACATGTGCAGTGTGTGCAGTGGCACGCACAGATAACCCTGGTCCACCTTGGGGGTTGGTGGTGGTGGTGGTGTCCATGGCCCCAGGTTGGTCCAGGGTCACTGTGCTGGTGTTGCTCCTTATTCTGTCCATGTCGGCAGGGATGGTATTCGTGGTGACAGTCGTTGTAGGGGTGGGTGCAGGGGGTGCAGCTGGTGGTCCGGCTGGTGCTGCAGCTGGTGGTCCTGCTGGTGCTGCATGTTGACTTGCACCGGATGTGCCAGGTTGTTCTTCATCGTCCGAGGAGGACAGAGCCTGTACGACGCCAGTGAGCTCGGCATCCTCTTGAGCCTGGGACTGGGACTCCTCAGCGTCTGCTGCTGTGTCCCCATCATCACCTGTTTTTGGGAGACACAAACAATGTATGTCATGTTTCTGCAGGCATCAATGGTTGACACACATGACAGTTGTGACTGTGCCTCTGGGTGCGGGCCTGTACATTGCATTGTCCTAAGTCGTCACAGTCAGGGGTTGATATTGGTGTGGCACATTGTCCTGCATTATTTGGGCATTTCTATGTATTTTCTGGGGTGTGAACATGGTCTGCATTGCTTGTGTTTGGTTGACAGCCGGACCTCCTTCCCACCCACCCAGCCAGTCAGTTATCCCACCATGGAACGTGCTTGCGTTGCAGGGAGTGTAAGTTGTCTCTCAGGATGTCAGTCAGTGGTGTCCTGCTGTTTGTTGGTGCACAGTTGGCAGCAGGGCCTTGTGCTCCCCACAGCAGTAGCCAGTGTCAGCCATCTTGTGAGTCCTTCTCCACTCCCTGTGATGTGAGCATGGTTCAGGGTGGTGTTGATGGGACAGTTGTGGGGGTGAGCTATGTCTGTGACTACGACTCCCATCATGCCATTGCCTCCACCCCACTTGCCAGCATTCCCATACTTACTTGCTTTTGTGTGGAGTTCAGTGGGTGTGGGTGTGAGGGCAATGGCAAGATGGCTGACAGTGGTGTCCTGCTGTTGGTTGGTGTGCAGTACCCAGCATGCCCTTGTGCTCCCCACGACACAGCAACAGTGTCAGACATCTTTGATGGGCCTTTCCACTCTCTGTGGGATGTGCATGCGTGAGTGTGAGCTTGCTGGGCCATGTGGTGGGGGATGTAGGGCTGTGACTACGACTCCCATAATGCTATTGCCTCCTCCCCCTTCCCAGCATGCCCATGCTTCCTTCCTTTTGACTCTGCTTCCCTGTGGGGTGGGCTGGCTGTGCTGACAGGATGGCTGGGAGTGTTGTCCTGGCAGTTGTTTGGCTAAGAGTCCCAAGAGTGTCCCTGTGCTTCACACAACATAACCCAGGGTGGTGGTGCTTTGTGGGATCTTGTGTTAGGATGGAGGGCATTGCATTTTACCAGGTGGGTACTGTGGAGTTTGTGTTGGGGGGTGTGAGGGGAGGTGCTGGTGACTATAGTCAGTGCTGCAAGTCCCCCTTCCCACCCAGCCAGCCAGATATCCCACCATGGAACGTGCTTGCATTGCAGGGAGTGGAAGTTGTCTCTCAGGATGTCAGTCAGTGGTGTCCTGCTGTTTGTTGGTGCACAGTTGGCAGCAGGGCCTTGTGCTCCCCACAGCAGTAGCCAGTGTCAGCCATCTTGTGAGTCCTTCTCCACTCCCTGTGATGTGAGCATGGTTCAGGGTGGTGTTGATGGGACAGTTGTGGGGGTGAGCTATGTCTGTGACTACGACTCCCATCATGCCATTGCCTCCACCCCACTTGCCAGCATTCCCATACTTACTTGCTTTTGTGTGGAGTTCAGTGGGTGTGGGTGTGAGGGCAATGGCAAGATGGCTGACAGTGGTGTCCTGCTGTTGGTTGGTGTGCAGTACCCAGCATGCCCTTGTGCTCCCCACGACACAGCAACAGTGTCAGACATCTTTGATGGGCCTTTCCACTCTCTGTGGGATGTGCATGCGTGAGTGTGAGCTTGCTGGGCCATGTGGTGGGGGATGTAGGGCTGTGACTACGACTCCCATCATGCTATTGCCTCCTCCCCCTTCCCAGCATGCCCATGCTTCCTTCCTTTTGACTCTGCTTCCCTGTGGGGTGGGCTGGCTGTGCTGACAGGATGGCTGGGAGTGTTGTCCTGGCAGTTGTTTGGCTAAGAGTTCCAAGAGTGTCCCTGTGCTTCACACAACATAACCCAGGGTGGTGGTGCTTTGTGGGATCTTGTGTTAGGATGGAGGGCATTGCATTCTACCAGGTGGGTACTGTGGAGTTTTTGTTGGGGGGGTGTGAGGGGAGGTGCTGGTGACTATAGTCAGTGCTGCAAGTCCCCCTTCCCACCCAGCCAGCCAGATGTCCCACCATGGAACGTGCTTGCATTGCAGGGAGTGGAAGTTGTCTCTCAGGATGTCAGTCAGTGGTGTCCTGCTGTTTGTTGGTGCACAGTTGCCAGCAGGGCCTTGTGCTCCCCACAGCAGTAGCCAGTGTCAGCCATCTTGTGAGTCCTTCTCCACTCCCTGTGATGTGAGCATGGTTCAGGGTGGTGTTGATGGGCCAGTTGTGAGGCTGAGCAATGTCTGTGACTACGACTCCCATCATGCTATTGCCTCCACCCCCCTTCCCAGCATGCCCATGCTTCCTTCCTTTTGACTCTGCTTCCCTGTGGGGTGGGCTGGCTGTGCTGACAGGATGGCTGGGAGTGTTGTCCTGGCAGTTGTTTGGCTAAGAGTTCCAAGAGTGTCCCTGTGCTTCACACAACATAACCCAGGGTGGGGGTGCTTTGTGGGATCTTGTGTTAGGATGGAGGGCATTGCATTCTACCAGGTGGGTACTGTGGAGTTTGTGTTGGGGGGTGTGAGGGGAGGTGCTGGTGACTATAGTCAGTGCTGCAAGTCCCCCTTCCCACCCAGCCAGCCAGATATCCCACCATGGAACGTGCTTGCATTGCAGGGAGTGGAAGTTGTCTCTCAGGATGTCAGTCAGTGGTGTCCTGCTGTTTGTTGGTGCACAGTTGGCAGCAGGGCCTTGTGCTCCCCACAGCAGTAGCCAGTGTCAGCCATCTTGTGAGTCCTTCTCCACTCCCTGTGATGTGAGCATGGTTCAGGGTGGTGTTGATGGGCCAGTTGTGAGGCTGAGCAATGTCTGTGACTACGACTGCTATCATGCTATTGCCTCCTCCCCCCTTCCCAGCATGCCCATGCTTCCTTCCTTTTGACTCTGCTTCCCTGTGGGGTGGGCTGGCTGTGCTGACAGGATGGCTGGGAGTGTTGTCCTGGCAGTTGTTTGGCTAAGAGTTCCAAGAGTGTCCCTGTGCTTCACACAACATAACCCAGGGTGGTAGTGCTTTGTGGGATCTTGTGTTAGGATGGAGGGCATTGCATTCTACCAGGTGGGTACTGTGGAGTTTGTGTTGGGGGGTGTGAGGGGAGGTGCTGGTGACTATAGTCAGTGCTGCAAGTCCCCCTTCCCACCTAGCCAGCCAGATATCCCACCATGGAACGTGCTTGCATTGCAGGGAGTGGAAGTTGTCTCTCAGGATGTCAGTCAGTGGTGTCCTGCTGTTTGTTGGTGCACAGTTGGCAGCAGGGCCTTGTGCTCCCCACAGCAGTAGCCAGTGTCAGCCATCTTGTGAGTCCTTCTCCACTCCCTGTGATGTGAGCATGGTTCAGGGTGGTGTTGATGGGCCAGTTGTGAGGCTGAGCAATGTCTGTGGCTACGACTCCCATCATGCTATTGCCTCCACCCCCTTCCCAGCATGCCCATGCTTCCTTCCTTTTGACTCTGCTTCCCTGTGGGGTGGGCTGGCTGTGCTGACAGGATGGCTGGGAGTGTTGTCCTGGCAGTTGTTTGGCTAAGAGTCCCAAGAGTGTCCCTGTGCTTCACACAACATAACCCAGGGTGGTGGTGCTTTGTGGGATCTTGTGTTAGGATGGTGGGCATTGCATTCTACCAGGTGGGTACTGTGGGGTTTGTGTTGGGGGGTGTGAGGGGAGGTGCTGGTGACTATAGTCAGTGCTGCAAGTCCCCCTTCCCACCCAGCCAGCCAGATATCCCACCATGGAACGTGCTTGCATTGCAGGGAGTGGAAGTTGTCTCTCAGGATGTCAGTCAGTGGTGTCCTGCTGTTTGTTGGTGCACAGTTGGCAGCAGGGCCTTGTGCTCCCCACAGCAGTAGCCAGTGTCAGCCATCTTGTGAGTCCTTCTCCACTCCCTGTGATGTGCGCATGGTTCATGGTGGTGTTGATGGGACAGTTTTGGGGCGGGCAATACGTGTGACTGCGACTCCCATGATGCTATTGGCTACACTGACTTGGCCAGCATACACAGAATTCCTTTCTTTGAGTGGTCTTCACTGTGTGTTGGTGTTGTTGTGGTGGCTACATGTGTGGATGTGTTTGTTAGTTCTATTTGTGCCACTGCCTAGCTGTAGTTGTGGTTGTGTTTGTACATGTGTTGGCACAGTTGGATGTGACTTTTTTGATGGCATGTGTTGTGTTTATCTGACTGACATACACATTTTGGGATGATTCTGTTCTAGTTGCTGTGTAATTGCTATGAGTGCATGGTTTGACTCTCCCCTTGACAGTGATGTGTGTGTTTTGTGGCAGTTTATTGTGTACATTTGTTGTGTACTCACCAGGCTCTGGGATGTCCTCTAGTCCATATACGCTCACTGGCGGAAGGATGGCCCGCACCTTCTCCTCCCAGGGCCTGAGGTATATTGGCTTGGCAGGAGGGCCACTGCCGGTGTGTTGGCTGTTGATGTAGTCTTTCTTCAGCATGTCCCGTACCCTCCTGCGCACGTCATACCACCTGTTCTGGATGTCCGTCTTTGTGCACCGACATGGTGATTGGGCGTTCACCCTGTTGATGATCCTCTCCCACATCTTGGTTTTCTGCGACATGGGGGTCTGTTGGACCAGAGTGCCAAACAGCTGTGGCTCCACCCTGAGGATCTCGTCTACCATGACTTCCAATTCACTATCTAGGAACTTGGGATTCTTCTTGGGGGGCATGGTGATGGGTGGTGATGGTGGGTGATGTGTGTGTTGGTGTGCAGGTGAGGGTGTGTGAGTGTGTGTTTTGCTGGGTGTATGTGAGGTAGGTATTTGTTGGTGTGCTGATGGTGTGTGGCTTGTGTGAGGGATGAGCTGTGGGTGTGTGGTTGCTTTCTCTTGGGTGCTGGCAGTGGAATGGCATTTGCAAAGGCTCATGGTAGTGATTTGTGTCCTTTATATAGGTGGAGTTGTGGGTGTGTCCTTGTTCTCTGTCCCCACCCCCCAGTATTTATTGGCTTGGTAATTGCATGTTTGGCCTTTTTTTGGGTGATTTTTCCTTTGTGCTGTTTGTGAATGTTGGAAACGTTCTTGTGACCGAGTCGGACCCTGCATTGGTCTCGTACGGTGTTTTCCATTTCGTTCACGCTGTGTTTGTGCAGTTTTCTATGCTGCGTACGCGTCGGTCGCGGTGTATTGTGTTGCTTCGGCTCGGTTTTGTGTGCGTGTCGGTCGTACGGCTTGTCCTCCGTCCGACTCGCTCGTGGTTTTCGCGCCTTGCATCGTACTTAGCGGTTTGGAGTTAGCGTGGACGTTTCGGTCGGATTTGTACCGGGTGCGTGTCGGTCGGTTGGATTCGCGTGTTTTTCCGGCCGGATTGCTGTTTTCCGTGCGGCTCGGTCGGTCGACTTGGTTTCGTTACGTGTCGGTCGGATTTTTCGCGCCTTGCATCGTACTTGGCGTGTCGGGCGCCACGGGTACGTGTCGGTCGGTATTTTTTCCGGATCCGAGTCGGTCGGTGCTTTTTCCGGCCCGAATCGGAATCGACCCCTTATTAGGTATTCAAGTCTTCCATGGTGTGCCAAGCTAAAGAAACCCCATTTTTTTTACAAATGTCCTATGAGTGCCCCCATATGTCAAATATTGCCTCCATTGCTAGGACGAGCATTGTGCTTGGATGCCCCTGTTTCCCAAACATTACATACAATATGCCAGTGCCAGAATTTTGGTAATATTCCTGTCAATGTCGTATGGAGGACCCTCATGTCAATTGGTATATATAGAATGTTGAGGACCTCCAATTGTTAGGGATGACCCCGAAATATGCTACAGTTGTCCACCCATATGCCGAGAATTTCCTCCAATTAATTACCACCAGAAATTCGCCATGGTGCCACCTAAACCAAGAAATTCCACCAGCATGCCTTTACTGACATTTATATATGGGTTTCCCATGCCAAAATTTACTTAGAGTGTTCCAAAGCTAGCATTTTGCAGGGGGTATCCCACATGCAAATATTGCCTGCACTATGCCAGTGCCAGAATTTGCCAAGGGAACTTCAATAAGCCAAGTAGCATGCCAATTCCAACAGCAAACTTGCAAGCATAACAACACATTGTCACTTTAACTCACCTATATTCACTTACTAGCAATCAATCACTCAAACGCAGTCTCACTCACTCAGTAGCATTCACTTGTTCTCTTTCATTTTCACTCAGTCTCTTGCACTCACTCTTAAAATAATTCCCTCATTTGCACTCTCTCACTAACTCTTATTCTGACTCATGTAAACTTATTCACTCATTTACACACACACACACACAAAATCGCCAATACAAACATACATGCTCACACATACACAGGCTGTCTCCTACAAACTCACTCTCACCCACAAGCACCCTAACAACATACATTCATAGCCATTGTATTTTTCTTACATAAGATGTCAGTGAAGAACCCATTCCAGATTTTGCTGCTCTACCTTTTATTACACTAATAGTGAATAATGGGCTATTATTTTTATTGGTATAATGGAAGAGAGAAGAAATTGAGATGGGAGCCTGGCTCTGATAATGCAAGACACCCCTGTGTCCCTGGCACTACATTTGCCACCTCAGAGGTTGCAAAAGCAGTGCCAGGGGTCACAAGGGGCAAGTCAGGGGTCACCGCTGTGACCCCTGGCAACCCCTAAATTACATTTAAGGTTATAGTTAACTGAAGTAACAGTACCTTATGCACTTGCCAAGCACTGCTTATGACATCACATATTTATAGCAATTAATACATTGGCAAACATATTAATCTATAAATAGTTCACAAATCTCTCATAAATACATTCAAATATAATATATTTTATGTGCAATTTATTCTTTTGATGTTTTATCATTAATTTATCCAAAATGTGTACACTTCACAATTGTCTATTAATTCCTTTATTTTAAACAATATTAAAGACAATATACACATAGTGTAGCTCTGTTCAAGAATTAAGATGGTCTTTGAAGAGCTAAGCCAGAAGGTTCTGTCCCTCAATGCAAACCTCCCCAAGACACCTGAGAAGCTCAGTTTAACAAATCATCCTGCAAGCAGTCTGCTATTCTAAAGGTTTGCTGGACTTGGTGAACCACAAAATGCTACAACCTTATGTTGATAAGTGGATTATTAGTAGTGATAAGTATTGACTTACCACTAGTAATAGTGCCGCAAACACAATAAAATGTTTAGTTAGGGTCTCGATAAATTATTCCCTGGCTCAACCCTTGGTAGCTGGCAACGAGCAGGCAGGCTTAACTTAGGAGATGGGGTGTAAAGCATTTTAAAACACCCATGTGTTAAGTAAGACACAGCACACAAAAGCAATCCAACACTGACTTATAAAAATAGATTATATTTTTAGGAACACATAGACACCAAAATGACAAGCATCCAATGTACGAAACCAGGATTATGAATTTTTAAAGATTAAATGTAAAACTAGCACTTAGAAGCAAATAGCGCTCAAGAGGTTAAACAAAAAGGTTGTGCTGGACCGGGACAAAGTGAAGAGTTCTTTACACTTACTTCCAAAAGTGTTTCTTGATTCAGGAAAGTGGTCCACAGCGCCAGTAGAGGGTTCAGATGTTCTGGTTCGCCTCTTTGGCTGTGAAGCAACAACTCCCACAATGCACCTAGTAAGCTTATAAAGTTTTTTTACAAAAGTTGCTTCAATCTTTACCAAACTTCTGGAACGTCTTCCAGAAGGTCTCCTTGAGGGTTCAAAGTTTCTGCAAAACCAATGCAGGGGTCTAGAATCTCTGTGATGGTCCTTGGGCTGTTGGGATTAAAATTCCAACAATGCACTTTGCCAAATCCTTAAAAGGCCAATGGACGCACTCCAGGATGGGGGCTTTTTGGTGGAGGTGATGCAGGTGGGCTATGTTAAACTGTAGCGTACAGGGGGGCACTCCCTAATCCTTTTTGAGCAAGGCAAAGTCCTTAGGGCTGTAGTCCCAGAATGAGCAGCAGGTATAGTCCTTCACAGTGCAGACCTTTGGGGTTCAGATCAGGTTTCCAGCAGGGCAGTCCTTCTTCTCCTTGTAGTTTCAGGCAGAAGATCTGAGGAGATAACAACTCTCCAATATATATTCACTGTTGCTTGGTGTCAAGCAGGGGGGAACCACTGACCAATGGGATGCAGGGTGCCACCCTCAGGTATGAGCACTTCCTCCAAAGCATGGCATATTCTTGTTCCAGAAAGCCTTATTCTCACAAAATCCAAAATGGATAATGCCTCACCTTGAGGGTTAGATCAGGCTAAGCCAACTCGCTGGCATGGCTAAGTTTCACTAGCACACCCTTGCCAACCCCCTGACTAATCTAACTACTAAGGCTCCTGTGTGGCTGGGGGTGTAGGATGTAGGGGTATGCCTGTGCTGGTCCCAAACTGTCATTCTCCCTTTGATGACCAGTTTGGTTCTCCCACCCTTTGAGCTTCTGCAGTTAAATTTCTCCACCCACAGGAAATCCCATTGTCTACTCTGACAGGACACTTCATACCTCATTAGTCAGCTAGACTCAGCCTAGCAGAGGCTAGCTAATCAGGAGAGAAAAGTTGGAAGGGTGGATTTGGTTTACAGTAAAGAAGGTGTAATAACTTCTTTTCTGTGATAGTTATTATAGATCTAACAGTGGCAAGTTGTTGGATTTATCCTAAATATCATTTAATTTCTTGAATGACATTTTGAACTCCTTCCTAGCAATATTTATACTTAAATAAAATATTCCAATGTTATCCTATTTCGCTAATCATCTACAATTGGGAAAACATTTTTATAACTTTTGCATATTCCTGGTTATAGTTACATGGCACCCTACCTCTTTGGCACCTAGGGGAGACCTTAGTGGTGACCTATATGCAAAATAAGGTAGATTACTACTTTGGAAGTACCTATAATGCCAAAGTCAAATTTGCATACAATTGCAATTTAAGAGCAGCCTAGAAGGCAGGGCTGGCTTTTAAAATGACAGCAGACGACTCAGCAGTGCATGCTTTTGTGCAGGATATCTACTGGGCCTCTAAACCTCCCTGCCCTAATATAAACTAGGGTCTTATAGGTAGTTTCAATCCCACTTACAGGGGTCTGTCATTGCCAATTATAATTATACCTAACCATGTACTTTTTATCAGCGCCCTGGGTCTGGTTAACAAAGCCCAGGGCACAATCAAAGTCATAAAATCAGCACCTAGTAGTAAAAATAGGGGGAAAAGTGGGGGGACACTGCAAACAGCTTCTGCTTTACAATAAAAAGTGTCAGACAAGGGGTGTTGTGAGTCACGGCTGATTCTGTCTTGTTCACTGGATATTTTATTCACACATGGGCTGTGGCAATGTACTTTGGTAGCACTGTGGACATATGTTTCTCAATTCTTCTGAAGCAAGTTTTGCTCTTCATCACTGATTTCAGATGCAGCTCAGCCTAACGTCTGTGTCTGATGTTCTGTTTTCTTTTGGACGTGGTGGAGTTTTGCCATTTTTTGAGATTCTGATGGCTACTTGGCTTTTTTTTATTGTTATCACAAAGGTAAGTAGCCACTGTTCAGAAAGAAAGGCATTCCTAAATAATTACCTGTTCAATTGTTTTCTTATGAGCCAGAGAGAGATAGATCTAGAGGACAGACATACTGGGGCAGATTTACAAGCCCCTTGCGCCACTTTTGCGTCACTTTTCCCATGTTAAAAGTGACGCAAAAGTGGCGCAAGGGGCTTGTAAATCTGCCCCACTGTTTCCATTTTTACTGCCTCCCTAAAATCTCAGTGTGGTATCCTCCGCCTTAGGGGAGGATTGTCATGTTAGACCTTACCCCCTCCTCCTGCTTGACTATGGTTTGTACCCCGGTGACATGCCTTAGAATGTCACAGTCTTGAAGGTTCTAAGGGGCATATTATCAACGGCCAGCGATAATTATCGCTGGCCGTGCTTAGCGATAATTTTGTTATCGCAGGCTATCTCTGGAATTTATCGCCCTGGTAGCGCGTTATTAACAACGCGTTTCTCCAGGGCGATAAAAATTCCAGAGATAGCGAAGATTATCGCCGTTTTGCAGGGAACATCGCTGGTTTTCCAGCGATGTTCCCTGCAAACGGCGATGACCTTGCTGATACGACCCACAGGGTCGTATCAGCATAATCCACCCCAATGTCAGGGATAGGTAAGTCTGCATTTTAGCAGACGTTAGTTTTGGAGAAAACAGCGGTTTTCTCCAAAAACTAACGTGTGCTAAAATGCTGGGGCAGCCTTGTAAATATCGCAATGTGAACATCAGCGATATTTGCAAGGTAGCCCATCCGGGGGACGCCCACTTTGCATCTCATTAGAGATGCAAAGGGAGGCGTTGGGAAAAAGGGTGCTAACATGCGATTATGCATGTTAGCACCCTCTTGTTAATAGGGCGATAGTTTTATCTCTGCTTTTTAAGCCAAAAAAGCGGAGATAAAGCCCTTGTAAATATGCCCCCAAGTGCGGCTAAGTGGAGTTCGGTGTGGCATTTGATGGACAACAGCTGTGTCTGAGGTCCTTTCGCTGTTACCTTTAAATAAATCTCCTTTGTTTTCTACTACTTCGTTTCCTGTGATTCTGCTACAAACCATATCTAGATTCTACACTCAGCTTTGACTTCCTCAGCCAAAATGACACTCTTATCATTCCCTCTTATAAAATATTAGTTTAAAATTGTAAATTATGCAACCGTTTGATTTTGATATATTTAATTAATATGCAATCACTATGAACATAATCACCTGCGTGAGCAGAGAAATAACTTATTTTCTGCAGTTTACTGCCATGAAACCTCTGCAGGGGTTGTGTATCGTTGCCCAGAGATACAATTACGGCAGTATACGTCTGAATAAACAATCACCATTCACAAACCAGTGATGGGAAATTTGTAGAATGACTGATTTTTTTTAACTGGCAATGCAATTTCAGATGCTACATGTGCACTAATGCAAATTGTCAATTCACTCGAGGTTGAAAAATGACTTGCCTAATCAACTAAATTGGGAAAGTCACAATTTTGTTAGCCTACAAATGGTGGGATGGAGGCCTCTGTCCCCACATCTGCTTTCCTGTATTGGGACAATTTATCAAAAGCAAATGCTTTGATATGGATGTATACAATTATTATGCAATGATTATGAACATAATCAGTGTCATGGGCAGAGAGATAATTTGGACAGGTAGTGTACTTAAAAAAAGAAAAAAATCTTGTTAAGGAAGAAATTGGGGGAAGAAGGAAGTAGTGCCCTGGGCCACTATCTGGTTCATCCAAGGTAGCTGATACAATTCCCAAAGGGGAAACTATCACATGGAGATCTTTTAAACTTTTGAAATCAGTTATCACTTCATTTCAGTGTTCAATAACTGATCATTGCTTTGCAGTGGCAGTAATTTTGGCCACACGTGCACATACACACCCATGCATTCACAAAGATCATTCACAACTCTCACTCAAAATAAATTCATACATTTATACATACACGCACAAACACATGCACCAAACATTCAAAAACATAAAACTTACCTGTCTTGCAGTTTCTGGAGTTGAAAGCTCTGGAGGTCCCAGTAGGGTTGGGATTGCTGCATTCTCTCATTGGCAGACCTTAGGTCAGCCAATGAGGGGAGGGGAGGCAGCAGTCCCTCACCCGTCACAGAGTGGTGTGGGGTCAGTGAGACTGCTGACCACACCCCACTCTGTGACGAGGTGTAACTGATTGACACTCAGCCCGGGCCATTCATAGCTTAAAACTGAAGCGCACATGTCCAAAGCAATCGGTGATGCTCCCTCTTGTCACAAGGGAGTGACCTCCGGGCACATTTGACAGGCTGAAGTGGTCACACCCACAAGGCTGCGAAATCCTCAGCTTGGCAAAGTTCAGCTCAGGCAGTCAGAAACTTGATCATTTAGCACATATCTAGCTCCTGGCTGCCTGACCTGAACAAGAAGAGTGTCTGTCAGACTGAATTTTGCTCAGCCTAACAGACACTCTTCTTCTCCGGAGAAAGGTGAGGGAGCATGGCCTCTTTGTCCATATGTAGAGGCCGCATCTGTTGCTTTGTAACCATCCCCCTTTTATGATCCCTCATATTTGCAGTTCATAAAGGTTTGAAAAGGTTCTGTTATGAGAGAGATAGTCTTTTCAGACTCTTAAACAGGTTTTTCTAAATGACAAAAAAAAGAGACTTTGTGTTCGCAATCCATTTGATTTTGGGAATCAGGGTTTGTGACCACAAAATGGCATTTTATATTTGGCCCACTGTTTTTATAGTAATTCTTTAATGTGAATTCCAGCTACTCTGTTAATAGTCCAGCTTTTGTTGCAATGCTTCTGGCAGGCTATAAAGAGACATATGTCAATCGCTCTGGGCCTGCTGTGTGCAGGCAAATAGTAGCAAGGCTGCATTGTTGAAAGTCCAAGTAATTTATGAGTGTTGGTGTGGCCATGAAAAGCACAGGTCAACTAGGATGTTTGTTGAGGAAGTTGCAAAACAAAAGTAATGATTGAGTATTGATATCACAAAATATAAGTGAGGAGTAGACACTGAGGAACAAGAGACAAATTGGGAGAGGGCAATTCGTTTTAGGCCAGAAGATTTTTAGCAAAAATATTGTTTGACACAAAAATGTTGCCTTAAGTATTTTTTGAAAAATATCGTGCTACTACGTGTACACTTACCATTATTAACTCCAATAGGACGATATTTTTGTAAAAAAATACTTAGAACACAATATATCAAAGTATTGATTTCAGGTTCATTCATAAAGGGCAATTCTAAAAGTACCCGCCTCTAAGCACTGCCTGTAAGCGCTCTGCCTTGCACACTAACACTGGACACCTGGCTGAAGTTTGCAAATACATCCAGCTCTTTAACTTATACGGACTGGGGCCCTATCATGAACAATGTGTACAAATTGTTGTGCACACCTCTGTTTGCACACGTGCAACTGCATTTCTGTGATGTCTGCTTCTAAATTTAAACCCTCTGTTGGGATTAGTACAGAGACTCATATTTCATTAATCAGTGGTTATTGTTAAGGTTTTACTAGTTAGCAAAAAAGCAACACATCTTCTAATGCTCTTTTCAACTTCATAAAATGAGAACTGATTAATGAAAAATGCAAATTATGCATCTGTGCTAAACAGTCCAGAGGTCCTTCCCAACATTGTGCTGTCAACTGCGGATACATTAACTCTGAAAATATAAGAATTTGTGTATGGACTGCGGATAGCACAACTGGGAAACACAGGGCAATCAATGTTTTTAAATGAATTTGACCTCTTCTTTACCTATACATGGGTGGAGCACATCAATTACAGAAATGTGAGTCAACCTGCACAGCTACCATAGGTGGTCAATCTACTTTTTGCCAAAGCTCTCATTTTCCAAGAAGCAGCCCCAGTTCTCAACATTTAGTACTCGATGAAGAAGTGTTACTTATCCCACCCAACAAATAAAGACACCCTGCATTTATTGGAGTTGTGAGATTTCCTGTGAGAATCCAGAATAACATGCAGAATTTGGAGCATGTTGCGATATTTTCAAGAATTATTACCCTCCCCCCAGCAACACCCCCCCCCTCCTCCTTCACTGTATAATACCTTCAACTTAGCTGCCAAGGTTTTAAATTGTGTGACATTTTAATAATTTCAAATTTATTATGAGTGACATTTAACGACTATGAGTGACACTTTCTCGTGAGCAAAATCAAGCAATGAAGAGGAGGGAACCACGTAAATATTTTAAATTACACCCAATTGAGCAATGAGAAACTTTGGTCAAGGTGCAGACCGCAAAGTTTCCCAGGAGGCACGGCTCTTCCTTCACCACCCCCTGAGCCAACACCTTACAAATGCTGTTTTGCTTACTGAAAATATATGCTTCTTCAGGCACACTGCTCCCATGGTAACGTTTTGAACCAAACATTTTATGAAACTATCTATGCAGAACGGAGCACAGCAATGAATTCTGTATCTAGACTATCACTTGCATCAGCAATTACAAAATGGCTGCCTGTTGATTTCTCCCGCCTCAGCTGTAGGAGGTGTGCATTTCAGGCTTCCACAAATCCACTGAATGATTCTTGTTAATAAAATTCCTGTTTTTGGAATAAGAACTATGCATTTCCTGTGTGTCATGTGATTCTTATGTTTTGGAAACATTTTTGCATTGTCCGTAATTCCACATATGATTTTATTTGAATTAGCAGGGGTTAGAAATGGGGGTCTCTAGTTGGCAGAGGTAGTTACCTTTGTCCAACTAGGGACCCTTGCTTCTTATCAGGGTAAGGGGGATACACACTTTAGATAAACACTGCTCACCCACTGGGTAGCTTGGCATGAGCAGACAGACTTATCCCAAAGGCAATGTGTAAAGTATTTGTACTCAAAACACGCAGTAATACAGTTATTACACCTACAAATTGACACCACACCAGTTTGGGAAAAATAAAATATCTTTATCTAAACTCAACAAGACCAAAACGACAAAAATCCAACAGATGGCCAATTCCTCATCTTCTTGGCCAGAGTCTCCTTAGCCAGCTCTGGAGGACGGATCTAAAAAACATAATCAAATTCCACATTTGAGGGCCTAACGTAAAACCTTTGCCAATGCATGTCAAACACAATTCATTAAAAACATGACATTATTATAAGTGAAAGCCCTGCATAACTCAATAAGTCAAAATGCTCACTAAAAATTCACATCATCTCCGTTTTACCACTCTAGAATTATTCAGATCTTAACTACAAGCCAAATAATACAGTTGTCATGTAAGAGGCACCTTCTGAAATTATCTAATTGCATTATATGTCACTAAATACATAAGTTTGTCATGTAACTGACATATGCACAAATATTTTTATCACCCCTCATATACTGGTTCGTATTGGATGTTGTACAGCAACGTGCCTGTGTAACACATTTATATCTATGTTGATCAATGTTGTATCCCTAGCACATATGCTACAGACATAGTAGACCTAACTTGAGTGTCAATGTGTTTGAGTTAGCACTCTCTGCATGGGCCACCCCCAACCTTTTCGCCTTCACAGCTCCTTGGTTCTGATTTTTTTAAGAAGAGTAGGACTCTGTGCACTTTACTATTGCTAACTAGCGCTCAAGTGCTTGTGCTTTCTCCTTCAACATGGTAAAATTGAAGTACACACAATTGACAATTTTAATTTACGTACCTAGTAAGGTGATACACCTTTTACCCAGGGCTTGTAAAATAAATGCTTCTAGTGGCCCTACTGCATTTATTGGGGCAGTCATTCAAGGAGACCTTTAAAACATGTCTCAGGGCTGCCGGTGCAGCCTGTAGTGCATTTTGAAACTGGCAATTTGACCTGCAAAAGTAAATTTATTGTCAGGGCTAATCCAAGGGTAGTCCCAAAACAGCCATGTTAAACCTGCAATACTGAGGGAGGTCTTTCACCAAACTTTATTCCTGCTGCTGCCAATTTTGCTGAATTCTTTTTGTTGGCCTTAGGGCTCTGAGTCCCTTACCACTGCCACCCAGTGCTAAAGTGTGCGTACTTATCCACAATTGGCATATTTTATTTATATTTATCTATACGTCCATAGTTGGGTGCACTACTTTTGCCCAGGGCCTATAAATTGCTACTAGTCGGCCTGCAGCACTGATTGTGCCACCTACACAAGTAGCACTTTAAACATTTCTCAGGCCTGTAATTGCAGAGCCTGTGATGTGCAGTTTACACTGCCATATCAACTTGCCATTTAAAACCCCTTGCAAGCCTTACACTCCCCATTTATCACATATAAGTCACCCCCTAGGGCAGAGAGCTATGTAATCAAAATGTAGGACATGTACTTTGAAGTTTTGCATGCCCTGGTAGTGAAAAAAAACACATTCAGTGTTCACTACTGTGAGGCCTACCCCTTTGATAGGTTAACATTGGGAATTACTTATTACACTTATAAGCTGTAATTCCTTATTGAGAAGGAGTGGATCTTTCATGTTTCATATCACTGGAATGGTAATGATAAATCCATTTTACTGGTAAAGATTAATTTCTCACTACTTGTTATAAAGATGGCACTTTTAGAAAGATGACATTTTTCTGCTCTTAGCCCTGTGTGCCTGCATCCTATCTCCAATGCATGTCCAGGGTGGGTAACATCTGGACATTGTGCATTTCTTCTAGACAGCCACATACAAAGGGAGCTTAGGTGTGACTGAGAGGCCATCCACTTCCTGATGTGCCATCCTGGGCAGGATGGGAGGGAGGAGCTGACACTTACACCTGAATAGGCTGTGCCCTGTCCACACACACAGGTCTGTACCCCCCTCGCCTTAACCCCCCAGAGATAGTCTGGGGCCAGAGCTGGGAGGGAAGACCTCTGTGCACTTCAAAGCCCCTCTTTGAAGTCACCTCCACTTCAAAGGTACAAATGGGTATAAGTACTGGGTCTACTAAATCAGACACTACTGGACTTGTGAAGAACTCTGCCAGGAGGAAGGAATGCTGTGCTGCTTAATCAACTGCCCCTCTGCTGCACTGCTGCTCGTTAAGAACTGCTTTTCTGCAGTGCTAACCTGCTGCATTCTACCCTCTGCCCTGCTGAGGAGGGACTGCATCCACCTTACTTGAACACAAAGCAACTCCAAGGGCATGTCTCAGGGACAACAGATTTCTCATCCATCTGCAACAGCACCTGGACTTTGTTTGCTGAACGTCTTGCCCTGCCAAGTGGTGCCAATCCAGTCTTAGGTCCTTGGATGTGGATATTAAGTGCTGCAAATGCTAAAAATCCATACATCGATGACGTTGTGTTGATCAGAACCGACGTATCTCCCTCAACTCTGACACATCACCACTGCTGAACAGACCACAGACCTCGCATTGCCTAATGCGCAACACATCACCTCCAGTTCCAGGCGCATCGCCTACATACTGCGGCTCAACAATGACACATCTCCAATTTGCGCAGCTCGATGACGATGAATTGACTTTGATTCAGCGGTTTGATGCTGATTCATTGCCTCTTTGCTTCTCGCATCTCCACTCCATCAACGATGCATCCCAGGTACTTTTCAGCAGGTCAAGGCTGGTCACTGTATCCAACCCATGCTCCATCATTATCGGCCTGAACCTTTGTATTTTCCCCGGTCAATCACGTACAGATGTCCCCGGTTGGAGCTTTTAAGCACTATATTTGCATTTAGTTTTAAAAATTCATAACTTTAGTTATACTTATTGGATTTTCGTTGTTTTGGTCTTGTTTTGTTCAGTCAACTACAAGCTAATTTTCTAAACTGGTGTGGAGTCTGTTTGTGGTGTTTTCACTGTGTTACTGTTTGAAGTGTTGCGCAAATACTTCACACATTATCTCTTAAGTTACCCTGACTAGGATTGTGGTGCCTGCTTGGACAGATTGCCAACCAAAAAGCCAAGTTCCAAAAGACCATAGTGTAGGGAGCATTTTATTTAAATAATTGGGCAGATACTTTTAAGTTTTACATGTGCTGGTAGTGGAACATTTTTCAAACTGTTAATTACTACTGTGAGCCCACCTCTCACATAGGACAACATCACGTTACATTATTAGAATTATTAAGCAATACATTTTGATTGGGAGCAGGCACAAATGTCCAATATGGACTCAAATGAAATGCAATTTTAAATCCACTTTAACAAAATTTACAGCAGCTTGAGCCTTTTAATGGCTTCCCGTCAAGATTTTGTATTGGGTCTAGATATTGCACAAATGGACCTTGGTACAACTGGGAGAGGGCAATCCTGCCAGCATGTGAGGGGCAGAGCTGTGTCCTGCCTCACTTACATTTCAAATGAACTGCCTCAGCACATTCACAATTACCTGTACACCAAGCTTTGGTTATCCCAGACATTTGGAGACCAGGGCAGGGAGTAAGGATATTCCTGAACCATCAAAACTGCAGATGCTACTTCTAGGTCAAAGCTGGTACCAGGTATAAATACTGGACCATCAGACAAACTATTCTGTACACTCCTGGACCTATGGGAGACTACAAAATGCCTGCCTTGTACTCCAGAGGGCTTCCCTGCTTCTTGAAGGAAGGAGAGAAGACCATCTAATTGAACCTAGAACTACCAGAGTGACACAAGGGTCAGTTGTCTGACCTCCTATCCTGAGATACAGGGCCAGTAATTGGACTTGCATGAGCCCTGCTGGCGTCTGTTGGAGTGTTTCTGATCCCTAAGATGTGCCTCCCCTGGTCTTGAGACCTTGTCTAGCATCAGTTGAGCTCTTCCTGTGAATTCCTGAATTTTTCATCCCGGCGCACAAGACTTTGAAAATTTAACTTTGTCAGCAGGACCAACCTGATACCTGTGTATGGGTTACAAGACATCGTGGCTGTTCTGAACTTGTCACATTTCCCCAGCTCTATCACAACCACATACCCAAATATAACACATTGTGCTTTTACATGATATAATAACCTTCACACTTTTTATTTGCGTATATTAAAATTTACTGATTTTATTGTTGACCTTGTGGTTTCATTCTTTTTAATACATGTTACTCTATTTGTTATAATTGGTATGAGATGTTACTTGTGTTGTGTTCTCACTTAATAATTTTTTGTGTGTTGCATATATGCTTATCAGCGTGCATGAAATTTAAGCCTGATTGCTTTTGAGCCAGACTACCAGAAGGTTAAGCATAGGTTATTTTAGAGACTTTTGCGGTTTACCCTGACAGAATTGAGTTTGTTGCTTGAGAAGGGTTTTCACCCTCTTCTACCATTAACCCAGTTTTCCAACCCAATGTTTTTATAAAATGCGTTTATTCTCTCCTATAGCAAGGCTATTTGCAAACATGTCACCTTCACTCCTTAATCTTTGAACACAGGATTTAAATGTAGTGATATGTTTATTTAGAAAATGTAACCCTAGTAAACTAATAAGATGTTAGGTCAGTGTGTTATGAATCAAAACAATTTACATTACCCACCTTATTTATCTTACATTAACCTCATATCTTGCCCATACAGTCTAAATATAATGTTATAATACATTATACAGAACACATTTATTGTGCAGCTTCATCACTTATAAGAAGATATCCTTAAGTAGAATCCTTGTACATATTTCAACACTGCTGCTCCTTTCCGAGTGGTTTTGATTTATTATAAATCAAAATGCCACTTGTATCTATATTCCAATCATACTCATTCCTTCAACATACATATAGGTCCCACATAATTTTGTATCTACATAGCAAACTGTCCAGTTTGAAATATATTGACAATATATCATATTCTTATTGAATATCAGAAATACAACCTATAGCAAAAACACACATATAGCTAACTAGAGTAAGGGCTATCTCACACAATGGACATTATAATGGCAGAGTTAGACCTGTCACCCTTTGGGGGTTCAATCTAAAAAGTGATCACCTTTACTCCACCTTCTTTTTTTTTTTACCCTTTGGTGTGTACATTAGGGGTGAGTGGAATTGGTGGAGTTTGAATCTGCAGAATTCTTCGACAGTGTGGAGTGGGCATTTGGTGCTATTTTCTTAGCACAAAATGCACCTTCATGTCTAAAAATGAATGCGAGCATGCATTTCGGACTAAGCAAATAGTGCAGCCAAATCCCTCCCTGAGCCCTTAACTACTCTGCAGTGATTACTGCAGAGTATGTAAAGGCGCCGCCACCAAGTGGTATGCAGTGGTTTCCAAACTATAGAACCACTGTATATCACTCTGCAGTGCAAATCCCTTGGCACCCTTACAAGCTCTGCATTTATCACTGCAGAGAATGTAAGTACGCTGAGCGGTATGCACTGCTGTGCAGTGATTCTTAAATAGGGCCTGGATGAGGGAGCAGTCCCTCAATGTTCAAAAAACACTATAGATTAGTTTAATCTGTAGTGGTTTTTAAACATGAAGAGACTTCTCCCTTGTCCTACCCTGTTTCATAGTCACTATAGTGTACATTCCTCGGTGCCCTTACATACTCTGCAGTGATTCATGCAACACAATTATATAGTCGCCACTGGGTAGTTAGAGTTAGGATTGTGATTCCTTAGGAAATGCATATTTTGTGTTGCAAATAACTTAGGCACCATTTGACAAATCTCCACGAAACTTCTAAAAACAAGTGCTAGTTTTTGACTAGTTTTGGACAGTTTTTGGGTGATCCGTCAAGCGGGGTTGATAAAAAAGAGTGGTCCCAAAACATGTTAAATTTATTTTTCCATACAAACTTTAGACACACTTGCAGCCTAAACCTCTGAAAAGATTTACACCAAATTTGGCAGAATGCTTGATCTTGGTCCAGAAAGGCTGCTCTGTGTGATTTGGTGTAAATCCATTCAGCATTTGTTGAGCACTTAAGTCTAAAATACATTGTATATCTAGAGACAATGGGCCTCCGCAAATCCTGACAGATCTCAAACTGAAATGTGATTGCCTGCAACAACCTCTACCAGAAAGTGGTGGCAGCCAATCTAAGGACGTGGGACTCGGTCCTGAGTTGTAATTTTTTTTTTAAAAGACATAAGCGACCAGTGTAGGGATACCCTGACCCCCTAGACCTGATGGTGGTGTGGTGCCAGAGGGATTCTGCCTGGGGTCAAAAATATTTCTTTTTTAATTTTGCCACAAATTCGCAGAGGATCTGCTAATTTGTAGAAAAATTTAAAACAAATTCAAACACGGGCCCGGGAGGTGATGATTGTCATTTTTTGGGTGGAGAAACGTACTCGTATCCCCCTCAACAGGCCATGTTTGGCCCCAGGGACCCCAGCCACTGGGACCCAATGTCTTATTTTGGGGGATGGGCAGCCACGGAGACCCCTTCCTCCAATGGTTTCATATCTTTTTTGGGGGGAAGGGGGCATGCAAACCCTTCCCAGGGCTGTTTTCAGCCCCAGGGACCCCATCTCCAAGGGCCCCATGTATTTTTAAGGGGAAGGGTGGGCAGCCTCTAAATGCCCCATGGAGCCCATCCCCTTGGGCACTAAGGTACATTAAAGGGAAAGTGCTGCAAGGCACCCTCTCAGAGCCATTAATGGTCTCAAGGACCCCATCCCCAGGCCTGCTCACACGCTGTTTCCTGGGGAGCCCACTCCCGGAACAAAGCGGTTTCTCTGCCCGCACTGGTGCTGGCAAGGTAACCTATGTTTAGTCCCGCTTGGTGTGAGTATTTTCAAAACCCCTGCCATGTGGGAGCAAACACAATGTCTGTCAGTGGGAGATTTGAAAATGCTCCCTCCTGGCTGGGAGCAGACTTTTGATCTGTTTCCCTGCCCGCCCTGGAGCAGGCTGGGGAACAGATCAAAATATTGCTCCCACCTGGAGAGAACAGCATTAGTAACAGCTCCTTCCAGGCGGAAGCAGGACTGGCTCCTGCTGATGTGGGGAGCTGGCTGGTGCCGCTGGGGCCTTTGAGACTCACCCTGCAGCCCCAATGAATGTATGGTGGGTGGCCTGGGTGGGCACCAGGGCACACACCTTTATTGTTGCAAGCTCAAGGGGATGGGGTCCCCAGGCCTAACATATATCATGGAGGAGGATACTCTGCCACCCCTCCCTCCCATTTAATTTATAAAAAACACTCTGGGGAACAGGATCCCCAGGCCCGGACAAGGCTCAGAGAGGAGGATCATGAGCCCCCTCCCCTTTATTTAAAAAAATAGCCTTGGGAGATAGGATCCCCAGGCCCTAACAAAGCGTTAGAGGGGGGGGTCACACAGCCCCACTCCCCTTCAATTTAAAAAAGGCCCTGGGGGATAAGGTCCGCAGGGCATAACAAGGCTTGGGGAGGAGGGCCATGTAGCACCCCTCCCCCTCTAATAAAAAAAATGCCCTGGGAAGCGGTTCCCTAGGGCCCAAGGAAACTCGTGGCAGAGGCAAGCATCCCTATACCCATTTTTGTACATTTGGGCCCCAGGGGTGGGATACCCGGTGCCTATTATGGCTTAGGGAGAGGGGCACATCACTCAGGACTATTCCCTCAGTACTGTGCTGGTTCTGTTCCCCCAGGAGGTCATTATTTTCGTTCTGAAGGCCTGTGAATTGATTCATCTGTTCTTCATGTCTTGAGACTGCTCCAGTGATGATGTGGCCTATAGTTTGACTGAAATTATGGGTATCAGTGGCCACACTCAGATCTCCCAATGGTACTCTATCCCTACTGCCATGCATCCTTTGAACTTTGTGCACCGTAACAGTGGGCCCTGGCTCAACTGCAGCACTAGTTGTTGTCAGCAACACAGGAGCCAGGACAGGCATGCACATTACAGTGTTAGTGATAGATGTTGGGCACCATGGAGCTGTCTGGACTATAGACTGTAGAGGTGAGTAGTTGTTGTAAGAGTTGCCTGAGTGAGAGTCACCCTAACAGACTGACTAGAAACACCTGATGGACCAGGCTGCTGCTCACCTGGTTGTGGACCAGCAGGAGTTGGTTCTCCACTGACAGGGTCTGCCGGAAAAAGAGCTTTTGCAGCATTTGTTGCAGTGTCCTTGGCTTCAGGTTCGGCTGATTGTCCTATTCAGTTAAAAAACTAATAACGCTTAATTACACATCTGTACATGAAAAAATTGTAGAACTAATATATATATATATATAAATTTATATTCAAAACAAGCAACTCCTACTATAAAACTCGAATGAAAATCTTAACTGTGTTGCTGAGGTAATTTGGAAACTGTAAGACCTGGGATCCCTGGTTGGCTGAGGTAGGTACCTTAGGCAAAATAGGGACCCTCGCTTCCACGTCAGGGAAAGGAAGGACACCTTCTCAGATAGCCCCCGCTCACCCCCTTGGTAGCTTGGCACGAGCAGCCAGGCTTATCTTCAAGGCAAATGTGTAAATTATTTGCAACCACGCTCACAGCAACCCAAAGATGACACCACAAATGGACTCCACATGAGTTTCATAAAAACGAGTGTAATTTTATATAAAAAGATATACGATAAGACCACACGATATAAATCCAACATATGCGTATTTGTAATATTCCTCCTGGCCGGTTGTTAGGCCAGCCAGCCCTTGTAAGTACTGGCGATATTAATGAGCAATTCTAAATGTTCCACTGCAGTCCTAATACAATGCTATGCAGTTCGTAATGCTAGAATCAGGCACTTTGCAATGTAAAAATAATGCAATGCGTAATGCAACAATCAGGTAGTTCGTTATGCAAACTAACACAATGCGTAATGCAACAATCAGGTACTTCGTTATGCAGAAATAATGCAATGCGTAATACACTAATCAGGTAGTTCGTTATGCAGAAATAATGCAATGCGTAATATGACAATCAGGTAGTTCGTTATGCAGAAATAATGTAATGCGTAATACGACAATCAGGTAGTTCGTTATACAGAAATAATGCAATGTGTAATACGACAATCAGGTAGTTCGTTATGCAGAAATAATGCAATGCGTAATACACTCCCGCACCGATCACGGTGCCCTAGGCGGTCTCTCCGCCGCTCGTACTGACTCGCAGTCAGCCTCTGTCAACAGTTGCTCCCACACGGGTATGATGTAAACAAAAAGTGCAGCTCCACATTCCGGCCCCGGTACTGCCACTCCTTTGGCAAGTACGGGCCGCGATACGAGCCGAAGCAGAGGCTCGCGTTGCAGGAATGGGAGAGGCCGAGAGCATCTCCCTCCGAGCCCGCACCCCGCCCCAGGCGTAGACACACGTTACCTGGGGGGCGCGAACTCGCTCTCCTCTCCTCTTCCAGCAACTTGGGGCCTCCGGTGCAATCTTTGTGAATTCCGGGCAGTGGGACTCGGACCCACCCTCGACAAGGTTGGTTCGAAGTCCCGCTCTGGCAACGGCGGGCTTGGGCCGGCAGCTCGGCTCCTCCGGGGCTGCCGGTCCGGGCCGCTGATGCTACGAAGATCTCAGGATGCAACAGGGCACACGCACACAGCGTCGCTGAGACTCACTTGAGCTTCGGGTGCACGATCACAGGGCACTCCTCACAAAGGTCTCAGGCTGCACGAAGCACACGCACACGGCATCGCTGAGACTCACTTGAACTCCGGGTGCACGATAACAAGGCAATCCTCACGAAGGTCTCAGGCTGCACAAACCACACGCACACAGCGTCGCTGAGACTCACTTGGACTCCGGGTGCACGATAACAAGGCAATCCTCACGAAGGTCTCAGGCTGCACAAATCACACGCACACAGCGTCGCTGAGACTCACTTGGACTTCGGGTGTGCACAATAACAAGGCAATCCTCACGAAGGTCTCAGGCTGCACAAAGCACATGCACACAGCGTTGCTGAGACTCACTTGGACTCGGGTGCACGATAACAAGGCAATCCTCATGAAGGTCTCAGGCTGCACAAAGCACACGCACACAGCGTCGCTGAGACTCACTTGGACTTCGGGTGTGCACGATAACAAGGCAATCCTCACGAAGGTCTCAGGCTGCACAAAGCACATGCACACAGCGTCGCTGAGACTCACTTGGACTCCGGGTGCACGATAACAAGGCAATCCTCACGAAGGTCTCAGGCTGCACAAAGCACACACACACAGCGTCGCTAAGACTCACTTGGACTCCGGTGCACACGATCACAAGGCAATCCTCACGAAGGGCTCAGGCTGCAAAAAGCACACGCACACAGCGTCGCTGAGGCTCGCTTGGACTCCAGGTGCCCACGATCACAGGGAAATTCTTACGAGGGTCTCAGGCTGCAAAAAGCACAGGCACACAGCGTCGCTGAGACTCTCCTGGAAACTTTTGTGTTCCTGAGTTTCCGTAACAGGGAGCCAGCTCACCTCGGGCCCTTGGGGATAAGTTACTTGCGGACACAGCACACAGCAAAGTCCTTTCAAGCAGGGGGACACAGCACACAGCAAAGTCCCTTCAGCCTCTCCTTGGTTAAAACAGCAAACTGCAGGCCAGCCCCAGAACACAGAGCAAGGGTCAGTCCTTTCCTTCAGTATCTTCAGCTGATTCTTCCTTGGCAAAGGTTCCTCTTGACCACAAAGTGGCTTCAGTCTTGTTCAATCTTGATCAATCCATTTCTCCAAAGTTCAGGGGCTTCAGCTCTCATAGTTATACCCCTCAATGTCTTTGAAGTCTTTGTATTCAGGGGGGCACTGACCCCTGTTCAAACCAGTTCTGGGTGCCTCCCTGCCAGTGACACCTTCTTCCTTTGATTAGTGGGGGTCTGGATTCTCAGTCACTCAGCAGGAGATGGAACCATTGTTTTATGGCTGCAACCCAGGCATCTTCACCTCTAGGGGCTACTCCTCCGCCTACACTCCAGATGCAGGTCAGCCTGTTGCTGTCTCACCTCCTTCCCTGTGTCAAGACATTTCCCAGATCCTATCACTTTCAAATCCAGACAATCAATCCACAACCAGGCAGAGACACACAGAAATGTTAAAGCACAAAAACCCAGCCACTTCTAAATGAGTGGCTTCTAAACACACAATGCAAAAACCACCTTCATAAAAAGATGTGTTATTACATTGTGAGTTCAGGCACACTAAACTTCACCTCTCCATCTTAAGCCTTTGGGAAGATAGGCTGGAAAAACAAATTACACAGCCTCCCCATTCTGTCCTATGAGCAAGATGGCCTTTCCACAGTGAAAAACGAAATAGAGATTATTTCACTGCCAGGACATGGTACACATCTTAGTACATGTCCTACCTTTCACATGCACTGCACCCTGCCCAGGGGGTACCTTGGACCTACCATATGGGTGTCTGAAGTGCATAGAATGGGAAGGGTAAGGTCTGGCAAGTGGGTGCACTTGTCAGAACAACATGACAGTTTAACAAACTGCGCACAGGCACTGCAGTGGCAGGCCTGAGTTCTCTTTTTAAGGCTACTTGTGTGGGTGGCACAATTAGTGCTGCAGGCCCACTAGTAGCATTTTCATTACCAGCCCTGGCACACATAGTGCACTTTACTAGGGACTTTACTAGTAAGGCAAACATACCAATCATGGACAACCAATTACCATTACACTTTATACAGGGAGCACTTGCACTTTGACACTGATTAGCAGTGGCAAAGTGTTCAAAGCATCTAAGTTGGCAACACCATGTCAGAGAAAAGGTCTAGGGGAAAAGCAAAACATTTAGGGAACTTTAGCCAAAAGGGCCAAGTCCAACAGAAACCATCTTATTGGAGACATTAGTTTACATTCAAAGTGCTATGTGGTTGAGATGAGGTTGCTCAACATGCGTACTTCATACATTTAATAATGTTTGAAGAAAATTTTTGGTATGAAGTCACACAATGTATGTCATTACATTCAACATGTAGTGCTATGTTCTGACATAGTCACAATTTATAAAAAATACTCCTTTGAAACTAACAATTATTCACTTTATTACATGACACCTACCTTTAAATTAGTATAAACTACATGTCACTGCAGCAATAAATGTTGAAGTATAGACACACCATGATGTACAGATTGCACATCTAAACAATGCAAAGTGTGCTTTTGGTTAGAAGAATTAGAGCAGTTGGTAGATATATTTGTTGCAGGAAATCATAGGTGTCTAGCTGTGTTCTTAATACTACATATTTAGTGATATCCATTTTTCATTATATACATGTAACCTAACCTAACCATACAGATGCATTATTGAAGATGTAGTCATTGGTCACTACCACTAATGAAGTATCTGGGGACTGACTGCAGTTGATAATGTTGTAGCAGCATCAATGCACCTGTGTTACATATGTGCTCAAACTTTATGTTATGCTAAGTCAAAATACTGTTTCTCTGTTTGTGCCAAGCCTTACTTTGAGTTATTATGTTGATTGGGTTAAAAATGCACAACCATCGTGGTTACTAATTTGCAGAGTACAAGACAGACATTTTTATATATAGATGAGATTCTAAGCTGCGAAATATGAGTTAATGAATATACCTACTTTTTGTATACATACTTTTCAGGCAAATGTTATCAATTGAAACGTACAAATATCTTACTTTCACACAACAACCTTTTAAGGGACAGTTAATCAGAATAGGCATCTTGGGCAACTTCTGTGACAGCAATACTGCAGACAAAGTTGCTAACATACATTGTTTTTACTTACCAGTCTCTAAACCACCAAGGATTCCTGCAAAGCCTTGAGTGTGCAGGATCCCATAGACCTTATCCTTCCAGGACAAGAGGTTGAGGGCCTGGAAGACCCACCACCAGTCTGCTGAGCCACTAGGTGTGCTTTGGAGGCAAGGGAACCCACTCTCCCCTGCAGATCATTCCAGTGCTGCCTAATTACCTCCTGTGAGCCCTGTTTTTAAATACAGCATTCAGTCTTGTGGCAATTCTCTTTCACATGTGCGTTTTCTTGGTAATGGTGGTGCAAGTGCTCCAAGTAAGTGTGGCTATACCCTAATTATTTCATCCACCATGATTGGTAATTGTGTTCCTGAAAATCTGGGGTCATTTATTCCAGCCATGGTGCAGAAAACATAAAAATGTAATTGGATCTTAACTTAGAAAAACTTAACTGATATAGTTATCAGTAACATAAATAAACCCCTATGTCTTTCAGCTTCACAACAAGAAAGGCAAAGGATCATAGTATTGATTGAAGTGTGTTATATAGTGTAGTGTGCAGGTGAGATGAGTTAGTGCATTCATGTCAGATGTGTGACCTATGCATCCATATTCACCATGAATGTATATTCACAGAAAAACACATCCACTCTACACCAATGCGAAGCTGCCTCCATGATGGACATATATAAAAGTGGCGGATGTTATACCGCCGCAACAACAACGTGTACAGATATTTTATTGGTGTGAAAGAAAGAAAGTCTATTAACTAAAGGCTACTTTATATTTCTCATTTCACCCCTAAAAAGGACTTGACACATTCATTGACATCTCTAGAAAGATGCTAACAATAACAAGAATGGCATGGCAGGAGTCAGCCTTTCATTTTGGCTTACACCTGGTATTGGGAGCTCTGACTCTCTAATGAAACCGGTAGAGAAAAGTGAGTTTCAAAGGATGTCGCCACATGTATTAACCTCTATCTCAGTACATATAAGTCTCTGTAACGGAACCGTGCAAGTAGGTTGTACATAGTGAGGTGTGTGGTTTAAACTGGAAGCCTACTGTGTCAAGTTTGAATGTCTGACTCCTACCATTTTTCAGGTATGTCGCTGGCCAAAGAGGAAATGTTGCCAGTATAAGGTTGATATTTGATTTCAATTCACAAACCAGTGATGTGCAAATTTCATGCTGCCTGGCTTTCCAAATAGGAATGCGATCTTTGATTCTGCACATGCACTAACACAAATTATTCATTCACAGGGGTATGCAAAATGATCTGCTGAATCGACATTATTTTGGAAGGTCACAACTATGGGGCCGATTACGATGGCGGACGGACTGGAGTCCGTCCGCCATCGTTTTGGTGACCAGGACCGTACGCAATACATACGGCGGTCCCGCACACCCACTTAGAATGCGACTGCCACCATGGCGGTCGCATTTTGCACTTTAACATTGCGGCGGGTGCTGCTGACTGCAGCACCCGCCGCGATGTTCAAAATGCATGTTGTGCATTTCACTGCACTACGTGGCAGGCACCACACGGTGCCTGCCACTTGGTGCAGTGAAATGGGAGGTTCCATGTGTACCCCCCAGTGCACAAACACCACCCCAGACACAAGGGGGGCCCCCAACGGGCCCCCAAAACCAATCTCCGCCAGCCTTTCAATGGCGGTTTACCCGCCAAGGAAAGGCTGGCTGAAGACAGCATCCTAATTTGGCGGACGGTGCCTGCTAGGCACCGCCACCATTTTAGGGATGCAGACCACTCCGCCAGGCAATCGGAACGATTGCCTGTGGCGGTTCCGTGGCGGACCATCTTTGCGTCTGCCACGGTCGCAGTCTGGATCCCCCCCGCCATCATAATGTGGCGGGGGGAAAATCGCAGTCAGATGGCAGAAGGACCGCCACTGCATGGCTGGCGGTGGCGGTCCTTCCGCCATCGTAATGACCCCCTATGTTTGGTTGCAAATGTAAGGATGGAAGCCTGCCAGGGACTGCAGACCTCCATCTCTACATTCTAAAACTCTAAAATGGACAGACGCTGTTCTCAACAAAAATAAAGAAATTGGGGAGGCAGCCAGTGGTCCTCTGGATCACTCTCTGCTACACCCCAAGGTTGGTACCACAATTCCCAAAGGGGAAGCTATCTCATGGGGAAAGTTTCAGGTTTGCAAATCAGTTACAATGTAATCTCAATGGTCAGTAAGTGATCAATGGTTTGCAACCACCCCTTTTACACTCCCTCATATTTGCAATCTGTAAAGGGTTGAAAAGATCCTTTTATGAGTAAGAAAAGTTGTTCAAGCTCTTAAAAGGGCTTTTGGAATTTGTACACTTTTGATCGCAAAGCATGAGCGTGAGATTTTGAGAATCATAGGGATTGTGACCACATAAGTGCAGTTTACATTGTCCCACAGATCTGATCATTTTAATGTGAATGCCAATACCTCTCTGTTAGAAGTTTAGGCTGTTATTACAATGTTCTGGAAGTCTACCAACATAGATTTGGCAATTAAAAAAGCCCATAGCCTTCGATGTGCAGGAAAAAGGTTCACATTCATAACAAGACTGCATTGTAGAAGCATCAGATAACTGCTAACTTTAGGACTGTTGTTGTGACCGGAAAAGCCACAGCAAAAGTAGAGAGTATCCACAGGTAGTAAGAATGGGAACTGATGAGTACTGATGTCACAACATTTAAGTAACAAGTGGATACTGATAAACAAGAGACAACTGAGGAAAGGGCACTTGGTTTTATGTCAGAATATTATAAGCAAAAATATTGCCTGATAAAAAGTTTGTGTCCCAAATTTTGCTTAAAAAAGGCCACTGCGTTTAGATGTATTATTATTATTATTATTATTTGCAGTGGGTTTATATTTTTGTAAACATTAATTAGGGCACAATGTATCAAAGATATAAAGATAGTTCATAATGCAACCTAAAAATAACTGCTTCTAAAGACTGCCTCTAAGCTCTCTGTTCTGCACACTAACATTGGAGGCAAACCAGTGTACACTCGCCTCAAGGGTGCATTTATATCTAGGGACCTAGGGCTTCATCATGAACAGTGTGCAAAAATTGGTGTGCGCACCTTCATTTACACATGTGCATTTGAATTTCTGTGATATCTGCTTTCACTCTTTTGGGATAAGTACAGATGCTCATAGTATATTTTTTGTTTCTTAGTGTGCCTTTTTTTAAAGTTTTTACTAAACAGCTAAGAAGTTAAATTTTTTCTACATTCTCAGTTCGGAACCTCATAAAATGAGCACTAATTGATGAAAACAGAGGTCCTTGGCCCAAACCGACGCTGTATTGTGATCACCTTAATGCCCATTCATACATAAGATGGGAGCAGCACATATTGAGCCAATATTGTGCTGTCTTCTGCAGATAAATTGACTGTGAAAATATAAAAAAATAATGTGTAGGGTGACAACAGCACCACTGGGAAACACAGAGCTATCAATTTTCCATATTCATTTATACACTCTTGATTTTAGCAAACATCAGCACATTGACCTCTTCTGTTCCTACAGAGGTGTGGAGAATGCCAGCAAATAAGCACATACATCATAGAAATGTGGTGAACCTGAGCAATTGGTGGTGGTCAAGCAACTTTTTTTCAAAATCTCTCATTATTCATGATGCAGGCCCAATTCTCAACATTTTGTATTCAATATAAATGTGTTACTTATCCCATCTGATAAATAATGATATGAAGATCTTTATTGGATGTGATTAATGGCTATTAGATTTTCTGTGATAATGCAGAATAACATGCAGAATTTGGTGCTTACTACACCACAATCTACCAGTCCTGATATTTACCAGAATTTTCCCTCCCAATAAATATTGGCAGGTTTGACTTTCTGGTATTTAGTTGCAGAGCACGCCTTTGTAATTGTAATACCTGCGCAAACCATAGACACTGGACGTAGCGATACTGGGAGTCATGCAGCAGCCCTAAAATAAACATGCTGGAGTTCAGAAGGTGAATGAGCACTAAGGATGGCTTTAAACAATGAAACTGGTGTTTACTTTTCTTTCTCTGACTGCAAAGTGAGAGGATCTGGAAAATCAGCTGGAAATCAAAGGAAAGATTGCAGGATGTCATGTTATTCAAACACAACAAATTTAAATACCCACACATGAACTATACATGTCTCAAACGATATTAGGGAAGGCACGTTTCTGCAATTTTGTAATTCTAAAGAGTGATGGAAACAAAGATTTTAATAGTATCAAAAAACTTTACTTGGTGAAGCGCAAATGATAAATGTTTGTTGAAACCTGATTTCCACACATTATTGTTTTTGTGCACAATATAGTTTTAAGAGTAAAACAACATAACTATGCAAATTTAGAGGCCCTTTCAATGGAAAATGTGATGCCTGTAAATAACAGCATTACCTCACCAGTGCTCCAAAAATGCACCACCTGCCATATACTACACACATCCTTACCACTGTCCTGCTCAATGGACATGGCACATTTTCTAAACTTGTTTTTGCATATTGAATGGATTTTTCACAATTGCTATAACCTTGAGTGATATAACATTAAGAGCAGCGTCCCAACACTGAAAAGTACGCCAGCACCACTGGTGAAAACTGTGGTTTCCACCGCTGCCACAATTTAAAAATGGCACTCATTCTTTGGGCTTTATAGAACCGACACCTGAAAGAGCTAATAAAGCAATATCCCTTCAACCTAAAAATTCTCTGAAAATTAATGTGTTTTCAGATTTGAATTTTTATTTTATGTCTACTGAAAACCACAACCAACAGTTTTGCAGTACCTGCTGTGATAGTTCAATTACATTTACAAACTGTAATACAAGTACAATTCTTGACTTGATTAAGTCTCCAAAAATACACCCCATTTCAACCAAATGTTAAATTATCCCAAAAATTTGATTTAATAGTTATTTACTCAAAGGACACACACCATCAAAGATTTTTGGGGAAATTTAATGTTATAAATTCAAGGCAGATAAATTCTAAACTTGTCCAATTTAAAAACATAAACTGTGAAAAGAAACAACTGATTCCCTGCTCATTTTCTATAAATAACATGCTTTTTGTGGTGTGCATTGCACCAACATGCATGGCAGTCTCAAACAGTAAGGGACACAGAGGAAAGGGAGGAAGGTTGTGAGATGCTACTCTAGTGGTAACCATGGACCTATAGTTGTACCCTTGGAATTTAGACACTAATATGTCTGCTCCAATACTCCTTGCTCTGGTCAGAGACAAACATACCCCAAAATGCGCTAGTAATCAGTGCTTATTATCAGGAGGAAAAAGAAACACCAGTGAGAATACATGCATCTCTCTAAGATGTCAACTGTTAGATGTCAATCAGTTACATATGGATATCTTCCAAAAATATTGCAGGCTTACCTTTTCGCTCACTTTTCCCAGATGATCCACCTTTCCCCTTCATTTTCTCATTCCTCGCAGATAATCTTGTCCTGAAACTCAGCTGTAAACATAAATAATACTCTTTATCACTGATTATGTTACATTTCCATCTTTTTTGTCACTGTTTGCTTTTAGTAAGATTTCTTGTAATATAATATTTTGCCTGTTGCTATAGTTTGTCCTGATGTGAAGTTGGGTCACGCAGTGATTTGTGTTTTCAACATTGCCATCCAGGAGGACTGCTGTGCACAGTTTGACCCACTAGGGACGGGTAGGACTGACATCACTGCAGCCTATTGTGCTTCCAAGTGACAACCCTCCTGAAGGAAGAAACTACACTTATATAGCAACCTGTCTCTGAGATACCACTACCAAAACGATAAAGGGAAGTAAATAGAGCTTCAAAAACATATGTTTTCAATAGGTTCTGTCTGCGCATGTAAAAATCTTTTTCCCTTGAAGCATTTCAGGAGGTGAGTGTCAAGGTTTGAGATGCATCAAATCATCAATATCCCCCATTAGTAGGTTGTATAACGATGGATACTGAAATGGTATAAAAGCTGATCATCTGAAGACTTTAAAAGCAAAAACCCAATTTTTCACACCAGTTGGCATTGCTGGACTATCTAGATGAAAACAACCGTCCTTTGCTACGTTGTTGCTGCAGTGATCGCGGGGGGCGTGACCACAATCCTGAGCCTGCCCAGCGGTGTGGATGCCGCCAACGCACAACGCACTTGCCAGGAGGCACTTAATTACCGGCCAGGGCTGCGGGAGCCCATCCTTTGCTACTTTTTTGCTGCAGTGATCGCAGGGGGTCCGTGACCATAATCCCCAGCCTGCCCAGCCGCGTGGACGCTGCCAACACACACTGCAAGTGCCAGGAGGTACTTAATTACCGGCCAGGGCACCAGCAGCACGGGACGCGTGCGGGCATGCCCGGGCAAAGCCCAGGCCAAGGGCAGGCCCGTCCACGCCTGTAGGAGCCCAGAGGAGGCTGGGCTGGGCCACCCCTCTAACGTCTGGCTGAAGTAAAGGGCCTCAAGATGGTGAAAAAGAATGCTGCAAGCATGGGGAGGAGAAAAGCTGCCCACACTTCGACAGAGGAGGTAAATCTAGCTAGTCTGAATACTTTCTTAGCAAAGGCCTCATCTGCAATAGCCTTAGAGATTTATCGGGCTGAAAGGAGATTATCTCTGGGTGTTGACATTGACGTAAACAAAGACACTCCACCATTGATACATGAAGGTCAGTTGCCTAATTTCTTGGGGCCAACTGCCGGCACAATAAGCCCCTCTATCCCCTCTACTCCTGTGACAAGCAGTTCCATTCCCCTAGCAGAGACAATAATTCCAGCGGACCCTGTACTTATCCAAAAAAGAAAGCGGGCCCCTCTAGAAACCTTCCCACAAACAACCCCATGAGACCAAGAAAAAGTAAAATCAGTCCAGAAAGTGCATTAGGCAGTAACAGGGAGAATTCACAACAACAGGCGGCAGGAGTCCTGCCTAAGGCTTTGAATATGGAAGACTTCCTAGAAAAATTTAAAGAACTTTTAGTTCCTATAACCTTGTGGTTAGAGACAATCGAAAAGGTATTAAAAGAGATAGTTCCATCAAGAAATATGCGAGGGGGGCGAGGGTGATCCTCCAAGGGCAGTTGCAAAATCCTGTAGTAGGTGACCATAGTGATCTGGTGAACATCAGTACAAACTCCCCGTCAGTTATTCAGCAAACCCTTGGTGCAACTTCTGTATCCCGGCTGACATGAATTGTTTGTTTTAGTGGTTTTATCTGTGATCTGTGAACTTTCATGATTAATTCTGTTTTAATCAAATAAAGTAATTTTGATTGATGATTAATTGATTGAAAACAACCATTTACATTTAGAGTTAGATCAAATAAGGTTGCCCAAAACTTTTTATTAAACATGCCAGTTCCAGGTGAGTTCAACATCATGTCCAGAACCTTCAGGGAGAGTTTTAGTTTGCTCATTAAAGGCATTAGCCCCTCATTGACAACCCCAGTCAGGATGAATTTACTCTCTAGGTGTACCAACTGTTGCTCACTTAGATTATAATAGAGTGTTTCCTAAGGTAATCCTTTTATTACTGAATCAAGAGGTATATATTTATTGAATATAACTATTCGCATTTGAATTCCACTTTTACATTTGATCTCCATTGCTAAAATATAGTTTGAGTCTATCTCTACTGTGGTCCATGTATAATCCACCTTAATGGAGATGTAGGGTTTGAGGTCATCCAAAAGTCTTCCCTTCTCCGACAGCTTAACTGCTGGTTTTGTCTTTGAGTACTTAAAAAAGTGAAATCATTCCTACTCCCTCCCAGATTCAAACTAGCAGTACAATCATTAGTGGTCTAAAGACTAGAATATGGATCTGTGACCCTTACAGGTCTTCCCAAATCGAGAACGGCTCAACTCAAAGCAACTCTCAATGCAGCAGCTAGACTGACAACAGGCACTAGATGATTTTACTACATCTCTCCATCACTTAGATCTCTCAACTGGCTCCCCATAGAGGCCAGAAATCAACTGAAATTGCTTGCCTCACGCATAAAGCCTTACACTAAAATGAGCCAAGGTACCTGGCAGAAAATAATCGAATTTCAGGAGGCAGCCACTCCCTCAGAAGCGCAAACTCTCCCAGGCCAGAATCCCCCAGATTCAGAAAACAAAAAACATGCACACTTTCTTTCTCTAGATCAGCTCCAAGGATTGGGAACTCCCTGCCACCCAAGGTTTAATCTAATCCATCAACCCACGTCTTTCAAAAAGAGGTGAAAAAGATCCTAATTAACAGATTCCTCTCAGAAAATGCAGTGTAAGCCTATCCACTGGGCACAGTGGCCAGCAAAAACACTGCAATACCAATACAGGGTAGAAGCTTACCCATTGCAGTAGAACCTACAAAAACATTGCCCCCCGGGTACCTGGAATGGAACGGATGCAAAAGCAGACTCTTGAAAAACAATCATAAAGAAGCCTTCCCAATGAATCATAAACAATAACTCTGTGACATCACAACTGTTCTTACTGGATTTTTAAAAGTTGGTCTACGTTTTTGCTAGATGGGCTTTTTTTCAGCTTTTTGTTGGATATCATTCATTTGTACAGCGCTCTGATACCCTTGGGTCATGTCCACGCTTTATAAAAGAACAAAAATAAAATAAAATAAACCCTTTAAAAGACAGAACTTCCATGTTCCAGATTTCCTGCAAGCACAATATGTAATAGCAACTTAAAACCTCCATAAGATCACAGTCAGATTTAAGTTTACTTGCTCCTGTTATATTCCAAGATAATACCCATAGCTAATGACTCTTGGCACTGTTATGCCTCATTTGGTTTCTTAGCTAGCAATTTGCAGATGTTGATGATAGAATTCTCGGCAACTATTCCCAATTTACTGATTTAGGCTTCTGTGCTTCTTTATTTTTGACAGCCTTTCAATCACATGATCATTCATTGTTCTTGTTTTGAATGAATAAGATATTCCCTGACTCCTTTATTGCTAGCTGGGCTCCCTTTGTGCTTCTCTAGACAAGACATTTCAGTAGGTCATGTTATGGATGAATCACACTCTGCTTTTACCTCAGCGTTCTTATTGGTGTCTGAGATTTAGCCTTGACTTTTCAAATTATTTCAATACCCCAATCAAGAAAGATTTTCTTTTAGGATTTTATCCGGTTCGCCATTTCATTTTTATAGCAACTCATTTTGGTACTTTCTTTATGGTTGATGCCAGACATGTTATTATCCTCAATGAAAGTCACACATTCATCGCTTGACATGATATTGGATAGTGAAGCAATTACCGCAAATACACATAAAACCGTTCCCAAATTTAATTTGTCATTCTGACCCTCTCTGTTGTAATGTGATAAAAACATTACAGAGAGTGCAGGGAGGTTCTCTACCCTGATCTCAGTGTTGTGGTCCTCATAGATGTTTGTCATTTTTCTGCCTGGGTTAGGAACGTTGTGTCCTATTTGAACCTGGTGAATTTAATTAAATGAAGTTGCATTTCCTTCATCTCTCTGACTCAAGTTTATATTATCCAGAGATAGTTCCACTTTCCACGCAATTGGTGAAGACAGGGTATCTTTATTGAAGAGCAACAGCAGGTACCTCCAGCTCAGCTTCACATGGGCCTCTGTCTGAGAGTTCCATGACATGCAGAGAACTCCACACATCTCCCCCTCACATATTATATTAATATAATAAATATGATACATTTAAAACATTTAATTGTCAAGAACAGGTAATGGAGCACGACATTTACAGACATTACCAGTGCTCCAAGCAGACCCATCATCCAGGATGACAATGTTCTTCTTTACAGATTTCACTTGCATTGGCTTAGAGAATTTACTATCTCCCTTAATAACAATGCCACCACGTTTCACAACCACCCAAACTCCAATTTCCACATCATGACTTTTCACACCCTTCCTGGCATTGTAATACTTTGCTGTGGCTAACTGGCGTTGAGCTACCCCACTTCCTACAGCATTCCGATCAACCCACACACAATCCTTGTCTTTCAACCACCCAGGTACCTCCTTAACGCCAGGTTCACGCCCTTTAAGAGAAATAAACGGTGAAACACCAGTCATAGAATGCGGTGTCACTCTGTATGACCACACAAGTTTCTTGAGTTCCTCACGCCACGGTAAACCATTCAAAAGTGACAACTATATATTTTCCATAATCAAACGGTTGATTCTCTCAACTAAACCGTTTGCTTGGGGCCTGAACATAGCAACTCTCTCATGACTGACTCCCAACTTGCATGAAAAAACTTTGCATTTCTTTAGATACTAGTTGGACCCCGTTGTCCGACACCAAAACATTCGGAATCCCTTCATTCAAGAAAACTCTTTCCATAAACGCAATTACTCTCTGCGTGTTCACGCAATCTGTGGTCTCAACTACAAACCATTTGGAATGGTAGTCAACCAAAACCATCATAAATTTATCACGTGACCCAAGTTTAGATATCGGTCCTAAAAAATCAATTGCAACTCTTTCCCACGGACACTTGGGAAATGATACTCACTCTAAAGGAGGTTGTCTAACAACTTTAGATTTGTCGGCTTGGGCACATGCATGACAATCTTTCACAACATCCTCAATATCGCTATCCATGCCAGGCCACCAATACGCTTGTCGGACCCTCCTTTTGGTCATCTTTCTTCCCAAGTGCCCCTCATGGGCAATGATCACAATTTTCCCTCTCAATCCAACCGGTGGTACAAACGGACACCTTCTCATTAATTTTCCATCACATACACTCAACTCACTTTCTACATGATGGTAACTTCTAAAACGAATATCCTGCATGACACTTTCACTCCATCACATGGAGACACACCTAACTACACACTGCAAAATCTCATCGTTAGACATGGCATCCATCCATTCTTGCTTGGAGAAGGCAGCTTCCTCACCATTGCAGTTAGTGTTAAACACTTCCTCAACTACATCATCTATATCTGAGGCAACTTCATCAATTGGCATCCTTGATAAATAATCTGCCACTACATTTTTTAATCCTTTAACATATTCAACAACAAAGTTGTATTCGAGTACCGACAACATCCACCTGGAGATTCTTGGAGTGACACTACCTTCAAGCCCTCTTCCCCCTTTGAATAAGTGAACTAAGGGTTTGTGATCTGTACCATTCTTAAATGGTAATCCCCACACAAAATATTTAAAGTGCTTTACGCCCCAACAACACGCTAAGGCCTCCTTCTCTATTACTGAATATGTCAGCTCAGCATCCCGTAACCTCCTCGATGCAAACCCAATAACTTTCTCCACACCATCACTCATCTGCGTTAAAACTGCACCAATCCCAATTGCACTTGAATCAGTTGTAACAATAGTTTTAGCCTTGATATTAAAATGTCCAAGAGTAGGAGCATTCATAATACTTTTTTTTATCATCTTAAATGCATGATCGCAATTAGCATTCCATTCAAATATGATCCCTTTTTTCATTTGCACTCTTAAGGGTTCCACTATTTCAGTGAATCCTTTTACAAATTTCGAGCAGTACTCTGCCAGACCTAAAGTGCTTTACGCCCCAACAACACGCTAAGGCCTCCTTCTCTATTACTGAATATGTCAGCTCAGCATCCCGTAACCTCCTCGTTGCAAACCCAATAACTTTCTCCACACCATCACTCATCTGCGTTAAAACTGCACCAATCCCATCCTCGTCGCCAATGTAAAGATGCACTTTCCACGCAATTGGTGAAGACAGGGTATCTTTATTGAAGAGCAACAGCAGGTACCTCCAGCTCAGCTTCACAGCTCATAAGAAAATCCAGTAACTAACAAAGCATAACATTCTAGCCTAGCAACATGCTGAGAGTTCCATGACATGCAGAGAACTCCACACATTCCTTTGCCATAGTAACATCTATAAGGCAGTACTTTGTGCCCTAAGGTTTGCTCTCTATATATATATATCTTGTTCAATATCAGAGATGCCTGGATTGAATTCTAGATGATTGCATTGTTACCAGTGAGATGATCCTTGTTCAAAGTAGTTACCTGACGAAGATCTCATTGTATTTTTTCATTCTGTGTTGTGGGTATTATTGAGGGAAGAAGTTCTCTTTGCATTTTTTCATCATGAGTTTTCTTGTTCCTTTTGGGATATTCTAAAAATTGATGGTCAGTATTCTTTTAGGGTCTCCTTACGTGGTCACACTCAATTCCAAACTGCATAGAGACTTAATTATTACGCCCAAGCTAGAGTAACATCAGAACAGTTCTTAAGCACCCTCTTTTGGTAAAATCTGTGCATTACTGGGGCCTGAGTAGTGTGCTTTTAAATTTGCTCATTTTCTGACATCCATTTCTGCCTAGCCGGCTGAGCCGATTCCAGGTGCTGAGTGGTATTTTATTTGGTGATAAAGACAAATCAATCAATTTTTGTTTAAATTGTGTCGTTATTGAAAAGTTTATTACATTTTTTAATATATTTTCTATATAAGCTTGAAAAGGTTCATTAAGTTGCCCACTCGTTCCCTTCTGTGGTTGTTTCATAATGAGCTGCTGAGCTGAAATTGTACTTTGGACAGTTTCAGGTTTAACTTTGATATTATGTAGGAGTTTTATAAGAAACGTCAGGAAGACACTGTACTGCTTCTTTCTAATTAGATTGAGTGCTTATATTTTCTTAATCTAGTGATTTATTTGGTGATTTATTTTCTCTCAGAGAATTGCCACACTGTAAAAAAAAATGCTGCCAATACTTTAATTATTAATTCCCAATGCTCAATTAGTCATATCAATTGAAGTCCTGCCCATGACTTGATTTCTCAACCCCTTTTCACTCTGTATCCATGCTGCTGTCATTGTATGTAAAATACTAGGTAACGTTCCCAATTTTTCAAATATTTCTCAGGCGAAGCAATGGTATGTAAATGACATATGATCATGGATCTTTGTTCCCTCAGAACCTGCCACTGGTAATTTATTTTCGAATTATTGAAATTCATTTTACTGCTTACAGAGCTATAGTTAGACGTAATGTGTGACAGAATATGTGATACACCTGCATTGGTTTCCCCATTCCTCTTAGATTTTAGCCATGGAAAAGGTTTGGGCATTTCAAAATTATTTGAGCACTCCTCTTTGTTAGTATTCAGTAATCTCAATTGCCCTGCTTGATCTCCGAAGTTGTTTGTTTTGTTCAATTTCCTGACTCATTAGATCGTCTACTAAACAGTCTCTTGGTTCAATTTGGATCCTTTTCGATGTTAACACTATCCGACTATTACTTGTTGCAGTTTCCAGCCTGATGTTTTTGTAACCCGCGAGCTAGGTAACTGACGAATGGGATTTTCACTGTGCACTTGCATTTGCATCCTCAACTGCTTATGTGCACCTTGTGTTGTTTAAACCAGCTCTTTTGGCTCCTGCGTCTCTAAATCAGATTCTATTTTTGTATATTGCTGGGAGTTACCATCGGCTGTTGATATCTGTTCCAGATTTGGATCTGTACTTTCTTTCATTCCACGTTACTGTGGCAAATTCTAATAATGATTCTGGAAGGAATTAAAGGGATTTAAAATGTTATCATTGCACTTCATACTTCTTTCTTTTTGTTTTCAGGTTTCCTATATTCAATTTCTCCTTTACTGTGATATTACTTTCCAGGATGCAGTTTTGCTCTGGTTGAGATGGTTGCTGCACTTATTCAATAATTCTTTAAGGATTCTTTTGCCCCAGTTGCTCCTTTCAGAATCAGATTGCTTTATTTTGGCTCTGGTCTGACGTATTATGGGTGTTTATCATCTAACACATATAATGATATTAATCACAAGTGTGAAGCAAACGAAGAACAAAGGAAGAACACTTGGTAGGCACACACCCCACTAAAACTCCTTGACACACCCACACCTCCCAGCAGCACCAGCAGACGCCACCACCACCTTGGTGCCAACCCTGATTCATAAGTACCCTACGCTGCTGTGACTCTGGTAAATAGATGTGTCATGAGGGGGCAGCGGCCATCCATGGGGAACTTTCTATCACCCCTGACTTCAAGAGCTTTGAAGGACCGGCCATACCCAGTCAATGCTTGTCGCGGCACTCAAGCCACTTCTGCGGTCCCCAGTGTGTTGGGACAGCTTCCTGGTGGAGGCCTGATTTCAGGATTCAATTCAGGCTCAGGAGCCAAAGTGGGCCTAAAGTTAGGTCTGATGTAACAGGCCAACAGCATGAGCCAAAACCCTAATCTCAGGCGACCAGTAGTTTGTTGCAGCATGCATAAGCTAAGCCCAAGCCATCCTGCTGCTGCCGCGTCCGGCGTCCATGTCCACTTCCTATTCCCAATCTCGTGATTGTGCTAAGTAGAAGGGTGAATAATCAGTTGACATAGAGGGTTGTCAATGGCTTTTGTATTTCAGGTAAGCTGTGATGGGCCTCTGTCTAGTTTGTGCTGTACAGTCTTTGTTTTATTTGTTGTATCTTTTTTGAATGTTCATCTGTTCTGGTTTTAGTTTAAAGTTCTGAGTATTCTAAGTAGTTATACTTCTGTTCATGAATTACTTGGTTTTAGTGTTATGTCTGCCCAAATGTATGTCATATTGTTCTTTTGTGAGTTTCTGAATAGTGAGTTTAACAAACTTGTGGGACTGTCTATGGAAAGTGTGCCTGAAGTTTAAAGGCTTTGTATGTGATTATCAGTAAGTGATTCTGCCTTATTTGTTTGATTTACTTTTCCTTATTTTTTAAAGAATTTTAGTTTTTCTGAGAGTGATTGTTTTGTGAGTGGGAACTCTTTGCTATTACTGTATATTGTTTTGTTATATTTGGGTTTTTAAATAGTGATCTATGCTATGTAGCATGCATAAGTATGTGGTTCATATTCGTTCCCATCTTTTCATTATTGCTTGTATAACTGTTGAAAATATGTTATCTAACTGGGTGTGTGTGATTTCTAAAACGTTTCCCATTTTTGTGAAGATTGTTTGTAAAAGGGTAATATCAGAAGTTGTTTTTAATATTGTGTTTTGGTTTTGTTGTTCTTCTCTGAATTTGCTTGTTGTGTTTGTATTGGTATCGTGAATCTACCGGTAGTCATTGTTGTGGCAAATAATGGTTAATACTGCTATTATATGATCTGTGGGATTAACATTTTTCACCACACCTGTTCTTCAATTCACCTAAAAAGTGTCTGTCAAATTAGTTATTCAGCTTTTGGTGATGAATGGTTTTCTCTATCCACTTTGTCACTCCAGTGCTTTGGAAACTGGTTTCACTTTCTTCTGCAGGCAGAAGTCAGCTGTAATTTATTTTGCAGTGTCACCTATTCACTGTCAAATTCGCCTGTTTTGTATTGTATAGCGAGGAAGCTAGGACAGGCTTTTTTCCCTGTGTTTATTCTGATGCCCAGGTTGATCTCTGCTTTAATGCACTGCTTGAGGTGTCTCCTTAAAATAAAAAAAACGGCCTCTATAATGGAGTGGAAACCGAAATGGTGTTGTGAGCTGGAAGGAAGCAGAGAGCAGTGTTTTTTTTAAATGCAGAAATGAGTTCTACCAGCGGCTATTCCTGATGTTCTCACCACAGCTTTCAGGTATTGTTGCTGCAAGAGCAAGCATGCACTTGTCCTGAATGTGGATGTGAGAAGTTTTGTTTATAATAATCAGAGTCTTCCTGAGGTGAACCGTGTCAGAGAAAATTCTTGGTCTCTCCGCTACTTCAGTTAATCTGTTTAAATTGACCTTGGGGCTTGTTTTCTTAAGCTGTCATGAAGGTATCCACAGATCAGACATCTCCATCTCTAAACTCACTCTGACCCTCTGGAGTCTTGTGAATACCTTGGGCTCTCTCTACGACTCTCAGATAATCAACATAATAAATTACACGCGTTCTACCATCCCCCAGGTAAAAACGCAATGTTCATAGACCAAATAATGGAAATTATCACAGCAAACTCTGGACCTCACTCCAACGATATCTTCCTAGGGGACTGCAATATACATTGCAACGACATCAAAGATAATCAGGTCAATATTTTCAAACACTTCCTAGCAGACCATTCACTATTGCACGCTTGTGTTCTTCCAACCCACTCAAAAGGCGCTACATTAGACTGGATCATCTCCAAAGAAAATGCAGTGGAATCAATTGCTATTGTCCCTTGCGACTGGCCAGATCACCACATCATCACCTTCCAAATTACATACATAAAGAAGAAAAGAGCCTCACAATCAGTCAAACCTAAGCAATGGGTTAGAGATACGAATGGCCTTAACATGGAGAAGCTAACATCACGTTGCTAGAACGAACTTCAACCTCCTGCTGTATTGGTGGACGTCTGCAATCTTACGGATCATTACAACTATACGATGTCTAAAATAATCGATAACATAGCCCCTTTAAAACTCAAAAAAATACAAGATAAAGATAAAAACCCATGGTTCAACGGTTCTCTCAGACTAACAGAAAGGAAATGGAGACAACACCCATCATCCCAACATCTAAAACAGCTAAGAAAGACCAAGAAAACCTACAATAAAAGCGTACTTTTAGAAATTAACTTGATAGCGCAAAGAACAGACTGAGAAAACTCTTCGATCTACTAAAGGATCAATATAACAAATTGGCCAAATCCTCCCACCTAACAGCTCAATCGGTTTTGAGCTGTGAAGACTTTTCTTCATTCTTTACAGCTAAAGCTAGCTCCCTGGAGAGAGAACTCAAGGATACAGCTGATAAACTCGTGACTCAAAAGAGTACTCAAGCGGAGCAGCCAGCCCAACTTGTACAAAAAGTGCCCAAAAATAAGGCCTATTGGTCAACATTCAAACTATATTATCAGGAAGACATTGCCAAACCCTTACTGACCTTAAAACCAAACAACCCATACATTGATCCTCTTCCCGCAAAATGTTGGCCTACGATCAACCACATGGTCATCCCTAGTTGGACTAAAATAATTAATGACTTGCTTGCCCAAGGTGCCTTTCCTGACTGCCTAAAAACGGGCCAGGTCATCCCTCTATTGAAAAAACCTACCGAGAACCCCTCGGACCCAAACAACTTTAGGCTGGTAACAAACATTCCCTTACCGGCCAAGGTTCTGGAAAAATGTTCTCAACAATAACTGAACCATCATATCACAGAATTTAAGCTACTGAACGACTGCCAGTCAGGGTTTACACCTAATCACAGCACAGAAACAGCAATTTTGCACATAGTTCATGATGTTCTACTTGCTCTAGACCGCAACAAAACCTGTCTACTAGTCCTCCTCGACTTATCATCAGCATTTGACACTGTAAACCATGGCAAACTATTAGACCGACTGGAGAATAGGATGGGTTTATCGGGAACAGTCCTAAAATGGTTTCATTCTGCAAAGATTCCTGGTGAACCACAATTTATCCCTTCCATCCCGAGTCAAACTGGAGTTCCACAAGGATCAACTCTATCCCCATCCCTATTCAATCTGTACATTAAGCCACTCACTGAAGTACTGCAGCAGGCTAGCATCTCCTTCCACATGTATGCAGACGACACTCAGCTGTATATGAAGATTACATCACTGGAAGAGATCAATATAATGAACCAATCACTACAAAAGACTGTTCAATGTCTATCTAGCAATCATCTTAAGCTTAACTCGCAGAAAACCGAATTCCTTCTGATCTCCCCCCCCCAAAATCCTCCACGATGATCAAGGAATGGACCAAGATGATCACCGGGCTAAACGGTACTCTGATTCTAGTTGATTCTACCAAGTCTCTTGGAATCATGCTGGATAAGGAATTAAACATGCGAACACACATCAACACTATGGCAAAAAATGCCCAATTCCATCGGAGCTATCTCAGAAAACAGAAACCGTTCATCGACACTGCTGACTTTAAAAAGGAAGTCCAAGCTTTGGTCATCTCAAGGATTGAGTACGGATGCACAACTCTAGCAGGGCTTCCGAAGATTTCAACAGGCTCCACTAAAAACTTGCCTCAATGCTGCAGCTAGACTCGTAACGGGTACAAGAAAATTTGACCACATCACTCCACATTTGAAAGCGCTCAAATGGCTACCGTACGAGGCAATAATTCAGCTAAAGATGGCTTGTATTACATACAAAGCTCTACACTACAAAAAACGACTTTACCTTGCCTAGAAAATTACGATTTCCGGAGGCATTAGATCTTCGAGGGGGTCCGCAGATTTCTTACTGATACCAGCATTCTTCCGTAAGAAGAGAACATATGATAGAGCATTCTCGGGAGCTGCACCAATAATTTGGAATGTGCTTCCACTGAACATTAGAGGAATCACCTCTGTCTTGCGATTCAAAAAAGAGGCTAAGGCCTTTCTCATGAGTAAACTCCTCCCTTAACTAACAGCGGTCAACTATTGGCTCCTTTTGAGACCTTCAGACTATCCTTGATCTTCTACATTCAGCTGTTCTAGTAGGTGACGGTAAACAGGATGATAGTCCTGATAATCTCAGAGCAAGGACTCTGGCGATAGCACAAGTCAGTTGGCTTTCATCGATTCATACCTATTGGCTACAATCAGCTCTGTTGGATACTTTAAGTCCCTTCACAAGATTACATGGACGATGGCTAATGAAAGGTACCTCTATCAAGCCACATGGGTATTTGACTAGACTTGTAACAGTGTATCCAGTTGCTGACTCCTTGTTTTTTTTAGGAGGGGTATTACATTTTAAATATAATTATGTCATGACATGTACTACTGTAACCCGAGTTAACGCCTAGTAAGTATGTATATTATTTGTAAATGTTTAAGCTGGTGCCACTGTTAGATGAATACTTATACCTGGCTGTAGGCTTCAAGGACTTGTTCATTGAAGGAAACTGATTGCTGTTGAATTGTTAAGCGCTCTGACACCCAGGATTGGGTCATGTTCACGCTATAGAAAACACTGAATAAACATAATAAGGTCTGGTTTCATTGCAGCTGTTTTCTTGTCAGCAGCCAGTAGAGTTAAAATGATGCTGTGGATGTGTACGAAACGTTGCGCCGGAAGTTGCCAATTATAAGTTATGACAAGCGACTTCTGCCATATTTCCATATTACAGGTGCATTATGACATTTCCTGTAAATCAAGCTATTCTCATTAGAAGGATATGTCACAATGCTTAGTATTATGTGGTTAAAGTATTTATTTTACTGGCCTAATATTTGACATTCACAAACAGGTTTAAGAGCATTTCCCACACTATCTACATATTTAACTGCTAATGGGAGGTCCAGATGGAACTGCTACAGAAAATGTGGGACTGACCCCAACATAGAACTATGTCTAACAATAATTTACCCATGTAAACATTTCCTAAATATTTTCCCAAACCTAATCTGGTATATTTTGCTTTTTTGCAACACACACATACTTTTTTAGTTATATCATACTTGAAAGTTACCACCAGCATGAAAGGAATGTTAGTGAATACCCCAAACATATGGAACTTAAGAACAGATATAAATGTGATCTGCGAAAAGTTTAAGATAAGCCTGTTTGTGAGAATGGGACCATGTGTTTCCATCTGAGAGAAATATGTTTTTCTCACCAGCATGGTTTTACTTTTAGACGTAGTCACTTTTGAAAGTCAAAATCCTCCATGCTAGCGAGGCCCCCCTACACCACTTTTGAGTTTAGCAAAAAACTTAAAGTGGGATGAATCTTGCATTCTTGGGTGTGACCTTCATAAGCAAGCCTCAGTGCCTAGTCCCAGTCCTACAGAGGTGTTATCAAAGTCCCACATTTTTACAAGTGCTGGAAATGTTTTTCCTGGTGAGTCCTGCAGGCTCTATCTCCTTTGGAAAGGCTTAATAGAGCCAGATCCCTCTCCAGTCAGGTCTCTTGCAGGGTCCAGTCCTCTGTGGTCAGCTTGGCCTTCCAACCACTTCACCCTTGGAAAAAAATTCCAGTCCCTGGGTAGCTGCAGGATCCAGGAGTCCTTGCGTCTGTGAGTGAGACATCTTTTTTCAGCAGGAGGCATATTCCAGCAGGTCCTTCTTCGGTGCCATATATAACCCGTGCAGTAGCAATGACTGGAGATATTCTACCACTCAATCCTAACTATTTTCCTGCAGTCCCCCTCTTCCGTTTGCAGCACTTTTTTTTACACTAATTTACCACAGAATCCCACTTTCAGGATAGCAGATCCCGTTTTCACCAGGCAAGCTTTCCTTCTGCCCACTAGCCATTTCCCTATCTAGATGAGCTCTCCTCATATATAACAGGTCTAACCTGGTTCTCTCCCCTATAGTGACTGGGATCTGGCTATCTATTTAGTTTGCCCCATTTTTATATATTTGGACACTTTTGGGGTCGCTTATGAATATATAAAACTAAGCTTTATCTACATGGCAATTGCTCTTTTCATTGTTATCTATCATTGTAATGCACTAAAACTGTAGCACAGTCAGAGGACAGTGTTGCTCCTGGGATGCATATACATTTATTTGTGGTGTAAATGCAGACTGCAACCCAGATAAATGTATATTGTTGCTCCATGACCAATGGTCATGCAGGACAGTTACATAGACTAATTGGACAAAAACAATTTTACAATAAAATCTGAACATTTAGGGTTGACCATGTACACAAGGTGCATTTACTACACCAGGACATAGTAATGGAAAAAAATGGAAATAATAATCTCACAAATGACATGGTTTGTCCTACAAAAAACTACAGTTAGTGCCACCACCTGGGACCACAATCAAGGTAAATAAACATCCAACATCACTTTTCTAGCTATTCAAGCTAATCATATTCAAGGATATCTGTGCACCAAACAGCAGCAATCATGAATAAACATCTGGCCTAAAACATATGCATCTTCTAGACAACAATCGGGAAATGGGAGGTTGTATTCACCCCTGCACCGTGTGGCAGGGACTTAACGGTGCCTGCCACATGGTGCAGGGATCATGCCCCCTCGGCCACCAACTGTAGGCCACTGGTTGAAGGGGCCCTTCTAGGGGCCCCCAAACTCGCTTTCCGACAGGCTTTCCATGTCGGAGAGCCCTGCATGGAAAGCCTGCCAGAAACTGAGCATAGTAATCCGGACGGCGTGAAACGTGGTCCAAATGGATTACGGGCCGGTCTCCGACTGTCCGACGGGCTCCTTGAGCCTGTCGGAATCCAGCCAGAATGACTCGCCGGTTTTACTCCTAACCGCTTAAATTGTATTTAGGTGGTCCGAAGTGAAACCGACGATCTCGGTCGGAAAGCCTGCGACCACAAGTCGAAGGCTTTAAGACCGAGATGGTAATCGGCCCTAAGAGTTTGCAGAATATGTATCCGATATATGTTCATTCTGCATATGGATGCATACCATGTGCAAATACACATTATTGAAATTGCTTTGTCAGTAATAATGTGCTCTTAACCTTAAAGACATTTTAAAATGTTTTTTACACATTTCTGGTCACCTTAACCAGCCCTAATTTAGGCACATTGTTGGAAGAGTTGGTTACCTTCTGAGAAGGAATTGGACAGAACCCCAGTTTCTTATGGTTGGTAGGGGAAGAAAGGTGTGTTTGAAATGTTTTTTTGGTGCGTGGAAAAGTGGGCAGTTATTTTTATCATTTTCAATTCCATGATTGTTGTTTGTGCCACTGGCCTAATTGCACTAGGAGTAAAATTTGCCACTTTACTTCTGCTGTCATTGACTTAGTATCTGTTTTTTGTGACTATCATCTACCCATGTTTCAATATGAAGACATTCTGAAGTCACATCTCTTTGCCTTGGTTGGTTTAAAAAATTCAGGATGAGGCTCTACTTAAAATTAAATATAATCACAAGTTATTTGCGTTTTTAAATCTTTCCTATACATTTTAGAAACTGTGGGTGTAGGAAAGTAGGATCTGCTTTTAAGGTTAACCCCCACTTTTTGACTGGTGCTAAGCTGTTTCTGACTAGTCTGACTGGAATCCTGCTAATCAGGACCCCAGTCTCTCTGCTTTATCCCCTAAATTGTTATGGTAAGTACTTAGGTACATGACAGATTGGATACTGGGGTACGCTTATAAATCCCTAGTATATGGTACTAAGGTACCCAGGGAATAGGTACCCCAGGGGACCCCCATAGGCTGAAGCATGTATTATGCCACCTATGGGAGACCATTCAAACTGTCAGTACAGGCATGCTATTGCAGCCTGTATAAGCTGGTGCTATCACCACTTATGACATATATAGGTTCCCTATATCTAGGGTCACTACACTTAAAACCTATAAGTCACTCCTACAGCAGGCCTTTACAATCCTGAAGACAGGGTGCTCGGTTCTAAGTGTGAGGGTGCCCCTGCATGAGCAGGACACCCCTACAACCTTCGGAGTCCATTCTCCCAGGTTGTAAGTGAGACAGCCATATAACATATAGAGGGGCACTGCGTCATTACGCGATGACCATCTTGAAACTGGCTGTAACAAACCCTGTCATGTTTGGTATCAAACATGTTGGAATCATACCCCACACCATAAACGGTGTGGGAGGTATGATTCCAAGCACTGTAAAGGCCCTCCGTTAGGCCCTCAGTGCTCCTGGTACCAGTCTTCTTGCCCCGGACAGCACAACATGGCTGCTACCAACCAGAGACACGATTCTGCCTTCCTGCTGCTGAACCAAGCTCGAGTGGGGGAAGGCAGGACAATAGGTATCCTGTCACAGGGAGGTTTGACCACCTCCCAGACAGGGATTAGTGTATTGGGGCCGGGTGGGAGCGCTTGCCAGTGCCACTCAGTCTGCTTGAAGGGCACATTTTGTGCACTCCTTGCATAGTCTAGTTTAAACCAGCTCAGGGAGCCATTGGCTCCTGCTCTGGCGCGAAACTGGACAAAGGACAATGGAGCATCCTCCCCAATGTCCAACCTCTCCCCTGGGAGGGAACCCCGAATCGTCCAAACCTTTTCCTTAGGGTACTTAAGGGCTTACCTGAGGGTGGGTCCCTAGATTCGTTGTGGGACACAATTCAATTCGACCCTCTGGGCACTCTGGACTTTGCTGGACTTCGCTCTGGGCTTCAAGGCTGCAACCAGGAAGACTCCTGCTGTTCCTGATCTCTTCGCCCTGCTCATCAGCTGCAAAGTCCATGCCTGTGCTCCATACATGAAATCTTCCAAGGCCTGTGTGCATCCAAGGCACCTGAAGGAATCTCCCTTGAAGTGAAGGAGTCACTTCCCTGCATCTGCAGGCACCGCAACTAAGCTGAGTGGTCTGCTGATCCTGGGCTTCAACGGACTCTGTAAGGCTCAGCAACACAAGTAGTGGTTCCGCACATCGCTCGAGACCTGCCCTGTCCTCTCACCAAGTTTGAGGCCAGTAACCCTTGTAGGACCGTAGGAACCAAACCCCTGTGCACTGCGTCGGCTTGCCGTTGGAAAGGCTTGTTGGCTTCCTTCCATCAAGATCTTCAGGCTCCAAGTAGCCCCAACCTCAAGCATCTCCAGTGACCAATATCTTTGTCCTCACAGCATCACCTGCATTGCAGGCTTGCATCTTTGGTGAGCTGTTCGAGATCCTCTTGTGAGTCCAGTGTTTCCGGCCTGTGGGTCTCATTGAGGGTCACATGTGAATTCTTTGGGCTCCCCTGATTGCTTGGGGCCTGCCCTGACTCCCCTACTTTTGGTGAGTCTCCTGGACCTTTGCTGGTCTCGACACTGCACCTTCTTCGCTTTCTATGTTGTTTACAGTTGCAAAGGCTTGTTGGTGCTCCTGACAGACACCAACCCCTCAACTCTCGACATCCAACGTGGAACAGCTCATGAACAGCTCCTGGTCTTCCACAGCATCGCCTGGTCCTCACAGCTGCAGCTCCAAGGTCACTGTCATCCTTCCTGCAACACCCGTCATCGGTGGGCATTCGTCTGTGGACCTGGTCACCCCCGAGTGACCTAGACTCTGTCCCCTCTGCTTGCAGGTACTCTCCACCTTGAATCCACTGGAGACTTTCACCTTCTCCACCAGCGGCATCTTCCTGAAGTCTCCCATTGAGTTTGATGATGGTTTCCGACGCCACTTCACACCTATGCACCCGGCTTTCCTGGTGCAGGTAACCTCGTTCAAAGGGTATCCACGGGTGGGGTGGCTCTCCAACCTCTTGTCTTCCACAGGGTTTATTCAGGGTCCACTGGGAAGGGTCCTCTTTCTTTAAAAATTACAACTGCAACTTACACATTGATTTGTACGGAAAACTCAGTCGTGTTCCTACACTGCACACGACCTCCGTGGGGCTCCTAGATACTCACCTCGGGTGGTTCCTAGGGTCCCCGGCACTTCTACGTATTCTGAGTATTGTCTTGACTCGAGTCTTTAGTATATGGTTTGGTCCCCCCTGGTGACCACTGTGTATTTCGTGCTACTTACCTGTTTCTATTGCAAAATATTGTGTCCATTGTGTATATCTCAAGCTAGGAGATATCTGTATGTATTAGTGAGTGTCTAAGCCTGAAGGCTGCTCTCTACAGGTTCCACTTAGAAAGCTTTGTAAGGTTGTCTAAGACCTCTAAAATGGGTTGTCTGGATCAGTGCAAGGTGTCCACTTACATACGTGTACATCATATCCTGAGCCATCCTCTCACAGTGGGCAAGATTTACTATATGCTGATCAGAAAAAGCTGGTTAAAATTTGCACCCAGTATTTTTGCTACCAGTAAAAAACTTAACAAACCAACCTCTGTGCTAATGGGTCAATCTGTAAAAATTGTGGTTTGGAGTGAGTGATAATCTGACCTTCCTCCAGAATATAAATGAGGTAGGTTGTAAACCATGACTCACTCAGAATGGTGGCCATTACAGAGATGGTGGCCTACTAAGGCCAGCGCACACCACTATGTCTGTGATTGCCTTTCCATAAAGGAAATCTAGCTGCTTTTACTTTTTACTAAAAGTTTTTCCTTAGTTGACACGATCTCCTGGAACTGAGATAAAAGTATGCATACACCTATAGTTGTATCTGTACATTTGAAAAAGCATTTTTGTGTACACAAATGCCAAATCGGAGCTTTTGCAACCGTAAACATGCTGCTCACATCTGGCCCTGTTATCAGTTAGTTTGTGCCTTTGTCACACAACCCAGATGAGAGGTCCCATCTTTTAGGCAAAACTGAAAAGTAAAAAACAAATATCACTTTGAGAAAGCTCACAAAGTTTTCTTTAGTAGTTGTTATATTTTTAGAATTTTCATACAAAAATCACATTCCCGTACTTACCCCCTGATCCTTTTGCCGATAATTAAAATCATATGAATTTGTATTTATTTATAGGAGGTCCTTGTTCCATTGCTAGATAAATGAATAAATCAAATATGAGTACAGCTGCAGGGTTCCTAATTGTTGGATTTTCAGATTTTCCACAGTTGAAAATTCCACTCTTTTTTGCCCTTTTATTGATTAGGGGCCAGATGTACGACCCTATTTTGCATGCGCAAATGGGTTGCGACCAGTTTGCGCATGCAAAATGTGAAAGGGCTATGTACAATTCCTAAATAGCGAGTCGCAATTTATTTGCGACTCGCTATTTAGGAATTGCAAGTTGTTATTAGGAAGTGGCGTTCCCTTCCTAATAGCAACCGCAACCCCTTGTATGAATGTTTTGCAACCGCAATTGCGGTTGCAAAACACTCGCAAATTACCACCCTCTTCAAGAGGGTGGTAATGCTCTCGCAAAAGGGAAGGGGTCCCCTGGGGACCCCTTCCCCTTTGCAAATGCAGGGGAAAATATTTTTTAACGTCGGGTAGTGGTTCCAGGGACCACTTCCTGCCCTTAGATAATGAAACGAAAACGTTTCATTTTCATTTTTTTAAATGCATCCCGTTTTCCATTTTTCATTTAAAAAAAAAATTGCTTTATTTAAAAGCAGTCCCAAACATTCCCAATGGATTCGCAAATTGCGAGTGGCTCATTAATATTCATGAGCCTCGCAATTTGCGACCCCATTGGGAATTGCAAACAGTGTTAAACACACTGTTGTACATGGCATTTTGCGACTCACAAATTGCGAATCGCAATCAAGCGCAATTTGCGAGTCGCAAATTGCCATGGTCGTACATCTCGCCCTTACTTCCTTACTCTAATGGGAAACTTTTTGATCCTGACAATATTCACTCAAACTAAAATTTACACAAATTACACAGTTGTCATTTGTTGACATCCTTTTCACTTCAGTCATTTTTCCACAACTGCTTGTCAACTTCTTTGCAAAGGACATGGAGGTTTCTCTCACTGAATGCCTACTGCAGCTGTATTTTTGCATTGTCCTGGTAAGTGCAGAGTTCCTTCTCTTGACAGTCATGGCTTACAATCATTATGTGGCCATCTGTGTTCCCCTCCCCTTCACAACCATCATGAATAAAGCTTTGTGCATGTGGTTGGCTGCTGGAAGCTGGACAGTGGGAATTCTACTTGGATTCCCACATCCTGTACTAATGTCAAGGTTCTCCTTCTGTGGGTCCCACATCATTAACCACTTCTCTTGTGATGCAACATCACTGTTGAAGATTTCTTGCAGCAGCACTAGCACCATTGAGACTCTTAACTACGTTGATGGTTCATTAGTGACAATGACATCATTTATTATTATCATTATGTCTTATTGCAAAATCACTTCTTCCATCCTGAAAATCAAGTCTAAGTCTGGGAAGGAAAAGCTTTCTCCACGTGTGCCTCACACATCACTGTGGTTGTTTTATTCTATATGTCTGTCTTGTCTACATACGTGCGACCGATATCAACATATTCAATGTAAGAAAACAAGATAATGTCTTTCTCATATGTTGCTGTTACTCCCTTATGTAACCCCATTATATACAGTCTGAAAAATACAGAGTTTAAAAAAGCTTTGAAGAAGGCAAAAGCATATAAAAATCATTAGCTGAGATTAAAGTGCATGATTTCAGTGGTTGCAAAGCGAATTTAAAAGCCCAAGCATTCTTTAATTACTGTTAAACTACTGTTTTGTATGTTTTTTGCCTTATTTTGTTTATCACACAATGTGGAAAGTGTCTTTTTTAGAATTACAATGCTGTTATGAAGAACTACTTGTTTACAGAAAAAAGTTGTGAATGTGCATACCCAGGCCAATTTGATAACTTTTCCAAGAATTTAGGCTGTTGAACAAATGACAATGTACACCATTAATAAATTATAAAATTACCCCAAACATCTATCTGACGTTTTGACGCAAACAATTTGGAACAAAAAGTGGGAATTATTTCAGCACTTTACTTGTGTCTTTTGCAGGTGTTAAACTATTTATGGGCATGCTTGTGATGAGATTGTTTTTTGTAGGTGTGATTTGAAAATATGTTCAATGTTATTTTCTTTTTTCCTAATTTCCTAATTCTGTGATGAGAAAAACGTTTGGGCCTGATCATATAAAATGAGGTGGAAAAAGGTAAGCTTGAACATGAATTAGACTGACTGAAGCCATTTGAAACTGAAGTCAAGCGGCAGTGGCATTTTACCATCACCAGAAATTGATTCTTATTCACTGAAATTTGACAGAAATGAATGATTTTCAACAGAAAACTAGCAACATTTGTTAAATTCTGTAAAGGAACTACAAACAATACAGAAAACAATAACAAAACAAAAACTAAATGACAAGACACAATACAAGGAAAGAACCAAATAAAAATGCAGGACTACCATAGCAACACAATGGCAATACATTACCAACAGGAGAACAAGTCATATCAATAACATGATCCTGTGATGGAATGCAAAAAACAACTAAACATAAAGTAAGCCAACACAACATACCACCAATGCAGCAAAATAAAATTCTGCGCCTTTCCAAATCTAAAATTCAGTCCAAAATATTCAGCTACAAGTCTGAGGGCCTAAGTAGGCCTTACTGCTTGTAAACCAGGATGCTTGGTATTTACAGGTAGGACATGAAAAAGTTTAATGTTAAACATGTCCTTAAAGAGAAAAGGCCTTGAAAGCTGTTTTCACTGAAGCAGAGTTTGGGTCTCCATAGGAAAGCACTGGGATGCAATATTACATTTAATTTTGTTATCTTCAGTGAGGAAGCAACTGCAAATTTCATATTTGGATTAATATTAAATATTTTTGAAAAGGTACTTTTAGCAAGGTAACTTTTCCCTGCCTAAATCCTACAGAAGCTCATTTATATGAGCTCTTCCTCTCACCAAGAGCTGACTAGCCCTCTTGGACGTGGGGAGTTGTCCTTTAAGTAACAGCTGGGCCTTCTGCCTCCTTTGTCCCTCTAGTCAGGTAGGCACCAGGAACCGTTTTTGAGTGATCATAGAGAAGGAGACACTCATTTCCCTGGACGCACCTCGAGGAGGTACACTGCACAGGTAAGAACAGTTCTGCCATCTTGGTTTAGGTAGAGAATGGTGCTTCAGGATTGTTTTCAGTAGAGCACAGAGGGAAAAGAAGTGTAGGGCCACCCCTAGCAACTTGTCCCCCAATGGTTAGGGAGTGGCTAGATGTTTCCCCACCTACAGGCTGGTGCCCAGTATTAATGTAGGAACCACAGTACCCTCCTCCTGTTATGTTTCAAAATAGGTACCCCAATATAGGCTCAGGTAGTCACCTAAACCTTTCACCTATATTCTCCCCTACCATTACACTACATAACGGTTCTTGGGACTGACCTTTTACCTAGTTACTGTACTGCTTACTGGACATAGGGTTTTCCCTGAAAACTAGCCTCATCCATTATGCATGAGGATTCTTGGAAACTCAGCAGGACTACCATCTCCTGCATAATAACTATGTATAAGGGTCATTCATTCCGTCATCCTGAGTCTGACATGACACAGCAAGGTAGAACCCCTGAGGGTAACACTTTGGGTATATAAACACCATATCATGCTGGGGTAGGCAGTGGAGAAAAAGGACTTCCATGCTGACACACTGACACGAGACGCTGAGGTTCCTGCACGCAGACACTCCAGCTCGCAGTGGTCTGACATCCCTCAGCGGGTGTCCACCTCGAGACCAAGACAGGGTCCCACAGTCTCTCACTTCAGGTAACGGGGTTGACTTTATCCTAGAGGGATTCTTGGCTCTACACCTACATACATTCTAGGTACACTTAGGTACATACAGTTAGGGTCGCATTGTGGGAGGATGCATTATTACTGTTGTCGCGGTCTAGGGTCCCAAATCAGAAATACCAATATCCACAGGAGCGAAGATAGAATCTCTCCTCTCCCCTGAGATACCGTCTCCCTCTGTTAATAGACTCAGAAGGGTAGAGCAGTATCCCCAGGGAGCGAGGAAACAGGGAGGGACCACCAGGGGACTTCCAGAACAGGACACAGAGGCGGATAGGGCATCTCAGTAGATAAAAAAGAACCTGCAGTAATAGATAAGGAGAAAGGGCAGGTTAAAGAAAACTCTATAATTAAACCACTGGTTATCTTATATCATGCTTAGGTGTGGACAGTGTACTTTCACATACTCACGAAGGAAATTATTGCGATGAGACTTGTACGGAGTGTTCATATCAAATCCCAAACAAAAGGAAGTAGAAAATAAAGAATCCTCGAGGCTGGAGGAGATTGATTTGCCACCCGTTTCTCCACAACGGCATACGCAGTCACCACCTCTATTTTGGATAAAAGTCACTTCAACAAAAAAAAGGTACTCACGTGGCTCTACCACCGTAAAGTCACAAAATGTCAAAAAGAAGTACTGCAGCACTTAGTCGCACTAGCGGCTTTTATAGTCTTTAGGCAGGATCTGCTGGCGGTGAAAGTGCACTAATAATGATAAAGTACATCCAGCGCTTCCTCGCGCTTGAGATCAGAACAACAACAAAAAAGAAGTAAAGCAATAGTGAGCAGCGCGTCCTCGCGCTCGACGATGGTTTCGTTTATGGATTTGTAAAGGCGGAGTATGAGAGTCCCTTCGCTCTGTGCATAAAAACCAAAAATAGAATTCCAACAACGCCTCCTCGCGTTTAAGATCAGGAATCAAAAAATAGAAAGGCAAAAAACAGCTCGTCCTCGAGCTGGTGTTTGAGCGGTAAAGGGAACAGCGCGTCCTCGCGCTTGTCTCCGTAATGGGATCCAGGTGAGGATTGCGAGTCCTGGAGCTGATTGAGGCGATAAGCAGAGGTTGTTCACAGCGCTTCCTCGCGCTGGCGGTAGAAAGGGTGTTTCCAAGACAAAGGTAGATCGCGGATACCGGGAACAGGAAAGTCCGTGGAAATCCAAACAGGTAAAGGGCGTGGTCCCTACAGGAAGTAAAGCCAAGCACCATGGATCGGGTGCTCACTGCTTATAAGCTGTGCTTGTCAGCTGATAGGTCCCTGTGCAGCATGGGAAAGCACAAAATCAACACACCTTTCTGAGGCATTATGGGAGATGTAGTTCATAGATTTATAACACTGATAGGGTACAGGAAACCTGACGTCTAACAGTTCTCCCCCCTAACGGTCTATTCACCGGCCTAGGTTTAGAGGGGTGTAGAGCGTGAAACCTTCTCAACAACACAGGAGCATGTACATTCTCTGCAGACTCCCAAGTTCTGTCTTCAGGGGCATACCCCACCCAATCTATGAGGTACTGCAATTCTCCGTTATGTAGTCTTGAATCTAAGATGCTTTTCACCTCATATTCCAGTTCTCCTTCCACGACTATAGGAGGGGGTGGAGGCTCAGGGCATGAGGGAGGGGTATACACCTTGAGCAAAGAGGTATGGAAAACGGGATGTACCCGCATTTCCAGGTGGAAGGTCTAGCTTTACTGTAACCGGGTTGATCACTCGTACAATAGTGAAAGGCCCTACATATCTGGGTTGTAATTTGCGAGGGCCTGATAACCTGAGGTTTTTGTGGACAGCCATACCTGCCCACCTTCATTGTAATCTGGGGAAGGGCGTCTATGTTTATCTGCATCTGTTTTCATGGAGTGTTTGGCTTCCAGTAGTTCTAATTTGGCTTGCTCCCATATAGACAAAAGATGTGTGTAGTGGTCTGTGACTGCGGGGACATCTGAGAGAGGGAAAGAGAGGGGAAGAAATTTTGGATGATATCCTGTGGTGAAGTAAAAGGGTGAAACCTTGGAAGCAGAATGTGTGGAATTATTATACGCGAATTCTGCCAAAGGAAGGGCCTGGAGCCAATCACTAGTGGTAGTGCTTATTAAGCATCGGAGATACTGTTCCAGAGTCTGGTTTGTTCTCTCGGTTTGACCATCCGTTTGCGGATGGTAGGCCGAGGAGAGACGATGGTCTATATGAAGAGCCCTACATAATCCTTGCCAGAATTTGGACACAAACTGTGGGTCTCTATCGGAGAATATGACTGAAGGTAACCCATGTAGCCTGACTATGCTTTCAATGAATGTGTCTATGAGTTCTTTGGCGCTTGGTAGCTTCTTAAGAGGGATGAAATGGGCCATTTTGGACAACATATCCACCACCACCAATATAGTGGTGAATCCTCTTATGGTGGGTAGGTCCGTGATAAAATCCATGCTGATGGATGACCAGGGTATATCTGGGACGGGCAGAGGCTGTAAAAGACCAGCAGGAGCACAGTGTGATGACTTCTGACGTGCACAAGTTGGACAAGCTTTGACAAAATTATTTATATCTTGGGTCATGCCTTTCCACCAGAACCATCTCTGACACATTTGAATTGTTTTTTCTCCTCCAGGATGACCTGCCAATGGCAAAGCGTGACACCATTGTATGATCAAGTCTTGGGTTTCTTTCGTAGGGATAAGAAACGATCCTCATGGTAAAACAAATCGCCCACTATTTTGTTCAAAGGATCTTTTAACCACTCCTCACGATCAAGAGTCAAAAAGGCATGATCTAGTTGTGAAACAAAAGTGTCGGTCTTTTCGCTAACAGATATGATTTTATTCTCAGGTATAATAGGTAAGGAGTTTCCACTATGTATTTCTGATCTTTTCCTAAGCGAGAGAGGCGTCCACTTTACCATGTTTCGAGCCTGGGCGAAAGGTGATAACAAAATCATATTCAGAAAAAAAGGAGACCCATCTCATTTGTCGAGGAGTAAGGGCTCGGGCAGACCTGAAAAACTGAAGATTCCTATGGTCTGAGTAAATAGTGATGGTGTGAGGTGATCCCAAAAGATAATGGCGCCATTCTTGAAAAGCCATTTTAATGGCTAGGAGTTCTCTTTCTCCGATGGTATAATTTTGCTCAGCTTGTGAAAGGGTCCTAGAAAAGTAGGCCACTGGATGGAGAGTTCCTGATTGTAAATCACGTTGTGAAAGAACCCCCCCAACTGCATATTGAGAGGCATCGGCCTCCACATAGTATGGCTGATTTTCGTCCGCATGTCTTATAATGGGAGCGGAAGTGAAACTATTCTTCAGTGTTTGGAACGCCTGCTCGGAAACATCATTCCATTCAAAGATACTCCCTTTTTCAATAATCTGGTTATGGGAGTAACCAGATCAGAAAAACGATTGATAAATCTCCGGTAGAAATTTGCGAATCCTAAAAAGGATTGCACCTCTCTGACAGTCTTAGGACTTTTCCACTCGGTTATGGCGGAGACCTTGGCAGGATCCATATGTATACCCTCAGGAGAGATGACAAAACCTAAGAATTCCACTTTTTGGGCAATAAAGAGGCATTTGTCTAATTTAGCAAACAGATGGTGGTCTTGTAGTCGTTGTAGAATCAATTTGACATGTTCCACATGTTCGTGTTCATTTTGAGAATAGATTAAAATATCGTCAATATAGACGATAACAAAAATATCCAAATATTCACTTAAGATTTCATTCACGAAGAATTGGAATGCCGCAGGGGCATTGCATAATCCAAAGGGCATGACGCAATACTCATATAGTCCGAACTTAGTGCGGAAGGCCGTCTTCCACTCATCTCCTTCTCTGACTCGGATCAAGTGATAGGCCCCCCTCAGGTCTAGCTTAGTAAAGATCTTGGCCTTACGCACCTGATCCAAGAGATTGGAGATGAGCGGAAGAGGGTATTTATTTTTATTGTCACCTTGTTCAAGGCCCGATAGTCCAAGCATGCCCTTAAACCACCTTCACGTTTGGGAATAAAAAAATAGGGGAAGAGACTGGGGAAGTTGAATGGCGTATGAACCCTTTTTTAGCATGTCCTGAAGGTACTCATGGAGATACTTTGTCTCAGGTTCAGTAAGAGCATATACCCTACTGACAGGAAGCACCGCACCAGGCGTTAGATCAATCCTGCAGTCGTAGGATCTGTGAGGGGGTAGGGCCACGGCTTTTATTTCATCAAATACTCCTGCAAACTCAATATACTCAGGGGCAGAGGCGCAGAGTCCGGCAAAGACACTGCACAACTTAGAGGAGTGTGCCATAGGGCGGTCTCATGGTAACAATGCATCAGACAATACGAAGAGCGTAGCGTGACTTTCCCTAGAGACCCAATCAATGAGCGGATTATGTAGCTGTAGCCACGGGACTCCAAGAATGGCACCAAAGTTGGGGGTGTTAATGAGATCAAATGAAATAGATTCAGCATGTCCGTTATCACACATCATTACAAGTTCAGGGGTTTGATAGGTGATTAAACCAGAGGATAATTCAGTTCCATCAACAGCTCTTACCTTTTCAGGTCGAGTTTTTGGAATGAATTCAATACCGAGCGTCTTGGCCAATGAGATATCTAGGAAGTTTCCTGTTGCTCCAGAATCTAATAATATGGGCATAGTCTTTCTATGTTGTGACGGCAATATAACTACCACTGAAATGGTGAAGTGTTTAGGCACTAAAGCCATCGTGTTAGCCAAGAAGTGTGAGATCTGAATGGGAGAAGGACTTGGAAGAGCGACCTCTGTACTCACCAAGGGGCATATTAACAACCAGGCGATAGTCAATTATCGCCGCTTTAGCGTCCGTTTTCGGACGGAAAGCGGCGATAATTCTATCGCCTAATCAGCAAGGTCACGCTATCGCGTGAATCCCTGCACTATCGCCCTTTCCCCCAACGCCCATCCTTGCATCTCTAATGAGATGCAAAGTGGGCGTTACTGGGCGTACCCCAGATGGGCTACGTTGTAAATATCGCCGATGTGCACATCGCGATATTTACAAGGCAGCCCACAGGATTATAGCAGACGTTAGATTTTGGCGTCTGCTATAATCCCGATTTAGCCATCCCTAACATAGGGGGTGGATTCTGCTGATACGACCACAGGGTCGTATCAGCAAGGTTATCGCCATTTTGCAGGGAACATCGCTGGAAAACCAGCAATGCTCCCTGCAAAACGGCGATAACCTCGCTATCTCTGGAATTTTTATCGCCCTGGAGAAGCGTGTTGTTAATAACGCGCTACCAGGGCGATAATTTCCAGAGATAGCCAGCGATAAGAAATCTATCGCTAAGCACGGCCAGCGATAATTATCGCTGGCCGTTGATAATATGCCCCTAAGTCCTTCAGTTTTCCGAATACATAGCTGCACCCATTCTGCTCGCTGTGGTTTTCAGGGGTAATCTGGGTTTGACAAGGCATTCTCTAGCGAAATGGCCACCCTTGCCACAGTAAAGACAGAGATTTAATTTCCTTCGTTTTTCACGTTCTTCCACAGTTAGCGGTCCTCTAACTCCCCTATCTGCATGGGCTCACTAATATCCTTTATTTCTTTCTTCTCGCTTTTGGCAAAAAAAAGACGGGTGTATTCCCCTTGGACTTTTCTCCTTTTCTTTCCATTAATCTATGGTCTAACTTGACAACTAGGTCTATAAACGAAGGACAATCTTCAGGCGGGTTCACTATTTGAGACAATATATCCTTCAGTTCGTCTTTTAAACCTCTGTAGAATAAAGAAGTTCTCTTCTCTTCAGGCCATTGTGTTTCAGTCACTAACCTGTTGAAAGTGGTGATGTACGTTAACAGATCCCCTGAACCTTGTTTGAGACTCAGCAGTTCATTGTCGCTAGCCTGCATATAAGAGTGACAGGCAAAGAGGCTTCTCATTCTTTCTTTGAATTGTGGGAGGTCGTATAAAATGGGGTCGTCATTCTGTACAAGAGGCACCGCCCAAAGAGCAGCATTCCCACTGAGATATGAGATAATAAAAGCTATCTTTGCCGCGTCGTCCGGAAATGAGGAAGCTCTACATAAAAACTGGAGGTGACACTGGTTCATAAACACCCCGTACTTGCTAGTATCTCCACTGAGTCTCTCAGGCATTGCTAAAGGGGTCAAGGGAGGTGTTACAACTGTCACACTAACTGGAGAAGGGGGAGAGACTACAGGCTCTGAGGCAGAAGGGGGGACTTGGAAATGCGCGTGCTGTATGTAGCTCTTTTTGAATTTGGGATTGGTGACAGCCACTCCAGCTTCAGTCTGTTTTTGTGTTTTCATTATATCTAACTCAGAGACTAGACGCTGATTTTCCCCCTTCAGTACTCTAAGCTCTGCTTGTAAGTTTATAACTGCTGCTGCTAACTCATTCATAGTGGGTTGTGGTGTCTCAAGGGATAGGAGTCATCCATAAGGGTATCAAATGAGGCTCCCGTGTTCATCTTCGCTCAGGGGATAATATAACCGTGGGGTTGGCTTTCTGTCGCGGTCTAGGGTCCCAAATCAGAAATACCAATATCCACAGGAGCGAAGATAGAATCTCTCCTCTCCCTGAGATACCGTCTCCTCTGTTAATAGACTCAGAAGGGTAGAGCAGTATCCCCAGGGAGCGAGGAAACAGGGAGGGACCACCAGGGGACTTCCAGAACAGGACACAGAGGCGGATAGGGCGTCTCAGTAGATAAAAAAAGAACCTGCAGTAATAGATAAGGAGAAAGGGCAGGTTAAAGAAAACTCTATAATTAAACCACTGGTTATCTTATATCATGCTTAGGTGTGGACAGTGTACTTTCACATACTCACGAAGGAAATTATTGCGATGAGACTTGTACGGAGTGTTCATATCAAATCCCAAACAAAAGGAAGTAGAAAATAAAGAATCCTCGAGGCTGGAGGAGATTGATTTGCCACCCGTTTCTCCACAACGGCATACGCAGTCACCACCTCTATTTTGGATAAAAGTCACTTCAACAAAAAAAAAGGTACTCACGTGGCTCTACCACCGTAAAGTCACAGAAATGTCAAAAAGAAGTACTGCAGCACTTAGTCGCACTAGCAGCTTTTATAGTCTTTAGGCAGGATCTGCTGGCGGTGAAAGTGCACTAATAATGATAAAGTACATCCAGCGCTTCCTCGCGCTTGAGATCAGAACAACAAAAAAGAAGTAAAGCAATAGTGAGCAGCGCGTCCTCGCGCTTCGACGATGGTTTCGTTTATGGATTTGTAAAAGGCGGAGTATGAGAGCCCCTTCGCTCTGTGCATAAAAACCAAAAATAGAATTCCAACAACGCCTCCTCGCGTTTAAGATCAGGAATCAAAAAATAGAAAGGCAAAAAACAGCTCGTCCTCGAGCTGGTGTTTGAGCGGTAAAGGGAACAGCGCGTCCTCGCGCTTGTCTCCGTAATGGGATCCGGGGTGAGGATTGCGAGTCCTGGCGCTGATTGAGGCGATAAGCAGAGGTTGTTCACAGCGCTTCCTCGCGCTGGCGGTAGAAAGCGTGTTTCCAAGACAAAGGTAGATCGCGGATACCGGGAACAGGAAAGTCCGTGGAAATCCAAACAGGTAAAGGGCGTGGTCCCTACAGGAAGTAAAGCCAAGCACCATGGATCGGGTGCTCACTGCTTATAAGCTGTGCTTGTCAGCTGATAGGTCCCTGTGCAGCATGGGAAAGCACAAAATCAACACACCTTTCTGAGGCATTATGGGAGATGTAGTTCATAGATTTATAACACTGATAGGGTACAGGAAACCTGACGTCTAACAACTGTCATGTGTTTTTATACCTGCCTACATTCATTGTTTTAGCACTATGGTAGGAATCTACCATCCTTTTACTCTGTTGGTGCTTATAATCATTTATATCTGTTTCTGTCTTATGGTTGTTTCAGCACACCTATTTTACACTAGAATGATGCTGGTTCAATAAATGCTTATTGAAAACGTCCCCACCGTTTATTCTGTGTATCTCTCTGAGACAAAGTGAGCACGAGTGACTGAGCGAAAAGTACTGCACTGTTTCCATGATCCCTGACGGGACAGAGTTGTCATGTTCGATAGTTGCCAAGAACTATTCTCTCCTTGGTAAGAGGGGTTTCTTGTGGCACTGTGAGCCATCTGGTATACAGGGAAACATACACAGTGGGGATGTCTGGAATCAGTCTGGACACCAATCCCGCAGTCTATGTTGTCTAAACATGCAGATCCTATATAGGTTTATAGGAACTACACGACATGGCACCGCCAACGTTGGTTTTTTACTTATTTAACGGTCAAATCTGAGTAGTTTAGTCGAACTATTCTCAGAGAGCCCTACTCACATTTTCCCAGAGACCTCTGGAGTGGGAAGGGAACTATCTGTTACAGATGAGTAGGTATATCCTATGTATTGGCTGTAGGTTTATCAAGCTTGAAGGCCAAACAGTTCCTATTGTGTATAAAACCTTGTGTCAGTTTCCTTGAAACTCTTGCTTGAAAACCTTTGCCAACAATGGCTGACGAAGACGCTGCTGCGCCAGCACAGCGTGTGAATGCAGCTAGGGAGGAAGAGCAGGAAGGTGAAATTAACATTTCAGAGAATGTCAGAACTGCCCTTACTTTAAAACTAGCAGACTATGGAGTCACAGCTAGGGGTGGGACAGTAACATTCGTGATTGAGGCACACAAATCCTACAGAACAGAGTTATTCTATTCATGGGTTAAATTCCCACAAGCAGATGCACAATCAAATACATTTCATTCTTAACAGTGAAGATGAAACACCAAATGAATACTGTCCGTATGGGGATATTGAAGTTCGTTTCACCTACCAGGAGCACATAAACTGGTTTAAAGGCACCCTCCCACACACAAAAGAAAATGTGAGACTCGGTCCGCTCGGAAGAGATGGAGCAACTTGGCCACTCCTAGCTGCATACATTCCACATCCAGACATTTACACAATGCCAGTAGCAGACTTACGTCCACTTCATAAAGAAATAATGAAACTTTACAGAAACCTGACACAGTTCGTGATGAGAACACTCACACTTCAGCCAGCAAGGGCTACACAGGCAGGACAAATTCAGGGATCTACAACTAAAATAACACCACAAACGCTACATGAAGTTATGGGTAAAATTCCCACTAGATGTGAGCAAATGCCATTCTGGATAGCTCAGAAAATAACACAGCTAGAGGCAGTATTTCCACACACAAACCCTCAAGAAAAACACAGAATGCTAACAATCTGCTTGCCAATGGGGATAGCTCACCAGATAGAGGATTATACCTCTTGGGGTACAGTTTTCGCTGCCATATATACCATAACTCATGGTATCCCTTCATTAGCAGTAATACCATATGTATTAAGACAAATACAGAATAAGTATGGAGCAGAACCTGCTCTGAACTTAGGGATGAAATTATTAGGTAATTTTGCCCAGGTATCAGCTATTATATTAGCAAACATAAAAGGGGAGACAGCAGCAGTGGCAATACGCCAACGCCTGAGGGATTCCACTCTTTTACAACAGGAACGTGAATTACAGGAACAGGGGTAGGAGAACACCGCTTCACCTCCCAGGCAAGGTTCGCCCCAGGCATTGTGGTAAATGCAGTCTCTTGTTTCTTTGCTTTGCTAAAATATTTTCGAGTGTTCCGCCAGAGTTGGCGCAGATAGTGCTGATCTCTAGACACGTGTTTCTGGTTCTTTAACCGTCATCAGTAGAGATTACAGTCTTCAAATTAGGGTTTGCTGGGTAGGCTGCCAAACATCACATCAGGTCAAGTACCTCTCACTGGCGCGCGGGTGCTTCTTCCACGAGCTCGTCAGCTCAAATGACTCATGGGAGTACTTTTAAACAGGAACAGGGGTGGGAGCACACCGCTTCACCTCCCAGGCAAGGTTCGCCCCAGGCATTGTGGTAAATGCAGTCTCTTGTTTCTTTGCTTTGCTAAAATATTTTCGAGTGTTCCGCCAGAGTTGAGCTGACGAGCTCGTGGAAGAAGCACCCGCGCGCCAGTGAGAGGTACTTGACCTGATGTAATGTTTGGCAGCCTACTCACAAACCCCAAACTTGAAGCCTGTAATCTCTACTGATGACGGTTAAAGAACCAGAAACACGTGTCTAGAGATCAGCACTATCTGCGCCAACTCTGGCGAAACACTTGGAACACTATAGCAAAGCAAGCAACATGAGACTGCATTTACCAGAATGCCAGGGGCGAACCTTGCTGGGGGTTGAAGCGGTGTGCTCCCACCCCTGTTCATGTTTAAAAGTACTCCCGTGAGTCATTGAGCTGACGAGCTCGTGGAAGAAGCACCCGCACGCCAGTGAGAGGTACTTGACCTGATGTAATGTTTGGCAGCCTACTCAGCAAACCCCAAACTCGAAGCCTGTAATCTCTACTGATGACGGTTAAAGAACCAGAAACACATGTCTAGAGATCAGCACTATCTGCGCCAACTCTGGCGAAACACTTGGAACACTATAGCAAAGCAAGCAACATGAGACTGCATTTACCAGAATGCCAGGGGCGAACCTTGCTGGGGGTTGAAGCGGTGTGCTCCCACCCCTGTTCCTGTTTAAAAGTACTCCCGTGAGTCATTGAGCTGACGAGCGCGTGGAAGAAGCACCCGCGAGCCAGTGAGAGGTACTTGACCTGATGTAATGTTTGGCAGCCTACTCAGCAAACCCCAAACTCGAAGCCTGTAATCTCTACTGATGACGGTTAAAGAACCCGAAACACGTGTCTAGAGATCAGCACTATCTGCGCCAACTCTGGCGAAACACTTGGAACACTATAGCAAAGCAAGCAACATGAGACTGCATTTACCAGAATGCCAGGGGTGAACCTTGCTGGGGGTTGAAGCGGTGTGCTCTCACTAACCCTGGGCAAAGCACTACGCTACGCTCGCGTAGTTTGCGAAGTTTGCGCTACTTCGCACAACGCGAATTGCACGTAGCACAGTGTAAACACGCGTAGCGTAGCGTAGCGTAGCGCAGCGGTCATTTTTTGCTTGCTCGTGGTCCTCAACGTCAAGTTGGTGACCGCGAGCAAGCAAAATGACATCCCGGCGAGATTCTCAACGCAGGGAGGTCAGGTTTCTCATTGCGAGTGGTCGCGTATGCTCGCGACCGCTCGCGATGAGAAACTACCAGTCCGCGTTGAGAAGCTGCCGCTCGAGTAAAAATCTACTCGAGCGGCAGTAAAGACAGCTCGCACTGTGCAAGATGCCGTTTTCAATGATTGCACAGTGCGGACAAGCATCCGGCACTGTGCAATCATTGCGAACAGTGCACTACGCAGTTCGCGTAGTGCTACGCGTAGTTCGCGTAGTGCGAACTGCACTTTGCGTAGCTTCGCGTAGCGCTACTTCGCGAACTACGCCCAGGCTTAGCTCTCACCCCTGTTCCTGTTTAAAAGTACTCCCGTGAGTCATTGAGCTGACGAGCTCGTGGAAGAAGCACCCGCGCGCCAGTGAGAGGTACTTGACCTGATGTAATGTTTGGCAGCCTACTCAGCAAACCCCAAACTCGAAGCCTGTAATCTCTACTGATGACGGTTAAAGAACCAGAAACACGTGTCTAGAGATCAGCACTATCTGCGCCAACTCTGGCGAAACACTTGGAACACTATAGCAAAGCAAGCAACATGAGACTGCATTTACCAGAATGCCAGGGGCGAACCTTGCTGGGGGTTGAAGCGGTGTGCTCCCACCCCTGGTCCTGTTTAAAAGTACTCCCTTGAGTCATTGAGCTGACGAGCTCGTGGAAGAAGCACCCGCGCGCCAGTGAGAGGTACTTGACCTGATGTAATGTTTGGCAGCCTACTCAGCAAACCCCAAACTCGAAGCCTGTAATCTCTACTGATGACAGTTAAAGAACCAGAAACACGTGTCTAGAGATCAGCACTATCTGTGCCAACTCTGGCGAAACACTTGGAACACTATAGCAAAGCAAGCAAAATGAGACTGCATTTACCAGAATGCCAGGGGCGAACCTTGCTGGGGGTTGAAGCGGTGTGCTCTCACCCCTGTTCCTGTTTAAAAGTACTCCCGTGAGTCATTGAGCTGACGAGCTCGTGGAAGAAGCACCCGCGCGCCAGTGAGAGGTACTTGACCTGATGTAATGTTTGGCAGCCTACTCAGCAAACCCCAAACTCGAAGCCTGTAATCTCTACTGATGACGGTTAAAGAACCAGAAACACGTGTCTAGAGAACAGCACTATCTGCGCCAACTCTGGCGAAACACTTGGAACACTATAGCAAAGCAAGCAACATGAGACTGCATTTACCAGAATGCCAGGGGCGAACCTTGCTGGGGGTTGAAGCGGTGTGCTCCCACCCCTGTTCCTGTTTAAAAGTACTCCCGTGAGTCATTGAGCTGACGAGCTCGTGGAAGAAGCACCCGCGCGCCAGTGAGAGGTACTTGACCTGATGTAATGTTTGGCAGCCTACTCAGCAAACCCCAAACTCGAAGCCTGTAATCTCTACTGATGACGGTTAAAGAACCAGAAACACGTGTCTAGAGATCAGCACTATCTGCGCCAACTCTGGCGAAACACTTGGAACACTATAGCAAAGCAAGCAACATGAGACTGCATTTACCAGAATGCCAGGGGTGAACCTTGCTGGGGGTTGAAGCGGTGTGCTCCCACCCCGGTTCCTGTTTAAAAGTACTCCCGTGAGTCATTGAGCTGACGAGCTCGTGGAAGAAGCACCCGCGCGCCAGTGAGAGGTACTTGACCTGATGTAATGTTTGGCAGCCTACTCAGCAAACCCCAAACTCGAAGCCTGTAATCTCTACTGATGACGGTTAAAGAACCAGAAACACGTGTCTAGAGATCAGCACTATCTGCGCCAACTCTGGCGAAACACTTGGAACACTATAGCAAAGCAAGCAACATGAGACTGCATTTACCAGAATGCCAGGGGTGAACCTTGCTGGGGGTTGAAGCGGTGTGCTCCCACCCCGGTTCCTGTTTAAAAGTACTCCCGTGAGTCATTGAGCTGACGAGCTCGTGGAAGAAGCACCCGCGCGCCAGTGAGAGGTACTTGACCTGATGTAATGTTTGGCAGCCTACTCAGCAAACCCCAAACTCGAAGCCTGTAATCTCTACTGATGACGGTTAAAGAACCAGAAACACGTGTCTAGAGATCAGCACTATCTGCGCCAACTCTGGCGAAACACTTGGAACACTATAGCAAAGCAAGCAACATGAGACTGCATTTACCAGAATGCCAGGGGTGAACCTTGCTGGGGGTTGAAGCGGTGTGCTCCCACCCCGGTTCCTGTTTAAAAGTACTCCCGTGAGTCATTGAGCTGACGAGCTCGTGGAAGAAGCACCCGCGCGCCAGTGAGAGGTACTTGACCTGATGTAATGTTTGGCAGCCTACTCAGCAAACCCCAAACTCGAAGCCTGTAATCTCTACTGATGACGGTTAAAGAACCAGAAACACGTGTCTAGAGATCAGCACTATCTGCGCCAACTCTGGCGAAACACTTGGAACACTATAGCAAAGCAAGCAACATGAGACTGCATTTACCAGAATGCCAGGGGTGAACCTTGCTGGGGGTTGAAGCGGTGTGCTCCCACCCCGGTTCCTGTTTAAAAGTACTCCCGTGAGTCATTGAGCTGACGAGCTCGTGGAAGAAGCACCCGCGCGCCAGTGAGAGGTACTTGACCTGATGTAATGTTTGGCAGCCTACTCAGCAAACCCCAAACTCGAAGCCTGTAATCTCTACTGATGACGGTTAAAGAACCAGAAACACGTGTCTAGAGATCAGCACTATCTGCGCCAACTCTGGCGAAACACTTGGAACACTATAGCAAAGCAAGCAACATGAGACTGCATTTACCAGAATGCCAGGGGTGAACCTTGCTGGGGGTTGAAGCGGTGTGCTCCCACCCCGGTTCCTGTTTAAAAGTACTCCCGTGAGTCATTGAGCTGACGAGCTCGTGGAAGAAGCACCCGCGCGCCAGTGAGAGGTACTTGACCTGATGTAATGTTTGGCAGCCTACTCAGCAAACCCCAAACTCGAAGCCTGTAATCTCTACTGATGACGGTTAAAGAACCAGAAACACGTGTCTAGAGATCAGCACTATCTGCGCCAACTCTGGCGAAACACTTGGAACACTATAGCAAAGCAAGCAACATGAGACTGCATTTACCAGAATGCCAGGGGTGAACCTTGCTGGGGGTTGAAGCGGTGTGCTCCCACCCCGGTTCCTGTTTAAAAGTACTCCCGTGAGTCATTGAGCTGACGAGCTCGTGGAAGAAGCACCCGCGCGCCAGTGAGAGGTACTTGACCTGATGTAATGTTTGGCAGCCTACTCAGCAAACCCCAAACTCGAAGCCTGTAATCTCTACTGATGACGGTTAAAGAACCAGAAACACGTGTCTAGAGATCAGCACTATCTGCGCCAACTCTGGCGAAACACTTGGAACACTATAGCAAAGCAAGCAACATGAGACTGCATTTACCAGAATGCCAGGGGTGAACCTTGCTGGGGGTTGAAGCGGTGTGCTCCCACCCCGGTTCCTGTTTAAAAGTACTCCCGTGAGTCATTGAGCTGACGAGCTCGTGGAAGAAGCACCCGCGCGCCAGTGAGAGGTACTTGACCTGATGTAATGTTTGGCAGCCTACTCAGCAAACCCCAAACTCGAAGCCTGTAATCTCTACTGATGACGGTTAAAGAACCAGAAACACGTGTCTAGAGATCAGCACTATCTGCGCCAACTCTGGCGAAACACTTGGAACACTATAGCAAAGCAAGCAACATGAGACTGCATTTACCAGAATGCCAGGGGTGAACCTTGCTGGGGGTTGAAGCGGTGTGCTCCCACCCCGGTTCCTGTTTAAAAGTACTCCCGTGAGTCATTGAGCTGACGAGCTCGTGGAAGAAGCACCCGCGCGCCAGTGAGAGGTACTTGACCTGATGTAATGTTTGGCAGCCTACTCAGCAAACCCCAAACTCGAAGCCTGTAATCTCTACTGATGACGGTTAAAGAACCAGAAACACGTGTCTAGAGATCAGCACTATCTGCGCCAACTCTGGCGAAACACTTGGAACACTATAGCAAAGCAAGCAACATGAGACTGCATTTACCAGAATGCCAGGGGTGAACCTTGCTGGGGGTTGAAGCGGTGTGCTCCCACCCCGGTTCCTGTTTAAAAGTACTCCCGTGAGTCATTGAGCTGACGAGCTCGTGGAAGAAGCACCCGCGCGCCAGTGAGAGGTACTTGACCTGATGTAATGTTTGGCAGCCTACTCAGCAAACCCCAAACTCGAAGCCTGTAATCTCTACTGATGACGGTTAAAGAACCAGAAACACGTGTCTAGAGATCAGCACTATCTGCGCCAACTCTGGCGAAACACTTGGAACACTATAGCAAAGCAAGCAACATGAGACTGCATTTACCAGAATGCCAGGGGTGAACCTTGCTGGGGGTTGAAGCGGTGTGCTCCCACCCCGGTTCCTGTTTAAAAGTACTCCCGTGAGTCATTGAGCTGACGAGCTCGTGGAAGAAGCACCCGCGCGCCAGTGAGAGGTACTTGACCTGATGTAATGTTTGGCAGCCTACTCAGCAAACCCCAAACTCGAAGCCTGTAATCTCTACTGATGACGGTTAAAGAACCAGAAACACGTGTCTAGAGATCAGCACTATCTGCGCCAACTCTGGCGAAACACTTGGAACACTATAGCAAAGCAAGCAACATGAGACTGCATTTACCAGAATGCCAGGGGTGAACCTTGCTGGGGGTTGAAGCGGTGTGCTCCCACCCCGGTTCCTGTTTAAAAGTACTCCCGTGAGTCATTGAGCTGACGAGCTCGTGGAAGAAGCACCCGCGCGCCAGTGAGAGGTACTTGACCTGATGTAATGTTTGGCAGCCTACTCAGCAAACCCCAAACTCGAAGCCTGTAATCTCTACTGATGACGGTTAAAGAACCAGAAACACGTGTCTAGAGATCAGCACTATCTGCGCCAACTCTGGCGAAACACTTGGAACACTATAGCAAAGCAAGCAACATGAGACTGCATTTACCAGAATGCCAGGGGTGAACCTTGCTGGGGGTTGAAGCGGTGTGCTCCCACCCCGGTTCCTGTTTAAAAGTACTCCCGTGAGTCATTGAGCTGACGAGCTCGTGGAAGAAGCACCCGCGCGCCAGTGAGAGGTACTTGACCTGATGTAATGTTTGGCAGCCTACTCAGCAAACCCCAAACTCGAAGCCTGTAATCTCTACTGATGACGGTTAAAGAACCAGAAACACGTGTCTAGAGATCAGCACTATCTGCGCCAACTCTGGCGAAACACTTGGAACACTATAGCAAAGCAAGCAACATGAGACTGCATTTACCAGAATGCCAGGGGTGAACCTTGCTGGGGGTTGAAGCGGTGTGCTCCCACCCCGGTTCCTGTTTAAAAGTACTCCCGTGAGTCATTGAGCTGACGAGCTCGTGGAAGAAGCACCCGCGCGCCAGTGAGAGGTACTTGACCTGATGTAATGTTTGGCAGCCTACTCAGCAAACCCCAAACTCGAAGCCTGTAATCTCTACTGATGACGGTTAAAGAACCAGAAACACGTGTCTAGAGATCAGCACTATCTGCGCCAACTCTGGCGAAACACTTGGAACACTATAGCAAAGCAAGCAACATGAGACTGCATTTACCAGAATGCCAGGGGTGAACCTTGCTGGGGGTTGAAGCGGTGTGCTCCCACCCCGGTTCCTGTTTAAAAGTACTCCCGTGAGTCATTGAGCTGACGAGCTCGTGGAAGAAGCACCCGCGCGCCAGTGAGAGGTACTTGACCTGATGTAATGTTTGGCAGCCTACTCAGCAAACCCCAAACTCGAAGCCTGTAATCTCTACTGATGACGGTTAAAGAACCAGAAACACGTGTCTAGAGATCAGCACTATCTGCGCCAACTCTGGCGAAACACTTGGAACACTATAGCAAAGCAAGCAACATGAGACTGCATTTACCAGAATGCCAGGGGTGAACCTTGCTGGGGGTTGAAGCGGTGTGCTCCCACCCCGGTTCCTGTTTAAAAGTACTCCCGTGAGTCATTGAGCTGACGAGCTCGTGGAAGAAGCACCCGCGCGCCAGTGAGAGGTACTTGACCTGATGTAATGTTTGGCAGCCTACTCAGCAAACCCCAAACTCGAAGCCTGTAATCTCTACTGATGACGGTTAAAGAACCAGAAACACGTGTCTAGAGATCAGCACTATCTGCGCCAACTCTGGCGAAACACTTGGAACACTATAGCAAAGCAAGCAACATGAGACTGCATTTACCAGAATGCCAGGGGTGAACCTTGCTGGGGGTTGAAGCGGTGTGCTCCCACCCCGGTTCCTGTTTAAAAGTACTCCCGTGAGTCATTGAGCTGACGAGCTCGTGGAAGAAGCACCCGCGCGCCAGTGAGAGGTACTTGACCTGATGTAATGTTTGGCAGCCTACTCAGCAAACCCCAAACTCGAAGCCTGTAATCTCTACTGATGACGGTTAAAGAACCAGAAACACGTGTCTAGAGATCAGCACTATCTGCGCCAACTCTGGCGAAACACTTGGAACACTATAGCAAAGCAAGCAACATGAGACTGCATTTACCAGAATGCCAGGGGTGAACCTTGCTGGGGGTTGAAGCGGTGTGCTCCCACCCCGGTTCCTGTTTAAAAGTACTCCCGTGAGTCATTGAGCTGACGAGCTCGTGGAAGAAGCACCCGCGCGCCAGTGAGAGGTACTTGACCTGATGTAATGTTTGGCAGCCTACTCAGCAAACCCCAAACTCGAAGCCTGTAATCTCTACTGATGACGGTTAAAGAACCAGAAACACGTGTCTAGAGATCAGCACTATCTGCGCCAACTCTGGCGAAACACTTGGAACACTATAGCAAAGCAAGCAACATGAGACTGCATTTACCAGAATGCCAGGGGTGAACCTTGCTGGGGGTTGAAGCGGTGTGCTCCCACCCCGGTTCCTGTTTAAAAGTACTCCCGTGAGTCATTGAGCTGACGAGCTCGTGGAAGAAGCACCCGCGCGCCAGTGAGAGGTACTTGACCTGATGTAATGTTTGGCAGCCTACTCAGCAAACCCCAAACTCGAAGCCTGTAATCTCTACTGATGACGGTTAAAGAACCAGAAACACGTGTCTAGAGATCAGCACTATCTGCGCCAACTCTGGCGAAACACTTGGAACACTATAGCAAAGCAAGCAACATGAGACTGCATTTACCAGAATGCCAGGGGTGAACCTTGCTGGGGGTTGAAGCGGTGTGCTCCCACCCCGGTTCCTGTTTAAAAGTACTCCCGTGAGTCATTGAGCTGACGAGCTCGTGGAAGAAGCACCCGCGCGCCAGTGAGAGGTACTTGACCTGATGTAATGTTTGGCAGCCTACTCAGCAAACCCCAAACTCGAAGCCTGTAATCTCTACTGATGACGGTTAAAGAACCAGAAACACGTGTCTAGAGATCAGCACTATCTGCGCCAACTCTGGCGAAACACTTGGAACACTATAGCAAAGCAAGCAACATGAGACTGCATTTACCAGAATGCCAGGGGTGAACCTTGCTGGGGGTTGAAGCGGTGTGCTCCCACCCCGGTTCCTGTTTAAAAGTACTCCCGTGAGTCATTGAGCTGACGAGCTCGTGGAAGAAGCACCCGCGCGCCAGTGAGAGGTACTTGACCTGATGTAATGTTTGGCAGCCTACTCAGCAAACCCCAAACTCGAAGCCTGTAATCTCTACTGATGACGGTTAAAGAACCAGAAACACGTGTCTAGAGATCAGCACTATCTGCGCCAACTCTGGCGAAACACTTGGAACACTATAGCAAAGCAAGCAACATGAGACTGCATTTACCAGAATGCCAGGGGTGAACCTTGCTGGGGGTTGAAGCGGTGTGCTCCCACCCCGGTTCCTGTTTAAAAGTACTCCCGTGAGTCATTGAGCTGACGAGCTCGTGGAAGAAGCACCCGCGCGCCAGTGAGAGGTACTTGACCTGATGTAATGTTTGGCAGCCTACTCAGCAAACCCCAAACTCGAAGCCTGTAATCTCTACTGATGACGGTTAAAGAACCAGAAACACGTGTCTAGAGATCAGCACTATCTGCGCCAACTCTGGCGAAACACTTGGAACACTATAGCAAAGCAAGCAACATGAGACTGCATTTACCAGAATGCCAGGGGTGAACCTTGCTGGGGGTTGAAGCGGTGTGCTCCCACCCCGGTTCCTGTTTAAAAGTACTCCCGTGAGTCATTGAGCTGACGAGCTCGTGGAAGAAGCACCCGCGCGCCAGTGAGAGGTACTTGACCTGATGTAATGTTTGGCAGCCTACTCAGCAAACCCCAAACTCGAAGCCTGTAATCTCTACTGATGACGGTTAAAGAACCAGAAACACGTGTCTAGAGATCAGCACTATCTGCGCCAACTCTGGCGAAACACTTGGAACACTATAGCAAAGCAAGCAACATGAGACTGCATTTACCAGAATGCCAGGGGTGAACCTTGCTGGGGGTTGAAGCGGTGTGCTCCCACCCCGGTTCCTGTTTAAAAGTACTCCCGTGAGTCATTGAGCTGACGAGCTCGTGGAAGAAGCACCCGCGCGCCAGTGAGAGGTACTTGACCTGATGTAATGTTTGGCAGCCTACTCAGCAAACCCCAAACTCGAAGCCTGTAATCTCTACTGATGACGGTTAAAGAACCAGAAACACGTGTCTAGAGATCAGCACTATCTGCGCCAACTCTGGCGAAACACTTGGAACACTATAGCAAAGCAAGCAACATGAGACTGCATTTACCAGAATGCCAGGGGTGAACCTTGCTGGGGGTTGAAGCGGTGTGCTCCCACCCCGGTTCCTGTTTAAAAGTACTCCCGTGAGTCATTGAGCTGACGAGCTCGTGGAAGAAGCACCCGCGCGCCAGTGAGAGGTACTTGACCTGATGTAATGTTTGGCAGCCTACTCAGCAAACCCCAAACTCGAAGCCTGTAATCTCTACTGATGACGGTTAAAGAACCAGAAACACGTGTCTAGAGATCAGCACTATCTGCGCCAACTCTGGCGAAACACTTGGAACACTATAGCAAAGCAAGCAACATGAGACTGCATTTACCAGAATGCCAGGGGTGAACCTTGCTGGGGGTTGAAGCGGTGTGCTCCCACCCCGGTTCCTGTTTAAAAGTACTCCCGTGAGTCATTGAGCTGACGAGCTCGTGGAAGAAGCACCCGCGCGCCAGTGAGAGGTACTTGACCTGATGTAATGTTTGGCAGCCTACTCAGCAAACCCCAAACTCGAAGCCTGTAATCTCTACTGATGACGGTTAAAGAACCAGAAACACGTGTCTAGAGATCAGCACTATCTGCGCCAACTCTGGCGAAACACTTGGAACACTATAGCAAAGCAAGCAACATGAGACTGCATTTACCAGAATGCCAGGGGTGAACCTTGCTGGGGGTTGAAGCGGTGTGCTCCCACCCCGGTTCCTGTTTAAAAGTACTCCCGTGAGTCATTGAGCTGACGAGCTCGTGGAAGAAGCACCCGCGCGCCAGTGAGAGGTACTTGACCTGATGTAATGTTTGGCAGCCTACTCAGCAAACCCCAAACTCGAAGCCTGTAATCTCTACTGATGACGGTTAAAGAACCAGAAACACGTGTCTAGAGATCAGCACTATCTGCGCCAACTCTGGCGAAACACTTGGAACACTATAGCAAAGCAAGCAACATGAGACTGCATTTACCAGAATGCCAGGGGTGAACCTTGCTGGGGGTTGAAGCGGTGTGCTCCCACCCCGGTTCCTGTTTAAAAGTACTCCCGTGAGTCATTGAGCTGACGAGCTCGTGGAAGAAGCACCCGCGCGCCAGTGAGAGGTACTTGACCTGATGTAATGTTTGGCAGCCTACTCAGCAAACCCCAAACTCGAAGCCTGTAATCTCTACTGATGACGGTTAAAGAACCAGAAACACGTGTCTAGAGATCAGCACTATCTGCGCCAACTCTGGCGAAACACTTGGAACACTATAGCAAAGCAAGCAACATGAGACTGCATTTACCAGAATGCCAGGGGTGAACCTTGCTGGGGGTTGAAGCGGTGTGCTCCCACCCCGGTTCCTGTTTAAAAGTACTCCCGTGAGTCATTGAGCTGACGAGCTCGTGGAAGAAGCACCCGCGCGCCAGTGAGAGGTACTTGACCTGATGTAATGTTTGGCAGCCTACTCAGCAAACCCCAAACTCGAAGCCTGTAATCTCTACTGATGACGGTTAAAGAACCAGAAACACGTGTCTAGAGATCAGCACTATCTGCGCCAACTCTGGCGAAACACTTGGAACACTATAGCAAAGCAAGCAACATGAGACTGCATTTACCAGAATGCCAGGGGTGAACCTTGCTGGGGGTTGAAGCGGTGTGCTCCCACCCCGGTTCCTGTTTAAAAGTACTCCCGTGAGTCATTGAGCTGACGAGCTCGTGGAAGAAGCACCCGCGCGCCAGTGAGAGGTACTTGACCTGATGTAATGTTTGGCAGCCTACTCAGCAAACCCCAAACTCGAAGCCTGTAATCTCTACTGATGACGGTTAAAGAACCAGAAACACGTGTCTAGAGATCAGCACTATCTGCGCCAACTCTGGCGAAACACTTGGAACACTATAGCAAAGCAAGCAACATGAGACTGCATTTACCAGAATGCCAGGGGTGAACCTTGCTGGGGGTTGAAGCGGTGTGCTCCCACCCCGGTTCCTGTTTAAAAGTACTCCCGTGAGTCATTGAGCTGACGAGCTCGTGGAAGAAGCACCCGCGCGCCAGTGAGAGGTACTTGACCTGATGTAATGTTTGGCAGCCTACTCAGCAAACCCCAAACTCGAAGCCTGTAATCTCTACTGATGACGGTTAAAGAACCAGAAACACGTGTCTAGAGATCAGCACTATCTGCGCCAACTCTGGCGAAACACTTGGAACACTATAGCAAAGCAAGCAACATGAGACTGCATTTACCAGAATGCCAGGGGTGAACCTTGCTGGGGGTTGAAGCGGTGTGCTCCCACCCCGGTTCCTGTTTAAAAGTACTCCCGTGAGTCATTGAGCTGACGAGCTCGTGGAAGAAGCACCCGCGCGCCAGTGAGAGGTACTTGACCTGATGTAATGTTTGGCAGCCTACTCAGCAAACCCCAAACTCGAAGCCTGTAATCTCTACTGATGACGGTTAAAGAACCAGAAACACGTGTCTAGAGATCAGCACTATCTGCGCCAACTCTGGCGAAACACTTGGAACACTATAGCAAAGCAAGCAACATGAGACTGCATTTACCAGAATGCCAGGGGTGAACCTTGCTGGGGGTTGAAGCGGTGTGCTCCCACCCCGGTTCCTGTTTAAAAGTACTCCCGTGAGTCATTGAGCTGACGAGCTCGTGGAAGAAGCACCCGCGCGCCAGTGAGAGGTACTTGACCTGATGTAATGTTTGGCAGCCTACTCAGCAAACCCCAAACTCGAAGCCTGTAATCTCTACTGATGACGGTTAAAGAACCAGAAACACGTGTCTAGAGATCAGCACTATCTGCGCCAACTCTGGCGAAACACTTGGAACACTATAGCAAAGCAAGCAACATGAGACTGCATTTACCAGAATGCCAGGGGTGAACCTTGCTGGGGGTTGAAGCGGTGTGCTCCCACCCCGGTTCCTGTTTAAAAGTACTCCCGTGAGTCATTGAGCTGACGAGCTCGTGGAAGAAGCACCCGCGCGCCAGTGAGAGGTACTTGACCTGATGTAATGTTTGGCAGCCTACTCAGCAAACCCCAAACTCGAAGCCTGTAATCTCTACTGATGACGGTTAAAGAACCAGAAACACGTGTCTAGAGATCAGCACTATCTGCGCCAACTCTGGCGAAACACTTGGAACACTATAGCAAAGCAAGCAACATGAGACTGCATTTACCAGAATGCCAGGGGTGAACCTTGCTGGGGGTTGAAGCGGTGTGCTCCCACCCCGGTTCCTGTTTAAAAGTACTCCCGTGAGTCATTGAGCTGACGAGCTCGTGGAAGAAGCACCCGCGCGCCAGTGAGAGGTACTTGACCTGATGTAATGTTTGGCAGCCTACTCAGCAAACCCCAAACTCGAAGCCTGTAATCTCTACTGATGACGGTTAAAGAACCAGAAACACGTGTCTAGAGATCAGCACTATCTGCGCCAACTCTGGCGAAACACTTGGAACACTATAGCAAAGCAAGCAACATGAGACTGCATTTACCAGAATGCCAGGGGTGAACCTTGCTGGGGGTTGAAGCGGTGTGCTCCCACCCCGGTTCCTGTTTAAAAGTACTCCCGTGAGTCATTGAGCTGACGAGCTCGTGGAAGAAGCACCCGCGCGCCAGTGAGAGGTACTTGACCTGATGTAATGTTTGGCAGCCTACTCAGCAAACCCCAAACTCGAAGCCTGTAATCTCTACTGATGACGGTTAAAGAACCAGAAACACGTGTCTAGAGATCAGCACTATCTGCGCCAACTCTGGCGAAACACTTGGAACACTATAGCAAAGCAAGCAACATGAGACTGCATTTACCAGAATGCCAGGGGTGAACCTTGCTGGGGGTTGAAGCGGTGTGCTCCCACCCCGGTTCCTGTTTAAAAGTACTCCCGTGAGTCATTGAGCTGACGAGCTCGTGGAAGAAGCACCCGCGCGCCAGTGAGAGGTACTTGACCTGATGTAATGTTTGGCAGCCTACTCAGCAAACCCCAAACTCGAAGCCTGTAATCTCTACTGATGACGGTTAAAGAACCAGAAACACGTGTCTAGAGATCAGCACTATCTGCGCCAACTCTGGCGAAACACTTGGAACACTATAGCAAAGCAAGCAACATGAGACTGCATTTACCAGAATGCCAGGGGTGAACCTTGCTGGGGGTTGAAGCGGTGTGCTCCCACCCCGGTTCCTGTTTAAAAGTACTCCCGTGAGTCATTGAGCTGACGAGCTCGTGGAAGAAGCACCCGCGCGCCAGTGAGAGGTACTTGACCTGATGTAATGTTTGGCAGCCTACTCAGCAAACCCCAAACTCGAAGCCTGTAATCTCTACTGATGACGGTTAAAGAACCAGAAACACGTGTCTAGAGATCAGCACTATCTGCGCCAACTCTGGCGAAACACTTGGAACACTATAGCAAAGCAAGCAACATGAGACTGCATTTACCAGAATGCCAGGGGTGAACCTTGCTGGGGGTTGAAGCGGTGTGCTCCCACCCCGGTTCCTGTTTAAAAGTACTCCCGTGAGTCATTGAGCTGACGAGCTCGTGGAAGAAGCACCCGCGCGCCAGTGAGAGGTACTTGACCTGATGTAATGTTTGGCAGCCTACTCAGCAAACCCCAAACTCGAAGCCTGTAATCTCTACTGATGACGGTTAAAGAACCAGAAACACGTGTCTAGAGATCAGCACTATCTGCGCCAACTCTGGCGAAACACTTGGAACACTATAGCAAAGCAAGCAACATGAGACTGCATTTACCAGAATGCCAGGGGTGAACCTTGCTGGGGGTTGAAGCGGTGTGCTCCCACCCCGGTTCCTGTTTAAAAGTACTCCCGTGAGTCATTGAGCTGACGAGCTCGTGGAAGAAGCACCCGCGCGCCAGTGAGAGGTACTTGACCTGATGTAATGTTTGGCAGCCTACTCAGCAAACCCCAAACTCGAAGCCTGTAATCTCTACTGATGACGGTTAAAGAACCAGAAACACGTGTCTAGAGATCAGCACTATCTGCGCCAACTCTGGCGAAACACTTGGAACACTATAGCAAAGCAAGCAACATGAGACTGCATTTACCAGAATGCCAGGGGTGAACCTTGCTGGGGGTTGAAGCGGTGTGCTCCCACCCCGGTTCCTGTTTAAAAGTACTCCCGTGAGTCATTGAGCTGACGAGCTCGTGGAAGAAGCACCCGCGCGCCAGTGAGAGGTACTTGACCTGATGTAATGTTTGGCAGCCTACTCAGCAAACCCCAAACTCGAAGCCTGTAATCTCTACTGATGACGGTTAAAGAACCAGAAACACGTGTCTAGAGATCAGCACTATCTGCGCCAACTCTGGCGAAACACTTGGAACACTATAGCAAAGCAAGCAACATGAGACTGCATTTACCAGAATGCCAGGGGTGAACCTTGCTGGGGGTTGAAGCGGTGTGCTCCCACCCCGGTTCCTGTTTAAAAGTACTCCCGTGAGTCATTGAGCTGACGAGCTCGTGGAAGAAGCACCCGCGCGCCAGTGAGAGGTACTTGACCTGATGTAATGTTTGGCAGCCTACTCAGCAAACCCCAAACTCGAAGCCTGTAATCTCTACTGATGACGGTTAAAGAACCAGAAACACGTGTCTAGAGATCAGCACTATCTGCGCCAACTCTGGCGAAACACTTGGAACACTATAGCAAAGCAAGCAACATGAGACTGCATTTACCAGAATGCCAGGGGTGAACCTTGCTGGGGGTTGAAGCGGTGTGCTCCCACCCCGGTTCCTGTTTAAAAGTACTCCCGTGAGTCATTGAGCTGACGAGCTCGTGGAAGAAGCACCCGCGCGCCAGTGAGAGGTACTTGACCTGATGTAATGTTTGGCAGCCTACTCAGCAAACCCCAAACTCGAAGCCTGTAATCTCTACTGATGACGGTTAAAGAACCAGAAACACGTGTCTAGAGATCAGCACTATCTGCGCCAACTCTGGCGAAACACTTGGAACACTATAGCAAAGCAAGCAACATGAGACTGCATTTACCAGAATGCCAGGGGTGAACCTTGCTGGGGGTTGAAGCGGTGTGCTCCCACCCCGGTTCCTGTTTAAAAGTACTCCCGTGAGTCATTGAGCTGACGAGCTCGTGGAAGAAGCACCCGCGCGCCAGTGAGAGGTACTTGACCTGATGTAATGTTTGGCAGCCTACTCAGCAAACCCCAAACTCGAAGCCTGTAATCTCTACTGATGACGGTTAAAGAACCAGAAACACGTGTCTAGAGATCAGCACTATCTGCGCCAACTCTGGCGAAACACTTGGAACACTATAGCAAAGCAAGCAACATGAGACTGCATTTACCAGAATGCCAGGGGTGAACCTTGCTGGGGTTTGAAGCGGTGTGCTCCCACCCCGGTTCCTGTTTAAAAGTACTCCCGTGAGTCATTGAGCTGACGAGCTCGTGGAAGAAGCACCCGCGCGCCAGTGAGAGGTACTTGACCTGATGTAATGTTTGGCAGCCTACTCAGCAAACCCCAAACTCGAAGCCTGTAATCTCTACTGATGACGGTTAAAGAACCAGAAACACGTGTCTAGAGATCAGCACTATCTGCGCCAACTCTGGCGAAACACTTGGAACACTATAGCAAAGCAACCAACATGAGACTGCATTTACCAGAATGCCAGGGGCGAACCTTGCTGGGGGTTGAAGCGGTGTGCTCCCACCCCTGTTCCTGTAGGAACGTGAATTACCTAAAATTATTGAAGACACCTATGCGGAATTAGGTAGAGATAGTTTGGGAGCTAGAGCAGCAAAACCTCAACTCTTTGTTGGTCCTGAAAATGAGAACACCAAGCAAGCACCCGATTCTTCCAAGAAGAAATGGGATAATAGCAATAAAAAACAAAAGAATTGATCACTATCCCGGGGTGGGTCTCCTCAACAGGAGCCCTCCGAAAGGAGGTACAACCTTAGAAATCGTGATAATATTGAAAAGCCTGACAGGTATCAAGATACTGATACACGTTCCTCTCGTTCCTTTCAGGGCTTATCAAAAAACTCTGAGAGGGAAGGATGGTCAGAACACAGACTAGAAGAGCGTACAAAGTCCAGAGACACGCAATGCGCTTCAGAGTATACTTCCCAAAAGAAGAGAAGCCAAAATCAAAACCTCAATTTAAAAAGAAGAAAGTATCAGGTCTTAAAGTTAGACATGCCCAGAATTTTGAGGACTCAACTTCTGAATGGGGAATGGGCTCTGACGATGCTAGACAGCACAGCAGAAGTAACAATAGCTCGAATGAACACTAGGGTGGATAGAGCCAATAACTATATTAAGAAGATCAAAGTGGGTACACAACCCATAGAAGAGAAAAAGATCATAGAACAGGCTTTTGTGCAATTTTTTCAGTAACTATACCGAGAAGAACTTCAGGGCAAGGAGGAATGTATTGATGGATGGCTTAAAGAGAAACATCTGCCAAAAATGACTGAGGCTAATCAAGATTTCCTTCTATCAAAAATAACAGGGAGTGAGATTCTAGATGTTTTGGAGTCAACAAAAAAGGGGAAAGCCGCAGGTCCTGATGCAATCCCAAGTGAGGTTTATTCTATGCTGAAAGAGGAAATCATTCCGGTTTATCTGAATTTATATAACGAGATTCTAGAAGGTAGATCACCTCTACCGGACTCTTGGAGAGATGCAGTAATTACTCTGATTTTGAAGCCCGGTAAAGACCCAATGCAGTGTCAATCATATCGGCCAATATCGTTATTAAACGTAGATTATAAGGTTTTTGCTGGGATTCTAAATAAGCGGCTCTACAAGGTTGTGGGGTCATTAATCCATGAGGATCAAAAAGGCTTTCTCCCGGGTAGGCAGATGTCAGAACTGATTAACACTTTAATAGGGGCGGTGGATCTGGCGTCCTCTCAGAATCTCCCCCTAGCAGTTATTACGGTTGACGCTGCCAAAGCCTTTGATCGTGGGAGATATCCCAAAAACCCTAGGCCAGCATCAGCAGCTGTACCAGCTCTGCAGAAACCCAGGGGCATATTTACAAGAAAGTGACGCATCTGTAGCGATGCGTCACTTTCCCTGCGCCACACTGAGAAACCCTTGCGCCACCATGGATGCGCCGTATTTACAATACGGCGCACCATGGCGCAAGGATTGACAGATGCGTCAGAAATTACTGACGCATCTGTTGAGGGCAAAGTCACGCATTGCTGGAGTAGTGCTCGCAAGCACGACGCAACTCCAGCAATGCTTTGAGACCTATTCCCACTACACTGCGTCACTCCTTACGCCTGCTTCAAGCAGGCGTAAGGTTTTGACGCAGTGGCGTCCTAAATGACGCAGTGAAATCTTGTAGATTTCACTGAGTCACTTTTATGAGGCCTTCCTGCGTGGGAACGCCCACCCTGCATATGTTATGCCTGACGCAGGTATAATGTGACGCAGAGCTTTACAACGTGACGCATCTCCTAGATGCGTCACGTTGTATAATAGGCCGCATTGTTTGCGCCGCTGTTGCGTCAAAAAAATGACGCAACTGCAGCGCAAAAGTCACGCAAGGGGCTTGTAAATCTGCCCCCCAGAGTCTTGTTGGTCGGCAAGTGACAAGGAAGACAGACAAAATAACCCACCCCAGTGCTATTCATCAACAGGAGCACAGCTGTTTAGTGCTGCTCCTGGTCTGCTCTTTCCTCTTCATTATGTAAGGGGGAAGCACTGAGTAGTCCTGTGTTCACTACAAGCAAACAATGACACTGTTGAGCCTTTGGGGTCAATGGCCTCTAAAGTCAAACAGCCTCTGGACTTGACCATTCACCATAATCACAGCCACCTGTATTTGGACAGGATCGCAATCTCCTGCCGCCCCTTAAAGCAGCCCCCGCCATGAGGTCGTTTTTGGCCAGGATGCGGTCTGGGCCCAACCACTTGTCTGCAGCCACCCCTCACTGCCTCTGTGGTGCCAGAGTAGCCCTAATGGGCCACACTCCACCTGACTACCTGTCGGGGAGGAGGCAAGAAAGCAGGGGGCAGCCTCGCTTCTGTTGAATTCCCAAGCTAGGATAAAGAGGGAGAAAGGTCTCCCCTGGGCCACTTCACGGCCCTTCAGGAGCCCCCTATGTCCTCCCGGTCCCCACTCCAGGTGTGTCCACCACAGCACACCCCTGTGCTCACTGTGGGGAGGAGCAGAAGAGGGGATGGAGGTGAGGTTGTCCTGTTGCTCCTTTTAACTCAATCACCCCAATAGGATTGATTGCTAGAATGCCGTCAGAGACGATCTTTGAGGCAGAGGCAGCTCCCCACCCCGCCGCAGCACCTGGATGAGGAAGCCGCCCCCTCACAATCCCCACCCCAGTGGGCCCTTCTGACATCAGAGGAAAGTAGAGTGGCTGGCATGACCTCCAAATCAGCACCTTCAAGAAGCACAAGGCAGGCTTCCAGTCCACAACCCCAAACTTACAAGGGGTTTCTCCCACCGTCCTCAGCCTCCAATGCAAAAGTCATTTTTTCATCTTGGATGCAGCAGATGAGGAACCCCATGGCATCAATTTTGTATGCAGTGCTGGGTTCAATGGGCACCCCTTCGGATTATGATGGATTAGGACAAGCTAGGTTTGCGAGCATGCTGAGACATGTCTGGCATGTTTGGGTGGTTAGCCATGCACCCTTCCATCCAGAGCACATTAAAAATACAATGCTTTTGTAATTTACTTGGTGCCTACCCATTGAGTTGGTTCATAAGTTGAAAGCCAAGTCTTTGAAGAGTTCCCTCTGAGGAATTCTTGATAGGTTCAGTTCAAGGAAGGTGGTTTTCAGCCAACAATAAATAATGTCCAGCACCACTTTCTCAACCAGGGCCCATCAAGAGCTGGGCGCCAAGAAAATACCAATCCTGGACCATACCAACCACATACAGGAGATGAGTCAGACAATGTAGACATATTGTGAACAATAGGGAGTAGAACGGTTCATTAGCCTTGACCCAAATGTTTAGGACTCCATCTGACCTACCTGAACCCTATTAGTGGTGGCTGGCAATTTAAAGTTTTTCAAAAGATTAGTGCTCTGCCACCAGCCATGTTCTACCTGAATTTTCCATTCACTATCACACTGCGGAAGCCAGGTCTAAATTCAGCCTGGTAGAAACCAAAAGATTCTCCTCAACAAAACTTTGCAGTTAATGCTGTGGCAGTCAGAACTTTGTAGTTATAAGTTATGTCAGCGATTCAATAGAAAGAGGGATTTTTATTTCCCTAATAACCATTTGACAAATCTGCATGAAACATTTGAAAAACAAATTCATTGACCTAAGCTTATTAGGGGAAAGTTTTGTGTTGATCCATAAAGCAGGGTCCAAGAAAAAGGTGGAGTTCAAAAAGTGTGATTTCCCATTTAAATCCTTATGTAAACGTTGCTCTCTAATTCAGAACATCAGCTCAATGGATTAACACCAAATTTTCCAAAATATTAGAACTTTATTCAGAATGTGAGCTTTTTGCGATTAGGTGTAATACTGTTCAGACATTTTTGAGAAGTTATCAAATAAAAATGCGAAGGGGTTAACCACCAGAAAAATGTAATGATACCTAGACTGTTGATGTCCAGATATGCTCTGGTTGGCCACTTTAAAAGGGATTGGTCAATCCTGATTTACTGGACACAACATGAACAATATGATGTGGCAGCTATTATAGAACTCAGGGCATGTTACCCGCATCCAGAAACTGAATTAAAAAAAATATAAGAGGGAATGGTGAGGACACTATGATCCTTAGGAGCTGGGGGGGGGGGTACTGAAGATTCATCCTTAATTGGGTGGCTACACCATGAGCAACATATTGTGGCAGCCATTACAGGTCTCAGGGACCTTGCCCCTATTGAAATGCATTATAGTGAAAGCCTGTTTTTGCGGGTCACAAAAAGGAGCACAAGAAAGGTGATAACAGATTTTAGTCACAATGTAAAGCATTTTGGTATTACGTTACTAATTTTAGAGATCGGAGATGTCATCAATGATGACATTTTGGATGCTATTAGTGATCTCATAAATGATGTCATAGAAAATGTCATGAACAATGTGATATATGGGGCCATAAGCAGTGTGGAGGCACAATGCATATATAATTCACAAAAAAAATCAAAGGTTACAAGGACGTCAGAATTTACAGACACAAAACCATAGAAATTCAGCAGCTATAATTAGAGATATCACAAGCAAATACAACTTGTGCCCTAAGGTAACTATAGCGCCTGCGCTCAAACTCATTTGTCATTTGAGATTTCATCAGTGATGTCACTGACCATGTCATGAGTGATGTAATGTATGAAGTCATAAGCAGTGCATTCCGGGGCATAAGTTATAGTTAGCTTAGGTAACTATAACTGCTGAACTTGAAAGGTAGTGTACAAGTGAAATCTGAGCCTAACCATAACATCCCCGTAACCTTTGTTTTTTTTCAGTACATTTCTAAAAAAAAAAAAAATTCTATTTCCTAACTATAACCAGGGCCACAAAATGATGTGATTGTGCTGCTGTGGCGATTTTTGCATAAATGTAGATTTGCCGCATTTGCCTAATAATCCATCAACTGCCGCACGATCTGCAGATTTAAACAAAAAAAGCTCAAACGGTTCAAAACTTAGTAAAAACACAGCAACATGATTTGCTTGGCACTGGAAGACTCTTTGCAAAAGGTGACTGGTCACCTTTCTGTAGCTTATTATTCTATTTGGGTGTTAAACTGGTACTACTGAGGTACACCTAATGCTCAGACAGTGTTAACAAGCTTAAAAATGACAAAATAATTTTATGGATGAATTAGGGTTAAAACTGAATGCCAAGAAAACTTTTGTTATGACCTGCGGGCGGGGAAGACAATACTGTAGGAGTCTCCAAGTTGGGGGAAGTAGGATAGACTCCACTAATACGTTTACGTATTTGGGTGTTTTATTTAATCGCACTGGTTCCTGGGGCCAGGCGGTCAAGAGTAGGAGTCTTCTCTTCATGAAGTCGACCGCGGCTGTCATTAATTTCTCAAAAAAACTGGGTAAAAGGCCCCCGGAAATTCTTCTTAAAATTTACCAGGCGAAATGTGTGAGTGTAGCTACCTTTGGGGCAGGAGTTTGGGGCTTTATGATTCCTCCCCCATTCAATATGTTGAAAATGCCTTTTTAAGATTTAATCTAGCTGTACCTGCTAGTTCCCCTGTTTTTAATTGTCATAGTGAGTTGGGGATTCCATATATTTCAGATGTTATTAAGGTACAACCAGTGTTACTCTGGCACAGAATTTGGACCTCCAGTAGCAAACGCCTAAATAAAAAAAAAATAAAGGGTTCTATGAAGTTGGATCATGCTACTAAGATTACTTGGTTAAAGTATATAAAAAATGTATGCATGATCTTGGGCGTCCAGATTATTATACTGCCCCAGAGACATTGAACTCTATTTGTCGGAAGGAGTTTAAAGTAATCTGTATGACCCACCTTGAGACAAACAGACTTGCAATGGAGATGAATAAACCTGCGGTTGTACAACACCAATTGACTGTAATAACATATGATATCCAACCATATCTTTTACGCTGTTTAGGGGGGTATGATAGGTATGTTTTAACTCAATTTAGGTTTGGGACCTTTCATCGACTAATTAGCTATCCAGAAATGAATGACTTATCCAGAGAACTATGTTATTGTCCTTGCGACGATCTCTCCCCACAAACAACTATTCATGTGATTTTATTTTGAAAATTGAATGCTAAGGAAAGATCCAGAGGGGTCTTGCCTTTGTTAAGGTTGGGGGGATGGAGGCAATGTCGACCTGCCTTTTTATATTTACAGCTATTGGATAGTGATTATTGCATTGGAGCTATGGCTGGCTTTTTAAAAAGTATATTGAGAGCAAGGAAAAGTATCAATGTCTAACTTTCTTAGAAAGTAGATCAGAATGTACCAAATTCTGTAGGACTGCTCTATTTGCAATGTCTACCCCCCAATATAATATGTTTGGATTAAGTCCACTTGTAAATGAATGAACTCTGGAAGTGTGTACATTTGTATTTTAGAGAATTCCTGAAATGTTTTTATCTGTTTGCTTTTGTGATTTTATATGACTGAAATCGAATAAAGCTCTTTTTGATTTGATGTGATTTGACAAAATAATGAGTTTTAACTATCACAATATGTGCCGCATAATGCCACCTAATTTGTGTTTCCTTGCGCATAATTTACTCAACCCTGCCGCATATTTTGACCCTCCCCTGCTGCATAATTCCAGTGGCCCTGACTATACCATACATGTAACCTTTGTTTTTAGTGAATTCCTAAGATTTTTTTTAAATTCCATTTCCTAACTATAACGTCCATGTAACCTTTGTTTTTTGGTTTTTAGTGAATATGTATATATGTATTGGCAAGGTGCATTTGCCATTTATGTGATACTTAAGTTTCAATATTTTGCTACTCAATATTTTGTCTACGATATTAGTGTGTCGCAATATTTCTTATTCAATATTCAGGATACACAGTCTCCAAATCAGACAACTTTTGCACTGAGGCAACATGCACAGTCTATAATAAAAAAAAATATTTTTAATGAATCACAACGGCACACTGTGCCATGTGCAGCTTTGGGATTCCTCCCCTGTGGGAGGCCAGTAGTCGAATATCAGCTGCTTACATTAGGCTGTCAATAAATAGAGAACCAGGCGAAAGGAGTTATCAGCCATGCTTTGTTTCTTGCTCAGTCCGTGCTGGCTATCAGACTTACATGCTTTTTCTTTAGAGTTGTGGAAAGGCGTTCTCATTTTCCACTTGAGCTGGTTGTTGCCTCCTTCTCTGCATTCAGGTGCTGCTCAATGACGCTTAAGTTAAGGTATTTTTGGAGGTGGTGGACTTGGTGAAGTTTGGCTGTATTTTGCATTTCTGATGACTCTGTGGCCTTTGTTTTTTAATTTCTCACAGGTAAGTAGCACATGAGTAGAAAGCAGGACATGAGTCCGCGTGAAGCTTTTGGGGCAGATTGACTTTATGAAACTTTGAGAAAAACTTTGAAACAGAAGGTATCTTTACTGTTTATTTTGTAAACTGGTTGTTTCCTTGTCCACACTCGACACACAGAGGTCACCAACATGCACAACTAGACAGGCTTTTAGGAATAAGGTTGCTATATCTGTTTATAATCAACCACCTGGTTAGGATCAAGTTCACCTGGTTGGGAAGGAAAATAGTTCTGCATATATTTTCTGTAGCTGACGTCCATCCTGTGTCTGCAGCAGAAGGCACTATGTCTGCCCAGCCATGTCCCATGCAGGCAAGAGTAGTGGGGCAGTGGGGCCGGGTGGGGGGAATTTCAACAGACGAGGACGAGAGAAAAATAATTATCTATTTAATTTTCAAACATCGTCGTCTGTCGAAATCCCTCCCCACCTGGCACCACCTCCCCGCCGCTCTTACCTGCATGGGCCAAAGCTGTGTCTGCCAGAGAACACCTTTCATGCTGGACATGTGGTTTTGGCATTAATCTTTTAATGTGAACTTCAGTCTCTATGAGAGTGGATGCAGTCATTACAATGCCTCCAGCATACCACCCAGACATATCGTATATCAATGAAAAGCTGTTGGCCTGATGTCTGCTGGGATGTGGTGTATATTCATGTATGTGGGGTATTGTTCAAATAACAGCTTGTTCCCTAATGAGGGAGACACACAAAGCCATGAGGCAATGAGTACAAGCATTGACAAAGGAGAGCCAATAAGTGAGCATGAATGCTACTAAATGCAAATTATGGGTGGACACGAGAGGCGTAAACTCTGATGTCGCGAAGGGTACTTTCTGCCACCACAGCTATCGGTGGACAGAGGGCCTGATTGAAGTTTAGTGGAGGGTCACTCAATCAAAAATATGACAGATATCCTTACCACCTTATTACAAGTGCCATAGGATATAATCCCATATAATAACAGTCACGCTGGTGAAAGAATAACCTGTCTGCTAAACTCTAAATCATGCCCTGAGTTAACAGAATGCAAGAGAGTTTCCTGTGGGCTGTTAGCTGGGAAACTGCTTTCAAGGCTGGAGGTGTCTGGGGTGCAGGAAGCAGGTGTTCTCACGGTGCTACAGCACCCCTAAAATATCCTTACAGGATTTCAGAAGGGAGATGAGAAATAAAAGAAGGAGTCAAATGTCATGCAGTGTATCTGACACAAACTGCTGCTTATTTAACATGGAGATCGATGTTTACTTTTCTTTTATTTGATTTCACATGCAATTTTAATAGGTGAGTAAAGTGACAATCATACTGAGGTACAGAAAGGAGTCTCAGCAAATAGAGGGAGTGGAAGAATGGAAATATTTTAGAGTACTTATGGACTCAAGAGGGTCTTTTTACCCCAGAAGAGGCAGCTGAGATTTAAAGGTAATTCCTTAATTCTGGATTTTCTCACCTTATATAAATCCTTCAGAGGTCCTTCTTTTGTCCTGATGTCACCCCAAAACTAATGCCAACACTTACATACGGCAGCAAAGCAATATGTAGTAGAGACGGAATCGTGATAGGTAACTTCATCTCCAGAATTTTAGGTCTTTTAAAAAATGTGTCCCAGCACGAATATGCTTAGAATTTGGGATTATAAAGCATAAATTAGCATTACATGGTGACATTATTAAATACTGTCATGAACTCAGGGCCACAAGACATTAAGGGGCATATTTGCAAGGGGAGCTGTGTCGCTTTAGCACCACTCAACATGGTGCAAGTGCAATGCAAGCCCAAAATTTAATGTATTAAGCCACGCAAGGCCCCTTTGAGTGCTCCTGTGTGGCTTCATAAATCTGGAGTAACGCAACGTAGCACAAATCGTTGCATTACTGCGTTACACTGCCCTAGAATGGCATTCCATGGGCATGGCATGGGTGTTCCCTCACAACTCCCATGGATTTTGACGCACACCCAGATTTACCATCACTGGTAGACCTGGGAATGGGCCAAAAAGTTACACCTTCTCAGGGGAGTCTTAACGATGATAAATATCTTTATTTCTCCTTGTTACTTCCTCATTCTATGTGTGCTGCATTCTGCAGCAAACATAGAATGAGGACTATGCCTCTCACGATTGTTTTTGTGCCAGATGGTAACCCTTTCTGCACAAAAACAATCCCTCATGATTGATGAAAGTGCAAGCATATACCTCAGATCAGGCTGTTCAATCCATGTAAATTAAACATTCATGCTTCTGTGATTCAGATGCCTCCTGCCGCTTGATTAGACACCACCATGGGTTAAGAAATGTGAAAAAATGATTTTCAGATTTTTCAGCAACACAAAAGAAGACATTGCAAACTGAGGTGGTTAATTATGAGAGCCTTGCATCACTTTTAGACCACGTAGAGTGGTACATGCATGAGGCAGGGCTCTGAATCAGATTTACGGAGCCAAGCAAAGCTACTCTGCGCTTGGGAGGCGTTCCATGGGCGTTGCAGTAGGTGTTTCCACACAACACCCTTGGATTTTGACGCTGCCCCAGATTTCCAAAATCATGTAAACCTGGGGAAGGGTCAGATCCATACGCCTCTCAAGGTGATGCGTAAAGAGGAGAAATATCTTTATTTCTCCTGTTTTTTCCCTCTTTCTATGTGCGCTGCATTCTGCAGCACACATAGAAAGAGGAAAACCTCTCTTAGGATTGTTTCTGTGCAGAAAGGTGCCCCTTCCTCCACAAAGACAACTCTGCTGACAACAGGGGAACGCTTGCACCACGGAGGCACCCTTGCACCAGCGTAGGGAGAAAGGGCAGGAATGCACAGTATTGCATAAATATGGTGCATTCCTGCCCTTTCACTTTGGCGTAGGGCAGCGCAGCATGGTGACTAAAATCCCTTAAATGAGGGCCTTGGTTAGCATCTCTCCTTCTCTTACAGAAGACAGAAGAATGCTATTAAGTTTTGCTTTTAATCAATGGAATATCCGCACGGGTAGAGGAGCTATTATGACCTTTCTCGACCCAAGGGCACTATATTCTACTGATCTGTCACTTCACAAAGTTAGTGAACAAAACAAAAAAGGAATTACAGGTACTTCCTGTGGTATATGTGCACGTGGACACACTTAAGATTGGATTAGAGAGATGAGTGTGGAATGCTGATTTAAAATGTAAACTATTCTATAGCATGATGACGCAAGTTTTATTGTTAAACTTCCGCCTTTACTCTTTTTCTGTGTTGTGCTTTGTATATGCAATGATTGAAATTAGTTATGCATGTTAAAATTATTTCAAAAACTATTTCTTTCAGTCCTGTAGGGCACCATGCTTTAGTCATGTGCATGGGACAAAGTGCACCACTCACCCCCGCCGTTCTCCCGCTGAATATGTGTGGTTCATTTACTCTACGTAACACTGGGATTATTAACAACCCCTGTGACTTCACTGATGTAACATCGATGTCAGCACCCTGAAATAATCACTCTTACAGTATAAAAGTTCAGGAGCATTTATTAGCATGGGTATCAGCAACGACATCCATAATCCAGTGAGAGAAAACCGTTGGCACAAAGGAGTGCACCATAGAACACTCACAACATTCTAGGAATGTGCAGCATGGCAGAAAAGGAAGGGGGTGGGGAAGGAACCAACAGAAAAGGGAAAATACAACACACCCCTACCCTGAGACGTGTTCCAGGGCCGCTAGGAGGGGCTGGCTCTCCCCCCTGAAAGCAGCCCTGGGTGAGCGGGTGCTTCCCCGGGCTATTCCCCTTCTTCCTGCTGCCTAAACTTTCCCAGAGCAGCGACCATGGAGCCTGGGAAGAGGGTTTCTCCACAGCAAGTGCAGCGATGCTCGGAGAGGAGCAGGAAAAGGAAGGAGGGACAGGAACAAGGGCCAGCGTGGTGCCTAGGGGCTCTCCTGGGCTGCTGGGGCCCGTGAGCCCCGGACGTTCAGAGAATGGAAGGAGAACCCAACAAGCCCCGCACAGGAAACATCCCAGCCCATCAGAGGGGTAGCCGCGGGCCCTAATGCAATGGTAATGGGCCCCTCGTCCACAGGTTCGTTTGAACAAGACAGACATACACAGAAAGCGGTGGTCGCCTTGCATCAAGTGCCGGTTGACCTGCTGTACACATTACTGACAGCTTTGCGCATGGAGGCACATTCTACTCTTCATAGCACTGTGTACCAATTTTCCTTTTTCCATTGGGTGAACATCAATCCCTTGCCACTCGGATGCCAGAAATGCGTTGGTGAAGGGCCGAATCGACGTAACCCTGGAGGTCTTCTCTTCAGTCTTTCAATGTCAAAGTACACTGCGGTCACAGAGCGGGGCCCTGCACTCTCACAGCCAAACTTTGGGCGAACTACATCTCTGAGAAGGGAAGGCAGGAGTGCTTTATCTCAACGCTTCAGTGGATTCTTTGCAGGACGTCTGCTGATCGTTGTGACGTCTCTGTGACGTAGAAGCAGCTCCGGGCACAAAAGCCATTCTTCAATGCTGCTGCTGTGTGATGTGCTGCATTCTGAGATTGGAAGCCGTATAACTGGACACTAGGGGGCATATTCACAAGGACTCCTCGCCGAGTTATCGCCACCTTAACGCATCAAAAGTGGAGATAGATTTAACGCCCCATTCACAAGCGGGTGCAAACTGCAGACAACACCAGTATTCCTGCGATAACTGCCGCAAACTTTACATCCATGGGTGACACCATCAACTAACCCTAATGAGATGCAGAGTAGGCGTTCCCGTGCAAAAACACACGAAAACACCACTACACCACATTCACAACGAACTGCCAGATCTGCGATGTGAACCAAAAACAGGCGATAAGCCGCGGTAGCAGCAGGGATTTAACACCTGGCTTCTGCTGGTGTTGAGCAGGACGACTACCTGCAGCATGAAAGGGAGACCAGACCAGAGCCACATCTGAAGACCCACAGATGCCATGGAGCCAATGATCATGAGGCTCGGAGACCCATGAGGGCCACAACACCCACCGCCACTACTCCCAGGCCCCCCCCCGAACCCCCCCTGGACAAACACATACCGTGCACAACACAAGAGCCACAAAAAGCGCATGATGCCGCACAATGACAAGAAACACACGTGTGGTCAGAAGAACGAGAAACAGTCACTCATCATTGAAGTAACAACCAAAAACTTTATTGAAATACAACACAAATCACCAATGCGGAAGACTCCTGTCGGGTCCGTCCAGGAAAATCTCGATGTCACAGTCTGGAAAATAAAGCACCAAATCAGAACGTGTGTCATGCGCACATCAAAGGAGCGCGACACAGAGAAACAGAGAAGGAAAGAAAGGCAGAGAGAGAGAGAGAAGGAAAGGAAGGGAGAGAGAGAGAGAGAAGGAAAGAAAGGCAGAGAGAGAGAGAGAGAGAAGGAAAGGAAGAGAGAGAGAGAGAGAGAAGGAAAGGAAGGCAGAGAGAGAGAGAGAGAGAGAAGGAAAGAAAGGCAGAGAGAGAGAGAGAGAGAAGGAAAGGAAAGGAGAGAGAGAAGTAAAGGAAGGGAGAGAGAGAGAGAGAAGGAAAGGAAGGGAGAGAGAGAGAGAGAGAGAGAAGGAAAGGAAGGGAGAGAGAGAGAGAGAGGGAAGGACACTGCCGCACCCGCGCACCTAGGCACCACTGCTCACCTGCTGCCACCGGTGTGTCTCCAACCACGTGCCGGTACACACTGCAAGCCTCCAGGTCTACAATCTGTAATCGAGGCCAGAGTCAATCATGGCAGAGTCCATCTCACTGCACACGGCAACAACGCCTGTCCGTCCCTGCGCACACATGCAGTTGCACCCTACCCCCTCCCGCCGGCCAGCGCTGGCTGTCCGCAATTGCGCACCCAGGCCCCACTGCTCACCTGCCGCCAACGTTGTGTCCACCAGTGGGCACACCACGTGCCCGTGCAAGCTTCAGGCTCCGGTCCCGCCACCATGGCATGCTCCACATCATGCGGACCCGCACCACAGCCCATCAGGTCCCACACATGACGCTGAGTCCTGAGGCATCAATGGCAGAGACCACATCAGTGCACACGTCATCTTCGCAGGCTGCACACCCGCTCAGCAATTTCGGTGCCACTAACCCTGTGCAACCCCAGTCAGCGCCACGTGGTGGTAGGCCCGTGACGGCCGCAAGGCTTCGGGTGCCACTAACCCTGTGCAACCCCAGTCAGCGCCACGTGGTGGTAGGCCAGTGACGGCCGCATGGCTTCGGGTACCACTAACCCTGTGCGCAACAACTCAAGGGCCCTTTATGATTGAGACACCTGGAATGTCCGTCATCCAGTCACCACCGGCAGTGGGGAATGTGACGTTGTCGGCCCCTTATATTGGTGGGGTCAAATTTGTGACGCCTGTGCCGGATGGGTGTGGTGTGTGGGCAAACCTGCCCTCAGGGAGTAGCTGTGATATGCTGACAACTAGACCAGTGACCTGCAGACCACTAGCGTGTAAACCTGTGACTTGTAGCCATGTGGCCCCCCCCTCGGAGCGTAAGCGGAGTGGTCTGGCCTGGCGTACGCCGGACCAGCGCAGGGCTTGCAACAATGCCTCGGGGGCTCTGGGCATGGTTCAGTCCATGTCCGGACAAGGAAGTGACTAATGCGTGTGTCCCTGTTGTAGTGGCTACGGCCCCCGGAACGCAATCAGCAATGTAGCACCCTGTGACTGGAATCCCACTAGATGAGCATCATTGACATTTGGGGGAATCACTGACCCTACATTCATACACACATTCATACCTGAATGATGAAAGACATGACACAGCAGTGCGTTTCTGAATGTTTAATGCACATCCAGTGGAGTTTTGCAGCTGGAGCAGTACAGGGCCATGCCAACCCCACTTCACAATATGGGCACGTGGAGGGCCAGCCAGAGTCCATCGGGGAATGACAAGTACAGCGGAAGAGGAAGGGTACAGTCCGCAGTCTGGTCGCCGTGTCATTGGTCACCCAACAGGATATGGCAGTCCATGTCGCGGTCCAAGGTGAGTGCAGCAGAGTGTATAGGGGGTCAGTGGAAGGTCATGGGGCCATGTGCGGCACCAAGCTGCAACAGACCAGGTGGCGGACATGAATGCTAGTGCCTCCTCCTGATCTCAAGCCCATCCACGTCCTCGGATGTGTGCTCTGCCCCACCTGTGGGTGGTGCAGTTCCGGCTGCGGCACTGTGTGCCACTGACACATCAGGGGCCGGAGGTGGATTGTCGGCCGCACTGTGTGGCAGGGACAGATCAGGTGCCGGAGTGGAAATGCCTGCCGCACTGTGAGGCACCGACACACCAGGGGGCGGAGATGTGGATGGTGTAGGAGCAGCAGCATTCATCTGCGCCACACCTTGTGGCAGCAATGCCATGATGAGGATACGCAGGGCATGGTAGATCCCAGTTCATTTTGCTGATGTGCAGCGGTGGTTGCCATCCTTTCCGCCTCCATCCGCACCATGTCCTCCATGAGCCTCCGCATGTGTGCCAGCTCACGGCTGAGATCGCTGGAGCCACTCTGAGCGGACAGGTGTTCTTGTCTCCGAGTCATGACTCCAGCGATGTCAGCCAGGGCTAGTTGGAGACCATGGAGCGGCCTGTGGGTGTCCGTTAGGGACTGGAGGTGGTCCCTGATGGGACTCAGACACCCATGGATGGCGTCAAGTTTGGTAGCCATGAGGTCGAACCCCACCCGCACCTGCTCAGCCATCTCCCTCTGGCCCTCCATCACATGGCTTTGGAAGGCAATGTGTTGTTCGGGGGGTCTTGGGAGACAGCCGGGGTTGTGGGTGCCTCCTGCTGGGTGGTTTGTGGAGTGGGTGGGGTCTCCTCGATGCAGCTGGGCTGCCCTGGTCCTGGAGGTGATTGGCGGATGAGTTCAATGATGTCTTGGAGGGCTTGGGTGTGGATGCTGGTAGTGTCCTCCTCGTCATCAGTGAAGAGTGGCTGGGACTGCTCTGCAGGAGGTGTTGACGGTGCCCCTGCAATGTGAAGGGGAGATGCTGTGTTACAATGTGTCCACATGTATGTAGACGCATGGTACATGTTCACATTCAGACAGCATGGCAATGTACATTGTGACAGTCTGTAGATCAGGGCCATGATCCAGAGTCATTGTGGGTGTGCACTGTGCTCTGCTTGATTGTGCATGTGTGCTATTGTGCCCATCTCCCCCGTCCCCCCAGTACCTGGTGGTTACTCACCCTGTTGCTGTTGTGTCGTGTCGTGTTGAGCAGTGTCCTCTCCCCCAACTCCTGCCACGGTCTCCACACTGATGACTGTCGACACCAGCTCCTCCATGTCATTCAGCTCCAGCTGTGGCGCTGGGCTCCCACCTCCAGTCTGCATTGCTGCCTTCTGGTTGCCTGCGAGTTTCTCCTTGGTTTTGCGCTTGATGTCAATCCATCGCCTCTTGACCTCATCCATTGACCTCTTGTGCTCTCCGACGGCATTCACCTTGTCCACGATGGACCGCCATATTCCATTTTTGGTGCCCAATGACACGTTGGAGGTGACAAACAGTTCTTGATGGTGTTCCATCACCTCCGTGACCAGGATCCTATTCTCCTGCGGACTGAACTTCGTCTTCCTCTTCTTCTTGTCCTTGCCCTTCCCTGTCCCCGAGGTCCCAGGCTGGTCAACCGGGGTGCTTGTGGGGTTCCGCTCGTCCTCTGCGCCTGCTCCGGCTGCCTCCATGGTGCTTCGGGGTTGGTTATTTTGTGTTTGTGTGTTATTTGTACTTTTGTAGTGATTTTCCCACCTGCCTTGTGTGTATTGCAGGCCTGGCGCTGCTTATCGCTGATTTCCTCATCGCGGTTTGGCCCATCGCATGTTTTTTTGCGTTGGGGTTTGGGTTTTTATCACAGTCGCGGTTGTTGTATCGCGGACATTGTCCGCGTTTTCGGGAGACTATCGCATGCTATCGCCGTGTTGTGAATTCCACGTTAACACAGGGTTATTTTCCCGCGATAGACTGCGATGTGTAAAGTTGCGTTAACATTTTTTGGAGATGTTTAGCGCACGTTCTTGTGAATATCCCCCTAGGTTTTCATAATTAATTCACATCCAGTGGTGTATCATGGATATATCATGTGTCTGCTGAACGCAGGCCGAGTGTGAGCTCAGATGCACGCCCATATTTTGTCCTCTGTCATTTGTGCTGTGCGTTCTTGGAACGCGCCTACTCTGCTGAGTTTAATACATCGTTTGTTTTTTACACACTTTAGGGGTGATGCAAATCACATTTTGCATCGGAGAAAAGGGATCAAGCATCGGTTTGGAGCCACTGCACTAAAGGAGCTCAGTGGGAGAAAACGTTCACTGAATCTTTTCACCTAAAATACACATCATGCTGAAATGCTAGTGGGGCTGACTTCACCTTTTATCATTCTGATACAGCATAAACCAGGAGGTAATGGGTAGTCTGGGACAGAACGACAGGGAATTATTGTACGACTGCAGGAGCTTTTGGAGGGAGACCGGAATAAACACGTCAACAAACTGAACTGGACCTTGGTCTGTGGTAAGGCGCAAATTACTGAAGGAGGTGTAATACCTACGAATGTGCACTCTGAAATGCCAAATGAACATTAAAAATATGAAACATTCATGGGTAAATTCTCCTACGTGGGGGGCTTGTCAAGGATGTAATTGAAGAACAAGTGTTTCTACCAAAGCCTCAGAGCTGGTGTGGCAGATGGCTCAATGTCGCTGGGAATACACTCTTCCATGCCAGGACTTTGCTTTTGCATACCAGTGCATTGTGGGAGTAGTAGTCTTGGTTTATTTTAATATAGCCAAATGGACCAACACACTTGATCATGATATCTAAAAGCAAAGTTCAGGTATGGAAAAGGGGGTCAGAGTGACATGAAACCACCTGATCACCTGCTCTTACTTGGATACGATTACCATCGAGATTGTTCCTCACATTCCCAGATGCAGTACAAAAATGCTACTTCCATGAGGCTCATTACCGCCCCACACCCCCTTCACGTCCTACGCTGAATGCTGCTTGCCTCCTGCTCTTTGGGAGACCAGGTGTTTCACAATTAGGCTTAACACACATTGGTGGGACCCCCCCCCCCCCCCTACATGATGTAACAAGCATTGGAAATGCAATAGGTCTCGCATTTGTGAGTGTTGGAGCTATTGACATTGTAAATGTAATTTTTTTTACTTCTTTGTTATGAAGTAGAATGGATGTATGTGGTTCGCAGAGGAATTATGTGCTATGGTGTGCAGTGGAATTATGCAGTTACTAATTATGTGGTATGTAGTGTATTGGATTTATGTTGAGTGGGATTGTGTGTTGTGGTGAGTAATTATATGGTATGTTATTTTGTGTTGTGGAGTGTTATGTAGTGGAGTTTAATTATGTTGTGTGCTGTTGAGTTTTGTGGTGTGATTTGGAACTATGTTGTGTGGATTGTATGTATGTGGTGCATTAGGTAATTGTGTTGTTGCTTTTTATTATGTGGTTTCTTGTTCAATTATGTGGTGTGGAGTGGAAACATGTTAAGTTGATTTATGAGGCATGGCGCTGGGTGAAATTATGCTGATTGGATTTATGTGGCATGGTGTGGAGTGTGTGTATATGCACTGATGCACTGGTGCTGAGGTGGTGCTGCGCTGGTGGTGCACTGATGCGGAGATGGTGCTGTGTGATGCCGAGGGGGTGCTGAGGGATGCTGATGTGGTGCTGCGCTGGTGTTGAGTTGCTGCTGTGTTGGCAGTGCACTGGTGGTGGAGCATTGATGCGGAGGTGATGCTGTGCTGATGCTGAGGTGGTGCGGTGTGGATGCTCAGAAGGCGCTGTGGTGATGCTCAGGTGGTGCTGAGGTGGCGGTGCTTCGCTGGTGCTGATTTGGTGCTGCACCGATGCATATGTGGGGCTGCACTGGTGCTGAGGTGGTGCTGCACTGGCAGTGAGGTGGTGGTGGGCTAATGCTGAGGTGGTGCTGTGCTAGTGCAGAGCTTTTGCTACGTTGGTGCTGAGGGGTTGCTCAGCTGATGTTGAGGGGTTGTCAGCTGGTGCGGCACTGATGAGTTGGTGCAGAAGTGGTGCTGCACTGGTGGTGCACTGATGCGGAGATGGTGCTGTGCTAATGCTTAGGTGGTGCTACACTGGTGCTGAAGGTGCGGAGTGATGCTGAGTGATGCAGTGCTGGTGCTGAGATGGTGCTGCGCTTTTGCAGAGGTGGTGGTGCTGTACTGATGAGGTGGTGATGCTGCACTGGTGCTGAGTTGGTGCATCAGTGGTGCTGCGCTAGTCGTGAGGTGGTGCTGCGCAAGTGCCAAGGTGTTGCTGACAATGGGGCAGGTAGGTGTAATCTGCGGTGGCCTCTGACGTGGGCCCTGGAACTTTTTATTTTATTTATTTATTTGTTTACACAAATTTTGCACTGGTGGAGCTCACACTTTGACCAGCCCTGAAAGCATTTCTTTAACCTGCACCCTTCGAGGGGCTTTCCCTGTGCCTCGGATGGCAGGTCCAGACTAGTACACCACCTCACCTTCCCGCCTTTTACATGATTTCACTACAGAATGATGGCAGGAGCGTTAGCAGTGTGGCTGCTCACATTTTATTAGCAAAGACTGACTTTTTTTGTTTCTGAAGTTTTAAGCACATTTTTTTTTAAAGTATATACATGCCATGGTGGAATATATAATATACACTTTGCAAGTATTTGTTAGAAAGTAAAACAGGATATGTAGATAAAACTCTTTGAAAGTGAGGGGGGAGTAGGTGGTTAAAGGGGTGTGTAAATACATTGTATACAGGGTATTCCTACTAACAGTTATAGAATAAATTGTGATATGTAGAAGTGCATAATATTTCTCACATGAAACAAATGATAACTACAATGCAAGCTAATGGATGACATCACATAACTTGACAGCAATGATAAAATGCATACTGCTGGGAGTGTGCCCTCCTGTAGAATCTAGGTGGTACATAAATTACTGGAGGTCCACTTTTATATTATGTGATATGTTTTGTAAGTCCACTTTCTAGTGTTCTGTATGAACTTAGAAACAGGACAAAATATTGGCACCTAACATGGACGTTTGAAGTATAACTAAGACACCAACCTAACCTACAAATTTATTAAAAAAAGACGAATATAATAAAACAAAAAAGCTATTTTACTAGGTGTCTTGTTTTATTACAAAACGTTAAGACTAGCCAACATTCAGAATGGTTTTGTTTGCATTTAGGGACTCGCAGTCCAGTATTTTAAATGTTAAAAAAGACTAAAAGTACCAGAAAGCAAATGAAAAAAATACAGGACTCGATAAGCTTCAGTTGGTGGAGAGATGCACATGGTAATGAGGAGTCCCACGAGCAGGCTGGTTATCCGGTGAATGTTAATTCGCCCCTCATTCAAACTTGCATTGATGCATGGAGCGAGGTAGTAGAGAAGGTGCCGCTTTCAACAGAACTGCTATCTTTGATGTGACGAAAAGGCTGGTGAAAACGTGAGCTTCCAGCTATGCTTACATTTTTCTGAAGAATTTTCCTAATTGAATGCATGACGGGAAAAAAAGGTGAGGCCGCTCCGGAGTTGGGTACACTCCCTGCATTAATTTTGTATCTAGGTTAACGCAATTTTACATAATGCCGTCTATCGCGGGAAACTAACGCTGTGTTAACGGCGTATTCTCAACACGCCGGCAACAGGCGATAGTTCCCCGATAACGCACCAAATGTCCACGTTAAAATTACCGGGACGCCGAGAAAAAAGAAAACCCGAACGTGAAAAAAGTTGCGATGGGCCCAACAGCGATAAAAATATCCGCGATAATCAGCGCCAGGCTTGCTATTCCCACGTCAGGCGGGAAAAATCACCATAAAAGCTGCAAAAAAACCCCAAAAACAAAACAAAACCCAAACAACTGAGAAGCACCATGAGGAAGCTGGAGCAACTACAGAGGCCAACCCGAACCCCACAAACTCCGTGTACACATGTGATCTGTACATGGCACATATGTCCAGGGGACACCTTGGTGTGTTCCACGCAAGGTATTCCTGCTGGCTTCTTGGCTGGTGTGCATCTCCCATGTTGCTGAGGTGTTCACTGTGCCCCCATCCCCCTTACGTCCATGTTGCTCATGTTGTGGGACTTGAGTCACAGGGTGCATCTCTGCATCAGGGTGGTTCATATTTGACCCCAAATGACACCCGCAATTTCATATTTGACCCCAAATGACACCAGAAATGTCATATTTGACCCCAAATGACACCCTGTTGTCTTGTAATGAACACCAATGACAGCCTTCATGTCATGTTTTTGTACACATGTGATACGCTGATGAGTGGGATTACGTACTACATTTGACACCCTGAAATGGCATTTGGAATACGTGACACCCTAAACAGCCTCTCTATACAGAGGTGACATACCCACCATCTATTTGCTATTTGTGAGATTGTTAGCACTTAATGTTGCACTTACACTTGTCAGAGTGATGTGCTAATGCAGAGGACTGACATGCACACAGGGAATGTGTGTTGCAATGAATTTATTTGCACATGCTTATATTGGCGGGTCACATGGCCTGTGACGCCTGTGCCGGATGGGTGGGGTGTGTGTGCAAACCTGCCCTCAGGGAGTGGCTCTGATATACTGACAACTAGACCAGTGACTTGCAGACCACTAGCGTGTAAACCTGTGACTAGTAGCCATGTGGCCCCCCCCTCGGAGCGTAAGCGGAGTGGTCTGGCCTGGCGTACGCCGGACCAGCGCAGGGCTTGCAACAATGCCTCGGGGGCTCTGGGCGTGGTTCAGTCCATGTCCGGACAAGGAAGTGACTAATGCATGTGTCCCTGTTGTAGTGTCTACGGCCCCCGGAACGCAATCAGCAATGTAGCACCCTGTGACTGGAATCCCACTAGATGAGCATCATTGACGTTTGGGGAATCACTGACCCTACATTCATCCACACATTCATACCTGAATGATGAAAGACATGACACAGCAGTGCGTTTCTGAATGTTTAATGCACATCCAGTGGAGTTTTGCAGCTGGAGCAGTACAGGACCATGCCAACCCCACTTCACAATATGGGCCCGTGGAGGGCCAGCCAGAGTCCATCGGGGAATGACAAGTACAGCGGAAGAGGAAGGGTACAGTCCGCAGTCTGGTCGCTGTGTCATTGGTCACCAAACAGGATATGGCAGTCCATGTCGCGGTCCAAGGTGAGTGCAGCAGAGTGTATAGGGGGTCAGTGGAAGGTCATGGGGCCATGTGCGGCACCAAGCTGCAACAGGCCAGGTGGCGGACATGAATGCTAGTTCCTCCTCCTGATCTCAAGTCCATCCACGTCCTCAGATGTGTGCTCTGCCCCACCTGTGGGTGGTGCAGTTCCGGCTGCAGCACTGTGTGCCACTGACACATCAGGGGCTGGAGGTGGATTGTCGGCCGCACTGTGTGGCAGTGACAGAACAGGTGCCGGAGTGGAAATGCCTGCCGCACTGTGAGGCACCGACATACCAGGGGGCGGAGATGTGGATGGTGTAGGAGCAGCAGCATTCATCTGCGCCACGCCTTGTGGCAGCAATGCCATGATGAGGATACGCAGGGCATGGTAGATCCCAGCTACATTTTGCTGATGTGCAGCAGTGGCTGCCATCCTTTCCGCCTCCATCCGCACCATGTCCTCCATGAGCCTCCGCATGTGTGCCAGCTCACGGCTGAGATCGCTGGAGCCACTCTGAGCGGACAGGTGTTCTTGTCTCCGAGTCATGACTCCAGCGATGTCAGCCAGGGCTAGTTGGAGACCATGGAGCGGCCTGTGGGTGTCCGCTAGGGACTGGAGGTGGTCCCTGATGGGACTCAGACACCCATGGACGGCGTCAAGTTTGGGAGCCATGAGGTCGAACCCCACCCGCACCTGCTCAGCCATCTCCCTCTGGCCCTCCAACACATGGCGTTGGAAGGCCATGTGTTGTTCGGGGGGGTCTTGGGAGACAGCTGGGGTTGTGGGTGCCTCCTGCTGGGTGGTTTGTGGAGTGGGTGGGGTCTCCTCGATGCAGCTGGGCTGCCCTGGTCCTGGAGGTGATTGGCGGATGAGTTCAATGATGTCTTGGAGGGCTTGGGTGTCGATGCTGGTGGTGTCCTCCTCATCATCAGTGAAGAGTGGCTGGGACTGCTCTGCAGGAGGTGTTGACGGTGCCCCTGCAATGTGAAGGGGAGATGCTGGGTTACAATGTGTCCACATGTACGTAGCCGCATGGTACATGTTCACATTCAGACAGCATGGCAATGTACATTGTGACAGTCTGTAGATCAGGGCCATGATCCAGAGTCATTGTGGATGTGCACTGTGCTCTTCTTGATTGTGCATGTGTGCTATTGTGCCCATCTCCCCCGTCCCCCCAGTACCTGGTGGTTACTCACCCTGTTGCTGTTGTGTCGTGTCGTGTTGAGCAGTGTCCGCTCCCCCAACTCCTGCCACGGTCTCCACACTGATGACTGTCGACACCAGCTCCTCCATGTCATTCAGCTCCAGCTGTGGCGCTGGGCTCCCACCTCCAGTCTGCATTGCTGCCTTCTGGTTGCCTGCGAGTTTCTCCTTGGTTTTGCGCTTGATGTCAATCCATCGCCTCTTGACCTTGTCCATTGACCTCTTGTGCTCTCCGACGGCATTCACCTTGTCCACGATGGACCGCCATATTCCATTTTTGGTGCCCAATGACACGTTGGAGGTGACAAACAGTTCTTGATGGTGTTCCATCACCTCCGTGACCAGGATCCTATTCTCCTGCGGACTGAACTTCGTCTTCCTCTTCTTCTTGTCCTTGCCCTTCCCTGTCCCCGAGGTCCCAGGCTGGTCGACCGGGGTGCTTGTGGGGTTCCGCTCATCCTCTGCGCCTGCTCCGGCTGCCTCCATGGTGCTTCGGGGTTGGTTATTTTGTGTTTGTGTGTTTTTTGTACTTTTGTAGTGATTTTCCCGCCTGCCCTGTGTGTATTGCAGGCCTGGCGCTGCTTATCGCTGATTTCCTCATCGCGGTTTGGCCCATCGCATGTTTTTTTGCGTTGGGGTTTGGGTGTTTATCACCGTCGCGGTTGTTGTATCGCGGACATTGTCCACGTTTTCGGAAGACTATCGCATGCTATTGCAGTGTTGTGAATTCCACGTTAACACGGGGTTATTTTCCCGCGATAGACTGCGATGTGTAAAGTTGCGTTAACATTTTTTAGATATGTTTAGCGCACGTTCTTGTGAATATCCCCCTAGGTTTTCATAATTAATTCACATCCAGTGGTATATCATGGATATATCATGTGTCTGCTGAACGCAGGCCGAGTGTGAGCTCAGATGCACGCCCATATTTTGTCCTCTGTCATTTGTGCTGTGCGTTCTTGGAACGCGCCTACTCTGCTGAGTTTAATACATCGTTTGTTTTTTACACACTTTAGGGGTGATGCAAATCACATTTTGCATCGGAGAAAAGGGATCAAGCATCGGTTTGGAGCCACTGCACTAAGGGAGCTCAGTGGGAGAAAACGTTCACTGCATCTTTTCACCTAAAATACACATCATGCTGAAATGCTAGTGGGGCTGACTTCGCCTTTTATCATTCTGATACAACATAAACCAGGAGGTAATGGGTAGTCTGGGACAGAACGACAGGGAATTATTGTACGACTACAGGAGCTTTTGGAGGGAGACCGGAATAAACACGTCAACAAACTGAACTGGACCTTGGTCTGTGGTAAGGCCCAAATTACTGAAGGAGGTGTAATACCTACGAATGTGCACTCTGAAATGCCAAATGAACATTAAAAATATGAAACGTTCATGGGTAAATTCTCCTACGTGGGGGGCTTGCCAAGGATGTAATTGAAGAACAAGTGTTTCGAGCAAAGCCTCAGAGCTGGTGTGGCAGATGGCTCAATGTCACTGGGAATACACTCTTCCATGCCAGGACTTTGCATTTGCATATCAGTGCATTGTGGGAGTAGTAGTCTTGGTTTATTTTAATTTAGCCAAATGGACCAACACACTTGATCATGATATCTAAAAGCAAAGTTCAGGTATGGAAAAGGGGGGTCAGAGTGACATGAAACCATATGATCACCTGCTCTTACTTGGATACGATTACCATCGAGATTTTTCCTCACATTCCCAGATGCAGTACAAAAATGCTACTTCCATGAGGCTCATTACCCCCCCACACCCCCTTCACGTCCTACGCTGAATGCTGCTTGCCTCCTGCTCTTTGGGAGACCAGGTGTTTCACAATTAGGCTTAACGCACATTGGTGGGACCCCCCCCTACATGATGTAACAAGCATTGGAAATGCAATAGGTCTCGCATTTGCGAGTGCTGGAGCTATTGACATTGTAAATGTAATTTTTTTTACTTCTTTGTTATGAAGGAGAATGGATGTATGTGGTTCGCAGAGGAATTATGTGCTATGGTGTGCAGTGGAATTATGCAGTTACTAATTATGTGGTATGTAGTGTATTGGATTTATGTTGAGTGGGATTGTGTGTTGTGGTGAGTAATTATATGGTATGTTATTTTGTGTTGTGGAGTGTTATGTAGTGGAGTTTAATTATGTTGTGTGCTGTTGAGTTTTGTGGTGTGATGTGGAAGTATGTTGTGTGGATTGTATGTATGTGGTGCATTAGGTAATTGTGTTGTTGCTTTTTATTACGTGGTTTCTTGTTCAATTATGTGGTGTGGAATGGAAACATGTTAAGTTGATTTTTGTGGCATGGAAATATGTGGCGCTGGGTGAAATTATGCTGATTGGATTTATGTGGCATGGTGTGGAGTGTGTGTATATGCACTGATGCACTGGTGCTGAGGTGGTGCTGCGCTGGTGGTGCACTGATGCGGAGATGGTGCTGTGTGATGCTGAGGGGGTGCTGAGGGATGCTGATGTGGTGCTGCGCTGGTGTTGAGTTGCTGCTGTGTTGGCAGTGCACTGGTGGTGGAGCATTGATGCAGAGGTGATGCTGTGCTGATGCTAAAGATGCTGTGCTGATGCTGAGGTGGTGCAGTGTGGATGCTCAGAAAGCGCTGAGGTGATGCTCAGGTGGTGCTGAGGTGCCAGTGCTTCGCTGGTGCTGATTTGGTGCTGCACCGATGCATATGTGGTGCTGCACTGGTGCTGAGGTGGTGCTGCACTGGCAGTGAGGTGGTGGTGGGCTAATGCTGAGGTGGTGCTGTGCTAGTGCAGAGCTTTTGCTACGTTGGTGCTGAGGGGTTGCTCAGCTGATGTTGAGGGGTTGTCAGCTGGTGCGGCACGGATGAGTTGGTGCAGAAGTGGTGCTGCACTGGTGGTGCACTGATACGGAGATGGTGCTGTGCTGATGCTTAGGTGGTGCTACACTGGTGCTGAAGGTGCGGAGTGATGCTGAGTGATGCAGTGCTGGTGCTGAGATGGGGCTGCGCTGATGCAGAGGTGGTGGTGCTGTACTGATGAGGTGGTGATGCTGCGCTGGTGCTGAGTTGGTGCATCAGTGGTGCTGCGCTGGTCGTCAGGTGGTGCTGCGCAAGTGTCAAGGTGTTGCTGACAATGGGGCAGGTAGGTGTAATCTGCGGTGGCCTCTGACGAGGGCCCTGGAACTTTTAATTTTATTTATTTATTTGTTTACACAAATTTTGCACTGATGGTGCTCACACTTTGACCAGCCCTGAAAGCATTTCTTTAACCTGCACCCTTCGAGGGGCTTTCCCTGTGCCTCGGATGGCAGGTCCAGACTAGTACACCACCTCACCTTGCCGCCGTTTACATGATTTCACTACAGAATGATGGCAGGAGCGTAAGCAGTGTGGCTGCTCACATTTTATTAGCAAAGACTGACTTTTTTTGTTTCTGAAGTTTTAAGCACATTTTTTTAAAGTATATACATGCCATGGTGGAATATTTAATATACACTTTGCAAGTATTTGTTAGAAAGTAAAACAGGATATGTAGATAAAACTATTTGACAGTGAGGGGGAGTAGGTGGTTAAAGGGGTGTGTAAATACATTGTATACAGGGTATTCCTACTAACAGTTGTAGAAAAAATTGTGATATGTAGAAGTGCATAACATTTCTCACAGGAAACAAATGATAATTACAATGCAAGCTAATGGATGAAATCACATAACTTGACAGCAATGATAAAATGCATACTGCTGGGAGTGTGCCCTCCTGTAGAATCTAGGTGGTACATAAATTACTGGAGGTCCACTTTTATATTATGTGATATGCTTTGTAAGTCCACTTTCTAGTGTTCTGTATGAACTTAGAAACAGGACAAAATATTGGCACCTAACATGGACGTTTGAAGTATAACAAAGACACCAACCTAACCTACAAATTTATTAAAAAAAGACGAATATAATAAAACAAAAAACTATTTTACTAAGTGTCTTGTTTTATTACAAAACGTTAAGACTAGCCAACATTCAGAATGGTTTTGTTTGCATTTAGGGACTCGCAGTCCAGTATTTTAAATGTTAAAAAAGACTAAAAGTACCAGAAAGCAAATGAAAAAAATACAGGACTCGATGAGCTTCAGTTGGTGGAGAGATGCACATGGTAATGAGGAGTCCCACGAGCAGGCTGGTTATCCAGTGAATGTTAATTCGCCCCTCATTCAAACTTGCAGTGATGCATGGAGCGAGGTAGTAGAGAAGGTGCCGCTTTCAACAGAACTGCTATCTTTGATGTGACGAAAAGGCTGGTGAAAACGTGAGCTTCCAGCTATGCTTACATTTTTCTGTAGAATTTTCCCAATTGAATGCATGACGGGAAAAAAAGGTGAGGCCGCTCCGGAGTTGGGTACACTCCCTGCATTAATTTTGTATCTAGGTTAACGCAATTTTACATAATGCCGTCTATCGCGGGAAACTAACGCTGTGTTAACGGCGTATTCTCAACACGCCGGCAACAGGCGATAGTTCCCCGATAACGCGTTAAATGTCCGCGTTAAAATTACCGGGACGCCGATAAAAAAGAAAATTCGAACGTGAAAAAAGTTGCGATGGGCCCAACAGCGATAAAAATATCCGCGATAATCAGCGCCAGGCTTGCTATTCCCACGTCAGGCGGGAAAAATCACCATAAAAGCTGCAAAAAGAACCCCAAAAACAAAACAAAACCCAAACAACTGAGAAGCACCATGGAGGAACCTGGAGCAACTACAGAGGCCAACCCGAACCCCACAAACTCCGTGTACACATGTGATCTGTACATGGCACATATGTCCAGGGGACACCTTGGTGTGTTCCACGCAAGGTATTCCTGCTGGCTTCTTGGCTGGTGTGCATCTCCCATGTTGCTGAGGTGTTCACTGTGCCCCCATCCCCCTTACGTCCATGTTGCTCATGTTGGGGGACTTGAGTCACAGGGTGCATCTCTGCATCAGGGTGGTTCATATTTGACCCCAAATGACACCTGCAATTTCATATTTGACCCCAAATGACACCCGAAATGTCATATTTGACCCCAAATGACACCCTGTTGTCTTGTAATGAACACCAATGACAGCCTTCATGTCATGTTTTTGTACACATGTGATACGCTGATGAGTGGGATTACGTACTACATTTGACACCCTGAAATGGCATTTCGAATACGTGACACCCTAAACAGCCTCTCTATACAGAGGTGACATACCCACCATCTATTTGCTATTTGTGAGATTGTTAGCACTTAATGTTGCACTTACACTTGTCAGAGTGATGTGCTAATGCAGAGGACTGACATGCACACAGGGAATGTGTGTTGTAATGAATTTATTTGCACATGCTGTTCATGTGGTCATTTTGTACTGTTCCATGATTGCTAAGGACAGTCACAATGTGACGTGCTCATGCGAAGAAATTGTCAATGATTGTGTTCCTTCGGGCTATTCCTGCTGCAGCTGCAGTGGGGTGTGGTCCACCTGCTCATCTTCCTCATCATCGTCCGGTGTATCTGGCACTTGGATCCATGGGGCATTGGTGCGTACACATATGTTGTGCAATACACAACATGCAATGATCATCTTACACACTATTTCTGGGCTGTACAGGAGTCTTCCACCTGTGATATCCAGGCAGCTGAAACATGACTTTAACACGCCAAATGTGCGCTCAACAATGCCCCTGGTGCGTTTGTGGACCACATTGTACTGCCTCTGGGCCGGGGTGTTAGGGGCTCGGAGGGGTGTCATCATCCACGGGCAGAGTGCATATCCTTGATCACCTGTGAGAGGTAAGTGAGATTAGTGCAAATTGGTGGTTCTGCATGCTGTGTTGGCAGACTTACAAGTTTTGTGGTGTGTGATTTGTGCGACTGTGGGATTCATGTTTGACATGTATTGCTTCTGGCAAATGTGCAGGATCAATGTGTATTACGCAGCCTCACAGCTGCTCCTTCCTCCCCCGAGCCTATTTACTTGTGTGCGCAGCGCGACTGCATCACTTGCACTCCTACGGCACACCATTGGCATGCCTGTCTGCGCATGTCCGCAAGCCTGACAACAACACTGTAATGTTGGCCGTTGAAGGTGGGCGGCCATGTGTGTGTAGGCCTATGGTAAGGATAGGGCGGACACAGATGTAGAGTACAGGCCTGGCTGAACTCGCGCTGCGATTGAGGCTAGGCATTTGGCTTATGCTGCGGCAATGAAGACACACACACAACAGTTGGAATGTATGAGACAAGACCCCGAGCGGTCTTGCGCGCCTTTATTTATCCATTCAGGCGAGCATGCTACATTGCAAAATTGTTGATTAAGGGCCGGGTGGCGCAGACACTACAACAGAGACACACGCCATAAGTTCCTTTTGTGGCCAGCCCGGAACTGAACCACGCCCAGAGCCCAGAACTGAACCACGCCCAGTGCCCCGGGCCATTTCTTCACACTCCTCACACACCTACGTGTGCGCCGCCGCGGCGGCGCTGAGATGTCGTGCGCTTCGGAGTACGTCTCCAGACGATCCACCCAGGTTTCCAGCGGCCTGCCTAGGACGGGGGTGGCCCCGTGACTGTGAAGGGCTCCAGTGGCGTTACCGAGGACATGCTGTTGGCTGCTGAAGGCGGACTTGTGGGGTAGCCCCACAGGACGATGACTTGTGTTGCACAGAGGTAGTGGCACCTGAGGCACTGCGTCCGGCACGGGCCTACCGCCACATGGCCATGAATTGGTGTGCACTGAGGTAGGCCCACCTGAAGAGCTGAGCGGGTGTGCAGCCTGCGATGATGCGGTGGGCCTGGAGGCTGGACGGTGACTTGTGGTGCACAGAGGTAGTGGCACCTGAAGAGCTGAGCGGGTGTGCAGCCTGCGATGATACAGTGGGCCTGGAGGCTGGATGGTGACTTGTGGTGCACAGAGGTAGTGGCACCTGAGGAACTGCGTCCGGCACGGGCCTAGCGCCACGTGGCGATGACTTGCCGTGCACTGAGGTAGGCCCACCTGAAGAGCTGAGCGGGTGTGCAGCCTGCGATAATGCAGTGGGCCCGGGGGTCCGGACTGGATTTGATTTGTGTGAGACCTGCTGGACCGCAGTGTAAGCCGAAGGGAGCAGTCAGCACACACAGAACTCCGAGGTGCGGTGGCGCTGGGTGCGCTGGGGGCCTGTTGCGCGGAAGCCAGCGATCGGCTGAGGAGGCTGCCAAGCTCGCAGCCCTCGGGCCTGAAGATTGCACCGGCACGTGGTGGGCCGTCTTGGAGACACGCCGGTGTTGGCAGGTGAGGAGTGAGGCCTGGGTGCGCAGGGGCAGGCAATAACTGCTGGGTGCCGGACGGGTCTGCGGACCAGCGGGCTGGGGTGCAGCAGGCGCACAAGATCGTGCAGGCCCCACCGGTCACGGCAGCAGCCTCGTGGCAGGGTGAGGGGTGCTGCCCTGGCAGACAAGCCCCTGCAGGCAATGACGAGATGTGCGCCGGGTGGCGTGTGACGTAGCCACCTCGTCGCCGGTGTAGAGTTGTCCGTTGAAGGTGGTCGGCCACGTGTGTGTAGGCCTATGGTCAGGATATGGCGGACACAGAGACACATGCAGTAGTTACTTTGGTAGCCATCCCGGAAGTGAACCACGCCCAGAGCCCTGGGCTATTTATTCACACTCCTACGCTGGACTGGCATACGCCGGCCCAGCCCACTATGCTTACGCTTACAGGGGGGGCGACATAGCTACATGTCCATGGTCTTCCCCCCTGCCTGAGGTAACATGGTTGTGTCCACTGTCCACAACACTACACACACCAGCAGTATATGTCCACATGGACATGTCTGTGCTCTGCATACTCAAGACTGTCCAGCACATCACCGCCACACTTGGCATTGTGTACATTCTTATTCATGGGTCCATTGCCTCCTTCGCACATTCTTGGTTTCCACCTCCCCCCACATTCTGCAATTGTGTGGCAGAGGGGCTATGCCTTTGTGGATGGTTTGTCTACATGTCTGGCCCCTGTTACCTTAGTTACTTGTGTTGTCGTGTCTGGTAGGTGGGCATGTTGGTTGGCATGTTGTATGTGATTTTGTTACATGTGCATTCCCACAGTTGTGAGATGTATGATTGTGGAGTTGAGGTGTGTGGTGTGTTGCGTTGGTACTTACCAACGAGCAGTGCATTTCCATAGGTGCCATCCTGAAAGAGCTGGTTGATGATGGACTGTCGGAAGATGTAGGAATCATGCACACTGCCTGGGAAGTTGGCGACGACATTGGTGAACAGTCCCCGGTGGTCCACTATTGCCTGCACATTGATGGAATGCGTGTGCTTTCTGTTGCGGTAATTGTGTGCAGTGTCGGCAGGGGGCACAAGTAGGACATGTGTGCAGTCAATTGCCCCCAACGCGTGCAGGAAGCCAGCTATGGCGTAGAAGTCTTGCTTGGTCTCCAGCTGTTCCTGCGCAGTGTGGGGGAAGTGAAGGTGCTGGGGTATGATGATGGCATCCAAGACAGGTGTGAGGAACTTTGATAGGGCTGGCTGTGAGACTCCTCCGACTCTGGCAGTTGTTGGTTGGAAGGCACCAGAGGCCAACAAGTGCAGCACAGCCAGCAGCTTTGTCTGCGGAGGGATGTTGGTTGTCCGCTGTGTTGGTACCGTCAGCCTGTGGGCAATGTGGGTCAGGATGCATAGGATGGTTGTCCTTTTGAGCCTGTAGTGGGCAATGACATCCTCTGGCGTTAAGTCTCTGAGGCTGGTGCGTTTTCGGAAGGTCCGCTGTCTTGTTCTGAGCTGCCTCAGTGGTAGTCCGGGGCGGTGGTCCTGGGGGTGGTGGCGGTGGGTGTTGTGGCCCTCTTGGGTCTCCAAGCTGCATGATTAGTAGATCCATGGCATCTGTTGGTCTTCAGATGTGGCTCTGGGCTGGGCTCCCTTTCTACTGCAGGTTTTCGTCCTACTTAAAACCAGAAAAAAGCAGGTCTTAACTTAAGTCCCTGCTGCTAACGTGCCTTATCGCCTGTTTTTGGACCGCATCGCCGATCTGGCTGGTCGTTGAGAATATCGCAAAGTGGTGTTATCGTGAGTTTTTGGACGGGAACGCCTACTCTGCATATGATTAGCGTTAGTTGTTGCTGTCAGCCTTTGCGATGTTTTTAGCGGCAGCTATTGCAGGAAAACTGATGATGTCGGCTGTTAGCGCAGGCTTGTGAATGGGGCGATAAATCTATCGCCACTTTCGTGGCGGAAAAGTGGCGCTAAATCGGCGATGAGTCCTTGAGAATATGCCCCAATGTGTTTCTACCGGAATGTGAGCATGTAATACATTGTCATTGAAGCATTTCCCACCGTCTCGAAAACTGGGACATGTATTGAATCAAAAAGTGTGAGAATGCCGTAGGAAAAAAAACCATTTGCTAATGTTGTAGAAGCAGCATTTAATCAGAGCGCGTTCACTTGATGGGAGTTTATTTTTGAAAATAAACTAGTAGGAAGGATTTTTGTTTTGCTTTTTAAGTAGAATTGAAAATGCTTCCTAAAAATACATTCCATGTCGGTAAAAAAAAAGCAAAACAGCAATCCTTCCTGTTAGTTTATTTGTGCTTGTGCAAAAGAATGCTCTAGTGGTTTTAACATGTGCAAATAACTCTGCACTATTTATTCTTAATTTTGTTGCAAACATGCAATAAATAATCAAGTGTAAATGTAAGCCCACTACTGAATGCAAATGCACTGGGTGTTTTTGCACCACCTCTTACATTCTCAAGATTCTGTGTCTGTTTATATGGAACCAACATTTCTGCAAGCTTGGCCTTTCTTTTCCCAAAGACATGTAACAGAACAGGACTTGACTGCTGCTATAATAGGAATACGAATTAGGTTCCCTAAGAATGAGTTAGTAAACGATACGAAAATGTGTAGGCGCCAAATACTAAGCACAAATGAAGGAAGCAACTGCTGTGACACTTTGGGAAAGAGAAACGGCTGGAAAGAAAACTTGTTCTGGAGTTGGAATGACAACCAAATTCTGCAGGTTTGAGAAAATACACTGTTGTAGACCTATTAAGTGGAAATAAAAACAGAAAAGCAAGTTTACAGACATTGAGTGCTCGTCTGTGGCCTACAAGGTTGCTGATGGCGTCTAATAAAGTAAATATATATATATATATATATATATATCAACAAGCTTTGCTTTTGCTATTTTTAAAATACTGCCGTCCGGTGAACGCATTGTGTTTAGAAAGCGCATTGAATGCATCTGCAGCGGCTCACTGTGATTGATGGGCGGATAACAAGACCAGGAATAGGGCGGGCATTCAGTAACTAAAGTTATTAAAGCTGCATTTGAACAAAACACCTTCACTTGAAGGGAGTTTATTTTTGTAAATAAACTAACAGGAAGGATTTTTGTTTCACTTTCTAAGTACCAATGAAAATGCTTCCTGAAAATGTATTCCATGTTGGTAAAAGAAAGAAAAGCAAAACTGCAATCCTTCCTGTTAGTTTATTTTAAAAAATACAGTCGGCTGAACGCGTTGTGTTTAGAAAGCACATTTAATGCAAGGAATGCATTTAAGGGGGCTCACTGTGGGGGGCGTGGCTTGGCGCCCGAGAGACATGGCGGTATCCGGGTAGAGCTCCCGGACGAGACTCGATGGCTTCGCGCCCACCGGCTGTGCAGGGCGGATTTGCGAGCTGACGAGGGCGTCGGAGCGCCTGCTGAGCACTGCGAGTCCGGAACCGGCTTCATTTGCAGCGCCGGTCACCGGGAGAATCAACAGTGAGTTTCTCCTTGCGACGCGCGAATCGCGGCTGCCATTTTGTGGGACTGGCCGAGTTTTGAAGTGCGGCTCAATTGAAAAAAATTCAGGCGGTGCGCTTGAAACACTGTGGAGGCATGGTGTTGTAACTTGGCTCTACTGAGGCCTTGGTGGTGGAGGAAGTGTGCTACCTTATGCAATGCAGCGAGGGGAAAAGGCGGATATGTAGTGCGGCAGCCATTTTAGGTGTTATTTGCACCTGCATTTTGAAGGCTTCTCTTTCCATGCATGGAGTCTGAGGGAATGTGCCTCTGGAGACATCATTCTCTCTCACACATATTTAGATAACTCCTACTGCTCATACCCAGGCATGGTCTTGTATTGCGCTATTTTGTTCTTTTGACCTGACAAGAGGTATATAGCCTATGGATTCTCCTTGACTGCATGTCCTCTCTCTGTGGGCTCAGGTTTTCACAGAATTAAAGCACCTGCTTTACCTCAAGGGACGGAAATATAGACGCAGTTGTTGGTCTGTAACTACTACATTCGCATTTTAGTGGGTTTTGTACGCTACAATCGATTTTACAAATACTTTGAGTTTATCCCCACTCGAAAGTGTGCTTGCCTTGGGCTTTATGGGAAAAACGAAAAATTTTCGCCATACAATATCAAAGCCTACACATATCTTTATCAAGAACTCAAAAATTTTCAGCGAGTTTGCTAAGCTAGACGATTCTTTGTCAGCAGCGCCACAGGACTCTGGGACAACAATGGACTCTATTCATATCACATCGGGGAAGGCTGTCTCCAAACGCTTGAAGAAGGACCCCCCCTCTCCACCTAAATCAGTCTCGCCTGTCTCCATGGAGCTATTATTAGAAGAAATCAGGGCCCTTCGCCCATTCATGGAAGAAACTAATGCCAAACTGCAAACCCTAACAGTTAACTGGTCACAATTGGACTCAAGGCTTAATGCAGTTGAACTCAACGTTTCACGTTTGCATAAACCAAAGCTAACGTATCTCAGATCAACTCTCAAGTCTCACTGCTCCAAAAACAGGTGGAGGACTTGGAAAATCGAAATAGGCGGAATAATCTCCGCATTTATGGCTTGGGAGAGGGGATTGAAGGAAATGATCCCATAGCCTTCTTCAAGTCATTTTTGCCTAAAATACTCCACTTGCCAGAGGGCGCTGCACTCAACATCCAAAGAGCACACAGACTGGGGTGTTTTTCGTCTGGTGCGTCGTCTGCACAGAAACCAAGAGGAGTCATCTTATACTTTCTGGAGTACACAGACCTTTTAAAGGTCTTGTCGGCGGCTAAAACTACTCAACGCATTACATGGGCAGGTTCAACCTTATTTTTTGCGCAGGACTATGCCAGAACCACGGCCAACAGAAGAAAGGCATTTCTTGATATGAGACCGGACCTTCGATCAATGGGAGCCCGATATGGTCTCTTCCACCCGTGCCTATTCAAAGTTACATACAACAACAAAACGACAACCTACGATGATCCGGTGCATCTTCGGAGCTTTATTAATTCAAACAAGACGGATGCTATGGATGCATCGGGACCATCCTCTTCACGTATTGTTTAATTTGAAGTTTTCCATATAGGCATATTCGAGCTTTGTTCTTTCCTCCCCACAAATATTTGTATTCATTGAATGTTGTTTTTGTTTTAAAAAAAAAAAAAAATTATATAGTTGATGGAAATGCAGATGTTAAAATAGCCGTTCGGCTGACCTTTTTGTTTTCCGACTTATTCACACTATTTGTTGATCTCACCATAAAATTACTGTTATAATTGTTTTTTTTTTTTTTTCCCTTCTCTTTTGCCCATACAGTTGTCTTTTCCTATTGCCGTGTATACCTTCGAGTCCTCCGTGTGGTCAAACCCGGATGTACCGTATGTCTCATGTGGTTCCACCCCCACCCACCTCCCTAACCTTCTTTGTGTAAGTATGTCATCTTATTTTCATTATTTTTTACTTTTTCTTCTGTACTTATTTTCAGTACATTTCTCTATTCTCTCTTTAGGTGCTGCCTTCGCTCTCTCTCCTAGTCATCATGTCCCCTCTCTATACTTTCTGGACTGTCCATATATGCTACCTCTAGTTTCTCCTTTTCCTATATTGTTTTCTATTTTAACCTTTTTGGAACGTTATTTGTATCTTTCTCATTATTGGATCTTATTGCCATCTATTGAGCCTTTATGTCCTATGCTAAATGTAATTAAGTGTTGGTTCTGTCGCTCCCACGGGAGATGTAATGACTTGGGTTCTAGCCCCTTCTTTTATTATTTGTCTTTCTTTACTCAAATTCCATGGCAGTAACAATTGTATCTTGGAATGTCAGGGGTCTAAACTCTCCTATTAAGAGACAGAGAGTATTAAGTCATCTAGCCAAATTGGACGCAGATATTGCATGTATCCAAGAAACTCATCTGACAGAAGTGGAATCATTAAAATTGAAAAAGAGGTGGGTGGGAGAAGTTTTCTTCTCCCCAGGGGATGGCAAACGTAATGGTGTCATGTTGTTATGTCAAAAATCGCTTCCTTTTAAGTTCATTTCGCAGGCTTCGGATACGAATGGTTGTTGGTTAAATGTCAAATTACTGTTGGGAGGTGCTCTGGTCTCTTTTCTCAATGTGTACGCCCCGACCGGCGGTGATCCATCATTTTGGTCTTCAATGGCTCACCAAATCGCAACATGTATTGAAGACAACTTCATATTGGCCGGTGACTGTAATCAGATTTTTGATCCCTTTTTGGATCGAAACTCTAAAGCCCCTTTTATACCCAATAAAATACATAGATCTTTTATAAATACTCTCACTCAACATAAGCTTTTGGATGCTTGGAGATTGTGTAATCCCACAACGAGAGAATACACCTTTTATTCTCCAGTCCATCACACCCAATCAAGAATTGACTACTTTTTCATTTCCCATAATGTATACCAGGCCATGGTTAATGCTGAGATTGGTCCTATTTTGCTCTCAGACCATGCCCCCATTTCAATTTCGTCTTGATATTTTGCCAAGAGCTGGCGTCCCCAGGAGATGGCGTTTCAACAATGCTCTCCTTTCTGATCCAATTTTTACCTCATCCTTTACCTCTTTTTTTAATGAATACTTTCTGTTTAATCAGAATGACACCATGTCTCTTTCTACCATATGGGACGCATTTAAAGCAACAGCAAGAGACTTCATTATTAGCTATGTTGCCAAAAAGCGTACTATAGCCCGTAAACGTTCTAATGAACTTTTCCATGAGATAAAGAGACTGGAGCAATCCTACTATTCATCCAATTCAAAGGAATGCTTGGCTGCTCTTCTGAAGGCGAAACTTCAATTCAACAAAGACACCACGAATAATGCTTCTCTGTACTTATTAAAATCCAGTGCGAAATTCTACGGCGGGCAAAATAGAGCAGGGAAAATTTTGGCTAATTATCTGAAAATCAAACATAATAAGTTAAATGTTGAGTCTATCTATGATGAGCATTCCAATTTAAAATTTAAGGATTTAGACATAGTGAATGAATTATCCTCCTTTTATAAGTCCTTGTACACTGCAGAAGCACACCCCACAGATTTTTGTTATCACAATTTTTCTCCAACATTCAGAAACCTGTACATACTCCTTCAGATCTCTCCGTATTGGAACTAGACCCAACAGCTAAGGAACTTCTGGACGCCTTACAACATCTCAAAAAGGATAAGGCACCAGGCCCAGACGGGTTCACAGTTGAATTTTATATTCATTTGTCTAAATTGCTAATTCCCAAACTACATTCTTTGGTGCAATCCTTTTGCTTTTCTAATTCTGCTACCGGTTCTTTCTCCGAGGCACACATTTGTCTCATACCTAAAGAGGGCAAGGACTTGAAGCACTGCAAAAACTATAGGCCCATTTCTTTGGTCAATATTGACTACAAAATCTTTTCAAAAGCCTTGGCTCTTCGATTGGAATCTTTTTTACCAAATTTGCTAGGCAAAGAACAATCTGGCTTTGTGAAGGGACGACTCATCACAGACAATACACGGCTCTTTTTTGATATCTTATCCAAATCATCTCACTATAAACAATCTCTTGCAGCAATTGCCCTGGACGCGGAAAAGGCATTCGATAGAGTAGAATGGCCTTACCTTTTCTATGCCTTGAGATGGTTTGGCTTTGGTCCTAAGTTTATCTCTCTTATTTCTCTACTTTATTCGAATCCCCGTGCAGCTGTTTGTGCGAATGGCTTGGTTTCTCCTTTTTTTGACTTGGGTAGAGGGGTTCGTCAGGGATGTCCTCTGTCTCCCTTCCTTTTTAATTTGGCTCTGGAACCTTTTCTATCAAAAATTCGTCAAAACCAGGACATACATGGATTTGAACTTAAAACAGCCCATGTCAAATTTGCAGCTTATGCTGACGATATTTTGCTTTTTATATCGCAACCAGCTCAATCTATTCCTGCTTTTTTAGCAGAAGTTAACTTCTTTTCTTCTGTATCAGGATACAAGTTGAACACTGATAAGTGCGAGATTCTGCCCCTTACCAAATACACTTTTAAAAACGATTTTGTTTCTTCTCATTTTTCATGGAGTTCCAAACATATCAAATATCTTGGAATGCATTTTGCTCCTGTAATCCCAGACACAGTGTCCATTTGTATGAATAAATGTATTCAGAAAATCTCAGATTTGACGGCTAAGCGGCATCCTTTGTATTTGTCTTGGTGGGGTCGCCTAGATACAATTAAAATGATGCTATCCCCTATAGTGCTATGTACCATTTCTAATCTCCCACTACCTATACCGGCCAAATTGATTAAAAAGATTAACTCCCTTCTCTCCTCCTTTTTGTGGAAAAATGGGAAACCTCGTATGTCGTTGGCCAAATTGACATGCCCTAAATCAGAGGGGGGAGTCAATTTCCCCAACTTTTTTATATATCACAAGTCTTTCCTATTACGCCAATCTGCATATTGGCTGAGGGAGACAGTGAATGAGTGTCCTTTGTGGACTCTTGTTGAAAGTCAATTTTTATCTCCCTTCTCCTTTCACGAATATCTCTCCTTCTCCCGCAAGCCACAGTCTTTATCTACTCCGATAATTAAACTCACATCCCTACTCCTAGGATCAAGCTCTCCCTCAATACCGGACAGTTTTGATTCCCTATGCGACTTACCCATTTGGCATAATAAGTCCCTGTTGATTCATAAAAGACCTTTCTATTGGAAATCTTGGAGGCAGAAAGGTTTGATATGAGTTCATCAATTGTTTTCCCAGTCAGAATTTATATCCTTTCCCTCACTTAGCGCATTATATGGTCTACCTGTCTCCTTCCTACCCAAGTATAATCTCCTTCGGGAAGCGGTGCTGGACATTTCTACCAGATTTACTACTGCATCAGTGAATACCCACTCAGTTGCTCCAAATCAGGACATCCATACCTTACTTCACTCCCAACCCAGAGCCTCTGTTCTTTACACCCACTTACATTGCCCTCGTATTGATGGACAAAAATCTAAGGTGGAAATTGCATGGGAGCATGATTTACAAGCGTCTTGGCCAGACTCCTTATGGAAGAAAATTTGGATAAAGATAAGAAAGTCCTCAAGGGCTGCCAATATCACGCAAACATTGTTCTTTATTTATAACAGGCTTTTGCTTTCTCCAATTATGCTGAGCAAACAATATTCCTCAGTAGCAGATAGTTGTTGGACATGCTCCTCTCCAGGTGCTGATTTGTTTCACATGTTATTTTCTTGTTCTCTTGTCCATAGTTTCTGGAAACATGTATGGTCCCAAATTAACTCAATTTTTAGTACTAGTTTTTCGTTTACCTTCATTAATGTGTTTCTGGGAAGTCTCTCCCCGATCTGGAAAGATTGTTCATCAAACGTCAGAATTGTTGATCTGTTATTAGCAGTTGCCTTTCAGCAAATCACCAAGAACTGGAAGGACTCTACTGGGATCTCATATCAGGCTTGGTGGAACGCAGTATGTCACAACCACAGGTTAGATACCTCTTATGTATACCCTGTCTCTCTGGCGCCCAGACGCCTGAACCTATGGTCACCTATTACAATGTTTATCGATGCTCATGCTAGGCGATCTTCTATGCTATTGCCATCTCAACAAGAAGTCCTTAAACCACCATGATCCCCTTGTACATTCACATACTTAATTTTGATATCAATTGTATTCACTGTATACTTTAAATATACTAGTCCCAATTATCAATGTTTTACGTTCCAACCTACGTAATTGCTTTTTGGAATTCATTTTGTATTCTTTCAATCTCTGTAATATGATGACATATGTTTAACTTAAATATTGATTGTTGGCACCTTTATTATTCTAATAAACTTTTTCTTTAAAACTGAAAAAAGGGAGCTCACTGTGATTGATGGCAGGAATAACGTATTTTGCATCTAATAATGTTTACAAAAGAAAGGCACCTACTTCCACCTCGACAACCAACTGGACCCCAACACCACATCCCTCCTGGACAACCTCCACAACATTGGACTGCGCCAGATCGTGACCGAGCCCACGCACTCAGCAGGACACACCCTCGACCCCCTCTTCACTACAGGAAACTCCATCACCTTCAGCCACACCACCGAACTCCCATGGACCGACCATCGTTGCGTCCACTTCACCTTCAGAACACCCACCATCCACAGACACCAGCACCTGCTTCCACGAAGAAACTGGACCAAAATCACCGACGACCAGCTCACCTCCTCACTCAACAACTCCACCCCAACCATCGCGGAAAACGACGACCCCAACACCGCAGCCCGAACCCTGCATAGATGGATCTCGGACAGCACCAACACCATAGCCCCCTCAAGAAAAACAACAATACCCGCGCCAAGAAAGCCAGATGGTTTACCACCGAACTTCGAGAGTCCAGAAGCACATGCCTCCGCCTCGAAAAGGCCTGGAGGAACACCAAATCCACAGAAGCCCACGACAACTTCAGAGCCGCCACCAACACCCACCATCAACTCATCAGAGAAACGAGGAAAAAAGCGATTGAAGACAGAATCTCCACCCACGCGCACAACAGCAAGGAACTCTTCAGCATCATCAAGGAGTTCGCCCAACCCACTAGCGAGTCTACCGACATCCCTCCCTCACAAGATCTCTGCGACAAACTCAGCACCTTTTTCCACCACAAAATCAAGAGTATCTACGACAACTTCGACGAAGACAACCAACACACTGAACCCTCACCAACCATCCCTGACACCCGGAAACCAGCGATTGACGACTGGACAGCCCTCACCACCGAAGACACACTGAAGACAATGAAGTCAATCCACTCAGGGACCCCACGGACCCCTGCCCCCACCACATCTTCAACAGAGCCGCCGACACCATCGCACCCATGCTCCGCCACACCATCAACCGCTCCCTGGCGACCGCCTCGTTCCCCGACGACTGGAAACACGCCGAGATCAACCCCCTCCTAAAGAAACCCTCAGCGGACCCCACCGACCTCAAAAACTACAGACCCATCTCCCTGCTCCCGTTCCCGGCGAAAGTCATCGAGAAAGCCATCAACATCCAACTCGCCACATTCATTGAAGAACACAACATCCTCGACTCCTCCCAATCCGGCTTCAGAAAAAACCACAGTACGGAAACCGCCCTCCTCGCCGCAACAGACGACATCCGCACCCTACTGGACAAAGGAGAAACAGTAGCCCTCATCCTCCTCGACCTATCAGCGGCGTTCGACACAGTCTCCCACCGCACCCTAATACGCAGACTCTACGACGCAGGAATCCAGGACAAGGCCCTCGACTGGATCCGCTCCTTCCTCACCGGCAGGACGCAGCGGGTCAGACTCCCCCTTTCCTCTCCGACCCCACACCTACCACCTGCGGAGTCCCCCAGGGCTCCTCCCTCAGCCCGACGCTCTTCAACGTCTACATGGCTCCACTCGCCCCCATCGTCAGAACCTACGGACTCAACATCGTGTCATACGCAGACGACACCCAGCTCATCCTCTCCCTATCCAACGAGCCCAACACCGCCAGACGCAACTTTCGAGAAGGCATGGAAGCCGTCGCCAAATGGATGAAAAACAGCTGCCTACAACTAAACACCAACAAAACAGAAGTACTCATCATGGGCCCAAACCCCGATGCCTGGAGCGACACCTGGTGGCCCCCCGCCCTCGGAAACCCGCCAACCCCCACGGACCACGCACGCAACCTGGGAATCATCCTGGACTCCGAGCTCAAAATGGACCGCCAGATCAACTCTGTCTCGTCTTCCTGCTTCCACACCCTCCGGCTCCTTCATAAGACCTTCAAATGATTCCCCCTCGAACACCGAAAGACCGTCACTCACGCCCTGGTCACCAGCAGACTCGACTACGGCAACGCACTCTACGCCGGAATAAACAAAAACCTCACCCGCAAGCTACAGAACATCCAGAACGCCGCCGCAAGACTGGTCCTCAACCTGCCAAAACACTGCCACATCTCCCAGCACCTGCGCACACTCCACTGGCTCCCTGTCGAGGCGAGAATCACCTTCAAGATGCTCACCCACGCACACAAGGCCCTCCACGGCACCGGACCAGCATACCTGAACAGCCGACTCAAATTCCACGCACCCCAAAGGACCCTACGATCAGCCCAGCTCTCCTACGCCGTGGTCCCCCGCACCAGAAAGACCAGATCGGGAGGCCGCTCCTTCTCCTTCCTCGCGGCCAAAGCATGGAACGCCCTTCCGCTCCACCTCAGACAGACAACATCGCTCCCCATCTTCGCAAGAAACCTCAAAATCTGGCTCTTCGACAGACCCCTCCTTGATGGATGGAACCTGCACCCCCCCCCCTAGCGCCTTGAGACCCTTACGGGTGAGTAGTCGCGCTTTAACAAACCCCTGATTGATTGATTGGCTCAGTCAGCTTATGTTCAATGCGGCTAGGAAACATTATCCGGAGCACTGTTGTGTCTTCCGATGCAGCAGGGGAGACGCTTTTCTTTTCTTGTAATGCGTGGGGCGTCTTGTTTGTTGGTCATATGCGGCTGGGTAACGTCATCCGGAGCAGTGTTGCCTCTTCCGGGGCAGCAGGGGTAGAACGACCCACCGCAGTGGGTTACCTTGCGGTGTGAAGGCCACCCACCTATGTGTCCACATTCAGAGAGTGACATCCCATGAACCTTAACCGATTTGACAAATAAAAAGCAGGGCTGCTGTGGCTGAGGATCAGCAAATATGTTGAACAAGCCATCCAACAAACAAACGTTCCAAACTCAGTTTATGGTTATTATAGGTAATGACATCTGGACTGAACAAAACATCATAGTGCGACAGTTTCTATTTGTACTCAATCTGTACAAAATGTACAGGCAATCAAACACATTCCATAACATGTGAGATTAGTTGTATTTGTCACATACTGTTATGATCTGCACACAATAGTGAGTTCACAGTTGATGTAGACTCTGCTAAGGTTGATGATGGTAAAGTTGTCAGGCACCTACACTGTGGAGGAACATGGAATGTACAGCGTACACTAACCATCTTGATTTGGGTTATCAAACACATACCTATGAGTGAGATAGAAATTTAAAGTACCTCTAATCAGTAAATGCATGAAAGGTCTCTTTTTTTGTTTTATCATACAGTTTATTGGGCACATGAGCACATCTAAAAAGAACAAACATGGAAGCATGTGTATTCAAAGGCATTAATAATTGAGACAGGTATCTCCCCTCATTCCAATTGTGGGGGCAACTATGTATAACCTTTAAACATACATAATACAGAAATTGCTGACGGTTCGAAGTGTACTCAGATGTCACACAATTCAGTGTACCTGCCAAACTTGCTGCATTGTGTTGGATAATTGGTTACAAGATAGTGTACTATACATCTGGCTTTTAAGATATGCAATAGAACCATAATAAAAAATTACCTTAAGGAATATTTATTAGTCAATTAAATTCGTTCACTTAGAAGGTGTAGAACTACATGATGTCACTAAATTGCATGCCCTACATAAACGTTTCTGGACTCTATTTTTTAAGCATCAATCAACTCCTTTAACACAGAAAATCCATACATTGTAACAGTCCCTGCTATCTCCAGTACCAGATGCACCAACAAGTCTTCCACACACAACACAACATCTACCCAGTGGAGCTCAAGTTTATGGATGGAGTGTAACACCATGACACCTGAAAGCTGATGTTTATGTATTATCCTTGCCATTACATAAAAGGATCAGGCTTACTGACACGGGCAGCATCACTAAGCATTCGAGTGAGGTAGTCCACTGGTAACCATATAAATGCACCTATCTCCCTCTCATCAAACATGTGAACAGGCACCTTACCTGACATAATGTACATAAAGCCATAGAAATAAAAGATACAAAATACCTCAACTCGCATCAAATATGCAAACTCTGACATAGCCCATCGCTTATTTTAAATTAAAACATACAAATGCAGTAATCAATACACTTTTCCAGAAATATATCAACTTTTCTTATATATAATACATAAATATTGCTACATCAATTCAATAAACATTAATCACATATGCAAAGTTTTTCTATGTTTATATTGTGCAAAATGCGTTCACAATTACACTGCAAAAATGTCCTCAAAGCCATTCAACCCCTCCGGCATCATAACTGGGCCCATATATAGGATCGGTTTGGGTAGTTCTTGCATCACACAGGTCAATGCAAGGAAAGCCAAAGGCTTCAGGAATATTCACAAAGCCAAGCAAAACCTGATTTGCATGGCCTTGTGTGGCTCTGTAAAGAAATGTAATGCAAGGTGACTTTGTGTGCTGCGTTATGTTACATTTCAACTTCGGAGGTGTTGCATGGGTATTGCATGGACATTCCCATGCATCCCCAAATGGATTTTGGTGTATTTGCAGATTTTAAAAGACTTGTAATCCTGGGAATGTGTCAAAATGCGACTCCTCCCCAAGTGAGGTGTAACATAGAGAACAATTTTTAATTCTTAGCATTATTACCTCTTTGCACGTGTGCTGCATTATGCAGCGCAAATACAAAGTGGAAAATGGCTCTAAGGATTGTTTTTGCGCTGGAAGCTGACCCTTCCTGCTCAAAACAATCCTACCTTTAACACAGGTACCTTTGTGCTATGGGGCAAGGGTGCCTGCGTTGGCACTACCTAGCACAATGTGCGTTACCACAAGGCGAGAGTAGAAATGATCCATTTATGTAAATATGGAGCATTTCTACTCTCTCATGTTCACACAATGCAGTGCAGCACCTTAGCTTGCTGCCCTATGTTGAGTGAAAGTTCAGTAAGTGTGCACTCTGGGATGTAATTTCCTGATTTGGGTAGCATTGCGTAGATTCTTACCAACAAAATACGGCACAACACATGTGTGTGACGTTGTGTGGCTTAAAATCATGCTGTGTCACTCAAACATGTCTTGCGTGGCCTCAAAATATCATGCAAAGCTGTGCATCCAGGAAAGGTTGCAATGTGCACACATGCATAGCAGCACATTTTTGGAAATTAACGTCACTTTCTCTCTGTGCTTGGTGGTTGCGGGAGTTGTTGAACAGTATAAGCCATTTCCGATACTTTTGTGGATTGTGTGCCTTGTGTGAATTGTTTGGTGTGTGCTAGGTATGTCTGGCAAGGGGAGGATTGCCACATTTGATGAGAGGGACATTGGTGCATTAATCTTACTGTCAATGCACTACCTCCTTTGATACTTGCTGCAGGAGGGAGAGTAAGCCAAGGCTATGCAGTGACGGAGTGTCACATGTAGTGGGATCGTATCCTAAAGCATTGGATTCCTGTGACAAGTCCATCAAATATAGCATTGATGAGCTAATGTTGTCATATGGTAGGCAGACAAACCTTACCATCAGAGGCTTCAGATTGTTGGGTCTGTTGGTATTTATGTGCTTCCTGACAATGTTAACGTTATAATTCTGTGTTATTGTTCATTTTTTTCCAATTTGATAAATGCACAGACATTCACCTTTAAACTAAAATGAAGTTCCAGCAGTGTTTTTCATAAGCAATCCAGTATGTGGAACTTCCAGAACAAAATGACCTGTGGCAAGGACCATGTTGTTAATTTACTGTATTCCAAAATAAAAGCTGTAAACTTGTTGTGCACCACTGAGTGGGAATGCAATTATAAACTTCATTCAACTGAACCTTTTTTTATAATGATACTTATTATTTTGCAAAATCCCAGTTAATTCTGCCAGTGTGCAGTACAGCAAGATACATGTCTACCATCTTACATGTTTCAAGATTACAAGCACTGCAATCATGACAATTTTATTTCTATCCTGCCCAAATACAAATTGTGCCCTACATTATGTGAACTTTAGATGACAAATCTGCTAAGCAAAAAATATAATTATTGTTGACTGCTTCATTGGCCCTATCCTGCAGTGGTTTAAAGGAATGATATGTAGCATACAGGAAAGATATTTTTTGTGAAATGTGTGACATATATGCTGACAAGTAATGTATGTAACATCTAAATATTTGCTGTGAAGATAAAAAACTATGGTGAATGTCTTATGTGGCTAAATCTAACAACTCTCTTCAAATACATTTTTCAGGTTGACAAGCTTTTTGATGAGGCAGAAATTTACCATTCTCTGATAACCAAGTCTATGAATTGTGTGCAATCCTCTGGGGGGTCAACTATTTGGGACAGAATGTCCTTTAATTCGTCATTCAGCCCCCTGTAGAACAAGGATGTCCTTTTATCAAGAGGCCAACGGGTTTCGGCCATTAATCTATTGAAGTCTGTGACATAGGAAATCAGAGGGTTCCTACCCTGCCGTAGATTTAGCAGTTCCGTGTCACTTGCCTGCATAAAGGTATGTTTGTCGAACAGTCTCCTCATCTGTTCCTTGAACGCGGGGAAATTATGTAAAAGAGGGTCATCTGTTTCTACCAAGGGTATGGACCAATTGGCAGCGGTACCCATGAGATAGGATATAACGAACGCTACTTTGGCGGTGTCATCCGGAAAGGCAGTGGGTCGACACATGAATTGTAGATAACATTGGTTCATGAAGCTGCGGTATTTGCCGCTTTCTACACTAAACCTTTCGGGATTAGCTAAGGGAACTGGAACGGGAGTAACTACTGTAATGCTAGTGGGTGGAGCCCCGCCCTCTGGTTGTGTCTTGTCGAAATGGAAGGTGGCCGGCTGTAATACGTGACGATGTGTCTTAGGGATAGTTCCGGGCGAAGGACCCCATGCGGTGTTTGCTTGCCTACTGTGAAGCTCGGTTTTCAAGGAATGATTCTCCTGTCTGAGAGTCTGAACCTCGGTTTGCAGCGCTACTAAAGCTGTCGCTAATTCCTGGACTGAGGGGATGGGAGTTGTGTCTGCAGGGAACAGGGCCTCGTCAGTCCCATCCTGGTCCATCTTCGTTCGGGCGGTATGTATTTCGTGGGCTTGGCTTTTTGTTACAGCCCCCACTCACCTGAATACCAGGAACTGCAGGAACGAAGAGAGCCACCCCTCTCACCTCTGGACCAATCCTCCACACAGACTACCACAATATGGGCGATTGGTCCCAAGGGGAAAGGGAAGAGAAATACACCACCCCTGGTGTGCTGGGAATTGAAGGAAAGGTACTAGGCGTTGTGAGAAGTTGGCCTGGCATATGCTGTCCACTAATTATAGTGGGCACCTTGCACCAGTCCAAACAACCTCTTATTGGAGATAGGTTAAAGACAACCTTATTGAAAGCTATCCTAGTGGTAGCTATGGAGAGCAGCCTTCAGGCTAAGTCTTGAAGGAATGTAAAGCAGCTTGTTTTACCAGTCTATAATCTCTTGAGTGACCAAATGAAAGAGCACCACACCAGGTATATATTCAAAATATATGTATTTATTACTAAACACACCCCTCTAGTCTCTTTATGAGGCTAGAGTTCGAAGTACATAAGTTATAAGATCTTAAATCACAATAATAGCACAAATACACGTTTGGGCCCTAGGGGCGTACCAAACCATATACCAATAAATTGGTATGCGAACCATGACTGAACTAGACACTAGGCCTAGAGCCTCTAGAAGTGCTTGGACCACAAGGAACCACCCAAGGTAGTGACACAGGGGACCCACGGGAGACGCGTGCAGTGTAAATACACAACCGCGATACGCCGTTAACTTCTATGGAGAAAGTCGGGATCGGGAAAATAGAGGAAAGGGACACTTAGAAGAGGACTAGGACAAAACCCTTTGAGATCTAGGACTTTGAAGAGTCTCTACCCACGGGAGCACCGGAGTACTCGTGTTACCTCACCCAGGGAAGCCGGGTGCATAGGTGCCTTTCGGGGTCGGGTTTCGTCGTCGATTCGAATGGCGATCTGCTGCAAAGTGCTGCTGGCGGCCAAGAGAAAAGTGTCCGGGTGGATCCAAGAGTGGATCGGAGTTCTGGTGAACCTGAAAGCAGAGGGGACAGAGTCTGGGTCACTAGCCAGTGACCAGGAAGGCGATGGACAGATGCCCACCGATGTCGAGTGCTTCAGGTGCGTTGACGGTCGTCTTGACTCTTCAGCCACGAGGTCCGGGAGGCGTTGTCGGCGACCAGGAGCAGGATTCAGGCTGGTACACAATGTCTGTCGAGTGCTGAGGTGTCGGCGACCGGATTGGACCCAACAAGCCTTGGCAACGGCAAGTCTTGATTAAGATGTAGATTGTCGATGGTGCAGACCAGCAAGGTCTGTGGAACTCACCCAGCAAAGGTAAGTGAGGGCAGGCCTGGAGCAACCAGGATGCCAAGTAAGAAAAGGATTGGCCTTCATTAAGGGCTACTAGCCAACGGGCTAGCGACCGCGAAGGAGCCTCGTGACGCCGCACGTGGAGCTGGCTTACAGGACACTCGTGGAGTGGGGGCCATTGATCTTCGGTGCAGGTGGTGCTGGAGGCTAGGGCTACTCGGAGCCCAAAGCACGACTTCTTGGGAGACCCAGAAGATGGTGCACTTGCAAATGTGCTCGGTGTCCAGGGTCACGGTCTCAAGTCACCCACGATAGCCACGGGCCTCAGCTTTGCTGGGGACTCAGGGTAGCCTCGGGAAGTCTGAGAATCCACCTCTGGTGATGCGATGACTTTGGCGTCCGACGGGAGCTTCAGTAATGCGAACCGGACAGATGCTTCTTTGGTGCCTGCCAAGCAGGGAGTCACTCCTTGACCCCAAGGGAGATTCTTCAGTCCTCTAATCTTGTCGTAGAGCGTCAAAGGTCCAGGATTCAGTGTCAGAGTTTCGTCCAGGTATAATCTAAAGTCCTAAGGACTGGGTTCCTACCTTTATTCTAAAAATAGGGGTTGGACTACTCTGTGGCCCCACCTATGGATGGGTCAGGGCAGAGGGTGGCTACACCCCTTTCCCTTTGTCCAGTTCACGCCAAAGCAGGGGCTGCAAGCCCCTGATCCAGGTTTGAACTGGGGTATGCACAGGGACACCAAATGTGCCCCCAGTGCAGGACTTCAAAGCACACAGATGGTGCTCCCGCCCAGCCCCAATACACATTGTCCTGTCTGGGGAGGTGGTCACACCTCCCTGGGACAGGAAACCTATTGTCCAGGCCTCCCCTGCCGGAGTTTCGTCCAGCAGCAGGAGGCCAGACTTGTGTCTGTGGCAGCAGCATCCATTTTGTGATGCCAGGGCTCTGGAAAGAAGTTACCGGACTCGTCAGAGTTAACATGTCTTTCCCTCTAGAAGGGTGGAATGCTACCCCCGCCGCCAGCATTGGCGGGGGGGTAGTATTCCAAGATGTTTGACACCAAACACGACATGTTTAGGTGCAGCCATTCCAAAGTTAGCATTTTACCGCGAGGATATAATGCGCTTAAGAGTATATGGTCAGGCTGCACTACAAACAGCATCAGAGATGGTCTCCGAACGCTGCAGAGGGCCCTGCTCATGCAGGGGCACCCTCTCACATAGGAACCATGCACTCTGCCTTTAGGATTGATAAGGCCTGCCTTAGGAGTGACTTATAGGTTTATATGTGTGTATGTATTTCGTGATATAGGTAACCTATATCACAGTAAAGGGTGCATGCACCACCTTACCCAGGCTGCAGTAGCAGACCTGTGGTGTCAGTTTGGATGGCCTTCCAGGGGTGGCATAATACATGCTGCAGCCCCTGGCAGGCCTCTGAGGTACCTATGCCCTTGGTACATAGTATACCATATACTAGGGACTTATAAGGGCACTCCAGATCCCAATCAGTGATGTGCCTAAGGCACATGGAAACCATTTTAGAGAGGAAGCAGCTAGGCTGGGGTTCTGATTAGCAGGGCCCCAGCCAGACTAATGTCGAAAAACAGTGAAGCATCAGCAAAAAGTGGGGGTACCCATGTGAAGCAGATCCTACTCTCCTACACAACCCCCCAAACGTAGGGACATTAAACTAACCTTGCCCAGTTAAGTCTTCATGTTCTAAGTGGAAATACCTAGAGAGTCCATCTGCATTCGCATGGTTACTCCCAGGCCTATGTTCCACTGTAAAGTCCATCCCCTGTAGGGAAATGGACCACCTCAGCAGTTTGGGGTTTTCACCCTTCATTTGTTTTAGCCATAAGAGGGGCTTATGGTCTGTCTGAACCAGGAAGTGTGTACCAAACAAGTATGGCCTCAACTTCTTCAGAGCCCAGACCACAGCAAAGGCCTCCCTCTCTATGGCTGACCAACGTTTCTCTCTAGGGGTCAGCCTTCTGCTAATAAAAGCTACTGGCTGATCCTGACCTTCTTCATTCAATTGTGACAGTACAGCCCCTACCCCCAATTCAGATGCATCTGTTTGAACAATGAACTTCTTGGAGTAATCAGGACTCTGCAGAATTGGAGCAGTGCACATGGCCTGCCTTTTGACAGCTAACTGTCCACTGAACCTTTTTGGGCATTTTCTTAGAAGTTAAGTCATTCAAGGGTGTCACTATTGATCCATACCCCTTGACAAATCTCCTATAGTACCCAGTCAGGCCTAAGAAGGCTTTCACCTGAGTCTGGGTAGTGGGAGCAGTCCAGTCCATGATGGTCTGGATCTTGCTCTGCAAAGGTTGAACCTGGCCTCTACCCACAAGGTGGCCCAGGTACACAACCTGACTCTGCCCTATCTGGCACTTAGTGGCCTTGATAGTCAGGCCTGCCGTTTGCAGGGCCTGTAAAACATTCCTGAGGTGGACCAGGTGATCCTCCCAGGTGGAGCTAAAGACAGCAATATCATCTAGATAAGCTGCACTATAGGCTTCCAGTCCTGTGAGAACTGTGTTCACCAACCTCTGGAAAGTGGCAGGTGCATTCTTCAGACCAAAGGGCATTACCACAAATTGATAATGCCCACTAGGGGTTGAGAATGCTGTCTTGGGCTTTGCAGTATCAGCTAGTCTGATCTGCCAGTAGCCAGCTGTTAGGTCAAATGTGCTGAGATATTTGGCAGAGGCCAAAGTATCTATGAGCTCATCTGCCCTGGGTATTGGATGGGCATCAGTCCTAGTGACTGCATTGAGACCCCTGTAGTCTACACAAAACCTCATCTCTCTTTTTCCACCACTGGTGTGAGGTTTCGGTACTAGGACTACTGGACTAGCCCAAGGGCTATCTGAGGGCTCAATTACTCCCAATTCCAACATTTTCTGGACTTCAGTCCTGATACAGTCCCTGACATGGTCAGGTTGCCTATAAATCTTGTTTTTAATAGGCAGACTGTCCCCAGTGTCCACTTCATGAGTGCACCAGGTGGTCTGACTGGGTGTCAGTGAAAACATATGTCGAAACTGATTGAGGACTTGCCTGCAATCAGTTTGTTGCTGGGTAGTGAGGCTGCCTGCCAAGGCTGCACCATCAACTGACCCATTGTCAGGGTTCTGGGAGAGCAGGTCAGGGAGTGGGTCACTCTCTTCCTCCTGCCCTTCATCAGTAGCCATGAGCAAGCCCATGTCTGCCCTGTCCACATATGGTTTTAACCTGTTGACATGGAGAACCCTGTGGGGACTCCTGGGTGTTCCTAGGTCTACTAAATAAGTGACCTCACCCTTCTGCTCAACAATAGTGTGGGGTCCACTCCATTTGTCTTGGAGAGCTGCTGGGGCCACTGGCTCCAACACCCACACCTTCTGTCCTGGCTGGTAAACAGTCAGAACAGCCTTTGGTCATGCCAGGCCTTCTGAAGTTCCTGGCTAGCCTCAAGGTTTTTGGTTGCCTTTTTCATGTACTCAGCCATCCTGGAGCGGAGACCAAGTACATAGTCCACTATATCTTGCTTTGGGGGCTTGAGAGGTAACTCCCATCCTTCCTTCACCAAGCACAGTGGACCCCTCACAGGGTGGCCAAACAGAAGTTCAAAAGGGCTGTAACCAACCCCTTCTGAGGCACCTCCCTATATGCGAATAAAAGGCAGGGCAAGAGTATGTCCCATCTACCCCTAAGCTTTTCTGGGAGCCCTTTAATCATGCCCTTCAAGTTTTTGTTGAATCTCTCAACTAAACCATTGCATTGTGGGTGATAGGGTGTGGTGAACTTATAAGTCACTCCACACTCCTTCCACATTGCTTTCAAGTACCCAGACATGAAGTTAGCATCCCTGTCTGATACTACCTCCTTAGGAAAGCCCACCCTTGAGAAGATTCCCAGGAGGGCCCTTGCCACCACAGGTGCTGTAGTGGTCCTGAGGGGAATAGCTTCTGGGTACCTGGTGGCATGATCCACTACCACCAGGATAAACCTGTGCCCAGAGGCTGTTTGGGGATCCATGGGACCAACAATGTCAATCCCTACCCTCTCAAAGGGCACCCCCACCACAGGTAGTGGTATCAGGGGGCCTTTGTAGTGCCACCTGCTTTGCCACTGGCTTGGCAGGTTACACAGGAGCGACAAAACTCCTTACTGTCTTCAGACATGTGGGGCCAGTGAAAGTGAGGGACAATTCTGTCCCAAGTCTTGTTCTGGCCCAGGTGTCCTGCTAAGGGAATATCATGGGCTAGGGTCAATAGGAAGCCCCTGAACTTCAAAGGTATTACCAACCTCCTGGTAGCACCAGGTTTGGGGTCTCTACTCTCTGAGTACAGGAGTCCATCATCCCAATACACTGTATGGGGACCACTAGCTTTCCCAGCAGCCTCAGCAGCAGCTTGCTGTCTGAGGGGTTCAAGGGAGGGGCAGCTCTGCTGCTCCTGGCTCAGATCTGCCCTAGAAGGTCCCCCTGTCCCCAAGAACTCAACCTGGTCAGGTTCAAGTTCCTCTGGGACAGTTCCTTCTTCAGGGCTGAGATCATCCCCCTCAAGGGACTGATCTTCCTCCTGAGCCAAGGGGAAGGCACTGCCTTAACCCTGCTACTCCTCCTCTTGGAAGGCACTTGGTCCATTCTTCCAGAATCCAAGGCCTGTTCAGTGCTAGACATTTTGGCTTGTGACCTGGTCACAGCAAACACATCTGCAGGGATCCCCAGCATTTCTGCATGGGTCCTGAGCTCCACTTCTGCCCAAGCAGAAGTCTCTAAGTCATTGCCAAGCAAGCATTCGACTGGTAGGTTTGCACTTACCACAACCTTCTTAAGGCCAGTTACCCCTCCCCAGGAGAAGTTAACAACTGCCAGAGTATGGTCTGTTCTGACATTGCTAGCATTGGTCACTTGGTACATCTCACCAAGCATAACTTGCCCAGGCAGCACAAGGTCTTGTGTCACCATTGTGACACTTGCCCCTGTGTCCCTAAATGCCAAAGCCTCACGTCCATTAATTAAAGGCTGTTGTCTGTACTTGCCCAGATTACTGGGACTCACAGTGGAGGTCACATCCATGCCTCCATCACAGACTAACACAGCCTGAGTCAGTTCCCTGACTAAGTCAGAGCCCAACTCAGTTCCCAGGGTGAACCCTACTAAACCCTTTGCTGGAGCACTTCCACCAACTGTACTAGGGGGAACAGGTGCCTTAGGGGCATTGGTGGGTGCTGGACTGGAGTCTTTGGACTTGGTGCAATCACTGGTCCAGTGGGTCTTTTGCTTACAGACCTTGCACCATGGTTTTCTTTGGCCTTTACCTTTGGTAGACTGGGAATCCCCACCAGAAGAAGATTTTTGGGGGCCTGATGAAGACTTTTGATCTTTACCCTTCTCCCCACCCTTGTCAGAGTTCTTAGCATCTTGCTTCTTGGTTTCCCCACCTTGGTTCTGTACCTTCTGCTTCACCCTGGTCCTGACCCATTTGTCTGCCTTCTTTCCCAATTCTTGGGGAGAGGTCAGATCAGAGTCTACCAGGTATTGATGCAACAGCTGATTTTGACAGTTATTAAGAATCTGCTCCCTCATTATCAGATTATACAATCCTGAGAAGTCACACACCTTACTGCCCATCAACCAGCCTTCCAGAGCCTTGGCAGAACAATCCACATAGTCTACCCAGTCTTGAGTCTGTGCTTTTTGGGTGTCTCTGAACTTCAACCTGTACTGTTCAGTGGTTAGGCCAAACCCATCAATAAGAGAGCACTCTTCAAGACCTTGTAATTGTCAGCATCCTCCTCTCTAACAGTGAGGAGCTTATCTCTACCTTTGTCAGCAAAGGAGAGCCACAAGATTGCTGCCCACTGCTCCTGAGGGACCTTCTGTACTTTACAGGCCCTTTCTAAAGCAGTTATCCATTTGTGGATATCATCCCCACTCTGGTAGGGAGGGACAATCTTGCTCAGGTTCCTATGGTCATAGGACCTTTCCCTATCTCTAGGGACATGGCTGCCACCATGGGACTCTAGTCCCAACTTTCCTCTCTCTCTAAGGAGATCTAGGGATTCCCTATCTAAAGCCAATTGCTTTTTTCTGATTTCCAGCTGAGTTTCCTCATACCGGACCAGCCTGGCTCTCCTCTCATGAGAGGATTCCCTCCTGTGAGAGGAGACAGAGCTCCCTATAGAGGTGCCAGAGTGGTTAGACTCCTGAGAAGGAGACCTAGACCTTCTGGGCACACTCTTAATCCTTCCTGGGGGGACAAAGAGGGCATCATTTTGATCATCCTCATCATCATCCACAGGAGGGATTTGGTTTTCCAGGTCAGGGTCATTGTCACCCTCCTGGCCAGTTTCAGAGGGGGCTGGGGGTATTGGTACCCCTGGCCTCCTCCTCTTCTTCTGCCCCACCCTCAGCTCCTACCCCTTCAGTCCCTACAGGCTTACTAAGGTCATAAGCCACCAACAACTCCTTGAGGTGTTGGGTGGTGGAGCTTTGGCCTGTCCTTATTTTCTCAAGTTACATAAAGCTCTCAATTCCAAGAATGGGAGTGTATCATACTTGGAGGGTGGAAGCTCAATGGCTTCCTGCAAGGATTCTTTGGATCCTGCCCTTAAAGACATTACTAGTGTGGTGTGGTGTATGCACTACCTACTCTAGTGTGGCCTACTAAACTCTCTTGAGTTGTAGAAAGGGTTGTGCTATCCCTTAACACACAACTCTAAGTTCAGTAGAACTTACTGTTATTCTAAGCTTAAATTATATGTACCTTAGGTACCTTTAGTGGTTTTCAGTTGATCAATTCAATTGAGATTATCTGGTAAAACAATAGCAAGCTGGAATCCCACACGCTGCACACCAATGTGAGAAGTTGGCCTTGCATATGCTGTCCACTAATTATAGTGGGCACCTTGCACCAGTCCAAACAACCCCTTATTGGAGATAGGTTAAAGACAACCTTATTGAAAGCTATCCTAGTGGTAGCTATGGAGAGCAGCCTTCAGGCTAAGTCTTGAAGGAATGTAAAGCAGCTTGTTTTACCAGTCTATAATCTCTTGAGTGACCAAATGAAAGAGCACCACACCAGGTATATATTCAAAATATATGTATTTATTACTAAACACACCCCTCTAGTCTCTTTATGAGGCTAGAGTTCGAAGTACATAAGTTATAAGATCTTAAATCACAATAATAGCACAAATACACGTTTGGGCCCTAGGGGCGTACCAAACCATATACCAATAAATTGGTATGCGAACCACGACTGAACTAGACACTAGGCCTAGAGCCTCTAGAAGTGCTTGGACTACAAGGAACCACCCAAGGTAGTGACACAGGGGACCCACGGGAGACGCGTGCAGTGTAAATACACAACCGCGATACGCCGTTAACTTCTATGGAGAAAGTCGGGATCGGGAAAATAGAGGAAAGGGACACTTAGAAGAGGACTAGGACAAAACCCTTTGAGATCTAGGACTTTGAAGAGTCTCTACCCACGGGAGCACCGGAGTACTCGTGTTACCTCACCCAGGGAAGCCGGGTGCATAGGTGCCTTTCGGGGTCGGGTTTCGTCGTCGATTCGAATGGCGATCTGCTGCAAAGTGCTGCTGGCGGCCAAGAGAAAAGTGTCCGGGTGGAAGAACCCAGAGAGTCCGCCTCCCCCCGTTCAGATCCGAAGCCTCCGAAGTCATCTGCGGCGTTCCACAAGGATCCTCACTCAGCCCAACCCTCTTCAACGTCTACATGAGCCCCCTCGCAGCCATCGCACGCCGACACAACCTCAACATCATCTCCTACGCCGACGACACCCAGCTGATCCTCTCCCTCACCAACGACCCCACCACCGCCAGAGCCAACCTACACGACGGGATGAGAGACGTCGCTGACTGGATGAGGAACAGCCGCCTTAAACTGAACTCAGACAAGACGGAAGTCCTCATCCTGGGCTCATCACCCTCCGCCTGGGACGACTCCTGGTGGCCCCCGGCCCTGGGCACCGCGCCCAAGCCAACGGACCACGCACGCAACCTGGGCTTCATCCTGGACTCCTCCCTGTCGATGACCAGACAAGTCAACGCCGTCTCATCTTCATGCTTCAACACCCTGCGCATGCTCCGCAAGATCTTCAGATGGATCCCCACTGAAACCAGGAAGACCGTCACCCAGGCACTCGTCACCAGCCGACTGGACTATGGGAACACCCTCTACGCCGGAACCACAGCCAAACTTCAAAAGAGACTCCAGCGCATCCAGAACGCCTCCGCACGACTCATCCTGGACATCCCCCGACACAGCCACATCACCGTGCACCTGAAAGACCTGCACTGGCTCCCCGTCAGCAAGAGAATCACGTTCAGACTCCTCACCCACGCACACAAGGCCCTCCACGACCTGGGCCCAAAGTACCTCAACGACCGCATGACCTTCTACACGCCCACACGCCAGCTACGATCAACCAGCCACGCCCTCGCCACCGTACCACGCATCCGCAGAACCACCGCCGGAGGAAGATCCTTCTCCTACCTGGCAGCCAAGACCTGGAACTCCCTCCCCACTCACCTTCGGCGAACCCAGGACCATCTCTCCTTCAGGAAGCAGCTCAAGACCTGGCTGTTCGAGCAGTAACTTACCCCCTCCCCCAGCGCCTTGAGACCCTCCCGGGTGAGTAGCGCGCTCTATAAATGCCGTGATTGATTGATTGATTGATTGATCCAAGAGTGGATCGGAGTTCTGGTGAACCTGAAAGCAGAGGGGACAGAGTCTGGGTCACTAGCCAGTGACCAGGAAGGCGATGGACAGATGCCCACCGATGTCGAGTGCTTCAGGTGCGTTGACGGTCGTCTTGACTCTTCAGCCACGAGGTCCGGGAGGCGTTGTCGGCGACCAGGAGCAGGATTCGGGCTGGTACACGATGTCTGTCGAGTGCTGAGGTGTCGGCGACCGGATTGGACCCAACAAGCCTTGGCAACGGCAAGTCTTGATTAAGATGTAGATCGTCGATTGTGCAGACCAGCAAGGTCTGTGGAACTCACCCAGCGAGGGTAAGTGAGGGCAGGCCTGGAGCAACCAGGATGCCAAGTAAGAAAAGGATTGGCCTTCGTTAAGGGCTACTAGCCAACGGGCTAGTGACCGCAAAGGAGCCTAGTGACGCTGCACGTGGAGCTGGCTTACAGGATACTCGTGAAGTGGGGGCCAGTGATCTTCGGTGCAGGTGGTGCTGGAGGCTAGGGCTACTCGGAGCCCAAAGCACGACTTCTTGGGAGACCCAGAAGATGGTGCACTTGCAAATGTGCTCGGTGTCCAGGGGTCACGGTCTCAAGTCACCCACGATAGCCACGGGCCTCAGCTTTGCTGGGGACTCAGGGTAGCCTCGTGGAAGTCTGAGAATCCACCTCTGGTGATGCGATGACTTCGGCGTCCGACGGGAGCTTCAGTAATGCGAACCGGACAGATGCTTCTTTGGTGCCTGCCAAGCAGGGAGTCACTCCTTGACCCCAAGGAGATTCTTCAGTCCTCTAATCTTGTTGTAGAGCGTCGAAGGTCCAGGATTCAGTGTCAGAGTTTCGTCCAGGTATAATCTAAAGTCCTAAGGACTGGGTTCCTACCTTTATTCTAAAAATAGGGGTTGGACTACTCTGTGGCCCCACCTATGGGTGGGTCAGGGCAGAGGGGTGGCTACACCCTTTCCCTTTGTCCAGTTTGCGCCAAAGCAGGGGCTGCAAGCCCCTGATCCGGTTTGAACTGGGGTATGCACAGGGACACCAAATGTGCCCCCAGTGCAGGACTTCAAAGCACACAGATGGTGCTCCCGCCCAGCCCCAATACACATTGTCCTGTCTGGGGAGGTGGTCACACCTCCCTGGGACAGGAAACCTATTGTCCAGGCCTCCCCTGCCGGAGTTTCGTCCAGCAGCAGGAGGCCAGACTCGTGTCTGTGGCAGCAGCATCCATTTTGTGATGCCAGGGCTCTGGAAAGAAGTTACCGGACTCGTCAGAGTTAACATGTCTTTCCCTCTAGAAGGGTGGAATGCTACCCCCACCGCCAGGATTGGCGGGGGTAGTATTCCAAGATGTTTGACACCAAACACGACATGTTTAGGTGCAGCCATTCCAAAGTTAGCATTTTACCGCGAGGATATAATGCGCTTAAGAGTATATGGTCAGGCTGCACTACAAACAGCATCAGAGATGGTCTCCGAACGCTGCAGAGGGGCCCTGCTCATGCAGGGGCACCCTCTCACATAGGAACCATGCACTCTGCCTTTAGGATTGATAAGGCCTGCCTTAGGAGTGACTTATAGGTTTATATGTGTGTATGTATTTCGTGATATAGGTAACCTATATCACAGTAAGGGGTGCATGCACCACCTTACCCAGGCTGCAGTAGCAGACCTGTGGTGTCAGTTTGGATGGCCTTCCAGGGGTGGCATAATACATGCTGCAGCCCCTGGCAGGCCTCTGAGGTACCTATGCCCTTGGTACATAGTATACCATATACTAGGGACTTATAAGGGCACTCCAGATCCCAATCAGTGATGTGCCTAAGGCACATGGAAACCATTTTAGAGAGGAAGCAGCTAGGCTGGGGTTCTGATTAGCAGGGCCCCAGCCAGACTAATGTCGAAAAACAGTGAAGCATCAGCAAAAAGTGGGGGTACCCATGTGAAGCAGATCCTACTCTCCTACAGGCGTGATGCCAGATCATGGCGTGAACAGGAGGAAGGGATATACAGACAGCGTCTGTAGGGTAGCCGCAGAGAAGGGAGGAACAGCTTTAGGTCTGCAAGACAGAAGCAACAGAAGGTCTTTAAAAGTGAAAACAAAAGGGGCGGGGAACACACTCTAGACAAAGTCGTTGTCCTAAAAGGGTTGTAGAAGAAAAAGAAAAAGAAAACACACTCACCATGGTTGATACAGCATGGTAGTGCTTTAGCACAATCTCGTTGATTTAAGATGTACTGTTCCAGGGGGGATAGTCATTCTCCATGGATGCGGCGTAGATGGGATGGTTTTGGGAAAAGGAAAAGAACTCCAGACAAAATAGTGCAATAGGCTCTTGCACAGCGGTGATAACAAAACGAAGGGAAATGTCACTGCTTACACCCTCCACGGGTTCCTAGAAAAACGCTCTACCTCAGGGGATTTGTTAAATAAAGTACGGAACAAAGCGCTGGCAACTCCTGTTGGTGCTCGTTCCGGAATATGTGCACAAACAAGAGAAATACACAAATTGTACTCGCGTTGGCGGCGGTGCTGCCGGCTCCTGCCGTGCGCCTCAAAGGGAAGGGGAAAGGTTAAGCGACCGCGCTCGCGGTCAGAGTCAAGGAAATCACTAGCTGCTCCTGCCGCATTAGGGATATCACTTGCGGCATTTGCCACGTCAGGGTAATGACTCGTGGCTCCTGCCGTGTTAGAGAAACACTCGCAGCTCCTGCCGTGCAAGGAATTGACTCGCGGATCCTGCCGCGCATGAGAGTTGACTTGCGGCTCCTGCCGCATTAGAGAGACACTCGCGGCTCATGCCGCGCAAGGGGATTGCTAGCGGCTCCTACCGCATTCGGGTAGCACGATAGAGAGGAAGAGAGGCACGCTCCTGCGTCCTCTCAGGCCAGGAATCCTCGAACAGTAAAGCCAAGCACCTGTGTCAAGTATGGGAGGCTCTTTAATAGCCACCTCCCCTTACCACCTGACGTGCTACAACCAATGCCGGTGGAGAGGGAACAAAAACAGGTAAGAGACAGAAAAGATTAGCATGAACCGTGTTTGAGAAGGGAAAGTGGTATCATTACCTCCCCCTTAAGGCTCTTTTAACAGGGCGAGGCTTCGTGGGGTTACAAGCATGGAACCTCCACACTAATAAGGGTGCATGGACAAACGCGGCAGGTTCCCATGTTCGCTCTTCAGGAGGGTATCCCTTCCAATACACCAGGTAATACAGTTTCCCGCTCCGCCTACGTGAATCCATAATACGATTCTCATCGTACTATTCTTGGTCATCAACTATTAAAGGAGGGGGTGGTATCAAGGGATGTGTTGAGGGAACAAAGGGTTTAAGAAGGGACGTATGGAACACAGGATGGATACGCTACTCCTCTGGTAGTTCTAGTTTCATGGCCACCGGATTAATAATCTGTTGTATTTCAAATGGACCTACAAAACGTGGTTATGTTATGTTATGTTATGTTACAGCAACTTTTATAGCGCACTAATACCCATAGGTGTCTAGGCGCTTAAGGACCGCGTACTGTAGGGAGAGCTAATTTTTAAAAAGCCATGTCTTAAGATTCTTCCTAAACTCAATCAAAGAAGATATCTTCCTAAGCGCGAGCGGGAGGGAGTTCCACAGCCTAATAGCACCATGTCTGTAACTTCTTTGGTCCTGCTAGTTTCAGGTTTTTTGTGGCCATCCAGACTTTGTCTCCTATGGCATAACAAGGAGCAGGGCACCGATGTTTATCAGCAGCTTTCTTCATATTTGCTTTGGTGACCTGTAACTGGGATTGAGCGGTCTTCCATATTTCTTTTAGATTGGTACACAGGGAATCCACTGCAGGGACTTTAAGAGTGGGTTGCAAAGGCACAGTTCTGTGATGAAAGCCCATTGCACAGAAGAAAGGTGACATTCCTAAGGCAGAGAGGACACTGTTATTATATGCAAACTCCGCTACTGGCAATGCTTTTACCCAACTACTTGTTAGGGTAGCCAACAAACAGCGCAAATACTGTTCCATGGTCTGGTTCACCCGCTCCGTCTATGGAGGTTCATCTGTAAAGCGGAGCCTATCTCATGCCAAAATTTAGAAACAAATTGGGGACCCCTGTCGGACACCAAAAGCGAAGGTATTCCGTGCAGACGGATTATATTTTGTATAAATACAGACACCAGTTCACTAGCATTAGGGACCTTGGGAAACGGCACAAAATGTGCTACTTTGGTAAAGGAGTCCACTATGACAAGTATAGTGGTGAATCCTTCTTCTGGGGGGAGATCCGTGATAAAATCCAAACTCACAGTATGCCATGGATAAGGAGGAACAGGAAAAGGCTGTAACAACCCATCCGGTGTGGTGCGAGGTGCTTTCTGTGTCGCGCATATGGGACAAGAGGAAACATAATGCTGTATATCTTTCGCCATGTTTTCCCACCAAAACCATCTGCTACAGATCGCATTGGTTTTCTGAATGCCCGGGTGGCTCACCAAAACGGAGGAGTGAACCCACTGGAGTACCTGATCCCGGAGTTTGCCCGGTATATACAACTGGTCACCATGATAAAGCGAACCCCCTGTTACATGGCAATTAGGTTGTTCCAACCATGGGAACATATCGATCTCTTTTAACATTTTCCCCAAGTCACTACAGAATTGATCAAAAGAAACATTCCCTAGAATTTTACCAGGGGATATGAATGCTTCCAGGTCGGGATTGTTTCTTTTGTGAGGGAGTGATACACATAAGCGTGATAGAGCGTCAGCTTTTACTTGTTGTGCAGCTGGCCGGTAGGTGATCACGAAGTCAAATTCATTAAAGAAGGACACCCAATGCATCTGTCTGGGGGTCAATGCTCTAGCAGTACGGAAGAATTCCAAATTCTTATAGTCAGAATATATAGTGATGGGATGTCTTGCTCCCCAGAGATAATGTCTCCACTCTTGGAATGCCTTCCTGATAGCCAACAGTTCCCTCTCTGCGACGGTATAATTTTACTCAGCGGGCAATAATTTGTTTGAAAAGAAGGCGATGGGATGCATCTGTCCATTAGTGTCTCTCTGAGATAAAACCCCTCCTACTGCATATTGTGATGCGTCCGCCTCCACAAAGAAAGGGAGAGTAGGATCAGGATGTATCAGGACAGGGGCAGAAGTAAATTCTTTCTTTAAGATGTCAAATGCTTTTTGAGCTTCTGAGGACCAAACAAAAGGCACCCCCTTTTTAACGAGTCTTTTTATGTGTGTTACCACGTCTGAGAAGTGCGTAATAAAACGCCGGTAAAGATTAGCAAAACCTAACAGAAACTGTATGTCCTTGACACACGTGGGGGAAGGCCAAGACAAGATGGCCTCAACCTTCTTTTTGTCCATCCGTATCCCATTTTCAGAAATCACAAACCCCAAGAACTCTACAGTAGAGGCATGGAAAGTGCATTTCTCGAGTTTGGAAAATAAATGATGATCTCATAGCCTTTGCAATACCTGTTTCACATGTTCTTCATTTTCGTTGCAATCTTTCGAGAAAACCAAGATATCGTCTATATAGACTACTAAGAATGGATCCAGAAAATCTCGGAAGATCTCATTAAAGAAGAACTGGAATGCCGCAGGGGCATTGCACAGCCCGAATGGCATTACGCAATATTCGAATAAACTACATTTTGTTCTAAACGCCGTTTTCCACTCATCACCTTCACGTACTCGGATAAGATGGTATGCTCCTCGTAAATCAATCTTGGTGAACACAGTGGCATCTTTGATTTGGTCTAATAATACTGGGATGAGTGGTAACGGGTATTTATTCTTTATGGTGGCCTTGTTAAGAGATCTATAATCTATACAGGCGCGAAGGCCCCCTTCCCGCTTGGATATAAAAAAAAGGGGGGAAGAAATGGGGGAAGAGGAGTGCCGGATAAACCCAAATTTTAACATGTCATCCAGATACTCTTTGAGATAGGCAGTTTCAGGTTCTGATAGGGCATAGATTCGACTACAAGGCAGTACACCCCCGGGTTCTAGGTCTATGCGACAATCAAAGCTGCGGTGAGGAGGCAATGCCATGGCTTTTACTTTACCGAATACGTCAGCGTATTGTTTGTAGACGTCAGGTAGGGAGCCTAGCTCCGGAATACTACAGGACGCACATACCAAAGGAGAAGCCCAATCGATAGCTTCTTGATAACATTGCTGGATGCAATAACTAGAATCTAAGGTCACAGTTCTCCGCACCCAATCTATTTTGGGGTTATGCATTTGTAACCAGGGTACTCCAAGAATCACTCCAAAGGCTGGAGTGTCTATGAGATCAAAGGAGATTGCCTCAGAATGCCCATTGTCACACACCAATGTTAATGGGGCAGTATGTCTCGTAATGAGCCCTGAGGACAATGCCGTCCCGTCTACCGCTCTCACCGGTTCAGGCTCTTTTTTCTGTATACAGGTAATGCCCAGGGAAGAGGCTAACTGATTGTCCCAGAAATTCCCTGTAGCCCCTGAGTCTAATAGGACCGATAAAGTCACCCGATTGCTATTGGTCAGGATTAGTGTCACACTTATGGTGAAATGTCTAGGCACCCTGGCTACCGAGGCGCTCTGGATATTTCGAGCAAACGCCACGGTCTTTCTTGGCCCTAAGGTTTTAGGGCAAATAGGGCATTCCCGTGCAAAAAGACCTCCCTTACCACAATACAGACAGAGGTTGAGATTGCGTCTTTTTTCCTTCTCCTCCCGAGTCAAAAGCCCCCGGACCCCTCCTATTTGCATGGGTTCATCTGAGGTTGTTCTATGGTCTTCTTTCTTGTTACTTTTATATATCAAGACGCGAGGAGTCTCAGGCCTCCCTTTCTCTCCATGGCGTTCACGGAGTCGATGGTCCATCTTGATAACCAAGTCTATGAATTCTGTGCAATCCTCTGGGGGGTCAACTATTTGGGACATAATGTCCGTTAATTCGTTATTCAGCCCACTGTAGAACAAGGATGTCCTTTTATCAAGAGGCCAACGGGTTTCGGCCATTAATCTATTGAAGTCTGTGACATAGGAAATCAGAGGGTTCCTACCCTGCCGTAGATTTAGCAGTTCCGTGTCACTTGCCTGCATAAAGGTATGTTTGTCGAACAGTCTCCTCATCTGTTCCTTGAACGCAGGGAAATTATGTAAAAGAGGGTCATCTGTTTCTACCAAGGGTATGGACCAATTGGCAGCGGTACCCATGAGATAGGATATAACGAACGCTACTTTGGTGATGTCATCCGGAAAGGCAGTGGGTCGACACATGAATTGTAGATAACATTGGTTCATGAAGCTGCGGTATTTGCCACTTTCTCCACTAAACCTTTTGGGATTAGCTAAGGGAACTGGAACGGGAGTAACTACTGTAATGCTAGTGGGTGGAGCCCCGCTCTCTGGTTGTGTCTTGTCGAAATGGAAGGTGGCCGGCTGTAATACGTCACGATGTGTCTTAGGGATAGTTCCGGGTGAAGGACCCCAAGCGGTCTTTGCTTGCCTACTGTGAAGCTCGGTTTTCAAGGAATGATTCTCCTGTCTGAGAGTCTGAACCTCGGTTTGCAGCGCTACTAAAGCTGCCGCTAATTCCTGGACTGAGGGGATGGGAGTAGTGTCTGCAGGGAACAGGGCCTCGCCAGTCCCATCCTGGTCCATCTTCATTCGGGCGGTATGTATTTCGTGGGCTTGGCTTTTTGTTACAGCCCCCACTCACCTGAATACCAGGAACCGCAGGAATGAAGAGAGCCACCCCTCTCACCTCTGGACCAATCCTCCACACAGACTACCACAGTATGGGCGATTGGTCCCAAGGGGAAAGGGAAGAGAAATACACCACCCCTGGTGTGCTGGGAATTGAAGGAAAGGTACTAGGCGTGATGTCAGATCATGGCGTGAATAGGAGGAAGGGATATACAGACAGCGTCTGTAGGGTAGCCACAGAGAAGGGAGGAACAGCTTCAGGTCTGCAAGACAGAAGCAACAGAAGGTCTTTAAAAGTGAAAACAAAAGGGGCGGGGAACACACTCTAGACAACGTTGTTGTCCTAAAAGGGTTGTAGAAGAAAAAGAAAAAGAAAACACACTCACCATGGTTGACACAGCATGGTAGTGCTTTAGCACAATCTCGTTGATTTAAGATGTACTGTTCCAGGGGGTGTAGTCATTCTCCATGGATGCGGCGGAGATGGGACGGATGGTTTTGGGAAAAGGAAAAGAACTCCAGACAAAATAGTGCAATAGGCTCTTGCACAGCGGTGATAACAAAACGAAGGGAAATGGCACTGCTTACACCCTCCACGGGTTCCTAGAAAAACGCTCTACCTCAGGGGATTTGTTAAATAAAGTACGGAACAAAGCGCTGGCAACTCCTGTTGGCGCTCATTCCGGAATATGTGCACAAACAAGAGAAATACCCAAATTGTACTCGAGTTGGAGGCGGTGCTGCCGGCTCCTGCCGTGCGCCTCAAAGGGAAGGGGAAAGGTTAAGTGACCGCGCTCGCGGTCAGAGTCAAGGAAATCACTAGCGGCTCCTGCCGCGTTAGGGATATCACTTGCTGCATATGCCGCATCAGGGAAATGACTCGCGGCTCCTGCCGCGTTAGAGAAACACTTGCGGCTCCTGCCGCGCAAGGAATTGACTTGCGGCTCCTGCCGCGTTAGAAAAAACACTTGCGGCTCCTGCCGCGCAAGGAATTAACTTGCGGCTCCTGCCGCGTTAGAGAAACACTTGCGGCTCCTGCCACGCAAGGAATTGACTTGCGGCTTCTGCTGCATTAGAAAAACACTTGCGGCTCCTGCCGCGCACGGCTATTGACTCGCGGCTCCTGCCGCGCATGGGACTTGACTTGCGGCTCCTGCAGCATTAGAGAGACACTCGCGGCTCCTGCCACGCAAGGGGATTGCTAGTGGCTCCTACCGCGTTCGGGTAGCACGATAGAGAGGAAGAGAGGCACGCTCCTGCGTCCTCTCAAGTTGTGAGTCTGGGAGTTAAAGAGAGGCACGCTCCTGCGTCCTCTCGGGCCGGGAATCCTCGAACAGTAGAGCCAAGCACCTGTGTCAGGTATGGGAGGCTCTTTAATAGCCACCTCCCCTTACCACCTGACGTGCTACAACCAATGCCGGTGGAGAGGGAACCAAAACAGGTAAGAGACAAAAAAGATTAGCATGAACCGTACTTGAGAAGGGAAAGTGGTAACAAGAAGGCTATTGCTGATCACTCTTCTGCATCATAACACCAGCAATGTCAGCTAAGGAGTCATCACTCCAATGAAACCAACAATGGGTGTCTCATACTACCTCTGCCAATCCCTTATTGGGGCTGGGACACCTCTGGACTCCTTCTAGAGTGCCCAATAAGGTATCTATCCCAAACTTGACTGCTTCCACCATACGCTACTGGCTCCCTACAACTCTCTGCTGAAAGCTGTTTTGTGGGTCAGCAGGATCTTCACAGGAGGTATGATGAATAGCTATACTGTTTCTCCTCCAACAGCAGAATCACTATCACCCACACAGTGCTGCAAACATGGCCTGACAACTACATCATACATTTCAAGATACCCACCAACCAAGCCACCCCACCAGAAAAACCCAAAGCACTATGAAGACACTGGGGCAAAATATCTGAAGAAAACTGGGCCAAGACCCTACAGGAACGCCCACCCAACCACGCTGGGAACCTCAATGTTAACACCAAGCTCTTCAATAGATGGCTCACCGGCTGTGCCAACCACACCACTCTCACCTGAAACATGAACCCCAAAAACAACAAACAACCCATTTGGTACATGAATGACCTCAGAGAGTCCAAGCGCCACTGCATACAACTTGAGAGAAAATGGAGGCACAACAGAAAAAGCACTGTAAGATCCACATGCAAAGCCGCCCTCAAGCTCTACCACCAACAACTAAGAGATGCAAAGAAAAAGTCCCCTAACTCTCAGACTTGAAGCCACCCCCAAATAATGGCAAAGAAATATTCACCATCATCAAGGAGGTCTCAAACCCTGCAGCTGCCAACAACATCATTCCATCCCGAGCACTCTGCAACAACCTCTCAAACGTCTTCAAACAGAAGATTGCCAAGATCTACAACAATTTGACCCACAGCATACTGATACGAGCTCCCAGCAGGACACTTCCCTCACCACCAAACAGCAGCTAAGCAACAGGACGCCCCTCTCAAATGATGACACCACCACCCTGATGAATGCTTTGTACTCAGAAGTCAAACTCAGATTCATGCCTCCACTTCATATACAACCTTGGAAGAGCCATCATCTGCTCTGCACTCACCGATATCATCAACACCTCCAAAACCACTGTCACCTTCCTATTCTGCTGGAAAAATGAAGACGTCACTGCCCTATTGAAGAAACCAACAGCGGACCCCAACACTTTCAGTAGCAACAGACCTATCTTTCTCCTGCCTTTCCTAGCTAAAGCCATGGAGAAAGCCATCAATACCCAATTTTCAGACCTCCCAGAACTTCATCAATTCCTAGACAGCTCTCAATCTGCCTTTCGCACCAACCACAGCAGAGAAACAGCCCTCATTGCAGCCACCAATGACATCAGAAGAACCCTTCAATGAGGAGAAATGGACGCAGTCATCCTCCTCAACGTCTCCGCAACTTTCGATATGGTCTCATGCAAATCAGTCATCAGAAAGCTTCAACATTTGGGTATCTGTGGACTGGCCCTCAAATGGATATCATCTTTCATCACAGACTTCCCCCTACACCTCAGAACCCAAGACACTCATCTGTGGAGCCCCTCAAGGATCGTTGCTCAGCACAACATTCTTCAACACTACACGACGCCATTCGCGGACATTGCCAGTGCCCACAGCATCAACATTGTATCCTACACTGATGACACATAGTCTATCTTACTATCTAACCAGCACTGTCAAAGCAAACTTCGCCACCTGCATAAGCAACGTCGCTGCTTGGATGAAAAACTACTGTCTTCAGCTCAACACAGACAAAACCGAAGTCCTAGTCTTCTGCAACTATCACTCCCCCAGGGATGCCCACCCACCACTGTGGTCTATGCCATGGACCTCTAGATCATCCTGGACACGAACCTCTCCATAGGCAGATAGATTAACACCATCACCTCATCATGCTTCCACATCCTGCGAATGCAAAGCAAAACTTTCAAGTGGATCCCACGTAACACCGGACAAGCTGTCACCCAGCCTCTTATCACAAGTGGACTAGACTATGGAAATGCCCTCTACATTGGAATCCCAGCTCGTGTCCTACGTAGGTCTGGGCAGAGCTTGCGGAGTTTCACTCCGTGGAATTCCAAGCAGTTACTGATAAACTCCTCAAGTTTCAAGATTCCACGGAGTTCTGTGAGTGGACGGAGTACAAAACTCTGCTGCTAGACGCCAGATTAAAGCAACAACATATATGATGCAGTCTTCCAGATAGGGCCGGGCAGAAAGTCTGCTCTCCTGCTAGACGCCAGAGCGTAGGGTAGGACACTGGGGTTTGCGTTCCTTCTGTATCCCAGCGTGGAGAGGAGCAGGCATGCCGCAGTGCCATTAAGAAAGCTTCACACCTCGTCTGCTGCTGCCACGTGCACAAACACCTACATGCTGTGCCTGTGCTATGCCGGGCATGCTAGAGAGTTCATCCTCTAATTTAGATTGAAGGAAGTTCCTAAGTGTTCAAGATAGTAGCGCTGGGGCATTGTTTCCTGCTGTGTTAGATGCTCGCTCGCGCCTACACTGTTTTTAATGGTTTTCAAATTGTCTTTTGACCTACCTGCTCGTTGCACTTTAGTTTTCGCCATTTTGGTAGTCTACTCACGTGACCGCGGTGGCCGTCTGTAAGAGCGGGCCCACTCTCATACGGTCAGCGTGCTAGTGGTTACCACGCTCTAGAGGATAAATTGCGATGCTGACGCGACCGTGCAGCATAGATTGAGGGAACTTCCTAACTTTTTCAAGATAGTAGCGCTGCGGCATTGTTTCCTGCTGTATTAGATGCTTGCTCGCGCCTACACTGTTTTTAATTGTTTTAAAATTGTCTTTTGACCTACCTGCTCGTTGCACTTTAGTTTTCGCCATTTTGGTAGTCTATTCATGTGACCGCGGTGCCCGTCTGTAAGAGCGGGCCCACTCTCATACGGTCAGCGTGCTAGTGGTTACCACGCTCTAGAAAATAAATTGCGATGCTGACGCGACCGCGCAGCATAGATTGAGGGAAGTTCCTAAGTGTTCAAGATAGTAGCGCTGCAGCATTGTTTCCTGCTGTGTTAGATGCTTGCTCGCGCCTACACTGTTTTTAATTGTTTTAAAATTGTCTTTTGACCTACCTGCTCGTTGCACTTTAGTTTTCGCCATTTTGGTAGTCTACTCACGTGACCACGGTGCCCGTCTGTAAGAGCGGGCCCAATCTCATACGGTCAGCGTGCTAGTGGTTACCACGCTCTAGAAAATAAATTGCGATGCTGACGCGACCGCGCAGCATAGATTGAGGGAAGTTCCTAAGTGTTCAAGATAGTAGCGCTGCGGCATTGTTTCCTGCTGTGTTAGATGCTCGCTCCCGCCTACACTGTTTTTAATTGTTTTGAAATTGTCTTTTGACTTACCTGCTCGTTGCACTTTAGTTTTCGCCATTTTGGTAGTCTACTCACGTGACCGCGGTGCCCGTCTGTAAGAGCGGGCCCACTCTCATACGGTCAGCGTGCTAGTGGTTACCACGCTCTAGAGGATAAATTGCGATGCTGACGCGACCGCGCAGCATAGATTGAGGGAAGTTCCTAACTGTTCAAGATAGTAGCGCTGCGGCATTGTTTCCTGCTGTGTTAGATGCTTGCTCGCGCCTACACTGTTTTTAATTGTTTTAAAATTGTCTTTTGACCTACCTGCTCGTTGCACTTTAGTTTTCGCCATTTTGGTAGTCTACTCACGTGACCGCGGTGCCCGTCTGTAAGAGTGGGCCCACTCTCATACGGTCAGCGTGCTAGTGGTTACCACACTCTAGAGGATAAATTGCGATGCTGACGCGACCGCGCAGCATAGATTGAGGGAAGTTCCTAAGTGTTCAAGATAGTAGCGCTGCGGCATTGTTTTCTGCTGTGTTAGATGCTCACTCGCGCCTACACTGTTTTTAAGTGTTTTAAAATTGTCTTTTGACCTACCTGCTCGTTGCACTTTAGTTTTCGCCATTTTGGTAGTCTACTCACGTGACTGCGGTGCCCATCTGTAAGAGCGGGCCCACTCTCATACGGTCAGCGTGCTAGTGGTTACCACGCTCTAGAGGATAAATTGCGATGCTGACGCGACCGCCGGCACAGACGGGCTCGCCAAGGTGCGCCAAAGGCGAGCCCGTCTGCGCCCGTCCGTGCCAGGATCGCGCCGAGCGCTAGAACCCCTGTTGGCTTTAATAGAACTACTTACTCAAGGAGTCAACTAGAGGCTTTAAACATTGGTAAGTGCGCCAATCACACTTTGGATATTAATAGTTTGCACAATTCTGTTTTTACCTGTCCCCAGTGCAAATATCGTGTGGCTTCGACTAAGGCCACATGCTGTCCTGATACACACCCTTATCTCCCAGATGCCTCAAATATAGGGAGTAACAATAGGGTAATAGGCGGAGTTTTGCCAGCCCACCGCACTTGGGATAGTAATGTTCCAGCCACTAATGCCAATATGCTCAAGGCTATCCTGCTTAACGTTAGATCTGTCGCCAAACATAAGTTGGAGATTGAATGCCTGCTTCAAACAACTAGCTCTGATTTAATCTTTCTCACAGAAACGTGGGCTACCCCCACCTCTGAACCAGACTGGGTGGCAGCCTTGCCTCCGGACTATTCCCTTGCCTCGGTCCCCAGAGTGGACAAAATAGGTGGAGGAATAGCAATAATTCATAGAACAGAATACAAATTGAAATTTAACTCAATATCCCTTGCCGGTGCTGAAGCCATGTCATTTAACATTAAAATTAATAATAAAGTTAATTTTCCTGGTCTACTTCTCTTTAGACAACCAGGTCCCAAACTTCCATTCTTACAAGATCTTTTTGATTTTATGGAGTCCTGTACAGACACCTCCTCCTTTACTGTACTTGGTGATTTTAATTTTCACCTTGAACTCCTCATTGATTCTATGACCATGTCATTACTAGATAGATTTGAAGCTCTTGGTTTATCTCAGTGAGTGGTTGGCCCTACCCATAATGCATTACACACACTGGATGGAATTTTTACTAATTATCCCGCAATTCAGATCGATAAGATTCTACCACTGACCTGGACCGACCACAGGGCAATCATTTTTAATCTCCTTGTTGAATCTACCCCTGTCCCCCCTGCACAACGTCCACCTACAACTTTTGCACGGTCCTGGCGCAATTTCAATCATGAGACCTTCACTGAGAGGCTAACTAACACTGTTCCCATGTTAATTTCTAATTCTAATTTGGATGCAGATAACTACGACACCTGGATTAGAGAAGCAATAGTCCAACTAGCTCCTTTAAGATCAGTTTCCCAACGCAGACATAAACCTACTGCCCCCTGGTATACTACGGAGCTGAAAAATTTGAAATCAAAATGGAGGCGCACCGAACGTGAATGGAGGGTGCATTATACCACAGAAGGCAAGCTTAGTTATAATAAGTCTCTTACAGAGTACAAAGAAGCTATTTGTAGAGCCAAAACGGAGTTTTATACTGGCAAGATAGAGAAGGCAAATAACTCTACTAGAGAGCTCTTTAAGTCTGTTTCCTCCCTATCTAAGCTCCAACAAGGAGACTCGTTTTACCCCGACTAAAATTTATGTGACCAAATGGCCAGATTCTTCCAGTCAAAAGTGCAAACAATTTACAATAAACTGGAGGGATCGGACCCTGGCCCCCATAATCCATCCGCTCAGGATGGTGAGGAGGGGTCAGTAATTTCTAATCATCTATCTAGTTTCTCCCTAGTCACACAGGACTCAGTAAATGATCTCGTATTGTCTATCAAGTCTGGCTCACCAGACGAACCCTGCCCACCGAATATAATTCATGAGGCCTCTAGACTAACCAGCTCGCTCCTGACCCCCCTTTTAAACACCATCGTAGGATCTGGAGATTTTCCTACAGCATGGAAGAAAGCATGCATTAGGCCCATTTTAAAGAAGCCCTCCATGGACCCTAGGGATGTTAAGAGCTATCGACCTATTTCCTGCCTTCCTTTGGCGGCCAAGGTTTTGGAGAAAGCTATTAACCAGGAACTAAATCATTTTCTCATCTCCAATAATACTCTGAACACTCACAACATGGTTTCCGTGCAGACCACTCTACAGAGTCCGCACTAGTTATGGCCACAGAAGAACTTTGCATGCAAATTGATAGTAGTGGAAGGGCGGTCCTGATCCTACTTGACCTGTCGGCCGCTTTTGACACGGTGAATCATCTAATTCTTACGCAACGGCTGAAGGCAAGTGGGATCTGGGACAAGGCGCTGGCTCTTCTTTCATCATTCCTGACAAACAGAGAACATAAGGTTTGTTGGGACAATCTCAAATCGGACATATTCCATCTCCCCTGTGGAGTCCCACAGGGGTCGGCGCTTTCACCCACCCGTTTCAATATTTATGTGACTCCATTGGCCAAACAAGTTAGAGACTTTGGCTTTTCTCTTGTGTCATATGCCGACGACACTCAAATCATAGTCTCTATATCCTTAGTTAATGAGGTGCCGTCGGCTAGGTTTCATAGTTGTCTTGATTGCATTATACAGTGGATGCACACCAACTATTTGAAACTAAATACACAGAAGACTGAAATCATGGAGTTTCGTAATGGCCCTCCAATCTGGAATACAGCCTGTTGGCCAACGGGGGCAGGAGAGTGTCCGTCACCAGTGGACAAGATGAGAAATCTGGGTGTGGTCTGGGACACACAGCTTAATTTCTCTGCTCAGATTAATCAAGTCACTTCAGCCTGTTATTTTACATTAAAGATCCTACGGAAGATCTTACCATTTCTTCCAATGGAATTGAGGAAAACTGTGGTGGTTGCTCTTGTATTGTCTCGCATTGATTATTGTAATGCCCTCTATTTAGGGGTTGACAAACAGCAGCTTACTAAGCTGCAATCTCTTCAGAATACTGCTACCTGGACATTACTCAACAGTCCTAAATTCAATCACATCTCTGGGGCCATTAGGAGTCTTCATTGGCTCCCTGTTAAGCAGCGTATTGATTTTAAGGCTCTTTGCCTGGTCCACAAAACCCTGTATGGAGGCAGTCCTTTGGCGTACCGCAATTTATTTCAATGGTACTGTCCAGGGCGTCCACTAAGGTCTGCCAATCAGGCCTTGGTTAAAATACCGAAATGGAGGAAGGCCAGATGGGGTGGTAGATGCCTCTCTTACTTGGCTCCCAAACTCTGGAATAAGCTGCCTTTGGATATTAGATCTCAACCAGTTCTCTCTAAATTCCGAGGCCTATTAAAAACCTGGCTCTTCCAGGTCTAGCAGTGGATCTTATATCTGTGGACTTACCCTTCTTTCAGTTTTTTCTCCAGCACCAAGACGCCTCGGCAATCGAGCGCTATATAAAACCCCTACTTACTTACTTACTTAGGACCATACCACCCCGTCTTTCACCGTCTTTCCCCTTCTGCGCGAGCATACCTTAGAAGTGCTGGATGGCATGGTGAGTTTTGAGGGGCTGTAGTCATGGGAAGCTGGTCAGACTCCCTCCCTTCTTCACTACGAACTTCACAGGATAACAAACAGAAGAGGCAGCATAGTGGCCCAATGCCACTGTCTGCTAGAGAATTTGTTTCACATGAAACTGAGTGCACAAGTCAGAGGTCTGGATGAAGCGGCAGGCAGGTTAGGTGTGGAAGAACTCCATTTCAGTGAGGTGTGAGGTTAAAAACAAGCGCAATAACCTAAAAAAAATCTAAAACAAGCCCACAATTATACAATGATGAAAAGGGGCTATAAATGTGACCAACAGTGTTGCTTCCTGAAGGAGATTTGAAACCACACCAGTTCTGCCAACAGCTGACTGAGATGACAGGAATCTAAAGTGGTTTGTTTCTTTGCTGCAGGCAGCCATGCTCCAGAAGCAAAAGTGTGCACCTCTCGATCTGAGCCCTCACTCCAGACACTCCAATCTGTGATGTCCATGGAGCACCCTGGTCTCTAGCGTGCTGCTGACAATCCATTCCTTGCAATGTAGTAGAAGCTGGGGAGTAACTTTATATCTGCAGGGGCAGCTGAGACTGAGCCACGTCAGGCATGCTAGGACTGTGTGGAACTTCCAGGCAAAACAACTAAATAGGAAGGGAACCAGCATATACCATCTTCCTCTCCTGAGTGGGTCTGCCAAGACTGGGGAATGTTCAGGCAGACTGCTTTTCCACACGATTACCTAGGCTGTGTTACACTTTGCAACTAGTGTTATTTCAGGCCAACCAATACTGGCTTTTAGCCATAGGTATGCTGCTTTTTGGACTCTATGTGGTCATTTTCTTAATGTAAACCCTGACATACACGTACCCGGCATGCAGTGTGTTGTGAGATAAAAAGGATGGACTAGCAGACGGTGCCACAGATGACATGGTGCTCTGCTAATAAGTATCTATACTGTATACTGGAGACATTTTCTGCCAGTGACAGCTTCTTTCCATGGCAGTCTCTTTCCTTGCACTCGGGGAGGAATCTCCTCACTTGGGGCAGAAACTCCGCTCTCGAGTTGGAAATCTGCCCCGACCGCGGAGATTCCACTCCGGGTGCCAAGTGGAATATTCGCACTCGGGGGGGGGGGGATTTCACCCCGAGTGCGGAAGCTCCACCAGAGTGTGGATGTAAAGATACTACTTGTTACTTACCTTTGTCAATACTGAAAAGTACTAAAGTTATACTTTTGGTCTAAACTTAGACCAAAAGTCTACGTTTACCTTTGTGAATCAGGCCCTCAGGTTGCATGGTGAGCAAAAGAATGATGGATTGGAGTGCTACTCTGAGCAATTGCCTGTGGTAAAACATATTATAAGCAGCCTCCCATCACCTTTGGTGTGTTTCTTGTACCACCCTAAGTGGCATGGGTATGTCTAGATGTGAGCCAAGACTCACTGTGTCACTGGAACCAAGCTGCACCTTTGTGAATATAGAAAGACGTAATCTTAAGACTTTTGATCTAAGTTTATCCTCGTGAATTGGGCCCACTGTTTGGATCCAGCCATATGAAAATCATCCTTGACCCTGTTTCTCATGGGAAGAGTCTAGCCCAAACTGCCAAGCCAGTTCTTCCCTGAAGCGGAGCAAAAGAAACCCAGGACCGGTTTTGCCCTAGTTATAGGCTCATCAGCCGGGTACAGCTTGGTTCCAGTGACACACTGAGCATGGGTCCCATGTCTGAGCATACCTGTGCCACTTAGGGTGGTACATGAAGCACACAGAATGTGATGGGAGGCTGCTTGCAATAAGTTCAACCACTGGCAATCACTCAGGGTAGCACTCCAACCCATCATTCTTTTGCTCATCATGCCACCTCTGGATGGACCCAGTCATATGCAAATCATTTACAGCTGACTTGCTGCACCTAACTGGGTCTTGTGGTACGTTGTGTTATGGAGCGTTACGCCGAAACTACAACCTTGGTTACGCTGCATGTTGCCTCTCTCAACCTTGCGTCATGGTGCGCTGTGTAGTAAATAGGGAGCATCCATGATGCACAAAAGTCAAGTCACGAAGATCAAAATATTCCCATGCAACGCAGCTCTGTGTGAGTCTTAGTAAATCTAGGTCCAGGTGTTTGTTCTCCCAAGGTATGCAGGGTCAAACTGTGATCTTCCTTAATGGAACAATAGTTGGTAAGGTAATTAGTTTTTGTTTACTGTTTCAGGAATATATGGCCCCAATGTACAAAGACGTTTTGTGGTTTCAAACCCTGTGATTCTTAAAATTACAGGGTTTCTGACCACAAAATGGCTATTTGGTATGTATGAAACTTATGATGTGGTTTGGAAAAACATCTGTAACATACACAATGAGTTTCCCAACTCACAACAAATCACATTTAGGAAGGGGTGTGAAATATGCATTCCTTCCTAACTGCAATTTGGTATTGTATGTAACAGTAGTTGTGGTTGCAAACTATTGATCAGCTACTGACATCTCAAAGGTGGTGGTAACTGATTTGCACATTGGAAGGTGTTACTTGGGATGTCTTCTACTCTGTTAATGGTGTTGGCTGTCTCAGAGGAAACAGGCAGTGACCCACAGGACCACTGCCTGCTCTCCTTGTTGTTTTCCCAAATGTAAACCTTTCCCAGCACTGGCTCCTTTGATGAAAATGGGCTGCTGACAATAATTTCAATTTCTGATGCAATCACATGTATAGTGGTCTGCTGTTCCTTGCAGGCCGCCATTCTTGAGATTGCAGCCAATCACAGGGGTCACAAATAGTGATCTGCCTAATTAATATTTATTAAGCAGATAATTCTGTATCCTCCTATAACTGGACATTTTGTGATGCCTCTTATTAGTACATAGATTCCATCACAAAATTAAAGATGATTTGAACGTTGGTGCACAATTTGCAAACTTTTTGCAATTCTATGCACCATATATTGTGATGGAATCTAATGCTAGGACATGTCGGTCCAAATAAATTTCACAGCAGACTATATCATGATCTGCAACTCATTCTGGCTAAAAAGTACCACTTCAGGTTGTGAAATTACAAATTTTCATACCTATGGATCGTGTCTAACCCCGTTGATAGCAGTACAAATTGCTCTCTAAATGAAAGACCACTGCAAGATACCTACATTCTCTTTGTGTGAAATCTAAAGAGTGTAACCACTGCTGAAACATTTTTCACATCCTCCTTGATTCCCCAATCATAAGTGAGCACTTGGGATAAAAAACATTAAATAAAAACAACTTATTAGAAAAGTAATATTTATTTCAATTCAGAAGTAAAAATAGGTTACTGTATGTTCATAATTTCTTTAAAGAGTGGTATCATCTTTATAAATGCACAGAATAAATTGTTTTTTAACATTTACCCAATCATTCAACCATTTGGCAACAAATATAATAACAATTGTACATTTATTTTCAGTGTCTTTAATTCCAAGACTTGCAGCATTCCTGGATGGATGGAAAAACCTAATCTGAGCATGAATGAAGACTTCCTAGTGGTTGGATTTTCTGATCTTCCACAGTTGCAAATTCCACTATTTTTAGCTTTTTTACTGATTTACCTATTTACTTTTTTGGGGAACTTTTTGATCATGATAACAATTTACTCAAATCCACATTTGCACACACCTATGTATTTCTTCCTGACAGATTTGTCCTTTCTTGATATAAGTTACACCATGGTCATTTTTCCTAAGATGCTGTGCTACTTCTTTATGAAAGGTATACAGGTTTCTCTCACTGAATGCCTGCTTCAGTTGTATTTTTTCATGGGCATAGCCTCCGTAGAGTTCCTGCTCCTCACAGTCATGGCTTATGATAGGTATGTGGCCATCTGCAATCCATTTCATTATATGTCCATCATGAACAATGCTGTATGCATGAGACTGGCTGTTGGAAGCTGGGGAGCTGGTCTTATAAATGCAATTCCACACATTGTACTAATGTCCCGGCTCTCCTTCTGCAAATCCCACACAATTAATCACTTCTTTTGTGATATGACAGCCATTTTGAAGATCTCTTGCACTGACACTGTTATAATTGATACACTTAACTACATCAATGGAGTTGTAATAGCAATTATGTCATTTATTTTAATCATTATATCTTATAGCAAAATAACCTCCTCAATCCTGAAAATGAAGTCTAAGGTCGGTCAACACAAAGCTTTCTCCACATGTGCCTCCCACCTCACTGTGGTTATATTATACTATGGATCTGTAGTTTTTACCTACATGCGACCAACATCAACTTATTCAATGTCAGAGAGTAAGATATCATCTTTGGCGTACGTCGCTATTACCCCTTTGTGCAACCCTATTATATACAGTCTGAAAAACACAGAGTTTAAAAATGCTCTGCTAAAGAGAAAAGCACAGCATCAAGTTTAGAAATAAGAACTCTGCATTTTTCAATGCTAGCAACAACCCACAACCATTTTAAGGCATGGTATCAAAATATTGTTGTCAGAATATCGTCGGACATAAATAATAACACCTTAATATAGTTTACAAAAATATCAACTCATTGGAGTTTATAGAAAATCTACAAAATCTTTAAGTTAGATTATTTTTCTTTAGCCTATAGAGTGACATAGAAAGCCAGTTAACATACATTAAACACCAATCTTCTGCTGAAAGAATATAGAATTACATATACGTCTTTATTCTGTTGATAACATGCTGAGTACAATGACTTCTGTTGTACTTGAACTTTGCTGTTAAGCCTTGTAAATACAATTGAATTGAGCATCTCTAACAATATAATTATTAATAATGACTAATTTGAAATAGGAAAAGCTGCCAGACAGGATTTCTGTGGTACATTACATGTGGCAATAGCAAAGTTTGACACTCTTTGTCTCGAAATACATATGCACAAGTATTTCTATGTGTAAAAAAGTGGAAATGTTATGAAAGTCATATGCAGTAGTTGGTTACGTGTTTGGAATTAAGTCATGACAATTGCATGAACATATACCAAAAGCCCAACTCAAATATGTTTTCTGTCTCTCACCCTGCCTCGTTTTCTTAGAATACTGAGTTATTGTATAATTGGCTAATTAAAGTATTTGTAATTATGTATTAACCGGGGATACCTGTTTGTTGTTGTAATGGTTCCTACAATTTGTTCCCTATTTCATGATTGTGTGGTCACCTTAGAATCCATACCTCTTCTCTGTAAAGGTACGCCTTTGATCTCCTTTTGGTAGCTTGCCCTTTTAAAGTTTTCATTGCAAGATGATTCATTAAGAGCTGATTGTGGAGTGTGTAATCAAGGTCTCATTGTAAGGCAAATCATAAAGAAGAAATTGCGAGGTGAAACAGCAAGATCTCATGGCAGGGTGAGTCATCTAAATCTCATTGTTAGGTGAATCATCTACATCTCAGGGTAAGGTGACCCATCAAGGTAACATTGAAGGGCGTTTACCCCATAATCAAGATCTCAATGCAAGGGAAATTGTCAAGATCTAATTGCTGAGTGAATCTGCAAAATTAATGAGCAAATATCAAGTTAAGATCTTATCAAAAGACAATACAAAACTATTTTTAAGTGTCCTTATTTGTCTTTTTAGATTTTCTGGAAGTCTTAGAGCAAGAATTAAGCTGTGCTTGTATTGAAGTGTCACAATTTGGGAACAGTTTCCTCAAAATCTTACAGAAATGACAGCCCTCAATTCAATCAAGCAGGAAATTGTCACCTTTTATGTTTGATGAGAGCTCCTTGCCTTCATATGTCCTTAACTCATACCTTGAAATTTGTACTTGTAAAGCGCACCTATACCCCCAAAGGGGTGTCCAGGCGCTGTACGCATACCGCTGTGGAACCCTTCCTGGCTTTTCCCTGTGAAATGTCCACTCCTGGGCACCCCCAGGGTGAAGCCAGGCATCCCAGCGCTGTTGGGGCCGTTGTGGAGATTAAGCAAGCTATTGCCCAGAGTTGCAGAGTGGGACCCATGATTAGAATAGGCACCAAGGCGAGAATTATCAGGTCCGAGGAAATTGAGCCCAAGACCCGCCGAGGCGGGAATTGAACCCTGGTCCCGGGCCAGATCTCTGCATCAGGGTCTGCCGCTCTAACCATTGAGCCACACTTCTCCAGACCTTGGATAAAGCTGTCTCACAACAAAAAAAGGCAAAGTGCAAAAGACACAGCTTACCATCAAAACAGGACGCCTAGTGCTGGATTTGGCAGGAACCATCCTCTCATTGGTTTTCAAATACTTTTCCTTTGAGGCAATATTCTCTCTTTTTGCCATCCACAGTTTGCCTGGAAGCAGGAATAATGTTTTAGAATCAGAACAAAAGAAACACTTCTGTGAAAGATATTTAAAAAGACAATCTTTAAAATTTTTATATTTTAAAAGGTGCTTTCAGACGGTTTCTGTTTTTGACGCACCTCAACAGTTCCTCTTTTATCCTGGGCTAAGCTTGCAAATGTTTAAGACTCTACTTGTCCTCGTGACCTCTTTGTTAGTGTAAAATTGTAGCTCCTTCTGTATCTAAGATACACTACCCATGGTCAATTGTTCCTCAGTTCTTCAAAGAGTTAGTTTTCTACTGCTTGCATCAAAACAATTAAGAATGAACGAGTAACTTCTACCATCATACGGGTGCAACAGGCCATTTACTTCTGTGCTCGAACCACCTGGAACAACATTACTGTATCCATCGGTCTCTATGTCAATTCATGAAAAAAATACATGGAGAAATGATTCTAACAAATGTATTTATTCTAACCACTATTAGAAATGGGGGTCTCTAGTTGGCAATGGTTTGCACCTTTGTCCAAGTAGGGACCCTTCCTTCTAGTCAGGATAAGGGGGATATGCTACTGAAATAACCCTGCTCTCCCCCTTGTTAGCTTGGCACAGGCAGTCAGGCTTATCTCAGAGGCCGTGTGTAAAGCATTTGCACATAACCAACAGTAATACAGTGAAAACACTACAAAAGAACACCACACCAGTTTAGAAAAATATCCAATATTTTAAATATTCAAAACAAGGCCAAAATCATAAGACTCTAATATAAAATACTTAAAAGTACGCACTTTGCAAGAATAACCTTAAAAATGCAGTTGCGGCCGATCACGTTGGTGCGAGTCGGTCGTGGCAACCGTTGCGGTTGGATGTGAAGTGAAGCGCTACAGTGTGCAGAGCCCTCAAGATGTGGTGCAGGCAGCGGCTTGATGACGGTTATCCAGTGGCGTCAGTGAGACCAGGGCTGCGGTGCGGTGTGAGGAGATTCTTGAAGCGGTCCTAGCAGGACACAGGACAAGCGACAGAGCTGGTTTGGTGGGAGCTGGCATCGGTCAGCCCATACTGCAGTGTGGGACAAGGTGGTGCATTGTGAGGCTTAAGAGCGGTGCCTCCAAGCCACGATGCAGTCATGGGTGTCAAAGGCAGCAGGCAGCGATGGCATCAGTGAGACCAGGGCAGCGAAGTGAAGCGAGGCGGTGCGGAGTGTGGTGCTTACAGGTCACGGTGCAAGCAGCTGCTTGGTGGCAGCGGTGGCGGTCGTTGTCGTCGGTGAGACCAGGTTTGTGGTGTGAGTTCTCAGGGGTGCCCTTTGCGGTGCCTTCAGGACACGGAGCCAGCAACGTAGTCGGTGATGGAGTTGGTTGCTTTTCCCCTTCTGTGGCAACTGAAACCACGGTTCCAGAGGTGGTTTCCAGAGGTAGGTCAAGTGTTTGCGGTCCCTGAGACTTCAGAACAGGAGGCAAGCTCTACTTCAAGCCCTTGAAGATACTCAGCAACAAGTTGAGAAAGTTCAGTCCAGTCCTTTCACTGCCCAAGGCAGAAGCAGCAACTGCAGGCCAACCCAACAAAGCAACAACACAGCAAAGGGGCTGTACATCTCCTGGCACCTCTTCCAGCTCTTCTTCCTGGCAGGTTCCTTGATTTCAGCGAGTTCTAAAGTTCTGGGGCTTGGGCCCCAATATTTACACTCTGTTTCTCTTTGTTCTCTTAGGCAGAGAGTGTCTGTGCCTAGTCCAAACCAGATTGGTCCTCTCTGTCTCAGCTTCCCGGCAGGAGGTGGAGACAGCATTGTCTAAAGAAGACGAGACCCATTCAGGTGCAAGGAAATCTCCTCCCACTACTCTACATGCAGCCCAAGTCTATTCAGCCCAGCCCTGACTCATCCAGGATAGGCAGTACACACCTCAACCCCCCCAGGGGCTGTCTGAAGAGAATGCACATCCCCAGCCCCTGTCACTCCAAAGCCAGACAGTTAATCCAAAAACCCAGTAGAGGCACACAGGATGGCTAAGTAGGAAAATACCTACTTTCTAAAGTGGTATTTTAAAACACAGAACATAAAAATCATCTTTACTAAAGGATGCATTTTTACATTCTGGGTCCCGGCAAACTAAACTCCATTTCCCTATTTTGTCCCAATGGGAGGTTATGCTTATACAATGTTATAAGTAAGCTCCCATTCTATTATATGGGACAGATAGCCTTTCCATAGTGAGAAACAAAATGCACTGTAATTCACTACCAGGACATGTCACACACACCAGTGCATGTCCTATCTTTAACATATACAGCACCCTGCTCACAGGGGTACCTTAGGCCTACCTTAGAAGTGACTTATATGCAAGAAAAGGGAAGATTAGGGCTTGGCAAGTGGGTGCACTTGCCAAGTCGACATGGCAGTTACAAACTGCGCGCATACACTGCAGTGGCAGGTCTGAGAACCCTTTACAGGGCTGCTTGTGTGGGTGGCACAACCAGTGCTGCAGGCCCACCAGCAGCATTTGATTTAGAGGCCCTGGCACTCTCAGTGCACTTTACTAGGAACCTACTAGTAAATCAGATATGGCAATCATGGAAACACCAATCCATAATACAATTTACAACAGGAACACTTGCACTTTAACACTGAACAGCAGTGAGAAAGTGCACAGAGACACTAAAACAGCAAAAACAGAGTAAAAACCAGGAGGTCAGAAAGCAAAAGGACGGGGAAACACGCCAAAAGATGCCAAGTCTAACAACCACTAATGAGGATTTTCTTTACAGTGGTTTTCACTGGGTTAATGAACCTAACCTGGAGAAAACCACTCTTGAATAAAAAAATGCTTCTTCATGTTTGTTGTTCTCTTTATTTCTTATAAAAGTGGGGTTCCCTCCCTAATCTCCCTGTTTTTTTTTAAGGGAGAGTTCTGTATAAGGCTTCTCTTCCCCTCTCCTCCTCCATGTATTTCTGTTACCTCTTCCATATCTACTGCTAGTACTGCCCCTGTTGTGTATTTCCTACAAATCTATATAGGATCTGTGAGTTTAGACAACATAAACTAAGGGTTTTCTGTCCCGACTGATTCCAGGCACCCCCAAAGGATATGTTAGCCTGTAGACCAGCTAGCTCACAGTGCCACTATAAGCCCCCCAACCTTACTCAGGACTGAATAGTTTTTGCCAACTATCGAACTTGACAACCCTTATTCCTCAGGGATCGTGGAAACAGTACAGTACTTTTCACCCCAGTCACTCGTGCTAACTTCATCTCCGAGAGATACACAGAATAAACGGAGAGGATGTTTACAATAAGTATTTATTGAACCAGCAAAATCTGTGTGCTGCAACAACCATTAGACAGAAACATATAAATACAATTATAAGCACCAACAGAGTGAAAAAAAGGTAGAATTCTACCATGGTGCTAAAACAGTCAATATATGCTGGCATATAGATACATGGCAGTAATCATGAGTACCCCTACGATGCAAACCCTAACTCGACGTACCTAAGTGTACCTAGCATGTATGTAGGTGTATAGCCAAGAATCCCCCTAGGAAAGAGCAAACCTTATTACCTGATGGGAGAGAACGAAGGACCCTATCTTGGCCTCGAGTTGGACACCCCGCAAGGGATATTAGACCACTGTGTGCTGTAGTTTCTGTGTGCAGGGTCTTCAGTGTCTCGTGTCAGTATGGAAGCTTCTCCTCTGGTTTGCCCAGCAGGTACCCTCAGGGGTTCTACCTAGATGTGTAATGGTACTGTGGGCATGTCGGCCAAGGATGACGATAGTGGTGACTTTTGTACAGAGTTATTATGCAGAAGATGGTAATCCTGCTGTTATACTAAGAATCCTCATGCATAATAAATGAGGCTAGTTTTTGAAGAAAACCACACAACATTTATTCGGCACCTAACAAGGTAAAAGGTCAGCGCCAGAGCCGTTATGTAGAGCAAGGTAGGACAAATGTAGGTAAAAGGTCGTACAACTACCCAGGCCTATATTGGGGTACATTCCTGCTTTCCCCCTTTTTTCAAATAGACATGTAATTTTTCCATGAAAATTTACTATTTCATAAAAAAGTATTACGTAATTTTGGCATTTCTCAATAATAGAGTTTCATTAGACTGTCTTTCTTTATTATGGAAATTTTAAAAAATGACGGAATTCTCCCAATTTAGAAAAGATCTGAACACCTCTTTAAAGAACAATACATCATGTAACAATCCCCTTCTGCTCCAAGAATCAATCCTTCTGCCCACTCAGGCCTGATTCACAAACTGCATTTTCAGTATGTTTTGTAGTATGACAATCATGCTATAAAACGAGCTACAAAGTACTATTCTCAAACAGCAATTTTGATGTTACGTGCATTTTTGAGTAAGTTTACTACTTTTCAGCATTCTCAAACTTCACTTTTGTACAAACTTACATATTTGTAGTAACTTAAACTTTTGTAGAAAGTCCCTGCCTCCATTATGTTCTATAGGAAGGTGTTGCTGTTCTAGTGGTTGATCTTTTGAAGTGCTGAAAGTTCTATAAAGGTTTGTTATTACAGAAGTCTAAGGGCCTAATGAAATGTTGATGGCGGCCTGTTTCTTCCACAGGGTGATGGAGTAAATTACTACTTTGCCCCGACGTAGGTGCTGCCCACCAAATTTAGAAATGGTTGCCGGTCCAGTGGCTATTTCTAGCATTGGCAGGAACTGCATCACAGCGGTTTCTGTCAATGCATTGTAAGTTTGATAGATGGCACCGTCAGCATGACAGAGCCAAACAGCAGGTATACAATGCAGTATATTCTTTTTGAAAATTAAAATTAAAATAAAACAATGTGGTCGCAAATGGCCCAATTCTGCGAGTTAGAGACCTTAAAAAAGCTTTGTACATCTGGCCCCTAGTCAGTTAAAAAAATATAATTTTAAACAAAAAAAACACTGAAATTCACCAGTTATAGTCATGGACATCCATTCAACAGAATGCCAGTGGTAGCAGAAGTGAAATCTTATACCATATGACCTTACAGATGTCACAGGAAGTGACACCATATGACTTTTTACCCTGAATATTCTTGGAAATTGTGTCACATGACCTTAATCTTGGTGACATTACAATAATCAACACTGCTGACATTTCAAAATATTTGCCTGATTAATATAACAAAACAAAACAAACAAATGTCTATTTTGGATCTCACCCATATAATGGTGCAGACATGATATGTCGCGGGAACACATACCTGATTTGTAGGCTGACGTCTTCCAGGAGAGATCGGATGGTGGAAATTTCTCTTCCCTGATAACATTTTGAAAACTTTAATAGACTCTAATAGTGCATTTTAATGCACAATTTTCACATACATTTGCTAAAACAACATATGCCTCGAAAAAACATTCTTTTGACCAAATATTACATACAATGTGCCAGTGCCAGAATTTTGCTAATATTGCTGTCCATGTAGTATGGGGGACCCTTATGTCAAATGCCGAGGACCTCAATTTGTTATGGATGACACCGACATATGCCAAGGTTGTCCTCCCATATGCCAAGACTTTCCTCCAATAAATTACCGCCAGCAATTTGCCATGGTGCCACGTATGCCAAGAATTCCATCCAGTATACCTTTGCAGATATTTATATATGGGTTTCCTGTGCCAAAACTTACTTACAGTGTTCCAGAGCTAGCATTTTGTCATGGGTATCCCATATGCAAGTATTGCCTGCACTATGCCTGTGACAGAATTTTGCCAAGGGTGTCTCTATAAGCCAATTAGCATGCCAATTCCAACAGAGGACTTGCAAGAATAACAACACATTCTCACTTATAATTTCCTATATTCCCTTACTAACACTCATTCACCCACACTCAGTCTCACTCACTCAGTAGCATTCACTTGTTCTCTTTTATTTTCACTCAGTCTCTTGAACTCACTCCTACACTGATTTACTTGTTTGTTCAATAGTCTTTATTCAGTCATAACAATGGCTATAAAAACACAGATTATTCATCATATGGATTTCCAGAATCAAAGATTATTGTGAAAACATCACACATCAATTATACTTTAAAAGCAACCATGCAGACTAGGTGTAATTAAGGGAACGCCATGAACCATTGCGTACTCGCTACGTGGGACAGGAGACTTTTCGTGTATTGACTCGGACCCTTATCAGGGGTTTACACTGGATGATGTTTTGTGATTTCAGTGAGCGGACACCGACCCATATCCAGGATGTTGGCCCTAATGAAATGTTATGGGTGAACATTTACGCTGGGATTAAACAGGAGCTGGTATTACTGGTGGAGAGGTGTGGTGCAGCGGCCAGGGCAGCTGACTTCGGAGCACAGGGTTCACGGTTCGATCCCTGGCTCCGGCGGCAGCTCAGCACCATGTGACTCTGGGCAATAGCTCACTTAATTTCCACTATGGCCCCCAGCGCCTTGAGACCCGTAAGGGTGAGTAGCTGCGATATATAAAAACGGACTTACATTTTTTACTGTTTGGAGTAGTACTGTAATCGGGACATTGCTCCAGGTTGTGTGTGAAGTTTTCGGTTGCTAGCTGATGCATCAGAAGGACTGCTTACCTCTCGTACTATGCTGCCTGCAAAGATACCTAACCCTGATGAAGTCAAGATTATTACGAAATACGTATTGGCTAAATTGGAACAAAGTTATTTTGGAATAAAGCAATCACAACGGTCAAGCCCCTAGTACAACATGTGGAGACTGGATTCTCAACTATTGTGTGTGCCATAAGGCTGTAGTAAGATATAATTAAAGACAGAGAAACAAATTGTAGGAGTATTTAAGCATTTTAAAAAGCTCGGTACCTCTTGGTGCGATTTAACGTCCTTGTGCTTTAAAAGTGGTCGTAAGAAACGTCTTCTCAAGCTGCTTTATAAAGCTCAAAAAAAGCATAAAGTGCACTGTTGTTGAGGGCAAAGTAATTGCATGGGCTGCCTGGAAGGGATTCCAACCAGGAGCCTGAGTTAGGGAAAGCCACAAAATAGTGAATTGCATGAAATCTGAGCCTCATGAGGTAAAACCTGTGTTCTGGGTTTTCCACCCAGATTAAATACTGCTCTATTCCAGGTGTTGTGGAAATTGGCAAACAGTTGAGAACTGGCTTGATCTTGCAATTCTAATCTCTTCATTCAGCATGAGAAATGTTTCCTTAACTGTGGCCTTAGTTTGGGGCCCAATACTATCTTAAAATTATAAAAGGTTAATCAGGCCCATATCATTAAAGCTTTTGCTGACATATGCCAGCCAAGGGATACAATATCTATTGTTCAACTTCAGGCAATCGCTCAGAATGTCTCTCGAAAAACCTGCTGGTGGTGCACTCCAAATTTTAACCCAGAGTAAAAGGGGGACAATTTTAACTTTGTCTTCCAAGTAGCCCATAACCAATTCACTGTGAGAGATAAAGCTTGGGGTCCATTTAGGGATGGCGTGTATCCGGCAAAGGAACTTGTTTTTGAAGTCCAGCATTCTAACTGCATTCTAACTGGTGCTTCATGACCCCACACTGCAGCTCCATATGTTCCCACGCCCAGACATTTAGATTTAATTTGATCATTTATAAAGTTTTATACAGCGCAAACATGACCCAAGCGGGTATTAGAGCGCTTCACAGAAGTTCAAAAACAACAGAGAGGTAGACAAGTATGTCAAATAACAATCTGAAAGTGCTGGATAAATGAGTAAAGAAGAGTACCGAAATATCGGAACACCACATAAACACTATACACAAGCATAGGTATGAGGAGGGAGCATCAGAGCATGGCCTCGGGGGGAGTAGATACTTTACAAGCCCATAGTGTATGCATAAGTAGTACTTTCACTTCTGTTTGAAAGAGGACATTGAGGGATTCAGTCTGGTTTCCAGAGGCAAGGTGTTCCAGATTCTCAGGGCAATATCAGAGAAGGCTCGGTTTTAGGTTTTTTCTTTCTTTGAAATGTTTGTGTTTGGGCAGCAAAGTGCTAGAACTCCTCAAAGGTCTGCAACCAACCGAGAATTCCAGTATCTGGACGAGGTACAAAGGAGTGTTAAGGTGAAGGGCTTTGTGGGTCATGTAAGCAATTTCAAGATGAATCCTAGCCTCAAATGGAACCCAGTTTAGAGATACCAAATCTGGAGTGATGTGGTTATTTCTTTTGGATCCTGTGATGAGCCTAGCCGCTGAATTCAAAGAGGCCCTAAGCGGTGCCAACTTGTAGTTTGGAAGGCCACAGAGAGTTGCACTCCCATACTTCAATCTGGATATGACTAGCGCTTGAACAGCAGACTTGAATTCTTAGAAGGAAGGGTTTTATCTTTCTTTGTATGCTAATTTGGAAGTTTGCTCCTTTGATGGCAGCACTGATGTGCTCCTGCATGTTCAGGGCCTTATCAAGTATTATTTCAAGATATTTGGAAGAGTCAATGATGTGTGGAATACAGTTATGTTATGTTATGTTATAGCATTTATACAGCGCACAGCTGCCCCAGCAGTTGAGAGCCATTAGCTGTTTCATGTATTCAACGATATAGCTGGACCATCTTTTTAATTGGCTTGTGCCCCAATTTTTCTTTGCGAATCTAAAATCTGACTTGCACACTACTCCCATTCTCTGTATTCTCTGGTTGGTCATGCCGCCCCATGACAAATTTGCTTCAAACAGGATACCTAGATAATCAAAACATAAAACCTTAGTGATCGGGGTCTCGATAATAATAACGGATTTTGTTTTGGTGTTATTTGGACCGCAAGTTAAAATTAATGATTTCTGGTGATTCACTTTTAAACTATTTAAAGGTTTCTGGAGGCCAATAGATGCTTGTGAAATTAAAACCGCATCATCCACATATAAAAGAACTGGGACTGTCGAGAGGTGATTCTAGGAGTATTGTTACTACATACGCTCAGGGCTTTGTCTAAAGAAGCAATATAGAATAAAAACAGAAAATATGCCATTATACAGCCCTGCCTGACCCCTCTAACTACCTTTAAAGGTTGTGTACAGTCGCCTTGTTGAGTACAACGGACCTTGGTGGTAGTATCCCAGTGTAACCGCCTAACAAGGTTCAATAATGGTGGGTCCACCCCTGCTGCCTCCATCAGAGACCACAACCTTCCCCTGTCCCCCGAATCAAAAGCACAGGAGAGGTCCATAAATGCCACGTGTGATGAACCTCTTCTGGCCTTGATATATTTTCTCATGATAAGGGATAAGTTAAGTGCCTGCTCAATGATCCCCAAGCCTGGACAGAAACCATAGTGAGCCTTTGATAAAAAGGAATTCATTTCTGTTCATACTTCTAGCTTTTCCAAGATAACCCATCCTAATGTTTTTACTGTGGCATCTAACAAAGAAATCTGGCAATTACACGTGGGGCAATTCCTGTCCCCTTTCTTGAATACAGGCTCTAAATTGGATTCCCTCCAGGTGTTAATTGAGGCCCCCTTCACAACTGCTTTAAAGACATTAGTCGCTAATTGGCCCCAGAATTCCAGTTTGGATTTTAGCATGTCAATGGAGACTCCATCAGGGCCTGGTGCTTGCCAGGGTTAGCGCTCTGGATAGCTTTAGTGACTGCTGTTAAATCAATAAATTCACTTAGCCAACCATCATCAAAAATGAGTGAATCAACTTCTGGTTCCGTGTGATATTCATGAATCTGGTAATTTTGGAGAAGTGCCTTACCAACACCTGGTCTAAAATATGGCTTTTGATTCCATTTGGATGGGCCTCCATAAAAAAGGTCAGTTGATAACCTCCCAAAAGAGCCTGCTTTTAGATGGGCCGCTTTATCTAGGTCTTCCCACGCTTTGTCCCTAATTTTCCTTTTCCTAGTTTCTAGTGCTTTTTTATAGCGTTTCTTGGCTGATCTTACTGCATCGATATTGTGCGGGATTGTGTTGGTGGCTTTTTTAAGGGCTTTTAAGGCTGAGGTACAGTCTGAGTAATACCAAGGGTGCTATGTATGGTTTTTAGGTGGCCTGGTATTTGTTAGCAGTCGGTAGCTGTCTCACATATTGCTGTATAGCTTTCACAGATCTTACTAGGGTCACCATCAGAGGAGGGGCATAGTTAAATGTCCTGGCTGGCTTCTGATACTAAGGGCCTGATTAATTATGAGTTTGGCGGTGTGGGAGCGGGGTGGCATGCCACTGCCCTCTCCCATACCAACAAACCTTACTGCGGACCATCTGCCAGATTCCAAGTTGTTATCTGGGTGGGCAGCCCTGCGCCAGCTGGCCCACAGTGCTGCCTTCCAAAGGCTCATAGGAGAGCCTTAGAAAGTCAAAGCCTTGGACTGTAAAGTCCATGCTGTGCTGAAACAGGGTGTGAATGCACACAGTGGGCACAACATGTGCCCCCCAGTAGGCACCCCAGTTCACAGAGGCAAAAGGAGGCCCTGTAGGCCCCCATTGTTTCCTCACCACCACTATTAGAGCCTCTGACCTCCGCGCCACTATCATGGCTCATGGATCCCTGGTGGTTGCGTCAGCCTTGTGAAGGTGGGATCACCACAATCAAATGCAGGGGGTGCGGTGGTTCCCGCCACTCCACAGTGAGTACGGAGTGTGTACTCATATTCAGGCCCTAAGTCTTCAAAGAATTGACATAGGTCAATACGATCCCATTTTATCTGTACTCCCTGGTTGGCGAAATAGTAAACCAGGAGGTCTGGTGATTCACTAGAGCCCAAAAGCAACTTGATATCAAAACTTAGAATGATTGGGTTGTGGTCACTGTATGGTAGGGGGCACACCTTGTAATTGAATAGTTTCCAGGTAAGATCTTTAGAAAGAAGTACAAAATCAATTGTGCTGCACTTACCTCTACCTACAAATGTGGGCACATGGGAGATATATTTTGGCTATTGAAGTCAGATGTAGATGACATATTATTTATAAAGATAATTTTGTTTGGTGCATCCCCATATGCCGGGTGTGTAAAATGAGTTGCATCTTTCCCTTCTCCATCGGCAAACCCACATATACAATTTTTACTGAAGATGCATTGCTCAATATTAAAATCACAAACCCATATGATTGGTTTATAGCATCCCTTGCGACTTGAATTGCTTTCAAATATTTCCCCCACCTCCTCTAAAATGCCCACTGGTTGAACTGAAAAAAATAAAATAAAAATTTATCAAAATAACATTTACTAAGTCGGATGAAAAAATATGCAAAATCAAATAGCAAGGGATAACCTCTAGAACTTTGATGATAAGATTCTCAAATGTTACCAATATGAAAACAGCCAGACCCTCCTTCCCCCTCCCTGCCAGGGAGGGAATTGCCAGAGTACGATAAGATTTAAAACCATCAATGTGCACGAGATCGATAGCCCAGGTCACTTGACAGCATACTATATCGAATACACATATAAGGGATACCCAATCCTCATTGGTCAGCTGCTGTTGAATCCCAGCAATGTTCCATGATATCACTTTCAAACTCTGACCCTGTCTTCTTTTAGGCATGCTAGTAGTTTTGTTTATCATTTGCCGTAAAAATGGTTCATAGGTTATATCTAGGGCCGCACAATTATGTTCTGCCTCTATTGAAGCTGTATCAGGCAGTCAATTGTTTTGCGAGGCTGGAGAGCGCTTTAAAATAATTAGACAGAGCTATTGGTGGGTCAAGGGTGTGACCTGGGTCAGTCCTCAGATTTGGATGGGGCACCCTATTATCAAATATTGATGTTGGAGTTGGAGGGCAGTAAAAGTACACTAGCAGATGTGCGGCTTTGTTTGTAAGGCTTTGACAATCCTAAAAAGACCCTTCAGCTAGGGGTGTAACCCCTTCTAAAATAATTGTGTATTGCGTACTTTCTGGTGAAAGATGTAGATTCATAGATCGGCATTTGGAAACTGTGTGTACCGCCTTCCAAGGGGTTGTCTGCACAGGCATAAACTGATGGGTATCCCCTAACATGTTGACTTGCATAGGTGGTGCTTGAGTTCTGGGGCCTGCAGGATGAGGGCTCAGAGTATTCTGGGAAGCATCTCTATTGCTCTGGCTAGTGGCTTGGGATTTAGAACAGGCCGATACTTGATCTGCTCTGGACAGAACTATGACTCCTTGTAATGCAACTGCTTGGGCCTGAATTTTGTCTGCTAGGCATTTCACCTGACCCATCATTTCCTCCTGGAAGGTTGATAAAAAAATTCCACTGCAGCGATAGTCGATTGACAACATTTTGTAGACATAATATTTGAGTTACTTTTACACGCGGCCGGCTGACAGGTAATTAAGGATTTGTCCAAAAACTGGCCTGACTTTTTCCCTTCACCGCTCTTCCTTTTTAAAGGAGGTAGGACTTTCAGTGGGGTAGAGTTTATTAAATCTGTGGTAATCTTATTCAAAATATTTGAGAAATGCAAGGATTATTTGATTTCTGCTTGTTTTGTTTGTTAGGAGACTTGCTAAGAGATATGCACAGTTAGCCTGTCGACTCAACGATAGTGACATCTTTTTGCGTATTTGAGGAAACTGGGAGAATATTATTTAAACAGCCTCAATCTGATTCCCAACCAAATTATTTCTGTAGACAAAGCCCCTGTAGCCAACGTATGATTTGTGGTAATGGAGGGGGTTGTACCCAAAGTCTTCCCCCTTCCCGGGGATATTCAGTGGGAGACCAGTCAATCAGTAGACCTCATCAAAATTCAGCAGGAAAGAAATACAACAGCAGCAGCACAACAGCAACAACCGCAACTAACCACTTACCTCTTCTCCCTGGTCTTGTTGTAGCCACCGCCTCCACCCACACTAGACGAAGGGCCATTGCAAAATGGCAATAGTGGTGATAGTAGCCTCGGGATGTAATACTCAAAATCGGCAGCCTCAAATTTTGCAAGATTCAGCCTACTTGTGCATAGTTTAGGATCTAAGCCTTGAAGTCCTGCCCCTGCAGCTCAAAGAAAACTGCATAGCCAGATGGGCCAAGGAGAGACTGGAGAGTCTTCAAACCCTGGGTCAAAGAGAGCCTAGATTGTGGCACTGCAGCCAGCCATACCCCCCTCACAGCATGCTACTGCCCGCAACCACTACCGCCTCCACCCATCGGTCTGACCGCTCTGCCGTAAACCTGAGCCCACCTGCCTCCGCGAGTGGGCCAGGTGCACAGACAGGGCAGGGAGCAGCAACAGCGACACATACAGTGGCACTGCAACAATACCGGTTGCTGGTACTGCGGGAGCGATGATCGGTGTTTGGGCCGGCACATCAATGGCACATCTGAGCAAAGACCTTTATGACCCCTAAGGGCCCAAGGCCCCTCTTGCCCAGTCCTTTTTTAGGGGGTCTAGTGCAGCAGCAAACACAAATTTCCTCCCGGAGTTCTGAAGGCTCCTCTCTCCACTGTAGCGTGTAGTGTGTGTGTGGGCAGGAATGAGCACAGCGTCCGGGGAACAGGCACAATACTTAGTTGCCATACCTGATTCACTAATTTGCACTCTTTCACTAACTCTTATTCTGACTCACATACACTTACTCACTCATTTACACACACATACACAATCCCTGATACAAACATACATGCTCACACATACATAGGCTGTCTCATAAAAACTCACTCTCATCCACAGTCAACCAAACAACATACATTCAAAGCCATTCTATTTTTCTTACAGATGCCAGTGAAGGTCCCATTTGATATCCTGATGCTCCACCTTTTAGTACACTAATAGTAAATAATGGACTATTATTCACCATTAGTGTAATAGAAATTAGCAGAAAATGAGATGGGATCCTGACTCTGATAATGCAAGACCTGTGTCCTGTGCACTAATTTTGCCACCTCAAGGCATCAGAAGGGGCAAGGGGCTGCCGCCGTGACCCCTGGCAACCCGTGAATTACATCCATGGTTATAGTTCATTGATATAACAATACCTTGTGCACTCCCCAAGTACTGCTTATGGCATCACATGTTTCTAGCAATTAAACCCTTAGCAAACATATTCATCCATAAGTAGTTCACAAATCTCTCATGAATGCATTCAAATATATATGTGGCCCACAAAAGTATTGAATATAAAATATATTTTATTGTTATATATCCTTTTTTATTTGTTATCATTTATTTATCCAAAATTTCAAAAATTCATTCAACAATTCTCTGTCAATTCCTTTGTTCAAGAATCAAGCTGCTCTTTGGAGAGCTAAGCCAGAAGCTTCTCTGTTCAATAACATTCTAAAGGCCTCAGAAACATCAGCTCCTTCTATGCCTTGAAGCAAACCTCCTCAAGACACCTGAGAAGCTGAGACTAACAAATCATCCTGCAAGCAGTCTGGTGTCCTAAACGTTTGCTGGTCTTGGTGAACCACAAAATGTTGGAAACTTATGTTGGATAGTGGATTATTAGTAGTGATAAGAAGTGACTTACCACTAGTAAGAAGGCCAATAACACAATTAAAGGTTGAGTTAGGGTCTCAATAAATTATTCCCTTGCTCAACTGTTGGTAGCTGTGAACGAGCAGGCAGGTTTAACTTCAGAGACAAGATGTAAAGCATTTCAAAACAACCATACAATAAATAAGTAAGATACAACACACAATAACAATCTAACACCAATTTATAAAAATAGATTATATTTTTAGGAACACATAGACACCAACATGATAAAAATACAATGTAGGAAACCAGAGATATGAAATTTTAAAGATTAAATTTAAAACTAGTGCTTAGAAACAGATAACGCTCAAAGGGTCGTGCTGAACCAGGACAAAGTCAAGAGTTCTTTACACTGACTTCCAGGAGTGTTTCTTGATACAGGAAAGTGGTTCACAGCACCATTCAAGGGTTCAGGTGCTTTGGTATGCCTCTTGGGTTCTGTGGCTACACCTCCCACAATGCACCTGGTGAGCTTATGAAGCTTTTTACAAAAGTTGTTTAAAACATCACCACACCTCTGGAATGTCTTCCAGAAGGTCTCCTTGTGGGTTCAAAGTGTCTGAAACACAAATCCAAGGGTTTAGAATATATGGGATGGTCCTTGGGATGTTCCCAAAAAAGCACCTGGCCAAATCCTTAATAGTCCACGGGATGCACTCCAGAATGGGGACTTCTTGGTGAAGATGATACATGTGGCTCTGTTAACCTGTAGCTAGCAGGGGGTCCACTCCTTAATCCATCTTGAAGCAAGGGAAAGTCCTTGGGGCTGTAGTCCCAGAATGAGCAGCAGGTAGAGTCCTTCGGAGTGCAGATCTTTGGGGTTCGGATCAGGGTTCCAGCAGGGCAGTCCTTCTTTTCCTTGGAGTTTCAGGCAGTAGATCTGAGGAGCTAGGCAGCTCTCCCATATTTGGTCACTGGTTTTGGGCATCAAGCAGGGGGACACTCCTGATGAATGGGATGTAGGGTGCCACCCTCAGGTATGACCATTTCCTTCAAACTGTGCTGTGGCATGTTCTTGTCCCAGAAAGCATTATTCTCACAAAATCCAAAATGGGGAATGTCTCTCCTTGGTTAGATCAGGACAAGCTAACCCACTGGCGTGGCTAAGTTTCACTAACACACCCCTTCTAACCCCCTGACTAATCTAATTACTAAGGCTCCTGTGTAGCTGGGAGTGCAGGATGTGGGGGTCAGCCTGTGCTTATCCCAAACTGTCATTCTCCCTTTGAAGACCAGTTTTGCTCCCCCACCCTCTACCTGCCTTTTGGTTTCTGCAGCTAAATTTCTCCACCCTCAGGAAATCCATTGTCTACTCTGACAGGACACCTCACACCTACTTAAGACAGCTTGGCTCAGCCTGGCAGAGGCTAGCCAATCAGGAGACAGCAGCTTCAGTGGAAGGCTGCAGTTTGTCTTATAGAAAAGAAAGTTTAATAACTTTTCTTTTGTGATAATTATTATAAATCCAGCAGTGGAGAGTTGTTGGAATTATTATAACAATCATTTTAATCCTTGAATGATATTTTGAGCTCCTTCCTAGCAATATTTATACTTATTTAAAATATTCCAATGTTATACTATTGCGATAATTATCTACAATGGTGAAAAATGAATTTGGGAGATTTTCCCTCACCAGGGCTTATAACATATCTTTTAAAATGTCCCTGCTTATAGTTATATGGCACCCTACCCCCTGGGGCGCCTAGTTGAGACCATAGGGGTGACTTATATGTAAACATAAGGTAGATTACTACTTTAGAAGTACCTTTAATTCCAAAGTTGAATTTGCATATAATTACAAATTAAATGCAGCCTGCAAGGCAGAGCTGGCTTTTAAAAAGACAGCAGGTCACATAGCAGTGCACACTTAAGTGCAATAAATCTACTGGGCCTCTACACCGCCAAGCTTTAATATAAACTAGGGACTTATAGGTAGTTTGAATCCCCTTGCCTTATTATATACCAGGGACTTACAGGGGTCTGTCTTTGACAATTATCATCATACCTGACCATGTATTTTTAATCAGAGCACAGGCCCTGGGTCTGGTTAGCAGAGCCCAGGGCACAATCAGAGTTAGAAAACCAGTACCTAGTAGTCAAAATGGGGGCAAAAAGTAGGGGGATACTACAAACAGCTTAGGAAACTAACAGACTTCAATGACAGTCATCAAATATTCTTCAGAAAAAGGCTGGGTGTTACTTGATCATATTCCTCAATGTACACTAAAAATGTCTGTCCATCTCTGTGCTGCATTTCAGATACCTATTAGAATGAAGGGAAAACAGACTCAACTAAACAGCTAACTTTTAATGATTGATATCTGTCCTCTCTGCCCTCTACAGCTTAGGGAGTCTGGCTCTATGGGAGACCAATACCTGATGTTTAATGTCTTCTGCTCTACAATAAAAGAGTGCTAGAAAAGGTGTGTCTCGGCTGATTCTGTCTTATTCACTGGCTATTTCACTTCCATGTGGGCCGCGGCAATGTACTGTGGTTGCACTGTGGACATATGTTTCTCTTTTCTTCTGAAGAAGTTTGTGCTTTTCATCACTGAATTGAGATACAGCTTAGCCTAACTTCTGTGTCTGATGTTCTCTTTTCTTTTGGAAGTGGTGGATTTTTGCCATGTATTGAGATTCTGATGGCTACTTGGCTTTTGTTAATGTTATCACAAAGGTAAGTAGCCCCTGATCAGAAAAAAAGACATTCCTAAAAAATGTGATGATTCAATGGTTTCTTATAAGGAAGAGAGAGATAGATCTAGAAGATAGACATCATTGTTAGTGCACATTTCCCTGCCTCCCTAAAATCACATCTTTGACTTCATCGGTCAATATGACACTCTTATCGTTCCCTGTTTTAAACTATTAGTTTTAAAACTGTAAATTATTCAACTGATGCTTTGATATTGATACATATCATTTATTATGCAATCATTATGAACATAATCACTTGCATGGGCAGAGAAATAATTTCTTTTCTGTAGCTGACTGCCATGCAACCTCTGCAGGGGTTGTGTATCATTACAGAAGAAAATATTACGGCAGTATAGTTCGTACATTCCCAATGAACTGTCACCATTCACAAACCAGTGATGTGCAATGTGCACAATTAATGATTTTTTCTTAATGGCAATGCAATTCCGATGCCACATGCGTACTAATACAAATTATCAATTGCCTAATGAACATAAATTAGGAAAGTCACAATTTTGTGTGCAAATGCAGGGGTGGAGGTCTGTAAGGGTCAGTAGACCTCGGTTCTTACATCTGCTTTGCCGAACTGGGACAATTTATCAAGCAACTGATGCTTTGATATTGATATATGAAATTGTTATGCAATGATTATGAATATATAATCACCTCTTTGGGCATAGAGATAATTTGGACAAGTAGTGTACATAAAAAAATAAACATTTCTTGTTTAGGAAGGAATTGGGTAAAGCAGGCAGTCCCCTGGACCGCTATCTGCTTTGTTTAGGCAGCTGATACAATTCTCAAAGGGTAATCTATCTCATGGAGATAGTTTCAACTTTTCAAATTACTTATCATTTGATTTCAGTGTTCAATAACTGATCATTGTTTTACAGTGGAAGGAGGTAAATTTGACCACATGCACACACACACACTCACACCAATGCTTTCACAAAGGGCATTCACAAAACTCACTCACAAAAAATTCATACATTTATACATACACGCACAAACACCTGCACCAAACATTCAAAAACATAAAACTTACCTGCCTTGCAACTCCTGCGGAGGAAATTCCGGAGGTCCCAGGAGGGCCAGGACTGCTGCCTTCTCTTATTGGCAGACCTTAGGTCAGCCAATGAGGGGAGGGGAGGCAGCAGTCCTTCACCCGTCACAGAGTGGGATGGGGTCAGTGAGACTGCAGACCCCACTCTGTGACAAGGTGTCACTGATTGACACTCAGCCCTGGGCCCTTCACAGCTTAAAACTGAAGTGCACAGGTCCAGCACAATTGGTGATGCTCCACCTTGTCACAAGCTGGTGGCATCAAGGCACATTTGCCAGGCTGAGGTGTTCACGCCCACAGGGCTGAGAAATTTTCAGCTTGGCAAAGTTCAGCTCATGCAGTCAGGGACCTGCACATTTAGCACGTCTAGCTCCTGTCTGCCTAACAGACACTCTTCTTCTTCAGAAAAAGGTGAGGGAGCATGGCCTCTTCACCCATATGCATGGGCCGCAGCTGTTACTTTGTAACCCCCCCTTTTATGACCCCTCATATTTGCATCAAATAAAGGGTTGAAAGTTGCTATTATGAGACTCCTAAACAGGTTTTGTAAATGAAAAAAGCTAACTCTGAATCATAGGGTTTGAGACCACAAAATTGCATTTTATTTTTGGCCCACATTCTTTAATGTGAATTACAGTTACTCTCTGTTAATAGTATGGCGTTTATTGCAATGCTTCGCGCAGGCTACAGAGAGGCATATGTCAATCGCTCTGGGCCTGCTGTGTGCAGGGAAATAGTAGCAAGGCTGCATTGTTGAAAGTCCAAGTAATTTCTCAATTTATGAGTGTTGGTGTGGCCATGAAAAACACAGGTCAACTAGGATGTGTGTTGAGTAGTAAAAGAGAAAGTAATGATTGAGTATTAATATCACACAATTTAAGTGAGGAGTGGACACTGAGGAACAAGATACAAATGAGGAGAGGGCAATCAGGTGTATGCCAGAAGATTCCTAGCAAAGATAATGCCTGACACAAATATTGTGGCCTAAATATTGTTTGGAAAATATCAAGCTATTAGGTACATACTTTCTATTATTAACTCCAATAGGACAATATTTAGAACACAATATATCAAAGTATTGATTTCAGGTTCATTCATAAAGGGCATTTCTAAAAGTACCCGCCTCTAAGCACTGCCTGTAAGCGCTCTGCCTTGCACACTAACACTGGACACCTGGCTGAAGTTTGCAAATACATCCAGCTCTTTAACTTATACGGACTGGGGCCCTATCATGAACAATGTGTACAAATTGTTGTGCACACCTCTGGTTTGCACACGTGCAACTGCATTTCTGTGATGTCTGCTTCTAAATTTAAACCCTCTCTTGAGATTAGTATAGAGACTCATATTCCATTAACCAATGGTTAGTGTGCCATAATCAAAGATTTTTCTAGGTAGAAAAACAGCAACACATCTCGTAATGCTCTTTTCACAATGTGCTCAGTTTGAAACAACTTCATAAAATGAGAACTAATTAATGAAAAATGCAAATTATGCATCTGTGCTAAACAGTCCAGAGGTCCTTCCCAACATTGTGCTGTCTACTGCGGATACATTAACTCTGAAAATAAACGAGTTTGTATGTGGGTTGCAGATAGCACAACTGGAAAAAACAGAGCAATCAATTGTTTTAAATGACTGTATGCACTGAGACAGCACAATTTCAGCAAAGATTCGCACATTGACCTCTTCTGCACCTATACCTGGGTGGAGATTGATGGTGAGTAAGCACTTCAATTACAGAGATGTGAGTGAACTTGCACAGCTACCAGAGGTGCTCAAGCTAGTTTTTGCCGAAGCTCTAATTCCCATGAAGCAGCCCCACTTCCCAACATTCAGTACTCGATATAGATGTGTTACTTATCCCACCCGACAAATAAAGCCACCCTGAAGGTCAGCATGTACTGGAGTTGTGGATAATCCAGAAAAACATCCAGAATTTGGACCATGTTGTGATATTATCCAGAGTTACTATCCTTCCCCCAGCAACCGCCCCCCCCCCCAGCAGTTTTGGTTTGACGTTCTGATGTATTGAAAAGTCGGACCCTTTCGTATTTGCCATGCCTGTGAGAACAGTGGTTTCCACCTCTGCCACCATATAAAAATGCCACTTATTTTACTGTGCCTTAGAGAACTAAGGGGCATATTATCAAGAACACGCGATAAATATTTCAAATCGCGCTTAGCGCGTTTTTCATTATCGCCCTCTATTGCTGAATTACATCGCCCTGTTAGCGGCGTATTAGCAACGCTTTGCTAACAGGCGAAGTAAAATCCAGCGATAGACTGCGATAATGATCATTAGCGTGTGAAATCCTGCGATGATTTCACAGCGCTAATGAAATGCTTGTTAATAGGGGAGTGTGTACCTAACCACACAATCCACCTCCCATAGGCAATACTGCTAAGTCAGGTTTTTATCAGGCGTTAGAATCATGCGATAATGGGGGCTTAGCGCGCGTTTTGTTATCGCTTCGCTGTTCAGAGGCAGCGTTGTTGATACAGCGATGTCGTGTTTGCGACTTTTCACATGTTGTTTTCCGTAGGAACGCCTATTTTGCATCTCATTGGCGATGTATATCGCTAACATGAGAGGCGTTACAAAAACGGCAGCTAACATGCGCTAATGCAAGTTAGCGCCGCCTTGTTAATAGGGCGATAAAAATATCGCCGCTTTAGCGGCAAAAAGTGCCGCTAAAGTGGCAATACTGCCCTTGATAATATGCCCCCAAATACTAAGAGCAGCATTAAAGCAAAGCCCCCTCGACCTCAAAATTCTCTGCCAAAAAAGTGTACCAAGAGTTGACTTTTTATTGTGTTTTTATTGAAACTATTAGCAACAATTTTTCGGTACCCACTCTAATAGTTCATTTACGATTACTAATAGTTATACGAGTATATTTCTTGGTTTCAGTTATTGTAGAAAAGTGGGGTAATATGTAGTGAGACTTGTTAGCCTTCACTGTGTAATACCTTCACGTTTCCCCAAATAGGTCCTTTGGATTCACATTAATTTATCCCTAGCTCAGTCCTGGTAGTGTGGCAGAAAGCAGTCAGGCTTTACTAGGGGGACATGTGTTAAGCATTTCAGAATAACATCATCAACAATAAGTAATTGGCACAGCTCGAAAGAAATCAACACCAATTTATAAAAAAAGAGCAGATTTTTATGTAACTTTGGATACCAAAACAAAGACAATCGGATAAGAATAACCAGAGTTATGAATTATAAAAAGAAAAAAATCAGTGCATTTAACTCTTGCAAAATGATAACGTTGAAGTCAATGTCTAAAACACGCATGTGACACTCTGCCACATACAGGTCGAGTCCAGTGGAAAACACAGGGGTGTAAAGGTGATGCGGGTCCTGGATTAGGCTCTGACAGCCAGTCAGTCATTTTGAAGTTTACCTGGCTTGTACGGCCTGGGTTGTCCCTGGTGCTGAACGCTGGAGCCGAAGGTGCTTGCTTGCTGCTTGGACGGTGCGAGCAAGGAAAGAGATGCAAAAACTCAACAACAGGACCACTGAAGTGGCTGGATGATAATGCGGTGGTATTCCCTTGATGTGCACAATCGAACAAAGGTAGTGGTAGCCCGGCTGGCCACCAACAAGCCTTGGCAGCAGCAAACACAATTTATAGTTACTTCTACCTCTTGGAGTCTGGGGGAATACAGTAGCTGCCTGAAACTTGCTGTAGGTCAGGGCTATGTTTCCTCAAAGCACTAGACCATTTACTTACTTTTGGATGATCCCTCTGTTCCGTGAATGTACTTTGCCTGTGCGCTGCAGGGGAGTTGTACCTCTAGTACAAGGGAGTTCTGGAGTTGGCCTTTGGCTTGCAGAGGGGTTTCCCTTTCTTTTGGAACCAGTCTCTTGTCCGGGACAAGTCGCAGTTCTACAGTTTCCAAAGGTGCAGGTTATCATGCCTTTGATTTGCGTGGGTCCAGAAGTCTCAGACTCGGTTCTCTTCTTTGTCCTTGGTTGCAATTCAAGCAGATTTGAGGTTCTGGTGCCAAGGGCTGGTTCGGCTTTATGGCCGTGAGACTGGTGCAGCTGCACCAAGCGCTGACTTTGGTTTAAAATCATGTGAAGGTCCTTGTGAGTCCATTAGTTTTCAGGCAATAACAAACATCTTGAGATAACTCTAGTAATTAATATCCCAACTGGTGAGAGATTGGAATTTTGTTGAGTGTTAGGTTTGACTCATCCTAAAGTAGCACAGATGGTTAATGTGCCGGCTGCAAAGAATGTGTACCAGGCAAATCACAGAAATCAGTGAAATATGAGTAGGTCTATAAAAAAATGAAATGTGTGTTAGAGAGAGGCTATGGAGAGATGAAGTGCCTGTTGGAAAGTGGTCATGATAGAATTAGTGGAGAAGGAGGTCATGGAGCAATGCCAAAAAACTGTTGCACTGGGCTCCATCAGAGCTAAAGCTGGCCCTGACCAGGGGTTCTACTTAATACTAGATTTAGGGGCATGAGGGGTGTGGTTGCTTGTAGCCAATGGGCTACTAGAATCAGTGGCTAATCCACGCATGAACTGACCATTTCCAGGGGTGTGTGCCAACTTTTCTAACTAGAACACTCTATTCAGCCACTTTTAGAAATAGCAAAACCTTTTCTAGGAGTTTGGCTATCCTTCTGGGGGTGTACGTTTCCTAACTACCTAATTATCCCGCATGCCTGGATGCAAATGTGCCTTGGGGCAGGGGGTTAGCTGTTTCCTCCTTTGGGAGCCAGGTTGGTTGCATATCAGAGGCGGAGGAATCTTTGAAGCTCAACGCCTTCATGTGCCACCACACTAGCCATTCTGTCAGGGAGGGAGGTGACACCTCCTTCCTAGGCAGGCCTTTGGTTCTGACTCCTGGGAGTGTTCACATCTCCTGGCAGGGGTCAGATTTCTTTCTTGGTGGCAGCAGCTGCATGCTGTCAGACTGGGCACAGGAAAGGCTGCGACACTCAGGTGGACCACATCTAAGGTAGCCATCTTGGTGCATGTCACATTAAATCTGACTTTGGGATAAAGTCGGATTTGCGCAGAAACGTTATTTGACTACAAACATGACACTTTTGAGTGGGACCATGATGGGGATGGCAAACTTGGGGTGCCCGGGTGCCAGCCCATGTTATCCAATGGGCACCTGAACACTTATAGTAGCCATTAATAGAGGATTCTATAGGGACATATAAGCTTGCACTTAGATGTCCACACCTTTAATATAATGCACCCTGCCTACTGGGGGTATTTAGACAGAATATCGAAAATACAAATATCATGGGACAAGTTATTGTGAAAATACTCCTACAGCTCTGAACTGACGCAGGACACTACGCATTGAGGGTGGAGCTCAAGCTGGTGCCGGAGCCAGAGAATTGCTGCAGCTGCCGCTGTCGTGTCTCGCTTGTCCTGTCCTGCCGTGTTCGATTAAACCATTTCCGACCGGTGGCCGGCAGCGGTGCAAAGCTGGGCGATGGTTCATGACTGACCATTCGAGGCACCTAATCGCCGCAGACTTTCTCCTGGCAGCTGGCTGGTGTGGGACTCGGTCCCCCAGCATACTGTGTAGCACGGGAGGCAGAGTCAGCCCTCCCAATGCTGATTAAGGCAGCATCGCATTCCACTTCTGAGTTCTGGATTGCTTGACCTCAGGTCTGCCTGAGGCCGAATTCTCCATATTTGGTCCCTCCATGGGGGTGCAGTAAGTCAACAGCCTTAGTTGGCACCCTAAGCGAGTGTGGCCGCTGACAGTCAGTGGCTGCGGAGGCATGCCACAGGCGGCCTGCAGGGGTGGCCCGGTTAGTTCTGGGTGCAGCTTGCTGGCTTGCCTGGACGGCCCCACTCGCTTTTAGTTTTTCATTGGTAATATGTTGGTGCCAGAACATTTGAGAATCTGATGCAGCATAGTAACAAGGCCGGAGTTTTTGGAGTACTGGAGTTTGGAGCCTGGTCACCTGTCAGTTACCCCAGCTCCCTTAACCCCCTCAGTACCTTAGTCCTGGGCCATTTATTGTGCTTTCTATAGGTCTGGGGAAGGGGTCAGAAACAAAAGCACTCCAGTGGAATACAGCTGTGGTGAGGTGTGTTTGCTTGTTGCTTTTTTTAGACATTTCTTTACATCATGAGGCCGGCTGCCAAGGGGATCGCTGCAGCTTCTGCTACAAGCACAGCCACAAAAAAGGTGGAAGACCGGGAAGAAAATCCTAATCTGTTCCCAAAAGGCCACATCACATGGTAATGAGTTGAATCTTGAAGAATCGTCAGTCCATATCGTGGCAACATTAAGTTTGGACCATACAACAAGGGCTCCTGACCAAGCATCTTAATCTAAATCTGTTACCGACTTTTGGCCTCAGTTTTCCCAGGGCAGTATTATGGAGTATTCTAAACAAGCAGATAAAGATTCATGTGAGGATAACAAACATATGCTCTCCAATAGCCCAGGCTGTATGCGATGGTGCACTATCCCAGGGTGATGAAATAAGTGATAGCTTGCAACAGTCTGTTGATTTTACTACTTTGTGTTTAAAAGCAACTGCTGTAAAAAATGCCATTTGAAAGGGGCCATTCTCATGTAATAGTGGCTAAAGCCCAAGTCCATCATGAGCCTGTCTCCGAAGTTTGTCAATCTAATAAGTCAGCAGCTCAAATTACGCTGCCATCACAAATGATCCATCCCCTACAGGCTGAAGATAAAGATAACGCTTGGGTTGTATCCAACTGCCACAGGAATCTAAGTGAATGTGATGTTTCTGTCATCTGTTTGGGCCAAAATCATAGCTTTTCTAGATCTCCTATAGCTATGTCTAAGAATGAGGGAATCTGCAAGAGTCTAGGTGAGTCCATAATCCAGTCGCCAACCGGAAAGAATGGTATAAATCCATTTAGTCCCGGGAATATGTGACTGTGAACTAGTTCCTTATTCACATCCAAATTTAATTCCTCAAAAACTTAAACTAAGAAGGTTTGATCAAGGGCTAAAGAAGCAGCTCCAGTAGATAACTTTTTGAACTCAGCAGATTCGTTCTTGGATAAATATGATGTGTCCCCCAAACATCAAAGTTCAGATAACAATGCAGTGTGGTAAAATCTGTTGAATACAATGTATGCAATAACAACAGAGTTAAATTTTAATTCCAATAATCTTGATAATCTTGATAATGTTTCAACAAGTTCAGCGAGATGTTCCCACTGATACAACCGGGGTACTAGCAGGTGAAGTTGGGGATCCGAAAAGTATTTTGGGCTCCGCAACTGCAATAGATAAAACCTCTATTTTGCAAGGAAACACTAACCTAGAAAGAAGCCAAGTCACTAATTTTATAGCCTTAGTTGATAGCTTTAGTAGTGATCCTTCGCTAACAAAAAGGGCCAGGAAAAGGTTACGTAAGGCTCGGAATAAACCCAAGAAAACTTTGGTCTCAGCTGTCTCAGTGGCTAAACCCAGGGACTGTTATCCTATCTTTAAACTTGACAGTCAGAAACCACAAAGGCAGTATTGTTCTTATAAGAGTGCAGAAACTTCCTTTGATTCTACCCAGTCAAAGTATACAAATCTTGAACTGAAAAGAGAGGTACAACATTTTTTAAGGGGTAGTAAAAAAGAGTTTGAGACTGCTACCGATATGGTGACTTCAAATATTGTGGGTTCTAACAATGGGGCAGTCTCTAAGCAAAATGGCACTATGACTCTGAAAAGGAGTGAGAGTAACCAGAATCATGGAAATACTAATAGAGAAAAAACCTGTTATTTACATTCAAAGACAGAATCAATAATAAATAACAAGGCTACGCTCTTGCCTCAAGATCATGCAACACAGATCATGCAGGGGACCAGTCGAGCAGATGGGAGAAGTCCTCATGTCAGCCAGAGATCATCACTTTCTACACACACCAAATTAACAATTTAGCCAATGATAGCAATCTAGGCCCAACAATATCTTTAAGGGCTATGTCGGAAAATAAATCTTCTAACAACGTGAAACTAATTTTTCACCCTTTATGTGAATCAGGGGCATTCATGATAGCCTGAATCGGAGCTCAATCTTAAAACTTATATCAACCATCGCTGATGTATCATTTATTAAAACAACTGACCTCCTTTCGGTTCAGTTTAAACAAATACACTTTAATTAATCTTGTGAGTCCACTATAACAACCTGGATCTCTAATGAAATACTAATTAAAATCTTAGTTTCAAGTTCTAATGTTATGGAATGGGGTATTGAGGTTAAGAATTGCGCTCCTTTAAAATATCCTACTATTCTGGATGCAAGATATAAGGTTGAAAGTAAAAAGTCAACCCCATTACTCAGAGGTGCGTACGGTCCGTTGAACAAATAACCTTGCAATACAGGTCTGTTAATTACTAATACACTAAAAGGTGTCCGTACCTGTGAATTGTTATCCAAAAACAAAATGGTATCTGAGGATTGGACATGGCTTTCAGAAACCCTTGCAAATGTGCCTCTAGGAGACGAGAATTTAATTTTACCTGCTGTAAGTGGTAAAGATTCACAACTGAGAATTTGTTTTGGAATGTGCATGGGCTGGCCTATTTGTTGGCTGATCCAGATATTATGCCATTTTTAAATATATTTGACATTTTAGTGTTCCAAGAAACATGGAGAGAAGAAGTAACTCCATTGCTTGGGTTCAATTAATTTTTTCTCCCTGCTGTACGTACTAACAAATCAGGCCGGGCAAAGTGCAGACTTTCATGTTTTATTGCGACTAAACTAAATCTGACAGATGAAGTAGTCGATCTACAGTTATAATGGTTACAATGCGTTTTATTACAGTACACCTGTCAGAAGATGATAATTTTCAATGTTTATTTAAGTGAGAGGAAAAATAAGATGACTGTTAGAACTAGGGGTATCTAGTTGGCAGAGGTAGGTACCTTTGTCCAAATAGGGACCCTTACTTCTAGTCAGGGTAAGGGGGATACACTACTAAAATAACCCCTGATCACCCCCTTGGTAGCATGGCACGAGCAGGCAGGCTTATCTCAGAGGCAGTGTGTAAAGCATTTGTGAACACATACAGTAACCCAGTGACAACACTACAGATGGACACCACACAGGTTGTAGTATAAAAATAAGTATTTTTATATAGACTTAACACAAGACCCAAAATGACAAAAATCCACAATACAATACGAAAATTATGACTGTCAATGGTAGAAAATAGCTTAGTTCAATAAAGGTGATCAATGCGACACTTTACTCTCAATGTACCTTTGGATGCGTAACTCAAAACAAACAAAAGGGTCGCAGGGAAGGTGATGCTTCGATTCCTTACATGCAGAAAGGAGGATGCGTCGGTTTCTTACTGCGGCCCGGTTCCGATGCGATGATGATCCGGTGCGATGCGAGAAAATGACGTCTTGCTTACGGTGCGACAACGTAGACGGGATGCGTGCACGCCCGTCGGCCGTGCGGCGACTCGGCGATCTTCTGAGCCGCGACAGGCCCTGTGACACGCTTCTCCGGTGATGCGCCGGCGTCCTCTGTGGTGGCGGCACGCTTCTCCGGTGATGCGAGGCGCTTCGGTGATGCGATGGCGACAGCGACAGTGGCGGCAAGCTTACTCCGCGATGCGACGACAACTGCTGTGGTGGCACGCTTCTCCGGTGATGCGGGATGCTTCGGTGATGCGACAGCGGCAGCGGCGGCACGCTTACTCTGCGATGCGACGACAGCTGCTGCGGCGGCGACACGCTTCCTCTTCATTGCGTCGCGCTTCCAGCTCCCGGCGACACGCAGTCTCTCAAAAGGCCCAACAGCAGTAGGCACTTCAATTCCCAGCAAGGGAATTCAGGAGGGGAGCTGGGGGTGAAGTCTTGTATCCCTGAGACTTCAGGCAGGAGGCAAGCTCAATGTTCAAGCCCTTGGAGATCTTCTTCAAGATGATGAAAGCACACTCAGTCCTTTTCTCCTTTTCTTTGGCAATAAAGTAACCACTGCAGGCCAACTCCAACAACACGCAGCATAGGGGTAGTCTCCTCCTTCAGCTTCCTGGTTCTCTCCTCAGCAAAGGTTCGTCTTGATTCCCAAAAGTGATCTAAAGTCTTGAGGTCTGGGTCCCCCTTTTTATACCCATAAGTCCTTTGTCCTCTGAAGGCAGAGGGTCCTGTACCTAGTCCAAACCAGTTCTGGGTGCATTCTGCCAGTGCACAACTTCTTCCTTTGTCAGTGTGGGCCAGGGTCATCAGACACACCACAGGAGGTGGAGCCAGCATTGTGGAAGGCAGGCACAGCCCTATTCAGGCCCAGGTGCTACTCCTCCCACCACTCCTCATGCAGAAAGTCTATTCAGCCTAGTGCTGACTCACCCTGTCTCCTGGAGTCCCCCAGCCCCTGTCACTCACAAACCCAGACATACAATACACAAGCTAGCAGAGGCAGGCTGGATGGTTTAGGCAAAAAAATAACTACTTTCTAAAAGTGGTATTTTCAAACTCAGAATGTTAAAACCAACTTCACTAAAAGATGTATTTTATCATTCTGAGTTCAGGCATACTAAATTCGTTTTTCTACCATGTTCCCTGGGTCAGTTAGGATTAAAAGATGTTATAATCAAACTGCCCATTCTGGCCTATGGGGACAGGTAGCCTTGCAATAGTGAAAAACGAAATTGGCTGTAATTCACTATCAGGACATGCCACACACATCAGGGCATGTCCTACCTCTTACATACAATGCACCCTGCCCGCAGGCCTACTTTAGGGGTGACTAACATGCAGAAAAGGGAAGGTTTGGGGAATGGGAAGTGGGTGCACTTACCAAGTCAACATGGCAGTACTAGACTGCACACAGGCTCTGCAATGGCAGGCCTGAGACACGCTTTCCAAGCTGCTCCGGTGGGTAGCACAACCAGTGCTGCAAGCCCACCAGCAGCATTTGATTTACAGGCACTGGGCACATGCGGTGCAGGATACTAGGGGCTGACAGTAAGTCAAATAAGCCAATCATGGAGTCACTAATCCACACATCAATTTATCATAGGGAGCACTTGCACTTTGGCACTGATTAGCAGTGGCAAAGTGCCCAAAGCATCTAAACCAGCAAAAACATGTCAACAACAGAGGAGGCATAGTGAAAAAAATGGAAGGGAGATCCACACCAATGGTACCAGGTCTAACATGTGTCCCCTCCAGCTGAAATGTGGGGAGAACTACCCTACCTCCTGGGAGTTCTCATCACTAAGGTGGAAAAATCTGGACAGACCATCAGCATTGGCGTGTTATGTACCAGGGCGGTGTTCCACCATAAAGTCCATCCCCTGTAGGGAAATGGACCACCTCAACAGCTTTGGATTCTCACCCCTCATCTGTATCAACCATCTGAGGGGCCTGTGGTCTGTCTGAACCCGGAAGTGAGTCCCAAACAGGTATGGTCTCAACATCTTCAGCGCCCAGACCACAGCAAATGCCTCATGCTCAATAGCACTCCACCTCTGTTCCCGGGGAAGTAACCTCCTACTGATGAAGGCTACAGGTTGGTCTAGGCCCTCCTCATTTAACTGTGCCAGAAAAGCCCCTACACCATGCTCTGAAGCGTCTGTTTGAACAACAAATTCTTTTAAGAAGTTGAGCGCCTGAAGCACGGGGCCGTGCACATGGCAGTCTTCAAGGTGTCAAAAGCTCTCTGACAGGTGTCAGTCCAAATCACTCTCTTGGGCTGCTTCCTGGAAGTCAGCTCTGTCAAGGGTGCAACGATGCTGCCATACCCCTTGACAAATCTCCTGTAATACCCGGTGAGTCCTAGAAAGGCTCTCACCTCTGTCTGGGTCTTGGGGGGTTCCTAAGCCAGAATGGTATCAATCTTGGGCTGTAGGGGCGCCACCTGGCCGCTCCCAACCTGGTGTCCCAAGTACACCACGGAACCCTGCCCGATCTGGCACTTACTCACCTTGATCGTGAGGCCTGCCCTCCGCAGCACCATCAACACTTCCCAGAGGTGGCGCAGATGTTCTTCCCAACTGGCGCTGAACACTGCGATGTCATCCAGGTAGGCAGCACGGAAATCTTCCAGTCCAACCAACACCTGGTTGACCAACCTCTGAAAGGTGGCAGGAGCATTCTTCATCCCAAAGGGCATAACCCGGAATTGGTAGTGCCCATCTGGTGTGGAGAATGCTGACCTCTCTTTGGCCCCATCAGTCAAGGCGATCTGCCAGTACCCAGACGTTAAGTCAAACGTGCTGAGGTACCGGGCAGCCCCTAACTGATCAATGAGCTCATCAGCTCTGGGGATGGGGTGCGCATCAGTCTTGGTGACTGAATTGAGTCCTCGGTAGGCCACACAGAACCAGAGTTCGGGCGTGGCACCAGGCGCGGCAGCCTTTGGGACCAAGACCATTGGGCTGGCCCAAGGGCTGTGAGAGGTCTCAATCACCCCCAATGCAAACATCTTGGAGACCTCCTCCTTGATGCAAGCTCTCACCCTGTCAGTCACTCTGTAAGCCTTGTGCTTGGCAGGAGGACTGTCCCCAGTGTCCACATCATGGACGCACCAATCAGTGACACTAGGAGTCAGGGAAAACAGGTCAGGAAACTGTCCCAACAGTTGGCGACAGTCTTCCTGCTGCTCAGGTGTCAGGGAGTTACAGAGGTTCACACCCTCCACTGACCCATCTTGCTCTGTTGCAGACAGGAGGACAGGAAGAGGTTCTGTCTCCTCTTCCATTCCATCATCTGTTGCTAGGAGCATGCCCACTTCGGACCTCTCAAAATGGGGCTTTAGGCGGTTGACATGTAGGACCCGCAAAGGGTTCCTGGGAGATCGCAAGTCCACCAGGTAGGTGACCTCACTCTTGCGCTCCACCACCTCAAACGGTCCGGTCCACTTATCCTGGAGCGCGCAAGGCTCCACGGGGGCCATGACCCACACTTTCTGCCCAGGCTGAAACTCGATCAGAGTGGCATTCTGATCATACCACCGTTTCATCTCCTCCTGGCTGGCTTCCAGATTCGCCTCAGCGAGTTGCCTGAATCGCCTAGTCTGGTTTCTAAAGGCCAGCATGTAGCTAAATACATCCTGGGGAGGTTTACTGGGAGCTTTCTCCCAGCCTTCTTTCACCAGACTCAGAGGTCTTCTTACCGGGTGACCATAGAGCAGTTCAAAGGGACTAAACCCTAAGGACTTCTGTGGCACCTCACGGTAAGCAAACAAAAGGCATGGCAAGAGGACGTCCCACTTACGCCTCATGGGTTCTTCCAGACCCATATACATGCCCTTCAGGGTCTGATGAATCTCTCAACTAGCCCATTACCTTGGGGGTGGTAAGGAGTGGTGAACTTGTACGTTACACCGTACTCCTGCCACAGGGACTTCATATACTTGGAAATGAAGTTTGTACCATGGTCAGACACCACCTCCTTGGGGAACCCCATGCGGGAGAAAATCCCCATCAGTGCACGTCCCACCACGGGGGCCGTCACTGTCCGAAGAGGGATGGCTTCCTGGTACCGGGTGGCATGGTCCACCAAGACCAGGATGAACCTGTTGCCCATGGCTGTCTTGGGGTCCAGTGGCCCCACAATGTCAATAACCACCCTTTCAAAGGGGGTGCTGACCACAGGGAAAGGCTGGCGGGGAGCCTTGTGCTTCCTCCCACTTTTTCCACTTGCCTGGCAAGTCTGACATGTCCTGCAATGAGTGTCTGAACTCTTGCACATCTGGGGTCAATAAAAGTGGGTGACAAGCCTTTCAAAGGTCTTGCCCTGCCCCAGATGTCCTGCTAAAGGCACATCATGAGCCAAACCCAGTAGGAAGGCTCTGAAGCGCTTGGGTACCACCAGCACATGGGCTGACCCAGGCTCAGCAACCTTAGGCTCGCTATACAGGAGACCATTCTCCCAGTAGATCCAATGTGATCCAGACTGATCACCTGCTGCCTAGTTTGTGGCCTGTTGCTGCAAACCCACAAGAGAAGGGCACTTGTTCTGCTCCTCGCAGAACTCCTCCCTGGAGGGTCCTCCTTCTTGCTGCCAATGGGTCAGCTCAGGCAGGCCCCCCAGTTCGGCCACTTGCTCCCCTGTAGGTTCCAGAGCATCCCCCTCAGGTTCTGCTTCCTCCTGGACCGTGGGAACTATGGGGTCCGGTTTCCCGCACCCCCTGCCTCTTCTCTTCAAGGCAGGCACCTGGGCCACCCTCTCAGGCTCCAGGTCCTCTTGAACACCTCTACTGGCTGCCATAGACCGAGTGGTCGCGCACACCCACTCAGGCAGACCCAACATCTCTAGATGAGACCTTCTCTCCACCTTTGCCCAAGGTGAACTTTTTAAATCGTTGCCCAACAGTCACTCTACAGGCATGGCTGGCCTCACAGCTACTTGAAAGGTACCTGAGACCCCCCCCCACTCGAAGGGAACCTGAGCCACTCTGCAGTGGCTCTCTGAGTTGTCCGCAGCAACTACTGGGCAGAATGCATTGGGGATCACCTGCTCTTCAGACACCATCCGACAACTGACAGCTGTCACATTGGCTCCGGTGTCTCTCAGAGCCTCCACCCTTTGGCCATTGATGGTCACCCACTGCCTGTATTTTTTAGTGTTATCAGGCAGTTGGGTCCTGGGGACCATCTCACTGTCTCCTAAAGAGACCAAGGACATCGCTACGGGACCCCACCCACCTTGGGCACCCATCTCCTCCCCCAGGGCTACACAAGCCACCTGCCGGGGTGGTGCACCAGTGGGTGCTGTCTTCCCATACAAGGGACATTTAGAATCATAGGAGCAGTGGCCCACTTGACCACACTTAAAGCAGTTCCTGTGCCCCCTGTGAACAGGCTTATCTGTCGGGGCCCCTGGCTTCTTCTCAGGGGGAGGCTGGGAACCTTTCCCTTGGTTCCCTTGGGGATTACTTTGGGGCCCTTTCTGGAACTCCCTCTGTTTACCCTTGTCCCCCCCACTCCTCTGCTGGGGACCCTGCCCACCTTTGGCGGAGTCTCCCACGTGCCCCTTGTGGACCCGGCTGCTCACCCAGCGGTCCGCCTCCTCAGCAAGCTTCCTAGGGTTAGTCAGCCTACTATCAATAAGGTGCTGGCGTAGCTCTGGAAAACAATTTCCTGACAAGTGCTCCCATGCAATCAAATCAAAGAGCACGTCAAAATCATTCACTTTGCTACCCTTCACTCAACCATCCAATGCTCTGCAAAAAAAGTCACATATTCCACCCAAGTACTGGACTCCAACTTTTTGCAATTTCTGAACCTCTGCCTATACAGTTCAGGAGTCAACCCATACCTAGACATCAATGCTTCCTTCATATGGCTATAAGAATTGTGGACTTCAGAGGGCAAGTCTAACAAGGTATCCCTCCCCTCACTAAGGAACCATCCCCACAACCCCGCTCCCCAATCCTTCTCAGGGACCCAGTGGGAGGACATACCTACCTCATAGGCCTTGAACCACTGACCAATATCATCATTCTTATAAACTCTTTCACCACATCTTTAGGTATATACACCCTGGCTTCAACAGGCATGGACGGTGTGCTGCCACCAGAGGGAGTAATCTCTAAGCTCCTAGCTTTCAACTCCAACTCCCTCAAACTTATCTCATGCTCCATTTGCATCCTCTTTTCCTCTAGGGCCAATTTCTTAATTTCCAATTCCAACTGCCCACCCATCTTAAGCTTGGTCAGTTCCATTTCATGCATCCTACTTCTCTCCCTGTCCTCCAGCTCTCCTGGGGACAGGCCCTTGGAAGAAACACTGCTACCTGCTGGGGAAGGTGCTTTCCTCCCCCCTGGACCCAGTGGCCAATCTAGCTGCCCTCCTGCATTCTCAGCCCCTCCTCATGCTCTTCCACATGCTCAGGGGTACTTCTTGCTTCCACCCAGGCCCTCAGCGCCTTTTGGTACTCATCCTTCTTGGTGAGACCTGTAGTAGCAACTTTCAATTTCCTGCAGAAGTACTTTAGCAGTTTCACATTGTAACTTTCCAGCTTTTCTTCTTCAAAATCTAAATCCACAGATGCAATGGATGCTGTTTTGCTCATGGTGACTAAACTTGGCAGTTCTTGGCAAAAAATAGAAATCCCAGGAAAAACAATCTACCAGAAATGTATGTGGTTGCATTTGGTCTGCACTCACTAGTAGTGTACACCAATCACTGTATATGAGTCACAAATGCAAGTCCAGAATCCTCACCGCTGAACACCAATGTTAGAACTGGGGGTCTCTAGTTGGCAGAGGTAGGTACCTTTGTCCAAATAGGGACCCTTACTTCTAGTCAGGGTAAGGGGGATACACTACTAAAATAACCCCTGCTCACCCCCTTGGTAACTTGGCACGAGCAGGCAGGCTTATCTCAAAGGCAGTGTGTAAAGCATTTGTGAACACATACAGTAACCCAGTGACAACACTACAGATGGACACCACACAGGTTGTAGTATAAAAATAAGTATTTTTATATAGACTTAACACTAGACCCAAAACGACAAAAATTCACAATACAATACGAAAATTATGACTGTCAATGGTAGAAAATAGCTTAGTTCAATAAAGGTGATCAATGCGACACTTTACTCTCAATGTACCTTTGGATGCGTAACGCAAAACAAACAAAAGGGTCACAGGGAAGGTGATGCTTCGATTCCTTACACGCAGAAAGGAGGATGCGTCGGTTTCTTACTGCGGCCCGGTTCCGATGCGATGATGATCCGGTGCGATGCGAGAAAATGGCGTTTTGCTTACGGTGCGACAACGTAGACGGGATGTGTGCACGCCTGACGGCCGTGCGGCGACTCGGCGATCTTCTGAGCCATGACAGGCCCTGCGACACGCTTTTCCCGTGATGCGCCGGCGTCCTCTGTGGCGGCGGCACGCTTCTCCGGTGATGCGAGGTGCTTCAGTGATAAGATGGTGACAGCGGTAGCGGCGGCAAGCTTACTCCACGATGCGACAACAACTGCTGCGGTGGCACGCTTCTCCGGTGATGCGGGGCGCATCGGTGATGCGGCAGCGGCGGCACGCTTACTCTGCGATGCGACGACAGCTGCTGCGGCGGAGACACGCTTCCTCTTCGCAGTCTCTCAGAAGGCCCAACAGCAGTAGGCACTTCAATTCCCAGGAAGGGAATTCAGGAGGGGAGCTGGGGGTGAAGTCTTGTATCCCTGAGACTTCAGGCAGGGGGCAAGCTCAATGTTCAAGCCCTTGGAGATCTTCTTCAAGATGATGAAAGCACACTCAGTCCTTTTCTCCTTTTCTTTGGCAATAAAGTAACCACTGCAGGCCACCCCCAACAACACGCAGCATAGGGGTAGTCTCCTCCTTCAGCTTCCTGGTTCTTCTCCTCAGCAAAGGTTTGTCTTGATTCCCAGAAGTGATCTAAAGTCTTGGGGTCTGGGTCCCCCTTTTTATACCCATAAGTCCTTTGTCCTCTGAAGGCAGAGGGTCCTGTACCTAGTCCAAACCAGTTCTGGGTGCATTCTGCCAGTGCACAACTTCTTCCTTTGTCAGTGTGGGCCAGGGTCATCAGACACACCACAGGAGGTGGAGCCAGCATTGTGGAAGGCAGGCACAGCCCTATTCAGGCCCAGGTGCTACTCCTCCCACCACTCCTCATGCAGAGAGGTCTATTCAGCCTAGTGCTGACTCACCCTGTCTCCTGGAGGCCCCCAGCCCCTGTCACTCACAAACCCAGACATACAATACACAAGCTAGCAGAGGCAGGCTGGATGGTTTAGGCAAGAAAATACCTACTTTCTAAAAGTGGTATTGTCAAACACAGAATGTTAAAACCAACTTCACTAAAAGATGTATTTTATCGTTCTGAGTTCAGGCATACTAAATTCGTTTTTATACCATGTTCCCTGGGTCAGTTAGGATTATAAGATGTTATAATCAAACTGCCCATTCTGGCCTATGGGGACAGGTAGCCTTGCAATAGAGAAAAACGAAATTGGCTGTAATTCACTATCAGGACATGCCACACACATCAGGGCATGTCCTACCTCTTACATACAATGCACCCTGCCCGCAGGCCTACTTTAGGGGTGACTAACATGCAGAAAAGGGAAGGTTTGGGGACTGGTAAGTGGGTGCACTTACCAAGTCAACATGGCAGTACTAGACTGCACACAGGCTCTGCAATGGCAGGCCTGAGACACGCTTTCCAAGCTGCTCCGGTGGGTGGCACAACCAGTGCTGCAAGCCCACCAGCAGCATTTGATTTAGAGGCCCTGGGCACACACGGTGCACAATACTAGGGGCTGACAGTAAGTCAAATAAGCCAATCACGGAGTCACTAATCCATACATAAATTTATCATAGAGAGCACTTGCACTTTGGCACTGATTAGCAGTGGCAAAGTGCCCAAAGCATCTAAACCAGCAAAAACATGTCAACAACAGAGGAGGCATAGCGAAAAAAATGGAAGGGAGACCCACGCCAATGGTACCAGGTCTAACAGTGACCCAGCTGTATATCCTAAGGGATATTATAAGCTCATTAGCTATTCGGTATCCAGATGCAGGTTTGATTATTTCTGGTGACTTCAACCTACATCTGGTTACTTTTAATTACATAAATGGAAAGAGCAATGGTATCGCAAATGAGTGTTGTGTTAATATGAACCAGCTTGGACTAATCCTGTTAATAGAAAAATCTTTGAGCAAATTAAGGTTAGTTCCACCTTTAAACAGTCTGGGCATGATCAATTATTGATTACACATTCATTTCAGAAAACTTGATCTCTAAAATTGTTGAATATAAGGTGATACCTCGACTCAAAAGTGATCACAACCCTCAGGTAGACATACTACAACTGCCAATAGGTTGTAATCCAAGATCTAAAGAGCCTCTAAATATGGTCTACTCTTCATACAATTTGAAAAGACTGGTATGGCATTCGCACAAACAAGTAGAAATAATAAAGTTTGCCAAAGAAATAAAAAAAGGATATAGACCAGTGACAGGTGGGGGCAGGTTCATTGTTAGATAAAGGAATTATATTACCTCGTTGTTGGTGAGAAAATTTCCAGCACGAAATCGAAGAAAAACTAATTTATTGTGAAACTTCTCTAATAAATGGGTTACATTCCAGATACTTAAACTAAAACGCTCACTCAATAAAGTTGCATGGAAAGTTTTCTCACACAGATATCAGCAATCTTATTATGCTTTTAAGAATAAAATGACGGTTTAAAAAGATCTTATAAAGTCAAGTTATCAATAAGGGCAATGGCATATATTACCACATGCCTCTAGACAAAATAACGTAAAAGCATTTTGGGAGATAATCAATGAATTTGAAAGTGGAGTCGACAGGGCATACAGTATCAATAATATGGAAGACGAATGGGTAAAGTTTATTACCAATTTGTATGGAGTGTGCAATTTAGATGAGAATAATTATAATTGTGATTGAATCAGCAAGTCAAATATAGAGATAGTGAGTGGTTTAATTCTGGGTAATGATCTGGATCAAACAAACAATATTGTGAAAACTAGTGAGTTGTATATAGAGCAAGTGTGCAGTCCTTCTTTAAAAAATGATTTGGATTCTATAAGCACTAATGAAATAGCCATTCGCCTACGTTGTCTTCAATCAAATGGGGCTCCTGGTCCAAATAGGCTTCCCAATGCCTTATTTCGAGCCAACATTGAAATGTGAGCAGATGTGTTGACTCCAGTATATAATGAGGTATTGGCATTAAATATTGTCCCTGTGTCCTGGCAAGGTACTATATTGCAGCCCATCTATAAAAGTGGCCCAGTTGACAACCCTGCCAACTTCCGCCTAATTGCCCTAACTGATGTCGCCGCAAAGGTTTTTGCCTCTAGTCTACTGATTGATTTGGAAGACTGGGCAGCACAACAAAATATTATTCCAAACAATCAAATAGGTTTTTATAAGGGCTAATGTACTATTACGAACCTACTGGCCCTTACTTGATTAGCGGAACGGCAGTTTTAAAAAAAGAAAATCGATAGATTTCTTTTATGGATTTAAAAACAGCTTTTGATTCAGTTCCTAGATCTTCATCATGGAAAAAACAGGTAGGTTGGGCCATTCCACGAAAATTGTTAAATGCTATTATACTCCTCTATATCAACACTTTGGTCCAGGTCAAGGTAGGTGCTGGTGGTATTTTATAAAAAAAAATCAAAACCTATTATGTTCTTAAGCATGGTTGCATTCTTGCTCCTTGCCTTTTTAAACTATTTTTGTCAGATCTACTTCAGCACCTAGAGCCCGTTAATGCCCATCCTCCATAAATAGGTGAGGAGCATCTAAGTTATTTACAATATGCAGATAACACTATCCTGCTGAGTCAAACCCCGATAGGCCTACAAAGATTGATTAATGCATTTGATGATTACATGCTAATGAATGGCCTGGAATTGAATGTCAAAAAAAATAAAATAATGAATATCGGCCAGGCTAAATCAAAGACCGATTCATGGAGGGCCAGAGGAGGACCAAATGAAGTGGTAAAGACATATAAATATTTGGGTACTTTATTTGACAATAGAGTCTAGTTTAAAAGTCATTTTAAATATTTAAGGGCAAAAACTGCAACCATAATTTATGCCTTTAAATGTTTACATAAAACTCTGAGATGTCAGTCATACGTCCATCTCCTCAAAGTTATGAGAGCAAAGCTACAGCCAACAATTTGATATGGCTCGCCTATTACTAGAGGGAAAGATGCGAAACTACTGGACCTATTAATAATTAAGGCCTATAAATTAATCTTTGGGATACCCAGGTCAATTGGCCAAGCTGAAATCAAACTGGAGTTTAGCCTTCAAAGACAGTCCATGGTTTCGCAAGGGTCATTTTTGAAATGTATGTATTCTATGTTTTCATCTGACACTGTTTCCCTAGTGAACATATGTTGGCAAGAAATAATTTATTCTGCCCATACAGCCACTTGGCGATCTTATATTTCAATATGTCTCCAGAGTTTCAATTTGCAGATAGGGCTCACTGAACTGACAATGCCCAGTCTTAAACAAATCTAAACTTAAACAAACATATTAAAATAAACTCATTTAATGCGGATGAAATAGCCTTAGTGTCTAAAACTCAAGGACTGTGATTAATTCACATCAGTCTCTGCGAATCCAGCCCTATATGAACACCCATTTTTCAGCCCAAATGAAAGAACCATTTTATAATTCAACCAAGGAGGGTACGCCGACCTGAATTTAGCAATTGCCAAATACTAAATGTAGACTGTGTGGATGGCCACGTGAAACTTTATTACACATAGTATGTGCATGCCCTAAATTGCTTAACATACTACACACTTTAAAAACCTTTATTCCTTAAGGCAGGGGTAAGATCAGCCCATCAGGCCCTTATCTTATGTTCATCAGGCGAGTCCATCCCATTGCTATGTCAATTGACAACATTTTTAGCTAATGCTGAGAAATTATTGGTACTCGCTATCTAAGGGCTGTCTTAAGGAATTACAAATCACTTTGGCTGTTTTAAGGTAGCTGACATCTGAACGATTTAGGGGCCGATTCCGATCTCGGCCGGTAGGGCTCCGAATCGGATTCGGCTTAACCGGATCCGATTCGGAGCCCTATTGCCCGACCGATTCGTACGCGCGAGCGAGTACGATGCGAAATCACCGACCGACTCGTCCGGGCGTCCCGACCGCTCCGACCGACTCGTACCCGGGTCTAACCGCACCGACCGACTCGCTCGGACTCGACTCGCACCGCGCAATGGAGACGTTCCCCGGCCGGGTAAGTACGATGCGCGCCGCGAGCAGTCCGACCGAGGCGCGCACTCCGGCTCCAAAGAGCAGTCGGAGCCGTACTTTGGGGGTCCGTGTCGGACCCCCCTGAACGCGTAGCCGCGCGAGTCGCACACAGGGGGGACCCATGTGTGCATGTACGGCGCGAGTCGCTCGCCGCGTACACGCTGTAGGGGCGCCCTTGTCTGCCTCGCACCCATTGAGTCAATGGGAGCCCGCGTACGCATTGTACGACAGGCTCCCATTGACTTCAATGGGAGTCCGACCGACTCGAGTCCGATGGCATACGTGCGCACGTACTCGTTCGGTCGGGCTGCACGGGTCCGATTCGGTCGGACATCTCTCCGGGTCCAGCTCGGTCGGAGAGATTTCCGGCCCGAATCGGAATCGGCCCCTTAGTGTCCAAATTACCATGGCATTAGGCCCTTCAGAAATATGTAAAATACTGCACCTTTTCTGCTCATTTGCACAAAGGAACTAAAGGCTTAAAATTCAACACTTAAGGCAACTTTAGCTAACAGGTTTTAACTATACAGCGACACCCTATTGTTCATTTGCACACTGGTACATAATGATTTAGCTTGGGCACATTGGCACTCTGTTGCATATTTCCACAATGTAATATAATGTTAATTGTTTTTATTGTACGTTTTTGGGAGTGTAATGATAATATGTTATCAGTTTTAAGAATATGTTGTGTTTGTTTAAAAGATATGTTTATATGTAGTATTAGTGTTGTGTTTTGGCATGTAACCAGAGTAACATTCTTTTTGTTCAGTTGTATATTGTTTAAAGAAACTGAGAACTTTCTCTTTTTCTTTTTTATCATTTTGTTTTAATGTCTTAATTGCAATGATTTTTGTTAATCACGCAATAAAGAATCAATACAATCCAGTTTGTGGTTAAGTTATTGTGACACAAATATTGAAGACAAAAATATCGTGAAGGTAGGTTTCTATAGGTAAGTATGGTTTTACTATATAGAACTCCACATATATGTACCTTGACAATCTATATATTGTTGTATTCCGCTTTAGGGGTCCGTATATAGGTTTTCCTGAATCATGTCCTTATATAGGCACAATTCGCATTGCCCTTATATAGGCATAGAATCCCAGTCCTTATTTAGGCATTAACCGTGCACTCCAAATACAGGCATGGTCACCGACATCCGTCCACCCTAACGTCACAACGAGTTCTTAGAAACCAGACCCTTAAGCTTCGGGAGTTCCCCTAGCACAGGACTATTGATTTCTCCAAGAACTCATCTATTATGTATGAACCGTTATACCTTAAGGGTTCATTCCTGACGTCTTCCTCTGTCCGACTTCACGTCAATGCTAACATTCCAAGACACCTACCAGGTATAAATATACCTTCCCTTGCCCAAGCAAGTTAGAGGAGACCTCGACTTCAGAGGAGCCCGTATCCCGGCCTGACGCACTGAGAAGACGCTGTCATTCCTGCATGCAGACGAATCCAGCTTCCAGTGATCTGACTCCCTTCGCGGGGTGTTAGAGTTCCAGATCCGGCTAGAGATTCCCACCTCTCTCATTCTCAAGGTATGGAGCTGACTAGAACCTAGAGGGACTCTTGGCATACTAGACTCTTGGTATACTGGACTCTTGGCATACAAGACTCTTAGTATATCATACTAGAGAATACTTCGCCTACTTCTTACCTTTCCCTACACCTAGACTAGGTTAGGTACATTGGGGTAGAACTAGCTTAGAGACGCATCGTATGAGTACTCGCATTTTTAGCTCATGTTATTTATGTACGTGAATATATGCTAAAAGATAATGCTAGCGCAGTATTATTTATTTCTACTGCTTACACTGTACAATATTTATCTTGCATACTGTCTTGTGATCATAACAGCACATATCTCTTACACGAGAAACAAGACTGTTCAATAAACCCTTTTTATTGAAACGCCCGTCTTTCCTTTCTGTATAACTCTGTAGAAACTAAGGGCCATATGTATCAAAATGTCCTTTTGCGATTCTCAAATAGCGATTTTTTGCGAATCGCTATTTGAGAATCGCAAAACGATATGTATGTAGGATTTGCAATAAATTTTGCAAATCCTTCATATTCCTTAATTGCGAATCGCAAATTGCGATTCGCAATTAAGGAATACTCTCCCATTCATTCCTAAGGGCCTAGAGGCCAATAGGAATGAATGGGAAGACATTCTCAATTTGCGATTAGCAATTAGAGAATCGCAAATTGAGAATGCAATTTCAAGGGTGCCAGGGTGTCAAAAGGACACCCTGTTGCACCTCTGAAATGTGCATGTGTGCACATGTGGCACACATACGTGCCCTAAGGGCATGTATGTGCGCCACATGGCACTTTAAAAAATGCAAAATAGTGCATTTTTAAGTGAAATCGCAAGTTACCACCAACTTGAAGTTGGTGGTAATTTGCGATTCCTTAAGCCCATATCGCACAACTTGGGTGCTTCTTACATTCCATTTAAGGAATCGCAATTAGCGATTCCTTAAATGCAATAGCAAAATAGGGAATCGCAAAATTTGCGATTCCTTATTTTGCGAGGGGGTTTCAGTGTGATACATTGCACACTGCTAATTTGCGATCGCAAACGCCGAAATTCTGCGAATTTCGGCATTTGCGATCACAAATTGGCTTCATACATATGGCCCTAAGCATGCACGATTGACTGAGTGAAACTGTTATCTATTGTTTCCATGATTCTGAGACGCGTTCCGATTCTAAAGGGAAACAAAAGTTGTCATGTTTTTCGGTTGCCAGAAACTACTCCCTTCTTGTTCTCAAGGAGTTTCTAGTGGCCTCTGAGCTAGCTGGCACAAGTAATTACGTTTAATATACTCGATAGGGACATACCGACCTTAGTCCTATGTCAAACCTATAGGTTATATTATTCCAATGCGCAGAGCCTATTAGGGAAATAGGAACTACACTACAATCTCTTCAAGGTGCGTAGATGTGGAGTTAAGAATAATACATTTATACATACCTATTTGCACTTACCTTCTCTATATTTTGGTACTTGATATTTTTGACTCAATATTCTGTCTACACAATATTTGTGGACATAGTGGTTTCCTGCACACACTGGCATGAGCAGGGACACCTGTGTATACTCTCGCTTGGCGGGAGCAATTTCAAAGCTCACACCAAGCGAGAGCAAACATGAAGTTACCTGGCGGAAGCCTTAAAAATGCTCCCACCACCTAGGAGCAGAATTCAGATCTGTTTCCCTGACGGCACTGATGCAGGCAGGGAAATAGATCTGAATATTGTTTTCGCCTGCAGGAAGCATCATTTTTAGCTGCTCCCAGTGGGTGAGAGCAATGCCGGCTCCTGCTGGAGGAGGGGAGCCAGCTGGGGATTTGGGGGCCTTGGCGCTCCCCCGGGGTCCCCAACAAGGAAATGGTTGGGGCCCTGGGCGGGCACCAGGGCACCCACCCTTTATTGATCGGGGCTTGGTGTTCAAGGGCTGATACTGGCCTGGGGAGGGTGGTGCATGACTCCATCCATCTTTAAAAAGATAGATGGCTTGAGGGATTTCTAAGGTTTTTTTAATTCTACATCCTAACTATAACGTCCCAGTAGCCTTTGTTTTTGTCAGTAAATTTCTACTGTTTAATAGTGGTATTTCCTACCTAGAACATCCCTGTAACCTTTGTTTTTTTCAGTGAATTTCTAGGTTTTATTGCCTCAGTTCTTGAGTGATACACAAGTGGATGATTGAAAAACCAAGGGGCATATTAGCAAGACCCACGTTAAAATTATCGCTGTTTTAGCTGCAGGAAACTGCTGCTAAAACGGCGATAATGGGCTTGCCAATATGCGTTATGGAATTCCAATAGAAGCCCAGGTTAGATGTCCTGCACATCTAACCTGGGCTTCTATTGGAATTCTATAGGGCATATTAGCAAGCCCATTATCGCCGTTTTAGCGGCAGTTTCCTGCCGCTAAAACTGCGATAATTTTAACGTGGGTCTTGCTAATATGCCCCCAAGTGCTGCATTTGCATACCTTGTGCTTTACTCATATATGTCTATTTTTTGCAGTGCATTGTTCACCTTAGATCACCCAGCCTGCATCTTATTCAATGCCTATACTTTTACTATTTGCTTGTCTGTTTAATCATAGTATAGGGTGTGTTGTACTGTGGGTGTTGTTTTTGTTTGCGGTAAAGGTGTTGTCTTTGTCAATAGATGGATTATGGCTGTGTGTTTCTGTGAAGTTGGTGTTTTTGGTGATGATGTATTTGTGTTTGAAGGTGTGTGTTTTGAGGAGTAGTGGGAGTGGGTCATGATAAGTGTGTTGGCTGAGGGTGTGTATTTTTGCATGGTTTTGATACTGTTTGAGTGTGTAGGCGAGGGTGTGGCAGTGGTAGAGGTTGAGGTTGTGGGTGAGGGTGTGGTAATGGTGGAGGGTGTGGGTGAGGGTGTGGAACTGGTTGAGGCAGTAGACATGGCTGAGGTGTGGTAGTGGTGGTGGTTGTGGATGTGGTTGAGGGAGTGGTAGTGTTGGAGGTTATGTGTATGATATTGCTTGAGGGTGTGATGATTTTTGAGGTTTTGGATTAGTGTGAGGTAGTGGGTGTGGGTGTCAGTCTTATTTTTGTAAATGACAATAGATGCATACCTGTATGTGAGTCTCTATGTGTAGTTGATGTGTCTGGGGTTATGGAGGGTGTGGTGAAAGTGTGAGTCTCAGTATGTGTATGTTTGTGTTTTGATTTTTTGGTAGCACTGTGTGTGTACCTGCGTGTTTATGATTTTTGGAATGTTTCTGCATTGATCTGAATATGTAGCTACGGACTGGAGTAGTGGTTGTTTGGACTGAGGTGGTCTGTGAGGGTATGGTGTTTAGAGGGAGTATCTTGGAAAAGGATGGGTCCTCAGAGGAATGGTCAGGTGGGGGTGGGTGTGTGGAAGAGATGTTGGAGGATAGGATGCAGGCCATTCTTCTCTGTATGGTACAGATTGCATCCAGGAAAGCCGATAATTGTGCCAAAAATTGCTGACTGGCCCCTGGCCAGCAGAGATACTTCAACGTATCAAGGGTCTCCTCAGACATCACTGATTGGTGATCAAGAGCAGGAGCAGAGATGCCTGGGGTAAAGGAGACCCCAGCCTTTTAGAAGCTGGGAGTTGACTACTGGGCAGCATTTGGGGTAACAGTAAGGAAGGTGCTGATATCACTGGGAGCATGCACGAAGATGGAACAATCCTATATGCTCCATGGTCCACCACCACTTGAGGCTAGTCTTGCATTGGAGGCCTCCAAATCTGGATATTTGGTGGCCTCCTCTCAATACCTCTCACTCTACCTGCCGTTGGGATTCGGGGTAACTAGCTTCCGACTGCCAGTAGATGTCCAATTCCACATCTTCTTGCCCAGAGTCTCCTTCGCCAGCTCTGGAGGATGGATCTAAAAAACATAATCAAATTCCGTGTTTGAGGGTATAACTTAAATCCTTTGCAAATGCATGTCAAACACAAGTCCTTAAAAATATTACATTATCGTAAGTAAAAGCCCTGCATGACTCAATAAGTCAAATGTGTTGTCTAAAAATTCACATCATAACCTTTTACCACTCTGGATTTATTAAGATTTCAACTTACAAGCCTCATTAGACAGTTGTCATGTAAGAGGCACCTTATGAAATCATCTAATTGCATTATAGGTCACTAAATACATAACTTTGTCCTGTAACTGACATTTGCACAAATATTTTTATTTTTATCACCCCTCATATACCGGTTAGTATCAAATGTTGTACAGCACCATGCCTGTGTCAACACATTTATATCTATGTTGATCTAATGTTGTATCCCTAGCACATATCCTACAGACTAGTAGACCTAATTTGAGTGACAATGTGTTTGAGTTGGTGCCCTCTGCATGGGCCACCCCCAACCTTTTCTCCTTTACAGCTCCTTGTTTCTGATTTATTTAAGAAGTGTAGGACTCTGTGCCCTTTTACTATTGCTATCCAGTCCTCAAGTGCTTGTGCTCTCTACTTCAAACATGGTAAACTTGGAGAACACACAATTGACAAATGTAATTTACTTACATTTCCCTAGTAGGGTGTTACACCTTTTAACCAGGGCTTGCAAAATAAATGCTACTAGTGTGCCTGCTGCATTTATTGGAACCGTCATTAAAACATGTCTCAGGGCTGCTGGTGCAGCCTGAGGTGCATTTTGAAACTGTCAATCTGACCTGCAAAAGTAAACCTTTTGCTAGGGCTAAACCAAGGGTAGTGCCAAAACAACCCTTTTTGACCCAACAGCCTTAGAGTGGTCTTTCCCTAAACTTTGTTCCTGCTGCCTCCAATTTTGCTGAATTATTTGTTTTGGCCTTAGTGCTCTGCGCACTTTACCTCTGCCAACCAGTGCTAAAGTGTGTGTACTTATCCGCATTTGGCATATTTAATGTATATGTATTTTTAAGTCCCTAGTAGAGAGCACTATTTGTGCCCAGTTACTGTAAATTGCTACTTGTGGGCCTGCAGCACTGATTGTGCCAACTACACAAGTAGCACTTTAAACATTTCCCAGGACTGGCCCTGCAGAGTCTTTGATGTGCAGTTTACACTGCTATGTTGAATTTGCATTTTAAACCCCTTGCAAGCCTTAAACTCTCTTTTTATTGCATACAAGTCACCACTTGGAAGCCGATAGGACAGGGGGTTGTGTAATCAAAAGATAGGACAAATACCCACATTCATTTTTCACTACTGTGAGGCCCACCCCTTCCATGGGTTAACATTGGGAATTACTTCTTACACTTATAAGCTGTGATTTCTTATTTAGAAGGAGTTGATCTTTCATGTTTCATATCACTGGAATGGTAATGATAAATTATCTTTATTAGTACTTTTAGCAAGATGGCATGTTTCTGTTCTTAGCCCTGTGTGCCTGCAGTCTATCTCCGGTGCATGTCTGAGGTGGGTGACACCTGGACTTTGTGCATTCCTTCTAGACAGCCACACACAAAGAGAGCTTAAGTGTGACTGAGGGGCCATCCACACCTGGGCAGGATGGGAAGGAGGAGATGACACTTACACCTGAATAGGCTGTGTCCTGTCCGCACACAGCGCTGCATGCCCCCCACCCTCCCTAATGAGTCTGGGGCCCCTCTGTGCACTTCAACACCCCTCTTTGAAGTCACCTCCACTTCAAAAGTACAACTGGGTATAAGTACTGAGTCTGCGATCCCATTAAATCAGGCACTACTGGACCTGTGAAGAACTCAGGAGGAAGGACTGCTGTGCTGCTTCAGGGACTGCCACTCTGCTGGACTGCTGCTCTGGAAGAACTGCTTTTCTGCTGTGCTGCCCTGTTGCCTGCTATCCTCTGCCCTGCTGAAGAAGGACTGCATCTATCTCACTTGAACACAGAGCAACTCCAAGGGCATGTCTCAGGGACATCAGACTTCTCATCCATCTGCAACAGCACCTGAACTTTGCTTGCTGCAAGTCTTGCCCTGCCAAGAGGTGCGAATCCAGTGCTGGGCCCATGGATGTGTGTAAAAGTGCTGCAAATGCTAAAAATCCATGCGGAACAGGAATATCTCCCACGACTCTGACACATCGCCGCTTCTGCACGAACCGCAGACCTCGCATTGCTGAATGCATGGCGTATCTCACTTACGGAGGTCATGACCAGACGACTTTTTGCAATGGTCTTTTCATGCAGGATTTATCATACCTGCAATCTTTCCGGTTTGTTCCAGCACAATAAACTGGACTAAAATACATACGCTTGATTACTGTTACTGTTCTCCAACAGGTTTTTATACACAGGCTTTGATACTCTGGAATTACATCGGGAAGTACCCGCGGTACCTGCCACAACTTAACCGACACTTCAGCTATCTGAGCTAGCACAATCCATCTGTGACTTTCTTGCCCTGATGAAGTTCCCCGTGAGGGAATGATACACGTTGGCTGAGCTTTTCGTATTACTGACTTAAGAATTTGAAATAAAGAACTATTTTTATACTACTATCTGAGTACTGGACTTCATGACCTGGCGCACCCCCATCTTGTTAATTGCATGGCGTATCTCCTCCAGTTCCCGACACATTGCCTTCATCTTGTGGCTCAACAATGACGCATCTCCAATTTACGCAGCTTAACAAAGATGAATTGACTTTGATCCAGCGGTTCAATACTAATTAATTGCCTATTTGCTTCTCGCATCTCAACTCCAATGACGGTGCATCCCAGGCACTTTTCAGCAGGCCAAGGCTGGTCCCTGTATCCAACCCGTGCTCCATTACGGTCAGCCTGAACTTTTGGATTTACCCCGGTCAAGCACGACCAGATGTCCCCGGTTGGAGCTTTAAGCTTCTAAGTACTATATTTACACCTAGTGTTTAAAAATTCAGACTTTAGTTATACTGATTGGATTTTTTGTTGTTTTGGTCTTGATTTGTTCATAAATATATAAGCTCATTTTCTAAACTTGTGTGGAGTCTTTTTGTGGTGTTTTCACTGTGTTACTGTTTGAAGTGTTGCGCACATTATCTCTTAAGTTAAGCATGCCTGCTCTGTGCCAAGCTACCAGAAGGTAAGCGCAGCTTAATTTATGGTGTGCTCTGACAAACCTCGACTAGGATTGTGGTTCCTGCTTGGACAGAGTGCATACCTCTGCCAACCAGAAACACAAGTTCCAAAAAGCTCATAGGGTAGGGTGCATTTTATTGAAAGATTTGGGCATATACGTTTATGTTTTACATGTGCTGCTAGTGGAAAATTTTTCAAACTGTTAATTACTACTGTGAGCCCTACCTCTCACATAGGACAACATTGTGTTACATTATTAGAATTATTAAGTGATATGTTTTGATTGGGAGCAGGCACAAATGTCAAATCTGGACTCACATAAAATGCAATTAACGTTAAAGTTCGAATGTATCATACATTCACTTTTAGTAATTTGCCATTTTACTATTCTAAAGTTTCTGATGATTCTAGGATTCTATAGCAGCCTGAACCTTTTAAGAGCTCCCCCCATCTGATTTTGTATTGGGCAGAGATATTGCACAAATGGACCTTGGTGCAATTGTGGGAGGCCAATCCTGTCAGCATGTGAGGGGCAGAGCTGTGTCCTGCCCCACTTACATTTCAAATGAACTACCTCAGCACATTCACAATTAACTGAACACCAAGCTTTGGTTATCCCAGACATCTGGAGACCTGGGCAGGGAGTCAGAATATTCCTGAACCATCAGTGGGTAAAAAACTGCAGATGTTACTTCCAGGTCAAAGCTGGTACCAGGTATACATAGTGGAGCATCAGTACACCCCTGGACCTGCGGGAGACTAGATAATGCCGGCTTTGTACTCCAGAGGGCTGCCCTGCTGTTTGAAGGTAGGAGAGAGAGGGCCATCTCATTGAACCTGGAACTACCAGAGTGACTAATGGGACACAACAAGCCCATGAGGCCTCCAAGCAGAAGCCCAGCTGACCCGATGCAACTGGTCCTGCCTAGACCAGCAATTGGACTTGCATGAGCCCTGCTGGCTTCTGCTGGAGTGAGTTTCTTATCCCTAAGAGGTGCCTCCCCTGGTCCTGGACCCTTGTCTAGCATCAGTTGTGCTCTTAAATTTCAGAATTTTTCATCTCTGAGCACAACACTTTAAAAAGGTAACTTTGTCAGCAGCACCAACCTGATCGCTGTATATGGGTAACAAAACATTGCAGTTGGTCTGAACTTATCACATTTCCCCAGCTCTAGCAAAATAACATACCCAAATCTAGCACAATGTGCTTTTAATGATATAATATCCTTCACACTTTTTATTTGTATATCTCAAAATGTACTGATTTTATTGTTGACCTTGTGGTTTCATTTGATTTAATACATGTTACTCTATTTGTCATAATTGGCCTGAGATGTTACTTGTGTTGTGTTCTCAGTTCAAAATTGTTTGTGTGTTGCATACATACGTATCACAGTGTGTGTGGTCCCATATCCTTATCCTTCCAGGAAAAGAGGATGAGGGCATGAACGTCCCACTACCAGTCTGCTGGGCCTCTAGGTGTCTTTTGGAGGCAAGGGAACCCACTCTCCAGCGAAGATCATTCCAGTGCTGCCTAATTTCCTCCTGTGAGCCTCTATTTTTAAAAACATAATTCAGTCTTGTGACAATTGCCTTTCACGTGTGCCTTTTCTTTTTAATGGTGGTACTTGTTAGAAGTGCTCCAAGCAAGTGTGGCTATACACTAATTATTTAATCCACCATGATTGTTAATTGTGTGCCTGGAAATCTGGGGTCACTTCTTCCAGTCGTGGTGTAGAAAATGTAAAAATGTAATTGGCTTTTAACTTTGAAAAACTTAACTGATATAGTATACAGTAACATAAACAAACCCCTATGTCTTCACAACAAGAAAGGCAAAGGATCATGGTATTGACTGAGGTGTGTTTTATAGTGTAGTGTTCAGGTGAGGTGAATTAGTGCATTCATGTCAGCTGTGTGACCTATGCATCCGTCTTCACCATGAATGTATATGGCACAGAAAAACACATCCAGAACGGATTTACTCCATCACTACACCGAAGCGAAGCCTTCTCCATGACAGACATATGTAAATTTGGCAAATGTTATACTGCCGCAAAAACGACAACGGAGTAGTGTCTGATGACAGAGGATGATACACCGCTGATGGAAGGGAACTGGTAACACTGCAATCCCTCCATCATGGTTGACAGTGCTTCTCCTGTCATAGATATAAATCAGGTGGGAGAAATTCTGCATGCTCAACAGACAGATAGAATCCTCCGTCGCAGAGGACTGACGACCAGACCCACAAGGTATAAATCAGGCCTCAGGTCTCAAAGTAATATCTTCAAGCGGATTGAACCTGGTTGTTGTATGTAACCAGTAGTCCATCGGGCGGTTGGCCTGAAATTGTGCCTAGATCTCAGTCTACTGCAACCAGTTGACCGGCATTGTCGCTTAGTGCTGTTTGGCACTATTTTTACATAAATCTTCTAAAATTCATATCTATGATTCCCATTATTAGATTTTTTTGTTTTGGTGTCATTTTTCTCATTATATTATTTTCTGTTTTCATAAAGTGGATCAGTAGTTCTTGGGTGTTGTGATTTTGACGTTATGTTTTGGTAGTATTAAATGCTCTCACATTTTCTCTAAGTTAAGCCTGTCTGCTCTGTGCCATAGCTTTCAAGGGTTGACAGCAGGTTTAAATTACTGAAACCTTGTATGGGACCTAAAAAAATAATGCCTTAATTACTTGTGGTGGATCTCAGTCCTCAGCAACGAATAAACCACTTTATCACACTACTCTTTCCATATCTAGACACTGCAGACATGTAAATTAGTTTATTGTTGCCTCACATAGGGGCCGATTCCGATGTCGGCCGGAAGGGCACCGAACGATGGTCGGAGCCCTTCCGACCGACTCGGAAGCTGCCGCTCGGATTCCTTTCCGACCGAGCCATTCCGATGGGCTCGGTCGGAAAGAATCCGACTCGGATTTCCGGATGGCTCACGATGGGTTCGGAGAGCCCGTCAGCCATCCGGAAATCCTCTGTACTCCCCGGCTGCCTCTTTGCGACCGAGGGAGTACGATGGCAGTTTTCACTGCCTTTTCGTGCCGGTCTTTCCGGCACGAAAAGGCAGTCGGTCACTGTCTTTGGGGGCCCCCAGTGGGACCCCCATGGGTGCAAAGTCGCCGAATGGCGGCCTGGAGGCACCTATGGTGCCCCTCTGTTGAACCCTGCACCCGGTGGCAGGCACCTTGGGGTGCCGGCCACAGGGTGCAGGGTTGAACTGCACCCCTGCTTTCTCCAATGCCAGCATGCATTCCGTCCGGAATGCATGCTCCCATTGTGGGAGATACGAGTGCGACCGAACAGGGTTCGGTCGCATCGTACTGCCTGGGCCGTAACCGACGACAGCAGGTCGTTCGGTTACGGCTCCGGACCGATGTCGGACGGACAAGAGTCCGTCCGACATCGGAATCGGCCCCCTAGATGTTACCGTTGTTCTGTGAAGCTCTGTTCAAGATACTCTTTGAAGGCTAAGCACAGCAGCTTCTCTGCTCAATACAAATTTTAGAAGCAGCACTTTTGTGCATCAAAGCAAAAGTTCCCAAGACAGCTGAGAAGCTGCAGAAGCAAAAATGTTTTCAGGTCTAAGGAATTATCGTGAAAGTCTGTTGCCCTAAAGTTTGTTGGTCCTGATGAACAAAAAAGATCAGAAATCGGCCTGCGCCTTATCAGCTACCAAGCTTCAATAGCAAAGAAACATTGTCATAAAAGCCCCCCCGGTATTATCTAATCCTGTTCAGCAATGTACATCAACAATGTCTTTTCAATTTTGTGCTGCATTTCAGACACATTTTAGGCCAAAGGTACAAGAGATTCTAATGAACAACAAAGCTCTAATGATGCACACCTGCCTACTTTGCCATCTACAGCTTTGGGAGTCAGGTCCTAGGGGAGACACTATCTGATGCTGAGCGTCTTCAGCTGTGTAATAAAAGAGTGTCAGAAGAGGTGTTGTGAGTCACTGCTTATTTTACTGATTCTCTGCATATCTCACTTCCATGCTGGCCATTTGTTTCTCTGTTCTTCTGAAGAGAGTTGTGCTCTCCTCCACTGACTTCAGGCGCAGCTCAGCCTAACTTATGTGGTTTTTGTATCGTTATCTTTTGAATGTGATGCCATTTTCCAATATTTTGTGATTCTGCAAAGGTAAGTAACCCCAGATTAGAAAGAAACACAAGCCTAAATATTAAAATGATTCAAGTTGTTTTGTTTGGACCACAAAAAGATGGAGCTAGAAGATAGACTTATCTGCGTCCCTTATTTATTGCACGGTTCCCTGCCCCTTAAAATCACAGTTTTATCTTTCTTGGCCAATATGCCATGCTTATCTCTCGCTTATATTAACTATTGGTTTAGGGAGATGTATAATTATGCAACTGATGCTTTGATATTGATATATGAAAGTATTATGCAATGAATATGAACATAATCACCTGCTTGGGTAGGGAGTCATTTATTTTATGCAGCTAACTGTCATGAAAGCTCTGCAAGGGTTGAGCATCACTGGCCAAAGTGAAAATGTTGCCAGTATAAGGTTGATGTTTTCTTTCAATTCACAAACCAGTGATGTGCAAATTTGCAAACTGCCTGGCTTGCCAAATAGGAATGGGATCTCTGATTCTGCGCAGCTACTATCACAAATTGTTCATTCACAGGGGCATGCAAAATGATCTGCTGAATCGACATTGATTTGGAAGGTCACAACTATGTTTGTCTACAAATGTAAGTGTGGAAGCCTGCCAGGGACTGCAGACCTCCCTTTCTGCATCCCAAAGCTCTAAAATGGACAGACGCAGTTCTCAACAAAAAAAAAAGAAAGAAAGAAATTTGGTGAGCAGCCAGTGGTCCTCTGGATCACTCTCTACTTCAATCTAAGGTTGGTAACATATTTCCCAAAGGGCAAGCTATCTCATGGGGACAGTTTCAGCCCTGCAAATCAATTACAACGTCATCTCAATGGTCAGTAACTGATCAATGGTTTGCAACCACCCCTTTTACACTCCCTCACATTTGCAATCTGTAAAGGGTAGAAAAGATCCTTTTATAAGTAAAAAAGGTTGTTCAAGCTCTTAAAAGGGCTTTTGTAGTTTGTGCATAGACACTTTTGATCGCAAAGCATGAGCGTGAGATTTTGTGAATCACAGGATTTGTGACCACAGAAGTGCAGTTTACATTTGTCCCACAAATCTGATCATCTTAATGTTAATGCCAGTACCTCTCTGTTAGACGTTTTCCCCCACATGCATCAAAATTGCCAATAGCGAATCCTTAATTGCGATTTTTAAGGAATCGCAATTAAAAATTAGCTATTGGCTATGCATGTAGGAATCGCAAATAAATTAGCGATTCCTACAAATTCCCTAATTGCGACTCGCAAATTGCGAGTCGCAATTAACGTAATTGCCTCCCAATCATTCCAATGGGCCTAGAGGCCCATAGGAATGATTGGGAATTGCATGCGCAATTTGCGAGTACCCAATAGGTACTCGCAAATTGCGCATGCAATTTCAAGGGTGCAAGGGTGCCAAAAGGACACCCTGTTGCACCCCTGAAATTGCTAAGTGAACCCATGTTGTCACACACATGCCCCAAGGGCATATATGTGTGTAACCTTGCACTTTGAAAAATGCACTTTAGTGCATTTCTCAAAGTTTTCGCTAATTACCATCAAGTTTCATTTGACGGTAATTAGCGTCCCCTAATAGCGAAATTGCTATTTTAAATATCATCATGCATTGCATTTGAGGCATCGCAATTTGCGATTCCTTAAATGCAATTGCAATTTAAGTAATCGCAAATTTGCGATTCCTTAAGTTGCGATTTTTGCATTTGGGATGATGCATTCCAAATGCAAAAATACCGGTTGCAAAGGGGCAGATTCTGCGAATCTGTCCGTTTGCGACCGGTTTTTAGTTTGATGCACGTGGGGGTTAGTCTGGTATTACAATGTTCTGCAAGTCTCCAAACACAGATTTGGCAATCAAAAACTCTTAGCCTTCTATGTGCAGGAAAAAGGTTCTGCATTCATAACAACACTGCATTGTAGAAGGATCAGATAGCTGCTAACTTTAGAAGTGTTGTTGTGACCAGAAAAACCACAGCAAATGTGGGCAGTATCCACAGGTAGTAAGAACAGGACGTGATGAGTACTGATGTCACAAAATTTAAGTGACAAGTGGATAATGATAAAAAAGAGACAAATGAGAAGAGGGCACTCGATTTTATGTCAGAATATTGTAAGCAATAATATTGCCTGATACAATTTTTGTGTCCCACATTTTGCTTAAAAAAATGTCACTGCGTGTAGATGTTCTAATATTATTTGCAGTGGGTTTATATTTTTGTAGACATTAATAAGGGCACAATGTATCAAAGATATAAGGATAGCTCATAATGCAACCTAAAAATACCTGCTTCTAAGCACTGCCTCTAAGCTCTCGGTTCTGCACTCTAACATTGGAGGCAAACCAGTGTACACTTGCCTCAAGGTTGCACCTGCATCTAGCCCTTATTTTAAACGAGCTGGGGCTTTATCAAGAACAATGTGCAAAAATTGGTGTGCGCACCTTCATTTACACATGTGCAATTGGATTTCTGGTATATGTGGTTTCATTCTTTTGGTATAATTACAGATGCTCATAATATATGTTTTGTTTCTTAGTGTGCCTTTTATAAATTTTTTACTAAACCGCTAAAAGGTTTCCATGTTCACTACATTCTCAGATCGGAACAACCTCATACAATGAGCACTGATTGATGAAATAGAAGTCCTTGGCCAAAACCGGCGCTGTATCGTGACCATCTTCGTGCCCATTCATACATAAGATGGCAGCAGCACGTATTGTGCCAATATTGTGCTGTCTTCTGCTGGTAAATTGACTGGGAAAACACTGGGAAACACAGAGCCATCAATTTTCAATATTCATTTATACACTCTAGATTTTAGCAAACATTAGCACATTGACCTCTTCTGTTCCTACAGATGTGTGGAGAATGCCAGCAAATAGTCGCATACATCATAGAAATGTGGTGAACCTGAGCAGTTGGAGGTGCTCAAGGACTTTTTTTGTCAAATTCTCTCATTATTCATCATGCAGTCCAAATTCTCTACATTTTGTATTCAAAATAAATGTGTTAATTATCCCATCTGATCAATAATGATACTCTGAAGATCTTTAGTGGATGTGATTAATGGCTATTAGATTTTCTGTGATAATGCAGAATAATATGCATTATTTGGTGCTTCCTACACCAAAATCTACCAGTTCTGATATTTACCAGAATTTTCCCTCCCAAGAAATATTGGCAGGTTTGACTTTCTGGTATTTACCTGCAGAGCACGCCTTTGTAATTGTAATACCTGTGCAAACCATAGACACTGGACGTAGGGATGCTGGGAGTCATGCAGCAGCCCTAAAGTTCAGAAGGTGAATGAGCACTAAGGATGGCTTTAAATTGTGTCTATCTTCTGACAGGTTCTGCATGTTCAAAGACAAAGGTGAAATGTCAGACTATGTCTTTACCAATTGCTGTTTATTCTCTGACTGCAAAGGATGTGGAAAATCAGCTGGGGTCAGGGAGTCAAAGGAAATGTTGTAGGATGTAATGTTATTCAAACACAAAAAACTTTAAATACCCATACATGAACTATACATGTTTCAAAATATGTTAGCAATTAGGAAGGCATGTTTTTGCTATTTTGTAATTCTAAAGCGTGATGGAAACAAAGATTTTAATAGTATCAAAACACTTTACTTGGTGAAGCGCAGATGATAAATGTTTGATGAAACCAGATTTCCACACATTATTGTTTTTGTGCACTATATAGGTTTAAGAGAAAAACTAGATAATTATGCAAATTTAGAGGCCCTTTCAATGGAAAATGTGATGCCTGTAAATAACAGCGTGTTACCTCACCAATGCTCCACAATGCACCACCTGCTACATACTACAGACACCCTTACCACTGTCCTGATCAATGGGCGTGACACATTTGCTAATCTTGTTTTTGCATATTGAATGGATTTTTCACAATTCCTATGACTTTAAGAGCAGCGTCCCCACTCTAAAAAGTAGCACCACTGATATAAACAGTGGTTTCCACCAATGCCACAGTTTAAAAATGGCACTCATTCTTTAGGCTTTATAGAACCGACAACTGAAAGAACTAATAGTGCAATATCCCTTCAACCTCAAAATTCTCTGGAAAAAAAATGTGTTTGCAGATTTGAATTTTTATTTTATGTCTACTGAAAACCACAACCAACAGTTTTGCTGTACCTGCGGTGATAGTTCAATTACATTTGCAAACTGTAATACAAGTACAATTCTTGACTTGATTATGTCTCCCAAAATACACCTCATTTCAACCAAATGTTAAATTATCAAAAAAATGTGCTTGCACAGTCATTTATTTCGAGGACACACCATCAAAGATTTTTGGGGAAATGTAATGTTATGAATCCAAGGCAGATAAATTCTAAACTTGTCCAATTTAAAAGCATAAACTGTAAAAAGAAACAACTGATTCCCTGCTAATTTTCTTTAAACAACATGCTTTTTGTGGTGTGCATTGCACTAACGTGCATTTCAGCCTTGAACAGTAAGGGACACAGAGGAAAGGGAGAAAGGTTGTGAGATGCTACTCTAGTGGTAACCATGGACCTATAGTGGTACCCTTGGAATTTAGACACTAATGAGATTCTCTGGTTAACTTTTTACTTTTCATCATGCATGCAACAGTTATATGTCTGCTCCATTACTCCTTGCTCTGTGCAGAGACAAACATATCCCAAAATGCACTAAAGTAATCAGTGCCTATTATCAGGAGGAAAAAGAAACCCCAGTGAGAATACATGCATCTCTCTAAGATGTCAACTGTTAAATATGTCAATCGGATACATATGGAAATCTTCCAAAAATACTGCAGGCTGACCTTTTTGCTCACTTTCCCAGATGATCCACCTTTCCCCTTAATATTCGCCTTCCTCACAGATAATCTTGTCCTGAAACTCTGCTGTAAACATAAATAATACTCTGCGTCACTTATCATATGCTGTGATTATGTTACATTTCTATCTTTTTTGTCACTGTTTGCTTTTAGTATGTTTCCTTGTAATGTAATATTTTGACTGTTGCTATAGTTTGTTCTGATGTGAAGTTGGGTCTCACAGTGATTTGTGTTTTCAACATTGTCATCCAGGAGGACTGCTGGGCACAGTTTGACCCACTAGGGACAGGTAGGATTGGCATCACTGCAGCCTAATGTGCTGCCAAGTGACAACCCTCCTGAAGGAAAAAAACACTTATATAGCAATTGTAAGGGTAGTATATCTGACCCTAACTCCTTTATTGCTAGCTGGGCTCCCTTTGTGCTTCTCGAGACAAGGCATTTCAGAAGGTCATGTTATGGGTGAATCGCACTCTGCTTATCCCTAATCATTCTTATTGGTGTCTGAGATTTAGCCTTGACTTTTTAAATAATTTCAATAGCCCAATCAAGAAAGATTTCCTTTATGACTTTATCTGGTTTGCCATTTCATTTTGGTCCTTTCTTTATGGTTGATGCCGGACAAGTTATTATCCTTAATAAAAGTCACACATTCATCACTTGACATGATGTTGGATAGTGAAGCGATCACTGCAAATACCCATAAAACCGTTCCCCAATTTATTTTGTCATGCTGACCCTCTCTATTGTAATGTGGCAAAAACCTTACAAAGAGTGCAGGGAAGATCTCTACCCTATTCTCATATTTGTGGTCCTCGTAGATGTTTGTCCTTTTCCTGCTTGGGTTAGGAACGGTGTGTTCTATTTGAACTTGGGAAATTTGATTAAATGAAGTTGCATTTCCTTCATCTCTCTGACTCAAGTTTATATTATCCAGAGTTAGTTCCTTTGCCATAGTAACATCTCTAAGGGGGTAATATGTGCCCTAAGGTTTGCTATATATATATTATCATTTTCAATATCAGAGATGCCTGGATTGAACCCTAGATGATTGTTTTGTTACAAATGAGATGATCCATGTTCAAAGTAGTTACCTGACGAAGATCGCATTTAATTTTTTATTCTGCATTGTGGGTATTGTTGGGGGGAGAAGTTCTCTTTGCATATCTTCATATTAAGTTTTCTTGTTCCTTTTGGGATTTTCTAAAAATTAATGGTCACCATTCTTTTAAGATCTCCTGACGTGGTCACACTCCAATCCAAACTGCATACAGACTGAATTATCACCCCAAGCTTGGAGTAACATCAGAACTGTTCTTAAGCACCCTCCTTTGGTCTAATCTGTGCATTACTGGGGCCTGAGTAGGGTGCTTTTGAATTTGCTCACTTTCAAACATAAATTTCTGCCTAGCTGGCTGAGCCGATTCCATGTGCTGAGTGATATTTGATTTGGTGGTAAAAAAAAAATTCAATCAATCTTAGTTTAAATTGTGTTTTTATTGAAAACGTTCACGTTTTTTAATATATTTTCTAGATAAGCTTGAAAAGGTTCATTAAGTTGCCCACTCGTTCTCTTCTGTGGTTGTTTCATAATGATCATTCAGCTGCGGAGCTGAAATTATACTTCGGACCATTTCAGGTTTAACTTTGTCATTATGTTGGAGTTTTATAAGAGACGTCAGGAGGATAGTTGTCTGTACTGCTTCTTTCTAATTAGATTGAGTGCTTATATTTTCTTTATCTAGTGATTTATTTGGTCATTTATTTTCACACAGTGTATTGCCCCACTGTAAAAAAATGCTGCCATTACTTTGATTGTTAATTCCCATTGCTCAATTAGTCATATCTATCGAAGTCCTACATATGACTTGATTTCTCAACTTCTTTTCACTCTGTATCCATGCAGCTATCATTGTATGTAATATACTAGGTAATGTTCCCATTTTTTTCAAATATGTCTCTACTGATGCAATGGTTTTTGAAAGACATATTATCTTGGATCTTTGTTTCCTCAGACCTTGCCACTGGTAGGTTGTTTTCAAATTCTTGAAATTGCATTGCTATCCCTCAATGTATGTTAATTTTTGTATCCATTTTTAGGGATTAACCTATTAAGTGCATCCCCTGTGTTAAAAGAGTAGTCATTTAGTTCAGGGCTCTGCTAGAGTATTGGTCGTTTCCTGAATCTCCCAGAGACTCCCATTGTCAGTCTAGGAGTAGTCCAAGCTCTGCAGTTCCTCAAGACTGAACACAGCATGCCTCGTAGAACAGCGCATGCCCTGCCCAGGCTCGACCTAAAAAGGCTCCCAGCTCATGCAACGCCTTATGACTTCTCATACGTCGAAAAGAATACTGAGATCAGAGGGTCACAAACTCTTAGTGGCCCCAAGGATCAAGAGAACAAGATGAGGAGGTAGTTGCTTTGCATTTAGTCTACCCAAGCTTTGGAATGCCTCTCTCAACACACATCAGCCTGGACAAATCAGAAATTAGCTTCAGAAAAAAGTTGAAATCCTACCTAATTTAATCATTAGACATGCAAAAAAGAATGTAGTAGAGTTTTATTACCAGTTTTGGGAGGCCGTTTGGGTGACCATGCACTATATAAATGGATGAATAAATGATGGTAGACATATCACAGTGTTGGTCAGAGGTTAATGGGCATGCCTCTAATGATGCTAGGCATGCAGTGACTATAAGTGTTTCCAGCATGGGGCGGTCTCATGTCACTGCGCTGGTTAATAGGCGTGTCTGATGATGCTAGACAGTGTTACCTGTGTGGGCAGGGTCTCATGGGATGTTAGACACGTCACCGCGCTGCAGATGTATGTAGCTAGGCTTAAGGTGCCATCACATATTGTCAGAGCTGAATGTTAGCTGGTTACAAGATAACAGGTGCATGATGGGACATTTCCATTATACAGTAAGTGGTGTCTGTGTGGTGGTTCTAAAGACCCCCTACAGGGCCTACACTAATGCTGTAACGAACAGACAGGTAGGCACTAGGACTGGCCTCACTATGCTTCAAGAGACAGCACATTATTCAGAATATTATACTGTTACAAGTACATTATGCAGCACATTCTGAGACATCATCTCAATACTTTAACCTTCTGAATACAATGTGCTGCAAACCTGCACATTACGCAGCAGGTGGTGGGTTATGTGGTAAATGTGGCATTCCACAATTATGGGAAAAAAGCGAAGAGGTCACAATCGTGGAACTCAAGAAGCTCTGATTAATAGTAAATAAATGGATGGCGGGTCGCCTCCTGTTTATAATAGATGAATCTTACTCTTTCACGGGTGTGACGTCACTTTGCTGTACATTCATGCATGCAGATACCATAATAATGCACCGTGCCTCTGTATAGCTAGTTGTCACGCGACACGGAGTACTACATTGTCCTTCAATCAATAGATAACTCATAGCACTAACCCTCACCTGCTAAACGTATTTGTTTATTTTGCAATTGTATGTAGAACGGACATTACCCGAAGGTATCAGAGCGCTTTTAATAACACATGTTTCGTTACAAAAGATGCAAAGTTGCAAGCAGTTGCTAGCTATGATCATTGCATAAGGCACAAAGTGGCGTGTAGAAACATAGGGATATGTATTCATTTTGATTGCTACAAAGGCCCGGTCCTTCAGACTGTTAGAGGATGTAGGGAGGTGTAGGTAGTGGCAGCAAGGATAGGTTAGGTTAAACACAGGTAGCGCAGTTAGTATCGGGGAGGGTACATTGCCAGGGGGAGGTTGGCTAAGGGAACAACTGGTAACAAGGAGGTGCTCCCCTCCGCCTTCCACCCACTTGGCATGAACCAGACTTGCTCTCCATGGTGCAGGTACTGGCTCGGTTCTGAGAGCCTGCAGACGGATCTGTTATGCTCCTGGCTCCTCCCTGAGCAGCTGCAGTTCTGTATGCAACTAGGAGGAGCCGGACGTGTGGCTGCAAGCAGTGTCGGTCTCTTCACAACGGAAGTAGGCGCGGCCGCCATTAGTAACACAAGCATTTTCAATGCAATAGGTCTTGCATTGACGCAAGTTTAAGCTATTGGCATTGTGAATAACAATGTGTTTTATTTATGTTTTGAAAACCAAAACATAAATAAAAGGCATTGTCATTTACAATGCCAATAGCTAAAACTCGGTTAAATGCAAGACCTATTGCATTGCAAATGGTAGGCATCATGTACAACGGGAGGGAGGTGGGAGGGAGGGAAGGCGGGCGGGTGGGGGAGAAAGCACGAGCAACGGGAGGGAGGGCGGGGATGGTAAAGAAGGCACGGACAACGGGAGGGAGGGTGGGGTTGTAAACAAGGCACCAAAGCTTGTCGTGCCTGCAGTAAGAGAAACTGGATAAAGAAAATAGTGCTTAAAGACTAGATAACAGGTACCGTGTAACAACCGAAGTAAAAGGGCCAGTCGCCATGGGAGGTGACAAATGAAGATGAGGCAGTAATAAGGAGGGACTAACAAGCCTATTTACGAATCAGAAGTCAGCATTTAGGATGGACAATGACACAAGCCAATGGCAAATATGGTCGGAGAGTGGCGGGGCTTATATTCCCTACTCCACTACAACAAGTCTCGCAGAGCAGCACATGCGCACTGGCTCTAGCCTCGACCTAAAAAAGACGGCCTCTATAATGTAGTGGAAATGGTGCTGTGAGCAGCGAGCTGTGTTTTTTTTTTATGCAGAAAGGAGTTTTACCAGATGCTTTTCTTAATGATCTCATCACAGCTTTAAGGTATTGTTGCTGCGTGAGCCATGCAGCCCTTGTCCTAAACGTGTATGTGAGAAGTCTTGTTTATAATATTCGGAACAGCTGAGTCTTCCTGAGGTGAACCGTGTCAGAGAAAAGTCTCGGTCTCTCGGCTACGTCAGTTAATCTGTTTAAATTGACCTTTCGGGCTTGTTTTCTTAAGCTGACAAGAAAGTCTGTTTTCATTGCAGCTGTTTTCTTGTCAGCAGCTGGTAGAGGTAAAATGGAGCTGTGGATGTGTCTGAAACTTTACGCCGGAAGTCGCAGATTATAGGTTATGACTAGCGACTTCTGACATTTGTCCCTATTACAGGTGCATTATGAAATTTCCTGTAAAAAGAAAATTAAGCTATTCTCATCAGAAGGAAATGTCAGCATCCTTATGATTATGTGGTAAAGTATTATACTTTACTGGCCTAATGCCTGATATTCACAAACATGTTTAAGTGCATTTCCCACACTGCATATTTAACTTGCAAATGGGAGGTCCAGATGTAACTGCTGCAGAACATGTGGGACTGATCCCCACAGAGAACTACATCTATCAATAGTCTACCCATGTGGTCATTTCCTAAACCTAATCTGTTATATTTTGCTTGTTTGCAACACACACAAACCTAGGGCTATGAAAACAGTCATTATTGTTTTTTTTAGTTATTTCATACTTGAAAGTTACCACCTGCATGAAAGGATTGTTAGTAAATTCCCCAAAGATGTGTACTTTAAGAAGAGATGTAAATGTGACCTACGAGAATTTTAAGATAAGCCTGTTTGAGAGAAAGGGACATTTTTTCCGTTCGAGAGAAATATGTTTTTCTCACCAGCCAGGTTTCACCTTTAGAGTAGTCACTTTTGGAACTTAAAATCACCCACGTGGCAAGGCTAGAGGCCGAAGCTGGCCCGCTAGCGAGGTCCTGCTACAGCACTTTTTAGTTTAGCAAAAAACTCAGAGTGGGGAGACTCTGGTTATCTTGGGTGTGACCTCGCTGAGCAAGCCTCAGTGCGGAGTCCCAGTTCTACAGAGGTGTAATCAGTCCCACGTTTTTACAAGTGCTGGAAATGTTTTTCCTGGTCAGTCCTGCAGGCTCTATCTCCTCAGGAAAGGCCTATCTCTTGCAGGGTCCAGTCCTCTGTGGTCAGCTCGGCCTTCTTGAAGGCAGGCAAATAGGAGACCAACCACTTAACCCTCGAAGAACAGTTTCAGTCCCTGGGTGGGTGAAGCATTCAGGAGTCCTTGCGTCTGTGAGTGAGTCATCTGTTTTCAGCAGGAGTCATATTCCAGCAGGTCCTTCTTCAATGCCATATATATCCTGTGCAGAACCAATGACTGGAGATATTCTACCACTCAAACCTAACTATTTTCCTGCAGTCCCCCTCTTTCGTTTGCAGCACTTCTTTTTTTACAGTAATTTCCCCAGGTGTCCCACTTTCAGGATGGCAGGATCGGGTTTCCACCAGTCAGACTTTTCTTCCCCTCTCTAGCCATTTCCCTATCTAGATGAACTCTCCTCATACATAACAGGTCAAAACTGATTCTCTCCCCTAGAGCGACTGGGACCTGGCTATCTATGTAGTTTGCCCCATGTTTACATATTGGGACCCTGCCCTTTGGACATGCAAATCACACTCTTCATGTGGCTTATAAATATATAAAAATAGGCTTTACCTACATGGCAATAGCCCTTTTCATTGTCATCTATCATTGTAATGCACTAAAACTGCAGCATACTCAGAGGACAGTGTTGCTCCTGGGAGGCATATACATTTATTTGTGGTGTAAATGCAGACTGCATCCCACATACATGTATATTGTTGCTCCATGACCAATAGTCTTGAAGGACAGTTAAATAGACCAATTGGACAAAACCAATTGTAAAAATTAAAAGAAACTGCAAACATAGGGGCAGGAAATCTGAACATTTAGGGTTGACCATGTACAAAAGGTGCATTTGCTACACCAGGGCAAAGTAATGGAAATAGATGTAAATATTAATTTCACAAATGACATGGTTTGTCCAAAAATAAAATACAATTAGTGCCACCACCTTGGATCACAGTCAAGGTAAATAAACATACCACATCAATTTTCTAGCTATGCAAGCTAATCATATTCAAGGATATCTGTGCATCAAAAAACAGCAATCGTGCATAAACATCTGGCCCAAAACATATGCATCTTCTAGAAAACTAGAAAGAGTCACTACATGCCTTTCAAACAGAAGCATGCATATGTCAAGATATGAAACATCTAAAGCTGGTGTCTAAAATGGAAAGATACATACTAAGAGGTTGCAGAACATGTATCCGATATATGTTTATTCTGCATATGGATGCATACAATGTGCGAATACGCTTTATTGAAGCTGCTTTGTCAGGAATAATTCGCACTTAACTTTAAGGAAATTTTAAAATGTTTGCAACACATAACTGGTCACTTTAATCATTCCTAAATTAAAAGAACAATTTAGTGGAAGATTTGGTTACCTTCATAGAAGGAATTGCACAGAACCCCAGTTTCACATGGTTAGTAGGGGAAAAAAGGTGTTTGAAGAAATATTTTTGGGTGTGCAAAAATGGTCACTTATTTTTATCATTTCCAATTCCATGATTGACATTTGAGCCACTGACCTAATTGCACTAGCAGTAAAACTTGCCATTGCCATTGACTTAGTATTTGTATTTTAGTGATTATCATCTACCCAAATTCAATATGTAGCCATTCTGAAGTTACATCTGTTTGCGGTAGTTGGTTTAAAACATTTTAGGGTGAGGTTCTACGTAAATTTATGATAATCAGACGTTATCTGTGTTTGTAAATCTTTTCTACAAATTTTAGAAACTGTGAACAAGATTTCCTATATGCTGATCAGAAAAAACTGGTTGCAATTTGCACCGAGTATTTTTGCTACCAGTAAAGAACCTTATAATTCGACCTCTTTTCTAATGGGTCGATTTGTAGAACTCTGGTTTGGAGTGAGTGGTAATCTGACCTTCCTCCTGGATATAAATGAGGTTGGTCATAAATTAGGACTCACTCAGAATCGAGGCCTTACAGGGATGGTGGCCTACTAAGGTCAGCAGACCACTACATCTGTGATTGCTGTTCCATAAAGGAAATGGAGCTGAATTTCGTTTTTACTCAAAGTTTTTTCTTAGTTGACAGTGGTTCCCTGGAACTGAGGTAAAAGTGGGCAGACACCTATGATTGTATTTGTACATTTTAAAAAGCATTTTTGTAGACACAAATGCTGAATAGGAGCTTTTGCAACCGTAAACATGCTTCTCACATCTGACCCTGTTATCTGTTGGTTTGTGCTTGGGCTTTTGTCACACAACCCAGATGAGAGGACCCATCTTTTAGGCAAAGCTGAAAAGTAAAAAACGAATATCACTTTGAGTACAGAAGATTCTAGGACTGAAAGCCTTATATTTCAGAAATTGCAAAATGAGAATTTAATTACAAACAAATGATTTTCCTTGATGTATGAAGGAATCTTTTGGTGATCCAAGACTGCGAGGAATATAAATTCAATGTTTGATGTGAAAGCTACTGATGTAGGGCCTGATCTAGAGTTCATCTGACCTGTTACTGCATCGAAAACGTGACAGATACCCCGTCCACCATATTACAAGTGCATTGTATCCATGGCACCTATACAATCGACGGGATATCAGGCATGTTTGGGACAGAGTAACCTATAGAACGAACGCTAAATCAGGCCCTTAATGTTCATTTGGTCATTGTCAGCAGAATAGATATAAAAAAGGAAAGGTGTGAAGAGGTTCAATAGGTAGTGGACTTCCCCTCCTTTGTAAATTATGTAAAACCAAACAAAGCCAGGTATTTTTTAATCCCACTATATCCACTCAGACCCTACCACTCTCACATCACACATAGCCTCACTTCACTAACAAGTGCTCCCTCGTCGTCGTCGGTCGTAGCACGCCCCGTCCCGCAGCGGGACGGGAAGAACCCGATGATGAAGCATGCCACCAAGGGACCTTTTGGTGGGTGAGGGTTATTTTAACAAAACTGTGTGTTTTTCCTATACAAACTTAGGAAAACTGACCAGCTTTCTCTAATACTGAAGAAAGAAGGATAGTAACATTTTTGTAGCTAAAGGTTGGACTTTGTTTGGTTTTTTATTGTCAGCAGAATCCCAAATAATACATAGGTACAGTTTATAAGAGCATTATAATAAGCTTAAAATTATAAAGTATTTATATGAAAGCTCACAATGTTTCCTTTAGTGGATGTTATATTTTTGGAAATGTCACACAAAAATCACATTCCCATACTTACCCCTCTGATCCTTTTGCCAATAATTAAATTCATATGAATTGTGTATTTATTTACAGGGTGTCTTCAGATACAAGCCTTGTTGCATTGATAGATAAATGAATGAATCAAATATGAGTACAACTGCAGGGTTCCTTATTGTCGGATTTTCAGATTTTCCACAGTTGAAAATTCCACTCTTTTTGCCCTTTTATCGATTTACATCATAACTCTAATGGGAAACTTTTTGATCCTGACAATAATTCTTTCAAACTCAAATTTGCATACAGCTATGTATTTCTTCCTTACACAGTTGTCATTTGTCGACATCATTTTCACGTCAGTCATTTTTCCACAACTGCTTGTCCACTTCTTTGCAAAGGACATGGAGGTTTCTCTCACTGAATGCCTACTGCAGCTGTATTTTTGCATTGTCCTGGTAAGTGCAGAGTTCCTTCTCTTGACAGTCATGGCTTACAATCATTATGTGGCCATCTGTGTTCCCCTCCCCTTCACAACCATCATGAATAAAGCGATGTGCATGCGGTTGGCTGCTGGAAGCTGGACAGTGGGACTTCTACTTGGATTCCCACATCCTGTACTAATGTCAAGGTTCTCCTTCTGTGGGTCCCACATCATTAACCACTTCTCTTGTGATGCAACATCACTGTTGAAGATTTCTTGCAGCAGCACTAGCACCATTGAGACTCTTAACTACGTTGATGGTTCATTAGTGACAATGACATCATTTATTATTATCATTATGTCTTATTGCAAAATCACTTCTTCCATCCTGAAAATCAAGTCTAAGTCTGGGAAGGAAAAAGCTTTCTCCACGTGTGCCTCACACATCACTGTGGTTGTTTTATTCTATATGTCTGTCTTGTCTACATACGTGCGACCGATATCAACATATTCAATGTAAGAAAACAAGATAATGTCTTTGTCATATGTTGCTGTTACTCCCTTATGTAACCCCATTATATACAGTCTGAAAAATACAGAGTTTAAAAAAGCTTTGAAGAAGGCAAAGAGCATAGCATAATTCATTAGCTGAGATTAAAGTGCATGATTTCAGTGGTTGCAAAGCGAATTTAAAAGCCCAAGCATTTTAATTAGTTATAGTACTGTTTTATATATTGTTTGAAATATTTAGTTTATCACACACTGTGGAAAGTGTCTTTTTAGGTCTCACCTAGGCAGCGCGCATGCGCTGTCTCTCCGAGACATCAAGTAATCTGTATCAGGGGTGAAACTCCGCCTATTGCCGGGTAATTTCTCCTGCCGCTTGCCATTAGTAAACTCTGGCATTGCTTTTGTTAGCGGGCTTATTATTGGCTGTGGATCTGATGCGTCACTTCCGTTTATTCCGGAAGCTGCACCGCCTAACTACAGTTTTCGTCCGCTTTCGTGGTTCATGTGTCTCCGAGGGGCTGTATCTTTTCATGTGAGGACTACTTCTTTGTTTTGTTTTTAAGCGCCATGTTCACCCGACGCCATGCACATATGTTTAAAATGCGCGGGGTCTTTCATTATTACTACTTTTGCATTACCGTGGCACCTAACGTTTACGTGCACGGCCGCCCGTCATGCTTTGTTTAAGCAGTGAGATGTCCAACACGTTTTAAACACGGTAGATGCTGAGACGCTTTTCAGCATAAGTCCGTGCACTCCCTGAACCACGTTGTGCTGTTTCTCGAACTGGTTATATTTGTATTGTTAATCCATCGTAGTCATGAAGCCCATGCAAGAAGTTTCAGCTAACTCTACCCATATATAACCTGGCATGCTACCAATCCTGACAAACACACCCTGATGTTTTGCTAGTGAGATGCGCAACATAACGTGTTATGTTTTTTCCCATCACTCCACAAATCCGAGCCTTTGTGTGCGCATACAATCTACATATAGGTTATGCATGCCTCCGTTCCATTGGCATCACGTTGCCAATATGGATCAGCAATGCCTCCACGTAGAATGACAGAGTAGGGGCACGAGCGGTAATACTTGTTGTCCTGGGTTTGGCACGTAATCTGCCTGCAGTAAAAGGAAACATGCATTACTAGAAGTGCAATGACGTAGGGAGCGGTATTGCAATAGCTTGTAATACTAATGTTCACAAATTTACAACTGAGCACGCATCGCATTGCTAGTAGCACCAGTAACCCCCCTCCCCGGAAGACACTTTTTTTTCACCCTAATTCTCACATGCAACTGCCACAAATCCAAACAATTGACCGAGTTTCTGCTTTAGTAATGGTGTTCTGCTCCTGTAAAAATCTGCCTTTCGGGATTAATAATTTGTGCCTGCGGCACGCCGAAGTTTCATTTGACTGTGCAGCGCTTCGAAACAGACTCTAACAAAGGCAATTGTTTTCAGCTATGCAAGGTAGTATATATAGAAATTTGAATTTTATTTATTTCAAGGACTACAAGTACAAAGTGGGCGTTTACGCACCACTTGCAGGTTTTCAAAACACATAAATTAAAGTCATTTTCATTTACTATGCCAATAGCTCAAACTCTTGCAAATGCGAGACCTATTGCATTGCAAAGGCTTGTTTAGCATTACAATGCTGTTATGAAGAACCACTTGTTTACAGAAATAAGTTGTGAATATATAAACCCAGGGCAGTGATTTGATACATTTTATTTTTCCAAGAATTTTACCCTGTTGAACAAATGACACTGTACACCATTAATAAATTATAAAATTAACAAAAAATCTATCTGACATATTGATACAAACAATTTGGAACAAAAAGTGGGAATTATTTCAGCACTCTACATGTGTGTTTTTGCAGGTGTTAAATTATGTACGGGCATGCTTGTGATGAGATCGTTTTTTTGGGTGTGAAATGAAAATATGTTCAATGTTATTTTATTTTTCCTAATTTCCTAATTCTGTGGTGACAAACCTTCTTGGGCCTGATCATATAAAATGAGGTTCGAAAAGGTAAGTTTGAACATGATTTAGACTGACTGAAGTAATTTGAAACTGAAGTCAAGTGGCAGTGACCTTTTACCATCTTTTTCAGCAGAAATTGATTCTTATTCACTGAAATTTGACAGAAATTAATTACTTTCAACAGCACACTAGCAACATTTGTTACTTTCTGTAAAGGAACTACAAACAAAAGAGAAAACAATAACAAAACAAAAACAAAATGACAAGGCACAATACAAGAAAAGAACCAAATGAAAACGCAGAACTACCATAACATCACAATGGCAATACATTACCAAGAGTAGAACTAGCCATATCAATAACATGATCCTGTGATTGAATGCAAAAAACAACTAACCATAATGTAAGCCAGCACAACACACCACCAATGCAATAAAATTAAATTCTGTACCTTTCCAAATCTAAAATTCAGTCCAAAATATTCAGCCACAAGATCTTAGGGCCTAAGTAGGCCATACTGCTTGTAAACCGGAGTGCTTTGTATTTAAAGGTAGGACATGTAATATTGAACATGTCCTTAAAATGAAAAGGCCATTAAAGCTGTTTTCACTGAAGCATAGTTTGCATCTCCATAGGAAAGCCCTGGGATAAAATATTACATTTAATTTTGTTATCTCCAGTGAGAAAGCAACTGCAAATTTCATATTTGGATTTATAATAAATATTTTTGAAAAGGTACTTTTAGAAAGTTAACTTTCCCCTGCCTAAATCCTACGGAATCCCATTTATATGATCTCTTACTCTCACCAAGAGTTGACTAGCCCTCTTGGGTGTGGGGAGCTGTCCTGTAAGTAACAACTGCGCCTGCTGCCTCCTTTGTCCCTCTAGTCAGGTAGGCAGAAGGAAACATTTTTGAGTGACCACAGAGGAGGAGTTACTCATTTCCCTGGACGCACCTCAAGGAGGACCACTGCCCAGGTAAGAACGGCTTTGCCATCTTGGTTTTAGGTAGAGAAGAGTGCTTCAAGATTGTTTTCATTAGAGCACAGAGGAAAAAAGGACAGGGTCACCCCTAGGAACTTGTCCCCCAATGGTTAGGGAGTGGCTAGATATTTCCCCCACCTACAGGCTGGTGCCAAGTATTAATGTAGCATCCACAGTACCCTCCTCCTATTATATTATGTATCTCTGGAAGAACATAAGGGGGCTGGGTCTGCGGTCTGTGCACCCGGAAGCTTGAACCTGCTCTTCATCTTGTACCCAAGAAGTGAAAAAATAAGTGGACTCCAGTGGTCATAATGGGACCTGTTCAAGCTACAGGAACACAACAAGCTACAAGAGGTTTTTTCTCCACCTGACCAGCTGACCTGTTTCAACCGGACTTTCCCTTACTCTTGCTGCTAGCCTCTGCTATAGAGATTGCTGACCCACAAGTGATGTTCCCAAGATCCTAGGCCCTTGGCTGGCTCTCCACACAATGATGAATCCCAATCTTTCTCTTACTTTACTTTTGGGATGATGAATACAAAATAGAGCATTGGTGCTGCCCAGAGTTGATAGGCCCACCCCCAACTTTTTCTTCACACTCTGCTGTCGTGTAAATAATTCAAGGGAAAGAGGTATGCCAAAGTGTATCTAAGGAGAAAAGCAGTGACCCATACTGATTGTCTGAACATTTAATGTCTCACATAATACCTTGGGTACCACTGTACTCATTAGCAATTTTAACAATATTGTATTTAAGTCAAATGAGTGACATCATCAATAATGTAATTTATCATAAGCAGTGCATTATAGAAGTGCGAGTTATAATTAATTGATTAAAATGGCGTACTTCAGCATTTTTTCTTAACATAACCTCTTGTCTCATTTCAACAACCCACTATAAACTCGCTTTAACCATTGTTTTTGTTTCAGTTAATTTATGTGGATTTTCAATCATATTCTAATTTGGCCCAGCTCCGAAACCATCTGTGAGTGCACAAGCCCTATTATGTAGGGCTTGGACCGTATGCAGCAGGGGTCGGCCTGTGCTCAACACTCTGCTGTCACCCAACGTGTGCTGCACACATCCTTTGGCGGTGCACAATGGTGATTGGCCACAGGGCCTGACTTCAGGTCTAGGCCCTGCAGCCAACTCTTGCTGAGCACAGCCTCTGGCCATGTGGAGTGCATTTGGCTACTGGGTCTTTGCCGAATTCTCTGTGGATTCCTTCTGCAGGGCCCCAGTCATAATTGTGCTTGGTTTGCCTACCGAAATCTTTACTATTTTAAAATTATGGAACGGTTAAGTTACTGAAAGGATTGTCTGAGTGAGTAAACAGATGGGGAAAGGGATGCTGCAGTTATGCAAACGTCTCTCTCTTTATCACTATTTTTAGCCCATATAAAATATTTTGTGCCTCAAATTACAAGAAAATCCCACACATCTTCTCACAATTGTAACC